>JAFMSR010000001.1:27309911-28001980 GCA_022818135.1 Saxidomus purpurata | reverse complement strand
GTCAATACAATTTAAGTATTTGTTTTTCACATAGATACTATAATACTTGAATGTACAATTTACTTAAAATGGAAGTGTAACAACTGGTTTCAAAGAAAATGTTATACATGTAATTTTCGATATGAATTCTGAGAGAAACACCAAACTCCATTGGGGGGTCACTGCTGAAATTCAAAATATCAAGAAATTTTATTGACCCTGTTTTTTATGGTGACTAACATATTGCTAGGTAATTTCTGGAAAAATAATGATGGGTCAATGACTTAACTTTTTCGCAATATTAATATTTAGTGATACACTATCAGAAAAGTTGCTTAATGCAGAATTAGCTAGAATTTTAGTATTATAAACCTTTATGTATGTGGTGTATGTTTCAGAATGGATATCACTTTCTAATCTTTTCTTATGTAGTATAATTATACTTTAGGATGAAAAATTAGAGATAGTGGTATTTCTATCATTATCTGAATAAATATTACGCTCCTTATTATTACCCTACCCACTTTACTAAAATTATTTTTTTCAATTTTTGATAAATGAATATTTCATGATAAAGGAGTAACAAGCTTTTTCAGATGTTTTGTCTGCAGTTTGATTAAAACCTTTGTTTAAGAATGCAAAAATAAAAAATGGGGGTCAATGTGCATATAAGAAAGAAATTCAATAAAAACTGACAAAAAATGTGTTTTTTAGATTTCGGCGAGCTTTGAGATATGACGGCATATGTCTGTAACAATGAACTGTAAAATATAAATAATTATTAATAAATTTTTATATCCTAACAACTCTCCTTATAATACAGTTTGAATTATGTAAATATCTTAAATGATTTTTGAGAAATGACTATTTTTGTACCCCTACCCCCATTTTTGGCATTTGACAAAATTTGTCAATTTAGTCACCAAATGTGAGGTCAAAATATTTTTTCTCAAAAATGTTCAATTGTTTTACGCTAAAATATTCCTATTGTGCCTAAGTTCACTACTGCGTAATTGTTTTTTTTTCAGTTAACTCGTCATTTTTGAAATATAACAAATGTAAATTTCCGGAAGTGCACAAATCCAAAACCTCACCAGTGACCCCCCTTGATTACTTGTATAATTTGGAAAATTTGACAACTACTTTCAGAGAAAATGTATTTTAAAGTTTCTACGTATAATTTTTAAGAAAAGGCAATATTTTACAAGCATTCTGTCTGAAACATGTAGGGTTACATTTCCCTCATGTAGTACTAAATATTTCTACCAGTTTTTTTCAAACTTTCCCCAACCCTATGTCAGATGTTGCTTGTTTAAAGTTTAATATACATTATCCCCTACGTAAAACCCTACTGTGATCCCCATTTTTAAGTGACCACCATCGTTTTTAAAGATTTGGTTTAATAAATTTCAATTTTGAAAAAAAAAAGAATTAAAAAAAATATAGACCTACTAGTATATATAGAAAATACGTGTACACGTATAGTGGAAAGGACTGTAACGCTGGTGTATCTAAGACAATTAAATAAAATCTTTAAGGTCCACATTTCCATGCAGTAATAAACATTAATTTTGTACCAAGGTTTGTTGTCCAAACCGTTACTTACATATGACTTCGGGCGGACGGATTGACTGACATAGACATTGGACGATATCCTTGAAATAAAACATACCTTGAAATCGGTCACTGTAATAGACCAGCAACCAATTGTATAAACGTTGGTTAAATTTAAAAATACATGTAGCGGGTTTACTTTAAGGTTAACTTCATTATCTGGTTAAAACTTAGATAAGTGATTGTATAGAAATTGGTTGCCTTCAAACCAGGGTAGATTTGGGTTAAATCTAACCCAGGTCATATTGCCTGGTAATATATTTAACCAGAAACTAAAATGACTGCTTTGGTTATCCGAAACGCTAGACGACCCAAACAATTTCGTAGAATTGACGGACAGACGGACGACTTATTCGATATTACATTGCGCAGAAGGTACAGAATCGGTGTAGCCAGCTTAGATAGACTTGAGACATTGCTTAGTGACAGAATACTGTGACAGAAACAACGGAATAACTCGACAGGTCATGATTGCCCTGCGTTTCTATGCCTGCAGTGACTAACTTCAACTGATAGGGGATACATTTGGTGTCGATATTAATTTAACCAACGTTTAAACAATTGCTTGCAGGTTGTCTACATTTTGAATCGGAATGCCCGCCTCTGTTTTTTTTTCAGTAGGTTTTAGTATGGATTGATTAATATTGTTTTAATCCGAAAACGGAGCTGATGACAATGTTCTCTAATTATGAGAGACATCTCTAAATCTTGGTCTAGATATATACATTCTGTTTCGATGTATCATGGAGACTTTATAGATTTGAAAGCTAGATCTATATGATTTACTGCCATATCACTGAAGACACATGTCGATCAAAATTGAAAATTTAAGACCCATTCGAATGTTGTAAATGTTCGCGACATGGTCGTTGTGACATCACGAACAAAATACGACAAAGAAATTTTTGTCCATCCTCTGTACCCTCAAGTGTGTTGTCAATGTCCATCCTCTGTACCCTCAAGTGTGTTATCAATGTCCATCCTCTGTACCCTCAAGTGTGTTGTCAATGTCCATCCTCTGTACCCTCAAGTGTGTTGTCAATGTCCATCCTCTGTACCCTCAAGTGTGTTATCAATGTCCATCCTCTGTACCCTCAAGTGTGTTGTCAATGTCCATCCTCTGTACCCTCAAGTGTGTTATCAATGTCCATCCTCTGTACCCTCAAGTGTGTTGTCAATGTCCATCCTCTGTACCCTCAAGTGTGTTGTCAATGTCCATCCTGTATGCAACTTATGGTACGGTCCAAACTGAAAAATTAACAACTCCATTAGAAAAACGAAAGACAAAAAAACAAATCAAAATTTGACGCAGAGGAAAAGGACTGAAACATTAAGGAACTTGGAAAAAAGTTTTACTAGGGTCTAGCGCTCCACTGCACGGGGGAATCAGTTCGGTGCCCGAGGTAAGAAAAAAAGTGTAAATATCCTAGTCTGTGAAAAAAAATGGTGTCATACAGTCGAACATCGACTTCAAATGTAGCAGAACTCCTTAGTTCAATTTTCACAAAGAAAATAGTGACTGTCTATTATAACAACAACAACCAACTTTATTTGTACCAGGTTACATTATGTAACAATATGGTTTAATTCAATATCTAGACTATTTTATGTAGGTAGTATTTCCATTTAATGTTTCTATATTAAAGACGCAATTTATAATTGTATGCAACATTCAACAGCAGCAGTCAGTGTTTTCAACTTCACACTGTATTGTGTATGATATTCCGAATGATGAAAAAAACAACAAAAAAGCAATATACCGCTGAACTTTGGGGAACAGTGGTTTTAACTGTTAAATTGGTTAAATTATGGCATAGTCATAACGTTGGGTGAAAAAAAGAAGTGTTAGAGTACCTAATTTGTAAGGAATTTCTTGCTCATTGATACAAATATTTTCAAAAATAGATCGTTTCATGTCATGCACAAAAATAGAACCAATAAAGTGGGACACATCAAAGAAATTGTCAGTGTTTAAATACGACTGGTACGAAGTACGCGTATTTTACATTACAGTAAGATCAACTACAAAAGTAGACATTTTTTGAGATTATCAATTTTTATAATGGTTAATGATACACTGAACCGTATAAGTAAGCCTCTTTAGCTCGTATACTGATTCTGACGATAACAACTGACTGAATTTTAAGATATTCGGTCTTTTGTAGTAGAAAGCTTTGATGAATTTCTTTTTAGGATAAAAATATATATGCGCTTAATATCTCGTCTGACTACATGACCACATTTTTGCCACATAGACTTAACATTTGCAAACGAATTTCTGATCAATGTTAGCCCATGCATTTAGTTAAGCAACTTAAAAACTCCGCCAAGTTCAAAAAAGTTGTTTTGCACGAGTTATCAGTAAAACTTGCCAATTTGTGAAAAAAATCAATATTATAATGTTATTAATCAAGTGTAATCAAGAAATCACTTGATTCATGATAATTTTATTATTCAACTTTACAATATTGGATAAATAAACAAGAATATAAAGATAATCTAACATGTTCATGTAGCAGCAACGGGTATTGGACTCACTTCGAACGCAATGGGTAACTAACTAACGACAGCTGTATATACATGAACGTGCTGACATGTAAGCTGGAAAATACCTAAGTATAACTTCTTATTTTATTCATTTTTACAATGTTATTCGTTCAATTCTGATGAGATTAATACTTTTACTGGCAATGCTCACACCTGTCTACTGCAAAATGATCGACGTGTTGTTACGATTTCGGAAATCCGACCAGAAATATGCAAGTTTTCGGATTTTTAACAGAATTTTAAGAAATCTAATAATCGGAAAGAGTCCAAAACTGACCAAAATACATGGATTTTCCAATGTAGCGAAAACATATTTTCTTTAGGATAAAACAAATGCAGCTGCATGTTGACACTTAGACAAGTCATGGGGTTCTACTTTAGGTACTTTGACGACAGATGAAAATATTATAGGGGACGTATGAAATCAAACGTTGGATACGATAAAACGCCATATAAACTGTAGATATCGTAAAAGAGAAACCTCAGTTCCAATATGGGAAACTGTTGATAACCTTTGTTTTTTCTTAAACTGAAAAACGATATTAGAACTAATTGCATTAAGTCAAAGGCTAATATCGAAAACTTCACGTGATCATTGTGATTTTTGTCAAATTATCTCATTTTAAAATAAGGTACCGAACATGTAACCTACTTGTATACCAAATACTGTAATACAATTACAGGAATCATTACCCAAAAAATATGTGACTTGCTCATTTGTATGTATTACCATGACCGAAACATAGTATGGCAACGTGTTAAGTCGATACGTTTGTCGGTTTTAAGTTATTAATATTGACGTGAATACGTCTTTGAGGTCGACGCAAAAAGATGGAACTAATAATTAAGCCTTTCGAAGTTGGAAAAGTGGGGCTAAAATGAACATTACAAATGTATATAATAGTATTTTAACATGAGCGTTCAAACCTGAACATGTTTGTTTGAACAAAGCTTATTTGTAGTAACATTGATACTTTTATCAGATGACTTTGTTTTGGTAAAATTTATAAACAAGAATTACATATACGACTAGGTAATAGTATTGGTCATTGACTATAGTTACTAACCAGTGTCATTGTAACGTACATCCATATTTTAAATACTATTGCAGGATACTTAGAGACACTATTATAAATTCGATGCTCTAAACTAGAGATTATATTATCCCGAAAAAACCACATGTCTCCTATAATTCAGCATTATTCAGTAGAAAAGAAAATTCATACTATTTAAACTGTAACCAACCATGATAAACACAAGTTCAAGCTTCGTACTATTAAGTTCTGTGTAGTTTTTGTAATTTTCTGACCTACAAATATAAGATATAGATGCACCGAAGCATATTGGAATATGAGGATAGTCAAAAAGACATAAGAATTACCATAATATGCCTCGAAATGTACAACAACGCTTGACAATTATGACTCGTGTGACTTTTCAGGTAAAATTCAACTCCAGCAAGTTTAGGAGAATTAGTCTAGACATTATGGAAGATGACTGATTAAGGTTTTAAGTTTCCTGCAACCATTGAATCGGAAATGCCGACCAACTTGTGTTCTATTGGGAATGGAGGAAATGTTTGGCCAATGGTAGTTGAGAAGTAGAAAAACATCATTAAATTTAAAGATATCAATGGCCATACAATTTAAATCGCCCTGAAAATCTACTGAACCATAGTATGCCGGCGATAAGCATTGTAAAACCGGATATAGGACTCTATTCGAATTACAGCTCCCGGCGACTTACTTATCGGTGCAAATTAACGAATACACTCCTTTGGTAGCGAAGCTGATTTCGATGCAAATTCGAATAAAGCTGCTAAGATTGATTTATTGGAAAATACTGAGAGCCATGGTCCCTATGTTAAAAATGGTACAGACTAGAAATTAGGAACCTAATGGGATTGCCTAACAATATCTAACACAGTTCAATATACTGCATGTTACATCTAATCCGACCGTTCTATTTGCCAACCTCTGTCTGTTGTCCTACCTGCTCGTGTTCTTATCCGTCCGTCTGTCCGTACGTGTACAATGATTTGTATGAGCTTCAGTTCCATCAACATATTTTTGCCCGTTATGCTATCGTCATATAAAAACAAACAAAGTTTACTGAAAGAAAATAATGTTCTCAATATCAGCAAAAACGTAACTAAATTCAAATTTCGTCATTACATAGCCCGTCCAATTTTCAATGTACCTATCAAAACGATAGACATCCTAAGGTTTGCTTAGTTCTAGTATCCTATATTAGCGGTATGGATCCTTGTTATTCTATAATAAATACTTTGCCCGTATTTGTATAAACAAATGATACGTCCTTGTTGCATCGGGTCACTGGGGCGCTCTATTCGAAAAAAGGTTCAAAAGAACCCGAAGTATAGCTTAAATTTGATAAGGAGAGCATAGTATTGGTTTTTGACGTCAAGTTCATCGAATACAGCTCAATAGTATCTTTATTTTTAAAACGTAACATCCGGTTTTACAATGATAACTAAGCTTGGCGCACTCAATGCTTTGTAATGGAAATCTGTCGGGATGTTCCATCGAAGAACATGTTACCGTAACATCATAAAATTATATGAATTGATGATGGTTATTCAATGAAAAGGTGTCATTGAACTGGAACATGCCGATAATAGTGCACGACTATTCGGTTTAGTAAGTTTGGTGTAAATCAGCAAAAGTGGTATCACAGGCCCTCGTGAGACATATTTAATGCAAATACAGTGACGACATGTATATAATAAATACATTATGTCTCTTATGGTGTCATAATTATGCTATCAATATATACATGCAAGATCCATCTAAATAGACAAAACGGAACTGCCATACTGAATGTAATTAGTTCTAAAATCAATAATTGTCTGGTTGGAAAATACACTAGTTGCGACTTACTTCGTTGTAACTACATCTGGCGTCTAAATCGTATCCTCATTTTATAATAAGGTACGTTCGTACGTATCTCCCTCGGTCGTCAGACGTATCCGTTTATCTTAAGTCCACCTCTTTAAATGCGCTTATATCAAAACAATACCACTAATTCCAAAGTGCATTGTGTTTGTATCTAAACACCTAATACATTTGCTCTTTATGCATGTCTAAGGTTATTGATGTATAATGTTATTATAAGCAAATAATTAGTTGATATCCTTGGATCAACAATACTGTAGTTTTTTCACACGGATTTTAGAAAAATTTTATAAATAAAAGGCAGGTCAGGTTATGACAAAACTTCACACTTGCTTTAGTTTAAACATAATTTAATAACTATATCAAAACAAAATATCGGAGCAAACGAGCGAAATATTTACGAAATCCCATAGGGGTTATTCAAGTGGCCTGTTCATGACGTGCATGTATATACATCTGTCGTCAGTAGTACCCATCTGCGTTCGAAGTAGTCGAATACCCGGGGTGATGAGTTGTGGATAAGGAAATATCCCACCCAAGGGTTGAGATACGTCACAAAAATGAGGCTCTGTCGAGTTTTTTTGGACGTATCTCAACCCTTGGGTGGGATTTCCTTATCCACAACTCAATGGACATGGTAGATTTATTTTCTCACCGTTTGAATCGCATTTTCACACAAGTAAGAAGAAGTAAATATACAGGAGAGGGGTGAAAAAAGGAAAATCAACTTTTTCTCGAATTTTACTTCAAAACTGTTATGGATGGATAGAAAATGATATAACTAAGAAAATGAATACCCATAAGTTATTAACCCTATGTTTATTTTGAAAATAAAAATTTTACAGTCATTTTTCGATATCAGCATGAGTCTAAAAACAAAATGGCGTCGTTTAAAAATCTAACGGAAGTGACTTCTCCGTATTGGCCCTCTCTTTTAAACCAATCAGAATGCTTGAATTCCATATTGGCCCTGTTTTCTCGTATTGGCCCTGCTTTTCTCATATTGGCTCAGTTATGCTTTGTATTAGCTCTACCTGTTTCATATCATGTGTGCAATTGATCTAATACAGAGTGTAATATTGTAAAGTTGAATAATAATCTGTTATACAAGTCGGTATACATTTTTATTGTTTTATTTTAGTGTAAAAGGACAAGTTGGTCATAAAATATATTAATTACTCAGGAGTTTAGTTAGAAGTCGTGTACATAAATGTAAGTTGTCTGCGGTAGGACTACGTTCAGTGAACTTATTTGTACCAATTCAATACAGTACATGATTATTCTTGCTGTCGAACTTTTAGTTAATAAAAAATCGAAACAGTGGCAGTATTAAACAGGATGAGATGGAAGATGTCAGTCATATAAACAGTTTGGTGTTATTTTCAAAATAAATCTAAGACAGGGAAGGTAAATTTAATATCAGTGCAGCCAAAAGAGGCACTCGTGAATTTCTAACGCCGTAAGAACGGACGAACAAAAGGAACGGACATTGAAACAGTCACAACTGACCGAAAGCAATAGACTGATTTTTTGTTCTATTAAAAGGCAAATAATGAGCTGGATTTTGTTTTTAAAAAATATGGTGAACTAATCTTTCCATGGAAACTGCGTTAAAAACGCCATCTAACGGAGATGAGTATTTTTTGTCGATTTTCGTGTTTTTCCGACATTTTCCTGTCTACGTAAATAATGAATCGATATAATTTTCAAAACTGTAACATTAATTCAATTATACATTCGAAGAATAAAACAATAAGTTCATTTTGTTGTAAAATAAATGAAAAAGTGCGGAACGAACACTTAACAATTTTCAAGGCAAAAAGAACTGCAAATTTGACGCATTGTGAAATAACGGCCCGAGAGATTTCTAAAAAGCGCCATGGGATCTTAAACCAATTTAAAGTTTTTTTATCAAATAAAAAGAGAGATCACTGTCTTACTTTTCGTGTCACTGAAACTGTTTCAAAACTGTGGATTATCACTTTTATTCCACTGGGAAAACTATAATTCACTGGAAAACATAAAACAAATGACATTATGCGCATCTTACTGCACATAGTGTATTTTTGGTGCCAGTTTTATAAAAGCAATTTTTGGTTGCTGTGCAAAACAAGCCATAATCTGATTTTGATAATGTCAGTAAATGGTTTCTGCTAAACAATTTGGCTTTAAATCCTAATAAATCAAATTGAACGTTTCTTGGCTATGTTCATCGGACTAGACATAATGACTGTCTTAACATTGTCATAGATAACTGTCAGATTAATTGTGTTGAACATCAGAAAACACTGTCATAAGAATCCCTTTACTGAAAGAGAGTTCATCCCTTCCAAAATGAGGTATTGGTAGCGTGAGGCTGTTCGTTCTCGTACATGTACATGTATATTGCTTAAACTGTTCGGCGGGAGATTTTGATTGTTCACAAACAGGTTCTTGGTGAAACGTATACCAGTAAACACTATCAGTCAAACAAATTTGACAGGGTTGGGATAAATATAGAAATTTATTCATTTACATGCATATGGAATGGTTAGATGTAGAGCGATGAACTGTCTCTTGCATGGGCTTCAACTGCTGTACTCCAATCACCCGATGCTACAGGTCCAGACGCAGCACCTCGTGTGAAATCGAGCTAAACACGAAAAAGATTGGCAAATACAAATGTATTGATCACTGTTTGCTAATATTCAAGTTTAGAGCATTATTTTCCATGAAATATGTAAAATTTGCAGACACCAAGCGTTATTTTTACAAACCTCAAAATTACATTTTGTCCAGTTAAGTGACGAACATGTATTACAGCTTTTGGCCACTTTTCTTCCAAGAAAACAAACTGTACTTTTTTCACTATTCGTTTCTTGTTTAATAAACAAAAATGGCAGTCAAATAACACATATAGCAGCAGAGTAAATGATCAAATAGTTGTCTCCAGTGCTGGAATAATACACTACATGCAGCGGCCTATCTTGATGTACATGTGATATCCGCCATGTCTTACACAGCTCCTGGCATAAGATTCTACCTATGCAGCCAATGAAGGCCATGATAAGTCTGCCTGCTCATCTGTGCAGTCCGATCATAGTCTGCACTGTTCGCTGTCCCGTCTAAAACAATTCTTCAACGTGCATTCCTATAAAATAAATTGTACTGTCCAAATTGAAAGATGGACAAGTCCATTTTTTTTAAAAGCAGTGTAAGGGTAAGTTCTTATTCGTCAGTGTCTCAGAGGCTCAACAGATAAACTAATAGTTAGCTATTGTTTTACCTGTATTAAGTAAGTGGTCGAACAATATCGACAAACCCTATTGAAGGCACATTATCTGTCTTTGTATCAGTTTGAGCATCAACAGAAATTTGAACACATTACATTTAATTTGTTAAATGTTCCGACCGAGTCTTTCTACACACAATAAATTCAACCAATCAAATCTGTGTTCTAACTTCTATCATTTTCATTGATTGGCTGATTGCATTTCTTGTTCAACGTAAGTTGTTATGATAAATGTGACATGGAGTGGATCGTTTTTTTTCCAGATACTGCTCTTGGCGTTCTTTTCAGCTCATTCGGTCTTGACTCCATTTTGTTCAGACGTCTTTGGTGCATTGGTACACAAGATATCTTCTGTAAGATGACCGGTTATCCGGCATATAAACCAGTCCGTCAACACTTCTGGTAAGTATTGATACAGCGTCGCAAATACCTGACAATAAAACATAAAATAATAAATTACTTGTTCAGAACATATATTCGGGTAGGTCCGAAATCTGTTTATAAACCCCAGAAGATTGCCAGTGTAACGACTTGCTTTTCTTTGAAAAACTATGAAAACTTATGCATAACTAAACATTTGATGGATCCGTCCTTGAGTATTAAAGACTGACATTTGTGCTCAATCACTTTAAAATCTCTAAATTAATTCTCCAATGTCGGACAAGCCGGACAAGCGAAACTATTTCCAATTTTGACCTAACAACCCTAATAGCGCCTTGAAAAGTAGTTTTTCATTTCCAAAAATTGCCAAAGTTGAATAAAGTTAAATTCAGCATAGGCTAAAATACGTACCACAATCGGATCGACCGGAAATGGACCACCATGCACTGCGTATCTAAACTCGGGAACTGAACTTGTCACTGCGTCGAAAACTGCGTTTATAACACCATCCGGGCTTTTGGCCGATAGACGCTGACGTAAATGAGCGATAGTATCAATCTGGTCCTTCAAATATTTCTTCGTGTACACAGACTTCACCTCAGAACTGCAACCATCCCAGATCTCGTTGATCTGTTTATAATGGCGGGCTATCTGTAGATGATTAAACAGAAGTGTTTTTTTTCTGCTGAACATAAAGCCACTGCAACTTACATTACTTGCGTGCATTCTTAGCATGGTACAACCAACAACTCGAGCGATCGACAACTGTTGTCGGTCAGAACATTTTAAATATTGCTGCATTTCGGTAAATAATATATACTAAATATATGAGAACGGAGTTTCGAACCAAAGCTTTGGGTTATGTAGACTTGAAGGCTGCAGCTAACTTTCAGGATGATGGTTTTTGTCAAATAAAAGGCTGTAATTAAATTAATGCATGTAAGCATAGCTTTTTTCTTGGTGTTTAACGCCCATTTCAGTTATTATTGTAACAGGCGGACAGTACATATGCATGTTCAACTATTATCACCATAGCCAGAGATAATAAAGTCAAGGGAATTAATTTTTTAAGAGTTGCCTTTCTTTTGATTGCTGTCTGCGAGCATGTGAAAACTTACATTTTGTTCGCTGTGTATATCGGTGTTTCCACCAAACATGGCTGGCTCAATAATGGCGACATTGACTCCGAATTTCATCATTTCCATGCGCAGTGAGTCGCTAACGCATTCTATCCCGTATTTCGACGCATTATACGCCGATGCACACGGCCAAGTAAATTTTGCGTTGATGCTGGACATATTTACTATACGACCTGGAACGTGATAAAGAAAAGTTAGAGTTTTACTTTTACAAGTAATAATATGTATTTTAACTGTGTCGCCAAATGTTAAGATAACACTCTGATACTACATGTACGTCATTTTATAATTGCAGACACTAGATTGCACCGGACTTCCACATATTTACCCTTTATAGAGATTCTGACCTTAATAATTTTTTTCTGAAAATAAGTACTGTTGTTCACATGGAAAGTATAAAAAAATTTATTCAAAACAGATATCATAGTACAATGTAATATTACAGTTGTGGTAAGAATACCAACCTTTCGCTCTTCGTATGAGAGGTAGGAAATTCTGTGTAAGTCTTACCATCCCAAACAAGTTCACTTCTGCAAGGAGTTTATACGTTTGCAGCGGACACAGTTCAACGTCACCATGTCCGTATACCCCAGCGTTGTTAACAAGGGCCCACAACTCTGGAAAGAAAGTAAATAAAGGTATTGAAAGGGACGAGAAATGATACTTTTCTCAAAAATAAAGACGGAGCAAAAGCGCACCCATTTGTTGCTTGGTAAATATATTTGTATATGATTGACCGCTTATGGCTAGCGGTATTCACCGTACAATTTTAGTAAGTTTGTGAAGTTTATGATTTCCGCGGTTGCTCAATATTTGCTCATTTTGTGATTCACATCAGCTGGAATGAAAAACCATTTGCTAAAAAGTAAAACTTTTCAATATATTAGCTTTTTTTCCTTATCGGTATAAAAGCTTATGCTTCCTGTGGAAGTTCAAACATACTTTATCACTAAAGTGCTGACTCAACAAAAGCTGGTCGGAGTTAATCGTATATCAAGATCTCATTGTATCTGTCATTCTATCTATCACTTGAAAAAAAGCAATAACGTTTTATTGCTTTAATGAAAAGGTATATGTAACACCGATTGGGTTTCATTAACAGGTTTTACACTAACTGTATTAGAATGGTACCTGAATAAAAATGCCCAACTTAAATCGTAGCAGGGGAGATGGCTTGTGTTTTCTATACAAGCTTAAATGGATCTCAGTAAGCAACAAAAGAAAACTGATTGGCATCAAACATTGACAATTCCGCACTCCAGACAACCGGTGTATATTTCCGAATACGACTGAGCTTAGAATGCGGGAAAATAAGGGAGAATGCGGGATTCACATTTAATAGGCACCGAATCTAGTACAAAAACGCCTTCCTTGTCCTCCACTTGACCTTTTCTTTAAACAAAGCTTAAAATTTAAGGAACAGTGATATGTCTAAATAAAAAAATATGTAGTATCGATGTACCTAGTTCTCCAAGGTGTTCTTTGACGTATTGTCCGGCGGAAGATACGCTGTCATCATCTGTGACGTCAAGGGCGACGGTATGGAGTTTATCTGAGCATTTGGTCTTCAACTCTTCAGCACCTTTACCATTTACCTCAAGACAACCAGCAAATACAACATAGCCTTCCTTGTCCAGTCTCTCCGCAATTAAATGCCCAAAACCTGTAAAAGCAACGTACAAAATATTATTTGCGGTAGCTTGAAAGAGCGGTAAGGATCAGTCTCTACTACGAGAACAATGTTTTGGCGTCTTCTGTAAAATGATAACAGAGTGTTATCTTCTGAATTATGTCTTTATAGTTTGAACAAGACTGCGCAGAGCGGTCTCGTGATTTGTGTCAAGAACAGGCGTAAATTGTATGCCATTATCTGAACTGTTACTGACACCTCTATAAACAGAACAGCAAAAAATACAATAATTTCCGTCAATAAATACTTATTATACGCTATTTTTTTCTTAGGTTTATACACCCGTTGCAATTTGTTATTTACATGCAGGCAGTTTACCTAGGAGGGACCAGTACTAGACTCACAACCACTGTCCAATTCCTCACATGAAGAGTCTGATCAGTGGCAGGGCTCGAGCCCATAACTCTCGAAGTGTGATCTGAAGTCAGTGGGAAGCGGGTCTAAACATTTTAATGCAAAAGCATCCTTGAATGAAGTAATATTGACTTCACACCTAAAAACTTCGCAAGCAGTACTTTTTGCAATGTTCGAAACAAGAACAGCACGAACATCTCGTGCATGAAAACTTACCCGTATCACAACCGGAAATAAAAACAGCCTTCCCGTCTGCTGGTAATGTGGTCTTCTTCCGGCGCCTTATTACTCGGAATAGCATGTAACAGACGATAACGCCGAAAATATAGTTCTCAAGATCTCCTTGGTAGGCAACAACAGGAACGAAGAGGATCGTGCATAGAAATGCAATCTTATAGAATCCGAGAGGTAGCAAGTCACCCAGTGACATAGTTCTCTGCAATCAAGGGAGACGAATCGTCGAAATTATTTATGCATATAATATATTATGTCATGTCACGGTTGTAAATCAACTAATGTGCCATTTTAAACTACTTATACTTAAAATGCATGTACATAGATATTACAGGTAAAATTTGCCAGAGAATTTACTCTGAACAATTTAACGAACATGATTTTTAAAATAAAACGTGATATTTACCTGTTATTAAGTCCACGATCTAGAATAATCTGTATAAATTTATACAGTATAAATGTCCTATACCTTAAAGAAACCGGATACAAAAGGAATCACGCTTTGCTGAACCTCGTGTAAAATGTAACATATACTTCTTGTATATTTTGCATTCAGATACATGTAGTTACTTTTATTATCGCCATATATCTTTACAAGTCAAACAAAAGACCTTGTAAGATTGCACATCCAAGTGAAGTGTCATCCCTCCGTACAAGTCCCGCGGCGATTTCTGGTCTATTAAAGCTTAAAATATACGCCTGTTATAATACCACAGACCTGAGGCGCGTCTGTCAACATTTAAGAACACGTGCAGATCGGTTACATAGATATAGTTAAAAAATTTACATTAAACATGTGCGGAATGCGGACGAACAAATAAACATGTGGCGAATGATGCGTATCTGCGAAAATTGTTTGAAACTAATGGAAAACATTAATCTGACAGCGTGTTTATGTATGTACTCGTAGACCCTCTTGCGGAGAAATCAATACCGCCTTCATGATTCCAGCACGACCTACGCTCCAATGTCACATTTAAAGAAAAACAAACTTTATCATACACACGTGTCTGTCCTTGATCGTCGGAAAATGCATGAAGAACCGCACTGTTGTTTAATTATAATATGTTTTACGCTACAGTACTATTCTTATAGTCAATATTGGGCAGCAGAATCACATTCAGTTGGCTCCCATGTCCCTTTCCGACATCACAGCCCCTCAGTCAAACCAAAGGAGGGGGGGGGGGCGAAGGTCACACTAATCGATGCAGCAAAAACAACTAGAGGGAAACATGCACCGTTAAATTAGATGATGGACTGATAAAAAGTCACTTTCAATTCATATTTAAATGATTAACATATAAACCGGCTTATATCGCATTTGCATCCCCGCACCGTCCCAATTATTGGGCAACAATTTTCCCAACTGCATTGTGACTATGTTCTTGGCCTTAATTTCACGACAAACATGTAATTTCCGCAGAGAGGCACGGGTTCAGCACGTGTAGTCAAATATGCGGTCGTAAACAATGTAAGTTACGTAACCAGTTTCGTGCACACTTGAAACACTGCATACATTTCAGATAGTTGGCAGTATTCCTAAAAGTTTATTATGTTTCTATTAAGAAGAGTTCAATGATGAATAAATACTGAGATAAATGTCTAAGTTTAAGCCATCGATTTATAATAACCATTTTCAGAATGAAACAAAACAAATGGCAACACGGCGTTCTATACGCAGAACAGGCGGACTGTTATATTATCAATATGTCGGCTTCGATAATTTGACCTCTTTTACCCAGCCCGCGGGGGAGGGCGCGGGGATCGGTTCATGAGCAATTCGCAGATTTCATTTAGAATATGACACACGGAAGCTCGAATAATAATATTGTTTCAAGATCATCCAAATATAAATTTCATTGTATGTAGTGCAAGCCATCACTTTCTTATAACCGATTTCAAATTTCCCACAACACTTGCACGTAATGACTTAGTCGTTGATGGCTCTGATAAACCATGTTGACTTAACGTCGCTGTAAGAGTACTCTATGTGTATATATACACTTAAGACTGATGGATTTATGTTAATCATAATAAATTATAAGAAATAAGATATCCTAAATCCGGCTTAAGTGTAGATTCGGCCTACAAATTACCATATACTGAACAGTTGTGAAAGGATTTCACTTCCTCCAACACGGTAAATTAGCGCTTTCATCAAGATAACGAGCGATTGGGTGTCCACAAGGTAGCATGCGTATATCAAGTGGCAACATGCCGCGCCTCAGACAAGCAAAATGCTACCCTCATAAGCTAGATTCCTACCAACATCCCTGCTGTGTATGTTAAAAATGTGTAAATTAAAGTTAAAACTGCGCTTTCCATTTTAAACATATAAGTGAACGACGGATTAAGAACCTAAAAACGAATCAGACATTTAAGTCCCTCCATGCTTTGAGATAGATACCTTGGTCTTCGGTCTGTCTTCGTCACATTAAAAAGAGACTATCGCCTGATATGCATGCATTTTTTACTAACGAGTAAAATATATATTGTTTTACCATAGCTATCTGAATCTTGCCTATAACGAGTGTGAAATACTTGCTCCAAATAAATCAAGTCCGTCTAGCACCACAAGTGTTCACTATATACATGTAAATGATGATTCCGTTTTATCAGGATATCAATAGTCATTTTTCTTTCCTTTGAGGAAATTGAATTCATCGATAATGAGTAACGGGAAGTATGCATAAACACATCCCAACTTTGAACAATGGATCACACAGGATGGAGTATTGCCATACAATACAAGGTCCCAATATGAATATGTTAGAATGAGATGGACATATGACTACAGTTTCAAGAAAATCCTTCAAGGGATATTTGAGAGACATGCATGTAGTCACGTAACATTTGACCCCAAGAGTAACCTTGACCTTTTTCATCATGATGAAATTATAACATCTGACCAAAGTTTGATGAAAATCCTTCAGAGGATTAAGGAGGTATTGCCTGGTGACCTTTGATCCTGAAACTGACCTTGACTTTGAGCAGGCTTAGTTGAAACACGAGTACTGAATGTAGTCTCCACGAGGTGTGAACATTTGGCTGGTTTTTTTTTACTGGTATTTAACACTAGATCACGTTTTGAGCCTTAAGTGTGATCTTGACCTTTCTGGAAGCTCCCTGGATGTGGTTCATGATACACCTTGGTGTTACTGGCAATTTTCAGCTGGATTGAAGTACTTTTATAAATGAAACTTTTGTCACAGTTTTGATTTTAAATAAATTGGGCTCAAGAGAAGACTGGTATTTTATGTCTTTAAATTGTAACAAGCAAGTTGTACTGTATGTGACCCGTGAGCAACCAAGTTTTCATCAAAGTGTCATTTGTGACTAAACCCAACTCAACCTACATCTACAGAGAATAGAAGTTGCTGCACAAAATGAATTAATATACAAATACAGTAAATTCTGTATATAATGACTCCGGATGTAGCTAAATTCGAGATACAAGGAACAAATTTTCTGGACCAGATGTTTTTTCCTTATTTATTTAGTATGAAAATGCTGCATGGATATAACAAACTCCGGATATAAAGAACTAGAACTAATGATCAATACCCCCCCTAACACCCGAAAATTTATGTAACATTTGTTGCTTTAATTTTTGGCCCTGCACAACGTAAGGCATGGTACTTATCACTTCTGTGGAGTACAATTAAATTCTGACCAGGACTTTTAGAGATCAAGAGCGCAAAAGATTTTACTATCTCAAGCCCCTGTGACCTTGACCTAGCGACCCGAAACATGGACCATGCACAACTTGTCATTGTACTTATCAATTATGTGAAGTATCATTAAATTCTAGCCAGGGGTTTTGGAGATTTAGCTTCCACAAGATTTTACTATCTTGAGCTCATGTGACCTTGACCTGGTTCCCAAAACATGGAGCATGCACAACTAGGCATGGTACGTATCACTTATGTGACATATCATTAAATACTGACCAAGGTTTTTGGAGATTTAGTGTCCACTAGATTTTACCATCGCCAGCCCCGGTGACCTTGATCTTTGACCTAGTGAACCGAAACATGGACCATGTACAAGGCATTGTACTTATCACTTCTATCATTGAA
This sequence comes from Saxidomus purpurata, assembly GCA_022818135.1. Taxonomy (NCBI): domain Eukaryota; kingdom Metazoa; phylum Mollusca; class Bivalvia; order Venerida; family Veneridae; genus Saxidomus; species Saxidomus purpurata. The sequence goes on along the minus strand of JAFMSR010000001.1, from coordinate 27,983,777 downwards.
TTCTGACCAGGGGTTTTGGAGCTTTAGCATCCACAAGTGCTAAATATTAAAGCATAACACATATAAATTCTGCATTTCTGATGTTTTATTTGTGAAAAATAAGTCATGATCTTATATAACAGATTTATACATAATAAACTGTACACAAACACCCTGAAACAGGTCAGGATTTTAAATTACAAGCTTTGATTTACAATTTGTACATTAACCCACCATATAATGGTAGTTCCATTTTGCTTTTATATAAATAACAAGGTCTGAAATAAAAAATCTGTTCACTTTTTTATGTAAAGGGGTTATTCCTAGCACTTTTCTTGTAAAATACCTCCCATAACAGAATATATATGTATTGAGAACATATTCATTCATCATTGGAGACTGTTTAATACATCATCTACCAAAAGGAGTGTGTTTTATGTAAAATGGGTGCACATGCATGTTACATGACAAAAGACATATGCAAAATTTTCCTGCATTTATCAAATAAATCAGGAAGCCTATACTTAAACTTGTGTAAGAAGTCAGAAGGATAAATCAATCATAATGCAGTCGATATTGTTGTAAAACAGATTTGTTCATTGGAGAAACATGTTGTGTGACATGGCTGCAGTAGAAAAGTACTGTATTTAAAGGAATAAGGTAACATTATACAATGCATATAACATACCTATTCATAGATTAAATACTTAGAATGATCTAAGTTAATATCCATAAATTTCTGAGGAATCGCTTGTGTTATTGTAACAATGATCCATTCATGCTGGTGACCTCGATAATAAAAGACTGCAATTAAGTAAACTTTCAATTTAATGTCTTAGAATTCCCATAAAGGTTTAAATGCACACTGTGATTTTCAAGCATTACTGCATCCATTAAAGTGATCAGTCTATGCTATATGTGATAAATTTCAAAATCAACCCAGCCCCCTTCCCTAAATGCAACAAAAATAAATGGCTTCCCAGTCTGTAAAGGTTACGGGAATCTGAATTTAAGCTGAAACTTTCCACACCTATTTTTCCAGATATAAACTTGAGCATCCCTAATGATACCATGTGATGTTTTACAACTGCTGAACGGAAATCCCTAATGTTTTACAATGGGTTAACAAAAATCCCTGTCTCTGTAACAATAATGAATTCTGGCAGTGACCCCACATTGTTATATTCAAATACATGTACATGATTCTCCATTCTAAGGTATAGTTCTAACTTTATGTATTTTTCTTCTGGATGAAACCGAAGCAACAATGCAAACCTAAATGAAAATACAACCACTTAAACAGCTCTCATTTACACATCATGGCAAAGACAAAATGAAACAATTTATTTTTGTAAAATTTTGCCATTTCTAATACCAAAACACTTGTTCTCCTTCAGATGTAATTTAGAAATAAACAAAAATTTTAATTCCCATATTTGTTCAGTTATTTAAGACAATGACAGAACTATGCAAAGGAAAACTGTGCAGACAATCTTGATAGGTTACTTAGTGCCCTTACTCCTTTAAAGGCCCATTAGCATTTTAGATACTTAAATATAGAGAATAACAAATTCACAGATAGAATAATGACTATTTAGTCTAACACAATGTTGATGTAAACATTTTTAATTTTTTGTCACGTCTTCACTAAAAACCAGTGTTAGTCAGGTGTTACCTTTTTGAAATATCACAAATAAAAAATTGCACTTTACCACATGTATATTCAATTTAAAGGCCAAAACAAAAATAAGGACAGTTATTTCAAGGCAAGACATACCTTGCAAGACACTAAATAATGAAGATTGGCAGGTTAAAATTTACAGAAAGTGTTTGGAACACGAAGAAAAGTATGTGTATTATGTTGAAATCTCAGTAAATCGACAAAATGACCACCAAGATCTTTTTAAACTTTCTTCATAATGCATAGAAAAATAATTGTACATGTACTGTGATTTATTTAGAATTCTACATACCAACTTTCATTTTTTATTAAAAATAACTTATTTCTGTGCTTTTTAAAGTATATTTGAATTTTCGTTTTCCTTAGTATTGGACCTTTAAGAAGCAATGTCACAAATGCTTTTTCTAACAAAAAAACCCTCAATTTCACTGGTAATATCTCTTCCTTGGTAATATAAGACCTACAAGTAAATTAACATCCAATGTGGTAATGGGACATTCAACTGTAAATTCTTACAAAAGATATCTTAAAACTTCAGCAAGTAAATATAAGTCCAATGCATTTGTTGTAATCATACATTTAAACAAAAATTACTGTCCTAAAACATATATCTATTGAAAATAAGATTCTGGGTACTAGTAACGGATAACCCCTGTTTAAACATTAATTTTTTTTTTTTATTCTGAAAATATACTGTCAGATTTCACCTCTGGGTATGTTGGTTACTTGGTAGTTAGTGCATGTGTACTTGAATTTCTTTTAATACTTTCCGTAGTCTTTTCATGCCTGTCTCTAACAATGTATATTTCTGTTTCTTTTGTGTGTGGATCATTTCCTATCACATATAATCATCTACACAACACTCACCACAATTGATCTCAAACATGAAAAAGTAACAAGGGGTTGAAATGTAACAGAAAAGTGGAAAGTCATAAAACATACTGTAAGCATAAAAAATTCATTACAGTCTTTAAGCTTTTGTTGCAGAAAAAGGTTCAAGCTACCTTAAATAAACTAACCTGTTATTGCAGTATTAAGCCAAAATTAAACACTAAAATGCTTCTAGCTATCCTAATAGAAACTTTCAAATCTCTCCATGGTAACCCTTCAAACATAGCTATGTAACTGAGACATCAACATACGGTAAATCAGTATTTTTAGTACTTGTTTAAAGGACTTCATTTTCTTCCCAGCAAGTACGTATATACATGTATCTGTAATTATTTTAACAGTAAAATTCTCGAACTTCTAGTAATTTGCAGAAAAATAAATGCTGACTCAAGCAAAGAGTGATAGATGATGACATTTCCATATACATATGATGCTAAAACAAAACTCTGATATCAAGGGACATGTTTCTAACTGCTGCTGAAAGAAATTCTGCCCGTCAGAAGTTACCATCTGCTTGAAGTTTGAACGATATTCATCAGCCCACCTTCAGACGCAAGTTATTATACAAAACGTAATACCAGAGGGAGCTCAACAGTCAAATCAGAGCAAAGCATTTAGCTTCACAATGTCAAGGACTAGAGAAAGCAAGTATTGACATTAAATTAAACATAATTTAATATACCATTGACAAAATAGCTGTCTTCCCATAGACTCAAATTTCAAAGAGTTGTATGCGTTATTTTAAACTTCTTCAGACAAAAATATGGCTGCATTTTGAAAATAATTACAAAATTTCTTTTGACATAAAAAATGATACTCTCATACCTTTATAGACTCGCTACCAAACTGCTTAGAAGTTGTAATGTTGCCGTGCAAGAAAGACTAACTATGTTGATGACAAGAACCCTTAAGACGTTTGCCAGCTCATGTACACGTGAATCCAAATTAGTTAGTTCATTTCCACCATTATTCAGAATATGACTCAATGCCACAAATACCAATTAATGTAAATGAACCACATATTATTAGGACTTAACAATTTTTTAAACATCAAATGAGCAGAGCATACCTTTAAAGGACATCTATTTGCCAGTAAGCTACTTAGTTGTGTCAGCAGTATGTTGGTGCATTTGCGTAACCTTATTTCAACACAGGAATTTTTTGTCAAACACAATTTCTTTGAAATGCATGGTAAACGTTAAGTTTTGAAACATGATTTGAAGTCTCGATTTCTTCTTTACTTTATGTACTTAACAAACTTACAGCATCACTAAAAATTCAGTGGCACACTTCATTAGATTTCTGATATATAACTTAACAAGGAACATTGTCTTAGGTTCATAATGTTAGAATAAAGCAAGTTAAAAATTGACAAAACAATTTTCTTCAAAAATTACCCAAATTCTCCAAAAGTTACCCAAATGTTCTAAAAATCACCCAAAGTCTTCAAGTATTACTGTAACAGACAGCTTTGAGAAGTGGCCCTCCAACAAAACATTCATGTAAATATAATTGCAGATTCAAAGACTTGCCATCAGTAAGTGTCAGTTAAATGACCAATTAAGCAAAACATGTAAAGCTTATCGCCACTCCACAAATAAACCCGTGCTGATGTAGACATGACCAGACACGACCACCAAAACCTTTCTTGCAGCCCCAGGATCTGTTTTGCGGAAGGTAAATGTGCAGAACCCGACATTCCCTCGACTTTGTACGGCATGCAAAAGACTGTGATCACATGATCAATGACCGTCTAGTGTAAACATCTACGTGCGAAACTCAACTATCATTTGATCACTGATACAGTTACTGTATTACAGAGTATGGTGGTCACATGATCATGATGATGATGGCAGGAAACTTCGCTCACTGAAAATTGACACAAAATAATTCACATGTATACCGACAGGTAATACTGAGATTGTTTTGGCAATCTATTATATAACTAAACTGTAACTGAGGTAAGGTCTAATAAGGAACAACATGTCAAGACCAGGGTGTATGAACTCGTTTTATTGATAACTAGAAATCGGACAACGGGACATGATTACCCAAGTCACATTTTTTAAAATCAAAATCTGCAATCCCATATTCTGACCATGGCCTTCAAGTTCAAGCATGTTGTACATTTTCTTATTACATTGTATTTGTTTCTCAAACCCATCATGCATGACAAAGTTAGGAACTACCACCTAAACAGTTTTGTAAGAGAAATTTGCAAAGTTCAATCACCTAAGCTGGTGAATTACTCAAGCAATTACTCAACAGAAACAACTACTACATAAAAACTTCTGTGTCATGCCTTTAGGAAGAATCTATATAAGAGCAAATAATCTTTTTATGATACCTTGCTTTTTGTGGAGGTTAGAACTGTACTAAGGGGGTGGAGGTTAGAACTGTACTCTATTTGAAATAGAACATAGTTTCAATAGATTAGTATAGTATAGGAAACTACGGGTATTATTCTAGGTCAAATTTTCGGCGAGATATTCCCCATTTGTCAAATATTGGTGAGATATTTTCAATTTCAGTGAGATTTTTTCAGTTGGAAAGCAAACACATTACGCAATAAATGATTATTTATTGACTAGAACAAAAACACATGGAACAGTTCACTGATCTGATACAGATAGACTGAGTGATCTATGTTCACCTCTAACATTTGATCTTATTTGAGCCAAGAATACAGTACAGGCCTAGAGGATGCAAAAAACGCGAAGTGTGGAGTGAGTGACTTCGCGGAAATCGGAGAAAAAACGAAAATGACGCCATTCAATGGAGTCACTTGCGGCCGTTTGGGTGAAAATTTGATCGCGGGGACGTAGCGTTTCACCGATAATTTTGGAGTGACTTCGGCGTTAAAAATTTATTAATTAAAATATTTGTAAAACACACCTGTAAAAGAAACCGTTGAATTAAGAACCATTGAATCACAAAGATCGAATCAGACATCGCTGCCGACGTTTTTCGTTGAGAATCGCCGCCAACTTTTGCAGCGTTATGTTGTGTTTTTGTTGTCTCAAAAAGCATTGAGTTATTTTTTTGTCAGAACCTAAAATATCTATCACCTTTATGTTGATTTAAAATTATTATTTTCGTGAAAAATCCGCTGTAATTGGTCCCTTAGCATTGTCACTCGCCATTGGTGTGAAAAATATGGCCTGTCGTACTAATTCAGTCAATTTTGAAATTGTTTGCAAATCCAAGCTGTGTGACACCTCTGAGTTGTGAAGCAAAAAGTATTTATCAATTAACTTTCCAATTGTTCTGAATTTAAATCAAAATGTTCTGTTTTAAAAGAAAATCAGGCGGCGATCCAGCGTGTCCGCTTTTTTGTCATTAATTGTTTATCAACTGTCAAAGCCAACGTTTTCCAGTATTTTCTACTATTTATTCTAATGAATAACCTTTGAACCGAACTATTTATTTTTACTTCAACCTCTTTTATTCATAGAGATAAAGCTGCAGGTGTTACGAGATCAAAGAACAAACGCCGCCGCACATTGTACATGTGAGTTTTGTTTGATCTTAGTGAAGAACGTGGCATCAAACAGACCGAGATATTTGACAGTTTGAGGCGTGAAAAGTAATTCTAGACAATAGTCGATAATTTTGGATTATAGAAATAATAGTTTGGAACAGATAATGTTATGAGTAAGTTTTATTTTTGGTGATAAAATATATTGAACACGCTATATAAATGTACGTCGGTCGGAAATGTAATATTTAGACGCGCACTGGTTGGATAATTGATACCCGCGCAAGTTATCGGCGTGTCAAAGGTCAGAAAAGCACCGAAAATTAAAATAATTAGCTAAAAAGTCAACTGAGAGCGAGCGCGATTTTTTCTCTCAATTGATGATTTTCAATGCGATTTCGGCAATTTTTATGCGAAAAATCGCGGAAATCGCATCCTAGAATTATCCCTGAAACTATCAGATAGAGAAGAGTTTTTCCGCAACAATAATGTTATTACTGAAAAGTGTAGCCTACTCAAAATAACGTAATTATAATCATAAACAGAACTCTGTCATAGTGGTTGTGTAGAGGTTAAGGTGTCTGCCACTCATCTCAGAGTTTGCGGGTTCGAGCCCCACTGGGGTCAAGACAGTACCTACTCATATGACACCAGTCCTGTTTTTTTTTCCAGGAAGCAGAAGCGAGAGTGCCTCGATACGCTACAAGATTTCTTCGAGCTAAAATAAATTATTATAAACATACTAAGCACACACTTACTACTCAATTTCTTCAGCTCTTTCAACAGCCTCTCCTAGTCACTGTTCCTCGTATGTGTAGCCTATTAACATTGTCTCTCTGAAACACAAACATCAAATCTTTTTACTTCAACACAATGTAACTTGCTGTTTACTTACAATGTTTTACAAACATCAAATTGGTCAAAAGTATCATGTCCATACTGAGTTAAAACTTGGCTCAATCAGATGTGGATTCCAAAAATGTATAGGTTAAAAAAACTGTACAGTAGGACTAGAAGTGAAGCCATGGGCATCTTATCACAAGGTTAAGTACTGGTTCAAATCCCAACACTTAACCTGAACACGATTTCCTCAGTCCTTTCTTACGGCACCAGTCATGCAACCAGAATAATCAATGTTGATTTGGCTCAATCAAACTTGCATCTACAACTGTTGGCATTTCACAGACAGTCTTTTGTATAACTTATCATCACTATTTCTTTGAATAAATGGCAAGTATAGGTTTACATGATGCAATAATAAATTTGGTCTTCTTTTACATGTCAGTGGTCTCCCTTTACCTAATAATTTCCGTGAAAGCAAAATTAAACTTACTGATTTGGTATCTGATAACTTGGCTGATTTCTGAAAAGGAAACAAAATTTCACTTATATTATGCATGACAGAGCAAAATAAGAGGCTATTCAAAAACAAAAAACATTTTGTTCAATTTCCACAAATCTAACTTTTTCCCCCTTTGATCAGAGTTCTTTCACAAAGTATGCAATAATTAATATATACTGCAAATACATTTTGTACGGTACCTAGAAGGCTAGAAAGCCATGTAGCTGTAATCAATCAATAGCTGTGAAGTATAACCTTAAAATGTTACAATGGATTCATTCATTAAGAAATCTTTTATCAGTGAAACTATTCTGTACACCGGTACTGTAGTGTATAGAGGTATATTTAACATTTCAATTCACATACACTTTACAAACATGTAGAAGTTATCTTTGAATTCTAATGAACAATTGATGGATTCATGCATCTTCATACTTGTAATAAGCCATTGCTTAATATGCTCTTAAAAAGCAGTCATAATCTGTGTTTGTCAAAACCTAGTACCTACAAATAATAATTCATATTAACAGACATAACATTTTCCCAGAGAGCACTGAAACTTGCATGAAAATAATAATCAAACAAGAGGGCCATTATGGTCCTATAATTGCTCACCTGAGACAACAGAGAATATCTGCAATACATGATGCACAATTCATGATAATAAAGATAATAATTGTGCATTGGACCAGAGCTCTGTGACAAATGTTGGTAAAAGACCATCCAACGAACAACCCTGTGAAGATAAGCTGAACTTGGTGCAGTGGTTGAGATGTTGTTTAGCGGTTTCTTTAAATATTTTTAGCTCTGGTGGCTTTTTGAGCAGTGGACTGGAACAGTTTTGGGCAATTGTGGCTAGAGGACTATCAAAGGATTATTCCTATTAAGTTTAGGAAGAATTGGGTAAGTGGTTTGAGAGATGTTGTTTCAAGCCATCGATGAAAACTTACATAGAGCAGTCACAATAGCTCAATATGAGAACTAGCTAAACATCACGTCAGATATACACAAACACCTTACTACTTTTATCAAAAAAGACTAAACGTAATCCCAATAAGAAACTCTGATACTTCAGATTCTAGAAATCAATTTGACAAATATACAGGTAATTTAGACTTAAGTGAATGTAAATAAGAAGTTGCCATGCCAAATACATAAATTTACAATTCATTGAATAGTTGCCATCAATACAAAGTAATTTAAGGAATTGCGAATTCATTCCTTTTGTGTGCTCTGCATAATCTTGTGTGTCATTATCATTAATGGCTAGGGAAAATCATTTGTAATTGCCTCTAGTCATAACAAAGTTATGCTCTGGACACGAAACATTCCAAAATAACTTCATGTAGAAGGTTTTGAGCCCTAGGTGTAATTTTTAGGGTAGATCCAAAGTGCTGGACAAGACACACCCTTGTCTTATATCGGTACCAAGGCAAATGTGTGAAGTCTTTCTAAGTTTACAAGTTGAATATGTAAACTGGGCGAAAATATTGTTATTTATCAGTAAGTAGTAGGTTCCGGGTCAAAAGTGTGACCTTAGCCTTATATGGATATGCCTAGGTGTTTTGCTAGCAACGCTAACCCAATAAGCACATAACCAGTACAATTTTGAGCTGGAAGTGTGACACTGACCACAGGAAAAAAATAAAGTTTCAGGCAATAATTGTGTGAGATAACTTGAAAATTGTGTCCATACATGTTAAAGTTACAATGCCAACCAGAACTTACAGACGGATACACAGAACCATGTACAACTAAAGTCCTTTGAACATGTCTATTACCATTAAGGGACTAACAATCCAGCTTCATGTAAGTTTGTTTCAAATTCACTGTTTGACCGATCCCGCCATTTAGTATATGTCATTGCTACGATCTAAACTGAACTTTTCAAGCAGAAAAACACAACACAAAACATTATCTTGTATGCTATAGTATGGTGATGTAACCTTATCCTGTAATACAATACATGTATAAATTGGCTAGTCAATTACATGCAAAATGACACTGTATTTCTGATCTTGTGCCCATGTAGATCAATCTATTCTTTCGTATAACACAGAATACTGTATCTTGTTAATATTGCCAAAGATTGCAAGCCAGCAGAAGTCGTATGTGACTTAAGTCTTGCATTGCTTTTAATTCTGGCGTCATCCATTGATTTACCATATCTAATAAAGTCTCACTCGCGCAACTGGTCTTAAATTGTATAAACACAAAGTAGCCAGTGTGCAAGACATGGGTGTCAACTCTTTTTTGTTAAATTACAACATGTTCTAACAATTTGCAATGTTAGTGAAACATAGCAGTGAACAACTAGACTAGAATCATCATCAGTTTGCTTTAAAATTACACCTACCCTATAACAAGATGTGCTTGTTCAAATTCTGGGGAAGAGGCCGCGTAAGAGGACCCAAGTTGACTGAAAGCAGAACACAGAGCAACACCTCAATTAGTACCATTTATACAACTGGAATTTTTAAGATCTTATTAATTAACAGTTTACTTGAGAATTCATTTTTTCCATTTTCTTACTTTGGTTTAAAAACCCTTTTCAACTGCATTTCAGTTACTTACAGACAGACAGTTTTCCTAACCATTCTTCCTGGGAATGACCAGTACTAGACTCCCAACATACATTCTCATATAAAGATCTGCAGCGGGGCAGTGGTGGCATGTTCGCTCCAGAATTAAAAGGGTCCTAGGTTCAATCCCAACCTGTGCCACGGCGGTTGCTTCCTTAGGCATGACACAAATATTTCCATACTGCCGCTCTCCCATTGAGATTGATTTCATCTGCAATGAGTCTCAAGAGCGATTAATCTAACTTGTAAGAACTTGTTTTGCAATCTATTTCTTGCAATCAAGATTAATTAATGAGCATAAATTGTAAAAATCACAGTCAGAAGCAGAAACCCATGATTCTAAATCTCAATCTTTAAGTGACTTGACCACATAGACGATCAACTAGAGAGTCCATTATTAACACACTTTTTGTGTAAACAAGCCACATAACTGACATTTTTTATAACAGCTGATTCTAGTCATCCTCCTCACATCTCATTTCATCTAATTTGAGACACATTTACCAATATAATAAATTACATTTCTATTTTTATCACTGGAAAGTAATACTGCCTCTTAAAACTTAAAAGTAGGGTACGCCGGGGTCCCCTACAATTTATGCACACACAGCTTATTTTGAAAGGAAAGTATTTATGCAATGTCACCTATTAACAATAGTGTAACCACAGTCTACTTTTAGATTACAGACACTACTACAGTCTCTCTTTCTAAAGAGCACTCTATCTTTACAATGAGTTTAACCAAGGAAGTATTTGAATTCCTTAATCAGAAATTCTAAACCCAGAAACTAATCTATTCAGATGATTTTTTAATAATCACAGATCTTTTATCATGTTTATGTTAATTTCTTTAGACCTGGATTTTTTTTACACATTTCTTTTCATTGATCTACATGTGCTAACAAGACCTAATCATAAAATTAATTATCCCCTTCCAAACCCTTTAAAAGATTAAAGAAGCTTTAAACAAAACACAGCAGTTACATGCTGTGAATATAATGGGTTGCAGGTATTGAATTTATCATTTACCAGATTTTTAGATGCAGATATATATGAAAGCTTGTTTTAATAATTTTCAGAAACAAGCTTACCTAGTAGCCTTTGCATGTGTTAGTATATGAGACTTTAGGTTGGTAGACTGGGCGAATTTCTTGTTGCAGCCATCGAACGGGCAAACATAGGGTCGATCTCCCGTGTGGATTCTCACATGTGTTCGTAAGTTAAAGTCTAAAGAAAATCTCTTCCCGCATCCCTCAAATGTACACTGAAATTAGAAAGGCATTTACTGGTCATTATATTCAAGTCTAAAGAACATCCGTACTCCAGTCCAATAGTACTTGCATAATTATAAATCAAAACAAAGATTATAGTTTTAGGTAACCAAGGGTTATAAATCAAAATGTACAACACAATTACAACTTACACAGAAATTAAGCACTGTCCTTTGTTTATCTCTGTCAGACCATGCTATACTACCGTTACTAAAACTGACTTGCCCATCTATCAATTTGGACAGTCCTTACCGTACAATCTACTGTTCACACAGATGCTCACTAAAATCACTCGAGTCAATAGTGAACAGGCAAAAATCAAAAAGTCATTGTCATGTGTTCCAGTTTGTGTAAAATTTTCTTCCAAAGACTGCTTATGTATGGACACACACTTGCCACAGAACAATTGTACCGCAGCTGTCTGTCAATCCGGTGATTTTCTAGTCTTATTAAATGGTGAACCAAGGCTAAACAAATACATTTTAATAGACTTATTGACCATATAAAAAATTTGCCTGAAGATTTTATAGAACTTTTATTTAGACAGTGGATATTCTGAACACTTCGGTTATAAATTATATGCTCAGTTATAAATATAGCTGTAGTTATCATAGTGAATAAGTCACCTGATATACAAATGAACTTGAATGCATTTACATTAGAAACTAACCTGAAAAGGTTTTTCTCCTGTGTGCACAAGCTGATGTCGTTTTAATTTCGAGCTTTCGACAAATGCTTTTCCACATTCTGCACAAACATGCACTCTGGGTCCATGTGTATGTAAATGTTTACGCATTGCAGAATTGTCCCGGAACATCTTATTACAGCCTTTGTGAGGGCATGGCACTGTTCGAGGAACATCATCTGAAGGTTTCTTCTGCTTGATGCTGAAATGATTTGTATCAATTTAAAATTAGGTAACAATTTACTCAAAAAAGCTCCGGGGGGGGGGGGGGGAATGCCTTCTTTATACCCTACAAAAAATTAGGAACAATTACTCAAAAAAAGCCTCCTGTTTTCCTTATAACATGGTCTGAGAAACTGAAAAAAGAACTTTAACTTGTTGTAAGCATTAATGGTTCATTATCTGTGTTTTGATTAGTGCAAAAATTTATTCATAGACAAACAGCAGACATGTCCAGTTCAAACCCTAGTATACAGACACCAGACAATGCTTAAAATCTTAAGACCTCTCCCGGTGGAAAAAGAAATCCATGATGAGCATGTTAATAAAGAGGCCATGTGACCCCTGCACATGCATCGGGCATTGCCAGCAATTGGCAAAAATATGGAAGGACATTGTTCTCTTTTTATGTTTATTGAATATCAAATTTCTGTGTCCGTAAGAAACTGCCAACTTAGCAGACATGCTCATTCCTGGTTTAGGAGATGACACAGTCATGATGAACTTCAGAAATGCTGAGCATATGTGCCATTGTTAAAACATATGAATACCTGGGTAAAGTGAAGTAATAAATCATTTGAATGATGCATTTTAATAAATAATAACTGCTGGATCAACATTTGAATGGCTCATTAATCAGACGATACAAATATTTGTGCCTGCATTTCATCATAGGTTCAGGACCTATCTCTCTCTCTCTCGACTCAGAATGCTTGTTACAGTCCTATGGGTGAGTTTGTAGGTAGGTGGGACTTTAAGCCAATGAAAATCTTACTTTCATTAGCACAGCTCAGTCTCTTTACAAAAACACGTGGATCTGCCAAGAGTGGACTGTCAGGAGGATATCTATAAGTCAGTGCCTTATTTTAAGACAAATTCATATTATTCAGCACATTTGTTCAGTCATAGCTATATTGCTATGTCATTTCCAAGATGATTTACCTTGCAAATTCTGCCAGCTGTTTTGGATCACTCAGGTCAAGCCCTGGTATACCACCTGGTGGCAACTTTCTGCCAGTCATATACTCTGTAAAATCTGCATCAGACTCTGACACACTCGAGTCCTCCTCAAGCTTAACTTTATCATCCCCTGCAATAATTCAAAATTACTATAGAATATACCTTTTTCAATAGGTGATACAAAATCATCAATAGATCTGTTTAATATAACTTGGTGAGTTTAAAAATTATACCATCCGATGGCTATGAACCTATTAATTAAGCCTTTTGATTTGTTTTAAAAATATCTAGAAAAACATAAAACATTTTTATTAAATAAAGCTATTTCAAAGTTCCATGCATTCAAGTTATCTAACTATAAAGTCACATTATGATCAATACAATGTATAATGAACGAAATGTGCACGTAACTAACCTTGTCTGCCAGACCTACTTTCGTTTCATAAAGAGAAAGGTCTATTTTTAGATTATTGTCACGTGACTGTATCAAGGCCATTGAATATTTCGTCCGCCATCTTTTTACAAAATTAGCACAATTTCTGAAATTGTACCATTTTTCTTCTGGCCTCTGCTGTTATTTTCAACATCAGTTGAAATATAAACATCACCAAACTAATACGCGAGACCTATCATATAACCTTACATGAATAAATTCCATTTACACAAGCCGATAATGACTTTATTCCCGAACATTTCAAGGAGAGTTACATGCAAATGGCGACTGTCCGCCATTCCTAAATCTCCGCCATGTTTTAAGAAATGGCGGCGCCCACGATTTCATGATGGCGGACATGGAATCAAAACAAACCCATAAACACACTGCAGTCATTGTCATTGACGTCTGATTGAACCAAATTTTGACATAGAGAGGAAATACAACCATAAACGAACATGACCCGCATACTGGCTGACGTCACACATCCTTTGTGACCTTTCAAAATGATACCCAAAAAAATAGCAAATACGCGATTGAAACTACATGTAGACGTCTCCAAGAAGTTTCAATCTAAGAAATGATAAAATTCGAATCTTTTAACTAAACGAAAGAAGAAAAATGATTTACCAGAAGCCCACATAGTCACTGAGAATTCGCCCTCTAAAGTTTTGATTTGCACTTGTTTCTGTTCCCATTTTTTATTTGACGTTGGCATATCCAAACTCAGTTCGTTGAGTCCTGTGTTTGATATGAACTTTGACTTTGTCCCTTTTCTTTTACCACCTTTTCCTTTCTTTGACGTTGTGACATCTTCAGTAACAAGTTCGATGTCAGGGGCTGGAACAGCGATTCCGTCCCCCACGAGGTCTCCAACCACTTCTTCCCGTGTTTGTAGCACAATTTCTTCATGTCCTGCCTCTGGAAGTGGTTGTAGTGCTATCATGGGTTGCACCTCGATTGTGTTATCTGAGGTTTCGACTGTCTCTATCGGCAGTTCGACAGGGACCGTCTCTATCTCAACTTCTTGAATTTCTACTTCCGACCCAATAATCGACGCCATCTTTGTTTGAGTAATGGCGACCGAGTTCGCCTCGGGGTCGAGCTGCCGGTCACGTGATAACATGCATATTCAAATTTTGACGTCATATCGACAGATAGTACACACTTGGGCACTTTGACACATGGATTGATAAACGCCGGTTGTTTTATAATTTCTTCTATTGTGTATTTACAAAAATGGGAGCTACTGTTTCAAGAACGGATTTTGAATGGTCTTACACACAAGAACCACACGCATCCCGACGAAAAGAGATGCTTCGTAAGTAACTTTGTTTCTTTTGTAAACCATGCAGCCTCCTGATGCTGCGAGTACGTGAGGTTATGCAAGGGTTTCGTTCGTCTAGAATCCAGTTTCTCAATTATAGATGTTTTGTCGTCGTCATATTATTCCATTATACCCCGGACGATATATGTACAGTTTATAGGTCCGTGATTATACTTGCTAAGAAGAAATGGTGCTCTTCTATTAGTACATGTATTATCAGTATATGTCCAGCTTCTGTCTGTCTACTGTAAATGCGGAGCTCTTGGACCAAGGGAAACGAGCTTCTATAATTTAGTCCAACAAAACTATCCAAGAAAGCTGTTAAAATTATGATTTAGTATGGGCTTATCAGCAAGTCTATAATCGATTTACAGTGGATAATTGGATATTTCATAAAATTAAAATCCTGCTTCTTCCGCATTCATATTAAACGTGATCTGAGACTCGTGTCGATATTGAAAGACAGATCTGTAGATAAAAGAAGATCTGCTCTGTGTACTGTACAGTTTGATTAGACTCTGAATACGGCAGCCAACATCTCGTAGATCAGGTAATATGATAATGATACGACAGGATTGAGGAACCCATCTCAAGATGTTATCTGTAACTTCCTGACATTGATCTACATTTAATGATTATAATTTCGTGCTATCATTAGCCCGCTAATCCAAAAAATCTGGGGAAAATAAAAAAAAAACTGACAACTTTGTCGGCCTAGATTGGACCGAGAAACACTTGCAAGCGTTTAAAAAGAGAGTCCCATTTGCATTTCTGCCAATAGCCTGTCGCCAACGTGAAATTTCAGCAGACGCCTTTAGTCCAACTAATTGTACGCGCGTCGAGGCCAATATCTTTTTTTTGGATATCTCTCCTCTAGCGAGATTCTGACCCAAAACGAAAATATCTCAGAATTTGCTCAAGACGTCACTTAAATATTTTGACCACAGACGTCTTCAGATTTAACCGTGATTAAATCGTTGATTACCTACGAGTACGTCATGTACGAGAGACACAGACCCGTTGATAACATGGTAGAGCTAGGGGTCGGGGAATACACACCACCCACCGCCATCATCACACAATAGAGATCTACACAACATGCAAACAAGGCGCGAGTTCAATATTCATCTTAAAACCCTTCATCAGCATGTTGAGGAGGACATGTGTGTCCTGTCAGTTTCACGACTAACTCAGTCATTGCCAGTAATTACATGACAATGTATAGGGAACTCCGTGTCCGTGTTCCTTTTTTACAGTCACGGACAGATCTGAGCCTTTTTTAATTTTACAGGCAAATATTTTATCATTTAAACGATAGCGCCTACTAGTATATTATGTTTGTTTTTCAAGTCACGAATATGTTATTAACTGAATACATGCATACATACGACAAGAGTTTTTCTATCACGCCCCAGACCTAACATACCATGTCAAAATCTACATTCATATCTTATTCATAATGTTTATGACATCCGTGCTCCACATAGAAGGAGTATCAGTGTATATCACTGAATATCGTCTCAAAACTGACTATAGCAACATTTTAGTTTGTAACCCAGTAATTATACTGTTGAGTAGGCAAAGATGCGAGTCGTTAGTTTGTCTCGTCGGCCTAATTAAGTTGACAAACCGCGTTCAAGCAGGACGAAATTATTAAAAAGAGATGTATGTAATCTATTGATATAGACAATCGGAGGTTTGAAAAAACATTGAGATAGGCCTACTCTTTATTTGAAATTAAACAGTGTGACTATCATTATTTAAATATCATGTTGCAGTGTAGGCTTTTTTATTGTTATAACGGCTGTTGTCGTTACAGAGTTAAATTTCAGACCACGTTGTTGTCACCACTTGTTGGATTTAACGGTCCTTTTTTGGACAGTTAATGGATTATAACTAAAATGTAACTGCATTAAAAACGGAAAGTCTGTTTAGAATGATTGTGACTTGTTCAATCAGATCACAGCATGCATATAGGTCTGTCAGTTTTGTAGCGCATGTTCTCGCTCGCTGTTACACTCTCCACTTCCAGCTACTTTTGAACTTGGTATGCAATTTGATATGCATTTCTATATCTGGAAGCAAATTTCGAATGGTTCAAGCCCACTTACTTCTTTACAAACCATTGTAACTTCTTATTGCTGATGGGTCATGAGTGCGAGCCTCCCAAACGACCGGAATATTTCCGGGAGCATATTCAGTTGCTTTAAAAATGAGTTGGATAATACAGGACCAACGACAAGGTACTAGTAACTTGCTAGTCGACAATAGGAAGTAAATTTGGCGGTGACAGAGTCATTGACAACTATCACAATTCCGTACCGTTGAACGATTAAATACCGCGGTCACGATTCACGTTAGTAGTAACTTGACACACTTTTGTATTTGAAACAATACATCTTTAACCATGCATGGGTAATTGCTCGACTTAATTGACAAAATATTTTTTGACATTGTGTGTAGTTTTCCATAGTGTCTTCTTGTTCTGCAATACAGTACATACTATCTGAAATTTTGCTATGTGTCATATGATATAACACTCGTTGTTGCCTGAACAACTGTGTATTCCGGTCAATGGATAGCAGCATACACACTCTGGCAATTTTCCGATTGTTCAGCAACTGCACAATGCACACGCTCTGATTAAAGTAAGAAATTTACAATGATGAATATTAATACAGCGGTTGTTACACAACACTGTAAAATTATCATTCCTACTGTGTGTGACTTACATGCCACAGGGAGGCCACGAGTTTGCAGTACCCAAGGGATACAAGTTTGCAGCAGCATCACTGTATAGGCGTTGGTTATACAGTCATGACGGACTCAATCTTCCACTCGGAGTCTCAGTGATAGCATCAGAAATATTGCGAAAATGATTATACTTTACTAATATGATATAAATTTTGCACGTACAACGTAACCAGTTTAAATCTTACAATACTTTACTTATTGACATTCCCCGTTACATAACCGTTTGAAATAACGCAATACATTAGAAAACTACACAAAATGTTAAATTGTACAAAAAAAATCGGGGACTTCAAATGGCAGGAAAAAATACACATTTCTCTTGGCTATACCCTTTTTAATCAGGAAAATGTATTTTTTATGGATACTGAAACTCGAATATATCTTGGTCCACCAATAACTCACATTTCCACTTTTCCATGAACTGTTTTTAATGTACTTTTTGAGTTTTTAATGATTCCGTGTGCATTATCGAATGTCCAGTCGGCCATGATCGGATGATATCAATATTGACAATACGTGTTACTTTTTTTCGTACAAAATGTATTAATACATTTGCGGTTTGAGATTTACAAAGGCCTGTTATGAAAGTATACAATGCAAATTTAAGACTTAATTCGAAACATCGTTAAAGCGGATTATAAATTTATTATCTAGAGCGATTATGTGACAGCCAAGTTCATTCGACGTTGTATAAGAGAGGTTATATCTACATAGAAAGTTTTTAATAAGTTTTAGGCTAATTATGATCTGCATTTAGTTGGGTTTGTTTACGTTTTCCTTCGTAGAAAAGCGACTGACACCTGATCTTATTGCTGTCAGGAAGTGCCTGGATCAATTCAAGGACATTTATTCTTACTATGATCGTGTTTCGTTATACAGAAGTCGGCGTGGTGATACATGTCTCTGGCGTCAATTTTACCAAGCCAGTTTTGAGAAACTGGCATGGGCCCGACATACATGTCATAGCAACCCCATGGCAATGACTCCCGGTTTTACCGTGATAAGTAAAACGGTATTTGTTTCGAGGTTAATTAAATACATGTATATACAATATTGAATATCAACCATCGCGTCATCAGCGAAATTATAACCACCACCAACGACGGTAGGTTATAAAAAATATATCGTGTAAAAGATTCCTGCGATGGACATGCGTGCATCATGCAGGACATGGTCTTAGTTGTTAAATCCCTTTTTTTGGCAAAATTAAAATATTTTAATATGAAATCGATAGTGTCGAAAACTAATCGCAACGTGTATTATCTATGGATTAAATATGTACAACAATAACTTTTCAATGACTGAGAACAATACCAAATTTCGGGCGTTATAAATCATAAACTTTTCAAAAGCAGACGACAATCGCACCACACTAAAAGCCATGTCGTATGATACGGAACATGCTTGATATCCGTGTTTAAACGACTGATGACTGTGAAGTGCAGATGATAATTATTTAACACTCCATTTCACCTAGCTTCAGACGAATAGTTTTCAGATACATGAAACATGTCACGTATATAACAGTTGGTTTAAGGGCATATTGTTTGTCAATTTTGTAGCTAACTACAGAATTCCTCACCGTCGTTACACCTTCTTGCTCAACAAGTCTGTCCGGAGGTTAAACTAACATGTAGTAACAAAGGGAATGCATTTCATACATTTACATACCTTTATATTCTTAAAGTAATACTACCCTTTAGACCTTTAGTCTGTCGTTTACATCAATATATTTTTTTACCAGGATAGTTAAAAACTATTTTTGTTACTGTATTTCAACTATATATTCATGTATAATGTTAAACAAAATCCTGTGTTTTAGTTATGACGTCGATACTATTCGTTTTTGTACGATTAACATGTTTTTAAATTTCATGATATTCCATTTGAAAGGTAATATCACTTGAAAAGTAATTATTTCGTTCAAGTGGTAATAAACTCGCGCGATGGTAGCCCTCACCAGGCTAGATAATAGCATTTTAATTAAAATGCATTAAGCGCTTTCTTTATACTAACAAATCTCGATCTTACATTTTGACGGGTAAGTAAGTGGACCGACAATCGTGTACATGTTCTAGAGGAAGTAAACGTGGACTGAATGCCCGGGCGTTCACAATTTACTATGTTCAGGTAGATGAGGTGTCACCATATTAATTATGTCCATCTCTCTGCCCATCCGTCTTTCAACTATGTTAACAAACTCTTTAAAATGACTCATTTTCGTATCCTGCCTGCATGTGGCGGTGAAAATGTGCAAGGTAGGACTGACGTCTAGACTCTGTGACAATTTGACAAGAAAAAAACATCAGCATTTGCAATGATATAACTGATCATTGAAGACCACATACATTTTCTATGACATTGATATCAAAAGCAATAAACCTGATACATTTGAACTGGTGGAGACAAGTTGCTTATTGTACGTGAACTTGAAGATATTTTGTCATCAATATTTGATTTCACTGCAGTTTTATGCCCCATGATAGGGCGAATAATAGGCCGATTGTCAGGCCATTCACTCGATCGTTAAATTGGGCTTCAGCCATGACCCCTGCTACGTATTGGAGTCCAATCCAACTTTGAACAGTTATAGAGCATCCTGGGACGGTTGTGCGTGCACACAATCAAGGTGTCAGCGTAAATGTCAAGATCACAAATTGAAGAGCAAACTGTGCGCGTACGTTGCATTTGGGGCTCAGATGAAAGATCGTGGTCACTCTCAGAGTGTCAAAGTTCAGACCGTGCCTCGACCACAAAATCGTTTCTGAATATGAAATAACAGTCACACAGATCTTCACCACAACGGCCTGTCTCACATTTTAATGTTAGACATAAGTCACGTAAGCGTGTTGACGCTATACTACTGATTAATTTTATCTGATGTTTACTTTCATCTAAATCTGTCATCAACTTTATTACGTTATATTCAACCTCATATTGTATGCAATAAGATAAATGATAAGTGATGGCAAACATGCTTTATCTATACAGCAAGCGATAAAGCAATAAATTAATAATCAGCTCTCAATATTTTAGGGAGCTACTTTCAAAAGAGTTTTAAGTGCTACTTAGAATTTCCTTCCGTAAAAGATACTTTAACACTTGAGAAAAGTCTTGTTCCCCGTTAGGTCCCAAAATTGGCCCTTACTGTACTTATAAAATGTAAGATATACCCTGTTGTACATGTATAATATTTGTTCCAACATTAAGCTGTTACAAGATGCTTTGGTTCTATCTTTTTTTTTCAACTAAGTTTTTGTTCCGCTGCTGTGTTGAGAGCTTAAAATCGTAGTTTATTACGGTGCATGAGTTACGAACAGCTAATTTAGTCCATGTTCGTTCTTCCAGATTATTTATTCACTTAAGTACATTACAAGTCATAAACAAATACTTGAACATGTATCAAAATAAATCGCTTTATGTGTTATACATGTTATAAAGGCGCGCAATGGAACGGAATTTGCATAACTAGCAGTCAAAGTCATTTTCCCATTGCATGGAGAATGACGATTAATATTCACAACTCTGCTATTCGGAAAAAAGTATATGTGCATATTGCATTAAACGTATTTCTCATATTTTTTCTTATTACAGGTAAATATCCGGAAATGAAGAAGTTAATGGGTCACGATCCCATGCTGAAGTATATCGTGACGGTAGCAGTGTTGTTTCAACTGTTTATGGCATACATGGTCCAAGATGCGAGCTGGGTTACGGTTGTGGTGTTAGCTTACTGTCTTGGTGGGACAATAAACCACTCGATGTCTCTAGCTATTCATGAAATTGCTCACAATTTAGCATTCGGCCATACCAGGCCCCTAGCCAATAGACTTCTAGGATTTTTTGCGAACATTCCGATTGGAATTCCGGTGTCTATTTCATTCCGGAAGTACCATTTGGAACATCACAGATATCAAGGCGACGATGAGAAAGACGTCGATATACCAACGAATTTCGAAGGCAAATTTTTCACAAATTCGTTTACAAAGTTCATTTGGGTTCTGTTACAACCACTGTTCTATAGTATACGACCCTTTTTCGTCCGTCCAAAGCCTGTTCAAGGTATGGAGCTAGTGAACGTATTTTTACAATTCGCGATAGACGCAGTCATTGTTTATTCAATGAGTTACAAGTCTCTAGCTTATATGATAGCAGGCACACTGTTGGCAACCGGATTCCATCCAATGGCAGGCCACTTTATCTCGGAACATTATATGTTTAAGAAGGGGTATGAGACGTACTCTTATTATGGACCACTGAATTATCTCACTTTCAACGTAGGCTACCACAACGAACATCATGACTTCCCTAGTATCCCTGGATCTAGACTACCTTTGGTAAGTTTGAGATTTCTTTACCGTTGGTTTGAGATTGACAATTACCTTTCCTCTTTGAAATTAAGATCTGAAATTAAGATCTGAGAATGTTTTCCCCACGGAGGCTGTTCATTGAAATTAAGATCTGAGGACTGAGATTCCAAGTGCTTTTGCATTCGAAGTTATTGAAATTAAGACCTCGGAATTGAGATGACGAATTGCTTTTCCCCTTTAAAATTATTTATTGATATTAAGATCCGAGAATTGAAATTTCCAATTATTGATTTCCCTCTTACGGCTTTGAGATTATTTATTGAAATTAATATCTGAGAATGTAGATGACGAGTTGCTTTTCCCTTTTAGATACCCTGGAACTTAGACTAGTCACTAGTCTGATAAAATTTATGTTTTTTTCTATATACTATTTTTCATGCACTATTTCCAGTCTATTTTATATGATTTTGCTTTGTACACTGGGGCAGTTTTATCGGCGCTGGATAGTAGACTGGCTCTAGAACAAAACAGTCAGATATTTAATAGTAAAAGAGATATTTCAGGGCCTGGTGACCAGGCTACCTGGAACTAAACTTACCAATTGCTTTTCCCTATGAGATTGAAATTAAGAAATTAGAAATGAGATTACGAATATCTTTTCCCCCTTTGCAATTACGATCTGGCATTACGTTTCTCCATTGCGATTATTGATTGAAATATAAGGTTTGAAAATATTTGCTTTTTCCTTACCTTTAACAACCTTAAAGATTAATATTGTGTAAATCGGATATTTCATTGACTTCTTAAATATGTGAGAATTCTTTGCCTTCAGATTCAGATTTAGAATTAAAGATTTTAAGCTTACCATGATTACGAGAATCAGGTTTGAGATCAGTTGTGAGCTGTTGTTTTTCTCCTCTTCGAGATTATGATTTGAGATTATGTATGACATTTTGAGATTTGTTTGTTTTGGTACAACTAAAGTGTTCACAGAAGATTGAGTTATCAAACAACGCTTCATACGCGACATTGCATGTAACTATGTTTCCTGCTAGCTTATGACATGTCTACTACATGTACCTGCAATCGGGTCAAAGCCGGGGTTGTTCCATTACTGAAATGATTTCTTATATGGACGTACAGAAACGCGTTCAAGAATGATACTTACTGTACAGTACGCCAGTCCTATTTTATTTATCCTTATAATGCATGTGCTGCAGGGTCTCAAAACTTTCACGTTCTATTTCTCATCGGAAAAATATATCCAGATTATTCATATACATTTGTATAGGTCTGTAGTTAAAGAGTCTTTCAAAGTTTTAGCCCTGTCTTTGGGTTATTACTAGCAAGCGGAAATATAGGTGTTGTGGTATTTTTTGGGTTGGGTGTGTATAGTGCCTGATCCGTCACTACACAACCTACTCGATGGATAAGACCCCGCAGGCTTACCTTTAAAGTTAATGTGAGGTTACAGCCAACAATGTCTGTTTTACTGAAGCACTATGTTCTTGCATCAAACCAAAGGGGTGTAGAAAATACAGATAAATTTTATTTTATAAAAATAAATAATTTATTGAAAAGATTTCCAACATCAAATTTGTACTTTTCTTTTATGCATGCCTTTATTTTTGCAGGTACGTAAGATTGCCCCAGAATACTATGACAACCTGCCCTGTCATACATCTTGGGTCAAGGTCATTTACGACTTCATCACGGACCCTGATATAGGACCTTACGCCAGAGTGAAGAGAACCGCTATTCCCATTAACCCTTTAGTTAGTGCGGAAACCGCAGACGACATGTTGAAAAATGCTGATGATGTATACATGAATGGGAAAGTCGAAAACGGACATACCGGCGACGGACTGCATGCAAATGGAAAATTAGGCAAACACGACTGATGTGTAGACGCTTCGGACTGCTGAATGGTTAGGTTAATATTAATGCGTTAACATGTTTGTTCTTCGTGTTTCATAGTTCTCATTACATTAAACATGTTAAGTGTTCGGAAGCAAGTGTCAGTAAAATAGTTAATGTGTAAATAGACAGTTTGAACTGCGGAAATAAGTTATGCGATCACATAACATGTGGGTCATTTTATGATCTAGATAATATACACTGGATTTTTATTATGGATTGCAACAAACTACATTATAGAAAGGGAGCGTATAGAATCCATTTTACTGTGTAATAGTTCTCGCGGTGAGTTTCTCCGCTATTGAATGGTTGGCGCCTAAGTTATATATGCAAAATGTATATGCATAGCTAAGTAGGCATTTTGGAGTGACGATTGTTGACCGGAAGTAGATTCTTAACATGGCCTTCGGCGTTATTGTTCCGTTGTTAAATTTTCAAAGTTTTTTTTTTCAGTACTTCAACTTCTATGCTGCCAGTTATTGCCTTATTTTTCTGACAGTTTTAGAGTTAATTTGTGTTGCATAGCTAAGTAGACATTTTGTAGTGACGATTGTTGACCGGAAGTAGATTCTTAACATGGCCTTCGGCGTTATTGTTCCGTTGTTAAATTTTCAAAGTTTTTTTTTTCAGTACTTCAACTTCTATGTTGCCAGTTATTGCCTTATTTTTCTGACAGTATTGGAAAGTAGTTTTAGAGTTCATTTGTGTTGCATAATGCATCAAGCTGAATTCTGTGTGAAGTTCTAATATGACTCTGTGACAATTTAATCTTTTTTGTTAGTCACATTGTACGTACTGCAGTATCGATCCATGGCTACAAAAAGTGTTACACGTTGGGTCTCTGCTATCTCAAAAAGTGCCAAAAGAAATGATACTCACTTTGTTTTATAATGCGGCCCTTGTTCCATTCACATGGTTGGGATTTGGACTCGGTAGCTATTCGATTAGGGGATGTAGCCGTTCAGAAAAAAAACTGCTTTTTCAGGGCAGGGAGGAGCGTTCTGAACAAATTTAATATCTTGGAAGGTGAGAGGGTGGGGCGACTGTAAGAGGGTTAAAGTAGAGTTGCTTTTAACGTTGATAGTATCTCTAAGGGGCAAGTGTAAATAAGCAACTTTCACTTCCTTTTGTCTAGTTTGAGATCACTTTTGAAATATACATTATTTCTCTACGTAATATAGAAGAAATTAGTTTAAAATAAATTAATAGTGTCAATACAGTTTGTTAGATAAACGCTTTATAAGGACTGAAATAAGCTTAACTTCATACCTTTGTCGGCAATATAGCTAATTTTAGCGAGTCTCGACTTTCGTAGGTGTTTGCTCTAAAACTAAATAGGCAGGTTAGAAATGAACGAGAACGGTAAATAGTGTATTATGTAATATGTATTGATTCATAGTAAAGTCAGAAGAAGGAAATCTATATAGGCAACAAAGCGCTTTCTTTTAGAGCTTATGAATGTGTTGTAAGGTTTTTTTTTAAATTTTATAACAGTTTGTTTAAATGGATCTGAATATTGTACATTGCCTCACTGTAGGGAGATATCTGAATTTATTACCCTTGCTTGCATTGTTCTGTAGCGTTACACCCAGACTTACTATCGGGTGATAGTTGAATTTACCTACCTGGTTAAGTAAAGGGTGATATCTGAATAGGTCAGAGTGTTTTGAGAATGTATGGAAATGTTCCTATTGCCCTTAAAGTTGTATTGTTTGTGTGCTCAATGCATTTTCATAATATGTAGAAAAAATTTTTTTGGGAAAAAACAGTATGTTCTTATTATTCATTTGAAATTTCCCCAGCATTTATTACATATGAACACTTCATTTCTCTGTAGTTCAACAAACCAATATCATTCTTATTTTGTCAAGTGTTTGCAAAGGTCCTTACCTGAAGGGTAATAGTTGATAAAAAAAAAGATTTATATCACTTGATATCACATTTGAAGAGGTAAAATGTGCATTACCTTGATAATATATGTTAAAACATGCCTGGTAAAGTATTTAATTCCCATATTTAAGAATCTAAGAATTTTGCAAGTTTTAAGCTGTCAGTACAGTGTCTATATACAATACTGACGGAACGTATGCAACAGGCCAGTGAACATTGAACAATAGATCTTTTTTCTATATTTTACACAAACTTGAGGACACAAGATTAGAGATTATTGTTATTATTTAGCAGGGACTTGCATGTTTGTTGAGAGCACAGGGGCTGGTATCAAACTTTTTTTTGAGAAAAATTAACTTTTTCTTAAAAAAAACAATTTGATACCGGTCCCTGTGGTTGAAAGCAGATGTAGAAATAAGAATATAGTTTGAAAAGACATTTTATGTACACATTTTGGGCATGTAAATGCAGTATTATAACTAATGTGATCTCCTGTGGTTTTTGTTACAAAGACTGTTCATACCAACTGGGAAGTAAGGATATATGTGTACATGCATATGTCCCTATTGAGTGTTTTTTTGACGAAGCTGCTGATAATTTTAGTCGTTTTACATGTTTATAGCAGTGTAGGATTCGAAATGTTTACACACGAGTGCAGACTTTGATTTTTGTTGATGACTCAGATAAAATGATATATCTATATATGAGTGCTTGATTACTTTTTTAAATATTGAACATGTTCTATTTCTATGAAGCTTGGTCTTACCTATGTCAAGTAAAGGTGTGTAGACCATGCAAGATTTGTTGATTCTTGACCCAGTATAAGCAACATGATGGAAACAAATCATGTTTTGTTTTGCGAGGTGTACAGTTTTGTTTTTGGATGTCAAAGAAGTTGAAGCAAGAACAGGTATCTGTTTGGCGTAAGCCTGCCTAGAATGTTTAAATGCCTGGTTTGGTAGTTCCAAAGAGAAAAACAACCTGTTCTGTTTTGTGAAATATTTCCTATGTTTTATATATTAATGTTTACAGCCATCTTTTTTTCTTACAGCAAAGAAGTAGAAAAGGCATAGGTGTTCGTAAACCTTAACCTAAAATATAGGGCAGATTTCTTTCAAAATTTTTCATTATTATACCTGTCCATGCATGTAGTTTAATCATTTTATAATATGAACATAATTTTTTATTTGTTCAAGTTGTAATTTTATTGGGTGTAAGATTGTCACTAGATTTCAGTTTGAGCTCAACTAGTCTTATGCAATTTTATGCGATGTTTTACATTTTGTGTATTTTTTCAGTGACTTTTTACTCTGTATACTCAGTTTTTTTTGTCAACTCTTGAACAGTAAACTCTGTATATATTAAACTGATTATAGGAACATTTTAATTTGTTCCTTATATCTGGAGAACGTTATATCCATATAGCATTTTCATATTCAAATACAGAACAAACGAAAATCGGGCTTAGAAAATTTGTTTCTTATATCCGATATTTCGCTATATCTGGAGTGGTTATATACAGAGTTTACTGTATTTTTTTACAGTGGCGCAGACATGTTTGGGCGCCAGTAGAACCATGTGATTGTGAAGAAGTGTTGCCTTTTGTGGAAAAAATGCAAAGAAAACTGATCAAATAAATAAAACTTTGTGATTATTTACTTTGTTCGACTAAGAAATTTCTCCCCTGACTTTTAAAATAATTCATGAGAACCAAAGCTCTTTTTTTTACACAAGGGGAGAAGATCCTCAACAGAAACAGCATAAGTACATTTGTTTATTATAAGGCATTGACATTTATGCTATACTATCTGCTATTGATTTGATGGTATTAATTAATTTGCCTATGCGCATATATAGAATGACATGACATGATACTGAAGTCATGGTAACATCACCTTAGTGCATACGAAAACATTTAAGGTAGCACCTTACTTTAGCGCTAATTTTATTTGTTTAGATCATCAAATGTTTTTTTTTTATTATTATATTTTGTGAGTATGTTTTAAAGCCTAAGGTCTTTGAAAACATTACAAACAAGATAAAAACATTTGTAGACTTTGGCAAATAAAGTTTTAGCTATGATTTGAAGATTTGGGTGAATAAAATTACAGCTATGGTTGAGCACTACCTTAAAGTAAACAGATGCAAACAGGAGACCTTTGTTTTCTGTGTAAACAATCCATTTTTTGTACTGATATAATGCATACATATGGGAGGTATTTGATACATGTCCTATAATGTATCATGTAGTTTAAAAGGTCATTTTGCGTGTGTTTTAGTTGGGTTTTACTCTTTCATAACCAAGAAACAAAAAGATAATCCAAGCATTTACAATATATCCTTTTTTTGTGGCTTGGTTAATAACCTGAACTTGACCTTAAATTCTATAAATAATAATACTGTTGTATAAGGAATTTAAACTGTTACAGTTTCATTCCTATATACATGTATGTATG
Source organism: Saxidomus purpurata (assembly GCA_022818135.1). Taxonomy (NCBI): domain Eukaryota; kingdom Metazoa; phylum Mollusca; class Bivalvia; order Venerida; family Veneridae; genus Saxidomus; species Saxidomus purpurata. Next base: position 27,955,602 of record JAFMSR010000001.1, on the reverse strand, counting down.
AATGACTACTAGTGTGTCTATGGTTAACATTTGCTTAAGTAATTGATTTAAAGGGAATCGGTATTCAGTTTAATCTTACAGGCAGATTTTTAGTATTTCTTAGTCATACATCAACAAAGAAGTAATGAATTTGTGTAGGAAACATTCAGGCCAATATAGAAAGTAATATTTACAGTGTTTTCTCGCAGTATTTATCCTGATTTGATGCGTGAAAATAAATGTACATTGTAACACCATGTGTTATCAGATAACATTCTTACTAGCATTTAAAATGAGCTAGTAATTTATTTGGTTTGAAAGCTATGTACTCAAGAAACTCCTTATTGCAAAGTAAACAACTTTTTAATTTGATATTTCTTCCTGGTATCAGCTAGGGATTTTATGTACAAGTACATGTACTTGAAAATCTATTTTTATAACATGTTTCAGGAAAATACTGTTGAAAACTACTCTACAGTTGGGATGTAGTGTTCTGTATTTTATTATATTTATGCTCACTGAATAGCAAACAGTGCAGATCATGATCAAAATGCATGCTTATGTAGGTTGATCATGCTCTACACTGGCTTCAAAGGCAAAATCACTTTCTACCAGCAGGGTAAGGACTAAAGATACATTGTAAAGCCACAGTTAATAACTTTGTAGTTTTTTGTAACATTTTTATGGGTTATTTATGGCGGGGGGGGGCAGATTTTTAAAACTCATTCTAAAACACATGATTCAATTCAGCAGTAACGTCGATTCCAAAACAGTAGTTTATTTTAGAGGAAGTTAAATTTCACTCTCTTTTTTTTTTTCTTCAGTACTTTGGTTCATGTTGTAATACTTTCATGTCTAAATAAAATTAGACTAAGTAAACATATAAAAACCTGTTTGCATCAGGTAAAAATGTCTTTTTAAAAAAGAAATTGTAATTGCGAAGAGCTTTGAGCAATGTTTTATCCAACTTGTTGCAACTGAATGGAAAACTTTATGTATTCTAATAAAATGCCATACAGTGAAGGGAATGTAAATGTATAATTATGTTTGTTATACAAATTTTTTATTACTAATTGTAAACTTTATAGATGGAGTATAAGTTGGGGTAGGATCTTGGTTCAGAGTCTCGGAAAAGACCCAAAGCACTAAAGTCATATGACTTGGTCCTTAAATAAGAAACCAGGTTATGGTAACTCAGTTTTACGCAGGGTATGTTTAAGTATGCCTTACTTGTTTTATTTATCAACGAAAAGCCCATTCTTCCATGTTTATTAAGCAGCTTTGGATCGGTATTGTAATGGCGTTTATTTGTTTTCTTGGTAACAACTTGATGGACCAAGTGCGATACAGTTGGTTTTGCTATAATTTGTCCAGCAATTATCCCAACTCATTTCTGCTTTTATCTTGTTGCATTCAAATATAGTTGGTTTCATTTACATTGTTGTTTATTATTTAATAGTTTGATGATTAAAACTGCATAAAACACTGGCTTTTTTACATTCTTTTTAGATTACTTGATCTCACAACGTCTGAAAACCAACCTGTAGGTTAGTGTATTTAGTTCTGTTATGAATAAGCTAGAATCTGGATAAACCAGAATCTGTATCCCCTGCAGGTAGTTTAGTTATCTTTGCATATAGTTCAGTCATCACCAGGATAAGTCCAAGTCTGTAGTTCATTTATGGATAAGCTGGAATTTGTATCCCCAAGTATAAAGTTCAGTTATGGATAAGCTGGAATCTGTCTCCCCAAGTATATAGTATCAGTTATGGATAAGCTGGAAACTGTATCCCCAAGTATAAAGTTCAGATATGGATAAGCTGGAATTTGTATCCTGTCAGTATAAAGTATCAGTTCATGGATAAGCAGGAATCTGTCTCCCCAAGTATAAAGTTCAGATATGGATAAGCTGGAATTTGTCTCCTGTAGTATAAAGTATCAGTTATGGATAAGCTGGAAACTGTCTCCCCAAGTATAAAGTTCAGTTATGGATAAGCTGGAATCTGTATCCTATAGTATAAATATATCAGTTATGGATAAGCAGGAATCTGTATCCCCAAGTATAAAGTTCAGATATGGATAAGCTGGAATTTGTATCCTGTAGTATAAATTTCAGGTATGGATAAGCTGGAAACTGTATCCCCAAGTATAAAGTTCAGTTATGGATAAGCTGGAATCTGTATCCTCAAGTATAAAGATTCAGTTATGGATAAGCTGGAATCTGTATCCCCAAGTATAAAGTTCAGATAGGGATAAGCTGGAATTTGTATCCCCTAGTATAAATTTCAGTTATGGATAAGCTGGAATCTGTCTACCCAAGTATAAAGTTCAGATATGGATAAGCTGGAATTTGTCTCCCCAAGTATATAGTATCAGTCATTGATAAGCTGGAATCTGTATACCCAAGTATAAAGTTCAGACATGGATAAGCTGGAATTTGTATCCCCTAGTATATATTTCAGTTATGGATAAGCTGGAATCTGTCTCCCCAAGTATAAAGTTCAGATATGGATAAGCTGGAATTTGTCTCCTGTACGTATAAATTTCAGTTATGGATAAGCTGGAATCTGTCTACCCAAGTATAAAGTGCAGTTATGGATAAGCTGGAATTTGTATCCTCAAGTATAAATATTCAGTTATGGATAAGCAGGAATCTGTCTCCCCAAGTATAAAGTTCAGTTAGGGATAAGCTGGAATTTGTCTCCTCTAGTATAAAGTATCAGTTATGGATAAGCTGGAATCTGTATACCCCAAGTATAAAGTTCAGATATGGATAAGCTGGAATTTGTATCCTTAGTATAAATATCAGTCATGGATAAGCTGGAATCTGCATCCTGTATTATATAGTACAGTCATGGATAAGTGAAAGTCTATCCCCAAGAATACAGTTCAGTTATGGAGAAGCTGGAATCTGTATCCCCATGTACATGTATACAGTTCAGTTATGGATGAGCAAGAATCTATAGTTTGGACTGGATTCTTGTAACTTTATCACTTCATTTTAAAATTTTGTAGATCAAAGAGTTTCCCATGTGTAAAAACATTATTTGAACTTAAAAATGTCATTAGCTGGAATTTTGCACCAGCAAGGCTTGCTTAGGATACTTAAATAATTAAAGTTCAGTAAAAGGCTAATTAAGTATAAAGTTAGTTATGGATAACTAAATAGTCTCCCCAAGTATAACAGATTAGTTTAACTATTTTTTTGTATCTTACAAGTATAAAGTTCAGTTATGCATAAGCCGGAATCTGTAACCGCAAGTTTTAGTTCAGTTATGAAAATCTGGAATTTATTTTCACTATAATTTTTTGTAAGCGGTTTGTCTGCCCGGTGGTTTTAGATTTCCAGCTATGGAGTAAGCTGGAGTTTGTCTCCCCAAGTATAAAGTTCGAGCCTGTACGCTGAGTTTGTCTCATCATGTCTGAAGTAATCTGTAATTATCCGCCAGCAATTAAAAAAGTTCAGTTTGCCTGAGCTGCATGATGTCTCCTTAAGCATAAAAAGCCTGATAGGATTAGGGAATTTGTAACTCCTGGCCAGTAAAGTCATGTCTGGAACGGCTGGAATTTGCCTCCTCAAATACGAGAGATCATTGTAAGGATTAACTGGAACCTTTGTATACGTTTTTGAGACATTTATAAAGGACGATACTAAAAATGTTGTGCGTATAACATGTTTAATCTATGTTTGGAAGAAGATTAATTGATGTTGGATTGAATTAATGAAAAGACCAGACTATAGGATTGTTTTTGTTTTGCCATAGTTTAACGTCCGTTTCAACCGTATTGCACTCATTTTTACAGAAGGGACGTACAAGAGAAATATTTTACGTCGGATGCGATAGTTTCCAAAGCATCTAGAGATGAACTGGTTAGAAACCCAGAGGGTAGTCTCCCGTATATCGGTGTTTTACACCGGGCACGTAAAGGAACCAAGGGTAAAGAGCTTGGGTAAGTAAGAACCAGTGCTAGAACCCTATCTTCCGTAAGAAACTGCCAAAACTTATCACATCATAAAAGAGACGGTCAGTGGCCGAGCCCAGTTCCATGACCCTCAATCAATGAGAGGTTACAGTGACTATAACCACTCGCACTCGAAGGCGGACGCGGACAAAGTTCTTTTTTTTTTAATATAAAAAATGAGGGAATAATACATAATTGAAGTGTTGAAATCCGAAAATCCTTTATTGATATACAATGTAAATTTATAACGAACATGCAAAAATGTGCAGATAAATCTGTCATGCAATAGACTGTTACAGAATATGACATTAAATCGGTTAAATAACTATGGAGTTATATCACTTCAATTTTGCAAAATTGCATAAACTACATTTGTATGCACACCTATACAAATTTGGGGACTACGAAACTACTTTTGAATTTAAATTGATGAGTCAAATTTAAATGAGGAAGACATTCTTGTCATGTTAAACAGTCTTATTGAATGATACAAAAACCGCAAACCAAACTTGTAAATTTTGCACGTTCGCAATATGCAAATGATTATTTTCAGTTTAAATTGGGGATTTCAACATAATACTTAAAGCATCAGATCAATTTCACACAAGTCGCCTATGTTGCTATATGGCGATTTACTGTATTAAAAAATCTACTTCGAAAATACTTCAGTGAAATGTTGTTTTGTCAGCAGTGCTTTAAGTTTTGAAAAAGCAGTTACATATATTCTAAATTTTAGCGTGTTTTGTTTAATAATCAATTTTATTGTCAGCGCAGGTTATTAATTATATTTTTACAACGTCAGTTTAAGAACGCTATCAATAGGTTCATCGATTAAGCAAATAGTGGTAGATAAAGGCCACTAGATCTATTCTAACCCTTGCGTGTGTGTGCAAATTATAGTTTATAGTCATGTAAGTATTAAGGTGATGTGCACGTAATCTCGAGTCGTGACGACCTAGGAATGCAACTTTATTAAGATACACCGATAGTAAAATATGAAACAACAATACATGATATCTACGAAAACCCTGTCGTCTTTTAACAACAGGTCGATATGGAATAAGTCGCCGTCAGCTACACAGCTAGAATCTGATCGATGGTGTAAAGGTGTTTGTCGCTCATCCCGGAGGTTTCGGGTTCGATCCCACTGGGGTCACGGCCGTAACTCTTCATATAACACCAGTACTGTTTTTTTTTCAGGAAGCGGACTCTGTAGTGGCTCGATAAGCTTCAAACATTCTTCACGATCGACCTAAAATAAATTAGTATAAGCTAAATCTGATCGTTATGCTATAGTCGGAATCTGGTCGTAATGAACTCTGATCGTCGATATATATATAGTGAGCGTCGGAATCTGGTCGTTATGGAATCAGATCTACATCTGCTGGCGTCAGAATCTGGTCGTTATAGAATCAGGTCTACACCTGCCAATGACGGTTGGATAATAACAGTTACTTATGTGTACACGACGTTCATCCTTAAAGGTCGACAATTGAAAAGTACGTACACGTTTATTTAACCACAGATCTGATGGATCTTGGGAAACATTCGGATGGCTTGAACCATAGGGACCTGGTTGCATAAATATATTTCAAAATGAATGCTTACAAAATTCCAGTCTTTAACGAAAAAAAATCCGTTTCTTCTACTTAATAATAAAGACAAGCAGTCGCCATCTTTTTACCAAGCGGAAGCGGACATCCATATTTAACGGCATTTTTACGGCCCTCACGGCGACCCTATACAGCCAAGATAAATGGTGTCAATGTGTTGATAGCGGGCTTATCACTATTATTTAAATTAACTTTGTCCCACAACATTATTTCATTTCAAAATTTACTGAAATATGGCCGCAATCGATACATTGACACAATGTACCTCGCCGTATAGGGTCGCCGAGAGGGCCGTAGAAATGCCGTTGAATAGGGATGTCCGCTTCCGCTTGGTAAAAAGATGGCGACCGTCCACCCTTGTCTTTATTATTAAGTAGAAGAAACGGATTTTTTTTTCGTAAAAGACTGGAATTTTGTAAGCATTCATTTTGAAATATATTTGTGCAACCAGGTCCCTATGGCTTGAACATTGACCAAGGCCAGTGCATTCTTTCCTCATAAAATAGACTGAAACGGTAGGCCGTGACGTAAAACATAAATTTTAGATCATTTTACCGTACCTTCATGGAACGGCAAATTAATGGTCGATTTCTTTTCTCTGGCACGAACCCCGATATCATGGTTGGTTTCATTTCTATATCCTGGGCTTAGTCTTGAGTACTGGACAGCGTCTAAGCCAGGTACCACAGCTCGATTTCTGTTCTGTACGCCTGTAATTATTGGGTTTTTTTTCAAACCAGTGTGACCTCTTGGGCTTAAACATCATCAGCAATAAAACTTGAAGGATATCCAAATTATGTACGATGTATGTACATTACCACACAGGACTTTCCTTTCCTACCGTGCCACTGTACATTTTCTTAAAAAAACGCCTACGTTTCTTTAGACCTTCAGCACTTTAACATGAAACATTATTTTTAGATCGTTTAATAATAACTAATATGAATGAACAAATATCAATCAATCAGACCGACCTCTTTTTTAACTGGTTACAGTACACAGAACAAGGCCATGTAAACCATGATTTTTTGTTGATTTTAATGCTCAACAGAACTGCCGCGTGGAGTTAAGTAGTAGGCAATAGTCCTCTTTTGACACCAAAATCGTTCAATCGTATCACCTCTCATTCGCTAGACCTTTGTGATGTTCGTAAAGAGTCATTTGGTGACGTAGGTTTTATTGTATAATGTATTTCACCAGAAATTAGTCTACTTCTAGTAAAATGAAGGAGCTTTGGTTACAGGGCACATTTTCTGTTGTTTCATGTTTCACAATGAATAATATGATAGGGTATTATATCAGCAGTTAGTTTAGTTATTTGAAGGCCTCATTCGCAACTAACAAAACTGTCAGTTTTGCCGTCAAAGTAACAATACAATGTACTTTGAGCCCGCTAATTATTCTTGTTGTACAATATTCCTGCAAAATAAACACACAGAAAGGCTTGTTAATTAGAAATGGGATCGTTGTCGTGGTTATTATGAGCAGGAAAATTCCTTATTCACTCTTTTCTGATGACATTTTATTGTAATACGAGCTGTTAATTTCAATCAACAGTTTCGCACGTCTGTAATCCAAATGCTGTCAAATAAAAATTCGATTTTTTTATTGATAGATCTAGTTGCAAAGTTGCTTCTTTACAGACAGCTGAATATCAATAATAATAAAGAAAATTAATCGTTGTCCACAATATGGAAACGTCGCATCATGCGTTCAAAGACAACAGTAACCATGGCAACACCAAACATGGCCTCCGACAATGTACATTGCTCATCCTATACAGAGAATCAAGTTTAAACATTAACATTCTCACGTTGGCAGAAGTCAATTGATTTGTATTTTATTAGTAAGAATGCAAACTAGAGATGCACTAAGAAGGTTTAATGAAAAGTCGACATAACGATTTTCTCTCTCTATACGAATAACCCCTCATGTTTTTTACAACTATTTATTTAACATGGGAAAGAGGAAGTGATTCAAGGTGTTGTCGTTTGCAAATGAAAGTCATACAATACATGTACTGGTTTATTCAGTTTTTGGAGTGTTTGTTTGCAGCGGAATGATCATTTCTGTGTTAATATATGTATGTCTTTGAGTAACCAAGAAAACATACTATATACAATGTACATTATATATGATGCAAACCGAGGTAAGATGGTTTTGGGGTAATATCACCAAACGTGGTGTAAGTCGCAATAGGGGTGGGGGGTGTTGGGAATTAAGTGTTACTACTACAGCGAGCAATAGGCCTTAATTATATAGATCTCTATTATTAAATATTTGATAAAAAAAATTATCATAAGCTCCATTGTTGTTACAACGAAACAGGTAAAACTATCGCGTTTGTCTATCACTTTTCGTCCAATTTTAATGGAATAATATATACAAAACGACGGGACGATGCGAACGGACGATCACACGAGTTGATTACGCGTGCATTTTCACATCGTACCACGTCTCAAAGTATCTTCACATCATATTATCGTACATTCACCTACGCCAAGGGAGACAACTACAACGTTTCGACTGATCACAAGCACTAAGTAGTGTTAATTCCCTTATTCATTTAGTCCTTTTTTACTGAATTTATTAGAACCAGGATAAGATCCCTGATTGAACAGAAATTCAATTGAATTAAACCACAAACTGATAGCAATTCATCCAAACTTATAGAGTTTAATCGCAATTCACCCAAACTTGTAGAGTTTAATCGCCTTAAGTTAAAATTTAGATAAGAGAAAAAATAATCAACGGTCATCACCAAACTTTCCCTCAAAGATAGCAGCTTTTAGAAAAGGTACATACTTTTGCTATGATATTAAAAATATATACACACATTTCCGGCTAACAATAATCCACGCATCATCAATGACCCTAAATGAGATGAACAACCTTGTACCGGACTTACCATGTTACCGTAGTCTTTATTTCTAGACTGTCTCACATTCCCGCATAAGGCTATCGTTTATCATCAACCGCATAAATGAAGTTCTCAAACGTGACTATAGCCTCTAGCAGCCCTCTGCACGGACATACGCATAAGAGGTATTTTGTTTTCTGTCTTTCTATCTCATAGCTTTTCCGCCGGGGTACACAGTATAAGGCAATGGAAAGCGTTGTGGGTTAAACATATTCCTGATGCTATGTCGACTTCAGTAATAACTGGGACAGTATTGTAGTAGCATAAGATCATATACATATACATGTACATGGTGATCCATAATATATTATACTACTTTGATTTTTTTCTAAAATTGAAAAGACTTGACCGATATTTAAAGCTGATGTACCATAAGTCAGGAGATGTTGAAGTGTTTAATGCCCTCAAAATAGAGCGAACACGTTCGCCATGGCCAACTTATATGACCACGAATCAAGGGAATTAACTCATTTTTTCTGGTGTCACCACGGTATCTCTAGAGTTACCCTATTTTTATTGTTATTTGATAGCGTGTGTGATTTATGGTGCTATCATTTGAATCATGTAGTTTCTTCAAAATTGCGATGTCAAAGCAGAAGTCTGCAAAAGAAGTTCAAGGTTTATTTGTTGCTAAACTCACAAAACTGAAAGTGCACAGCCTGTAAATAGATTTAAACAGACCGTGACTAAGAAGTAAACTCGACGTCGTTATTTATAACACAAATCGAACGTCATATACAGTACACGTTGCAAATATTGTTGACTAAGTTTTGATATCAATGTAACAGTATTAGATTTGTAGTTTGAAATGCTGCTCTATTTTGGAAGAAAACACAACCAAGGAAAAAGTTACAATTTTGCGACTATATTTACGTTATTTAACAGTCGCAAATTTAAACGACGTTACCAAACAGAAACGAAGTTACATCGGTACTGCGTTAGAAACGGTTTTTAATGGTTGCAAATATTTTTAACGGCGACGGCGTTAGCCGGAGCTGTTAAAACTGTTTACGACCGTTAAAACTGTTTGCGATCATTAAAACCGTATATACGGTCGCAAATGTCAAAATCACTAAATAGTTAACCCCTTTCTAACGCACAATGTGTCTAAATGCGATAATTAAAACGCCATTCGAATTTTGCGACTATATATACGTCATTTAAATCGCAAATTTAAACGACGTCACAAATCAGAAACGTCGTTACATCGGTACTGCGTTAGAATATGTTGTTTCTGTGATTAAAAGCAAGGATATGGGTCTAGTGCAATAAATATGACCCCATCAATTTTTACCTTAGAGAAGAAAATACAGGTCCAGGACATGATATAAAAATTGTATTTGCTACTGGTATTTTTACACAATTTGCTAAATAATCACAATCTTTGGACAAAATTGACTGGGTATTGCAGCCAGGTAAAAAAAAAACTCTACATTTTCAAATTAAGTTAGGTACCAGCATGCATGGGAGTCATACTGGGGTATTGGCGAGTTCACCAGTGGAGAAATACCACGGTCGGTCGGGACTATAAACAATGATAAAAAATCCAAATCTGCATATGGGTCGTAATGTTTTCGACAAATTTGAAATGGCATGATTTATTCCATACAATAAAATACAGCGAAAGAGGCACCGTCTGAACCTTAGGCTACAAATTGATTAAGGGAATTTATTTACATTGTAAGTTAAGTGTATGTGCGAACCAAATCAAACCACAGGTTATTGCAATTTCAAAATGGCTGATAAAGAACATTTAAAGTTAACAAATTAGTTTTTGTTTAGTTTAATACTTTTTTTTGTTCTATGTACAAATACACTTATAACATGTAGACAGAAACATATTAAATACATAAAACAAATGGTTTGGGCCGCGAGTTATAGCAAAATCAGTAAACGGCCCTCTCCAAGCAACCTCTCCAAATTAGTCTCCGCCTAGACTACATATATCAAAATCAAAAGTACTGGCGGCACCGGTGTTTTTCGGGTCTGAAACAAGACAAATAGCTATCACAGAAACTGAGCATGCATGAAATGAGATGTATATATAAAACATTTAACAATTATACTTTTCGGAACTTTGATTAACATAAAACACTATTTAGGAGCACAATATAGGTAAAATATCTCCAGAAACAGTTACTGATTAACAACACTGCAACATTTTTACAACAATTCAAAAATAACAACATACCATTTTTTAAACAAATTCATGTCTCTGAATTTGTGCGGAAAAGCTACATAAAATTTGTGCATATAATGTGTTTTTGGTCCTATAATAGACGAACAAATACAAGCTAATCCAAACATGGAAAATCCATGGAAGAACAATGATACATTTCGTAAAAGGAAGCAAGACGATAGTACGGAATTAACAAATAAACCAGTAGCCAATGCTGACATAGCTTCATTTTTGTCTTTCCTCATTTCTTCATTCGTGTTCACTAAGTCCATCTTATGCATTTCAAAAGAGACTATACTTTACGTATCTTGCTATTATTTTTAGTCTTTCATCATCTGAGTAAACTCTGAAAACAGAAAAAAAACTGTAAGTACAACGCAAAGATAATAACTTCGTTTTCTCAACAACAACAATCCATATACTATCTCTTTCTAAAAGTGATTATATACATGCAGTTACTGAACTCAGCGAACACAATTTATCTCTGAACCATATCTTCTTTTTTTTCCTGCCGAAGGTTCTTCAAGATAATTATAAAAACAGTAAAATGAAAATTGAATAAATGAGTGATAAGAAAAAAACTTACCTTTGAAATTCCAAAGTCCTTGTTTTATTAAATACAATGCCTCAGATTCAAACCACACAAAATTAGCACAAAGGTTTACTATAACAAAGTTATTTCATGTCATGTTTATTGTACAAATGGCACGGGAATATGTTAACAAAATTAACACTACCGAATGAAAATGAACAGTAAAACCAAAAGAAATCCATGATGAAACATAAAAAAGTCTACGACCACACATGAAAAAGTTATGATGAAACAGGCAAAACAACTTTCATTAAACAATAAAGTTACATAAAATCAGCCTTTATATATACAGATATGCAGTTTTGCAAACTAAGCATTCCTCTATGTAATGTAAACTTGGCCTAGACTTTATGTACAATGTATAATTTATGAATGACTGACAATGACGTTAAGAAGGGTTTAAACCATTGACCTAACATTAGACATGTTGTTACATATACGAGATGCTATTCCAATGTCGAACGGAGACCTATTTGGGAGAGAAGCAATATGCCTGTTTCCTTTAGACCTAAAGAAAAAGCTTTTTCTAATGAGAAGAGTAAAAGTAGTTTTAAATATATTAGAAAATGTATACAAACATTTCAAAACCCGTTGAATATTTAAATGCGCGATATGTCGTGTAAAATATCTATAGCTGATAAGCCTGTCTCATCGCGAACTCCGCCACTTTTAACATTTTAACAGCTGGGACAAAGCCCCAGCACAAACATGATCTTAATGGGGGATAAAAATTATCAACAAAAATAAATACTATTTCCCAGTGACTAGTCTTTGTACAATGTTGATTTTAATAGTGTTTCTCTTAAGACGTGTGTAAGCGTTTTAAATAAATTAAAATGCAGATTTGCTCTGGTTTTTATGAATAATCACATTCTCATTTCGTCATCATTTTCACAAATTCTGAAATACAAAAATAATGAACACAAAATGATGAAAATACTCACATGTACAAACAAACGTTGGCATAATGACTAAATGGCATAAATCAACACGAGCCCAATAATAACTCAGCTAAAATGCAAACACTTGCAATCTACTTTATATAAATAAAGCAACTAAACACATATTCAGATAAAGTTAGAAAGTACAAACAATACACCCAGCAAAGTTATTTAACTAATTAAAAGGCATAAAACCAACACAGTCGCGATACCCAGCACCGACTTTAGCGTTATAAAAGATGAACCCGCAACTTCTCCAGAAAATCAACAACTGAAGCAATGAAAAACATATAAAATTACCTTCGTAATTAATATTTCCATCGCCATCAAAATCTGCTTCCTTGATCATTTCTTCCACCTCCTCGTCTGTTAACTTCTCGCCAAGATTGCACATTACGCTCCGCAACTCTGTTAAACATGAAGAAAATCGTGTTAGAATTCATAGCTTACCTCCCTATCATCTACGTTCATCGTAGTATTCCAAAAAGATAAACGTAATGGAGCACACTCTTAGACTAGTGAAAATCGGCATTCCTTTTACGGCTGCTCTCCCTTCACGCCACCCCATCCCATCGCAAAACCCTAAATAAACAAATTAGTTAATATGCGATGCCAAACACTATCAAACAACTTCAACGTATTCTACATAGCTTTGTGCAGAGGGCCTTGGATGTATATAGCTATCCGTGAAGGACTAATAAAACGACGCGTTAGTTAAGAGTTGAGCGTATGTAATGAAAATGTTTTGACTCAACTGAACTATTTCTATACGCACCAGCTGGTGAAATAAGACCGTTTCCATCTTTGTCAAAGATTTTAAAAGCTTCTTTTATCTCTTCTTCCGTGTCAGTTTCTTTCATTTTCCGTGACATCATTTGTAGAAACTCGTCAAAGTCGATAGTACCATTACCTGAAGTGCGGAAAACATTGAATAAAACCCCCAAAAACATATCTGACTGCTCCTTGATATATTCTTTCATTATAGTGTGATCTGTATCACACACATATTACTAATCCAATTAAATTTATCCTTCATACCAAACATATAATATATTTACCCATCTCATTAGACTATTATATGTTTTTTCACTTTCCAACATTTGCCTCACTCGTAAGATTTAAGGACTATGTATATACTTTGTATAATCTCTTGTGGTAATGGCATTTTGTCTTAAATACACATTGTTTTAAGATGAACTTCAGTTTATCTGTCCTAAATGTCAGTCTTTACAGTTTATTGCTTCATTTGACTAAACGGATTTGTTCTTTCTGTTCCGCTGTTTGTTTAAAACATAAAATATTTGGCGTGCCATCACATCTTTTGTAACCTATTAATCGGTTTCGAGTTTGTGTATTCTTCAAAGATCAAATACATTAAACGCGAAATCCAATTACTCCTAAATGGCTTGAGTGCCTAAATTATATCTGTTATCCTTATCCTATGTCCTTCGTACATCTTTCGAACATTAGATAACTAAGTACATTTTTAGCACATTTATTTTGTTCATATACCTACACAAATATTAAACGTTTAATAGCTCTAGCATACATATCGTCTTACATCCCCAAAGACCCATATACCGGTATATCATTGGTGTTCATACACCTAAACGGTTTTTGCTGTTTCAAACGTATCTTGTGCTTTAGTTATATGTTCCAGACATTAAACATTTAGCATACCATCAATATGAGCATCGACTTCTCTTATCATATCTTCTAAAATACTGTTCATGCGATTATGATTACATTTACTCGAAATTTTTGTTCAAGACATTTTGAACAGTTACGTCATTTATCCTACGTCTTTGTATTAGACATTAAACATTTAGCGTACCATCGACATCAACTTCCCGTACCATGTCATCTAATTCTTCTTCCGAAGGATTTTGGCCCAGTGACCTCATTACTGTACCCAGCTCCTTTGTTGAAATATCACCATCGCCGTCTTTGTCAAAGAGACCGAACGCCTCCTTTAACTCTGCAACAGAAAGAAAAGCAAATTTTCGAGGCAGGTACAAGGACAACACGAAACTACAGACACAATGATTTTGCGCGAAACAAGCCCTTAAACATTTGCCGGAGGAATGTTCACGTGACGCGCACAGGAATATGCTCCTTATACTTTGGACAATGGGAATAACATTATTCCCATTCGGCAGGGAAACGAAGTTTTGAAGAACACAGAAAATGAGGTCAAATGCGGTCAAATGATTTTAAGTTACACTGAAAGTGGGGGGGGTGTGGGTAAATTTTGGATTTTTTTTTTTTTTTTTTTTTTTTTTTTTATTTTTTTTTTTTTTTTTGGGGGGGGGGGGGGGGGGGGGTGTGTGGGGGGGGGGGGGGGGGGGGGGGGGGGGGGGGGGGGAGGAAATTTTTTTTTTTTTTTTTTATTTTGAAAGGAGGGGGGGGGGGGGGGGGGGGGGGGGGGGGGGGGGGGGGGGGGGGGGGGGGGGGGGGGGGGTTTGTTTTTTTTTTTTTTATTATTTTAAAATTAATTTTTTTTTTGTGGGGGGGGGGGGGGGTTTTTTTAATACAGGCAAAAACACTTTTTGGGGGTTGTATTTTTTTTTTTTGAATGGTTTGGTTGCGTTTTGGGCCCTGGGTTGTTACACTGAAAGTTTTGAAAACTAACGACAAACAAAATGAATCCATGGCCAGTATAAACGAAAGCAATGTATTCACGGATAACATGTGCAGAATAGATTTAACTTAAGTGCTTATTACTAACAGGTTGTCTAACAGTGTCACCATTAGCCTCAAGTCTGATTTTTCAGTAGTTGTGAGCTGTTAATAACGTTTCTTTAGTCATAGTCATAACTGAATTTCGCGCTGTAGCTGTTAATTCTATGGAAGCAAAACATGCCATAACATCCTAGTAAAATACCGTGTTTAAACAGGTGTCGAATGGATGACGATGTTATTTTTTCCAAACCTCCTTACTTTGCGGGAAAAAAAACACCAACAGAACAAAACAAGGCAGCCAATTAAGAATGCAGGTATTATTTAGGTTTACAGACAACACATTTTGAAACTATAAAAAGAATACCAACCCGCAATCTGCTCTTCTGTGAGTTGTTCTGGTTCTACCTTTAGAAAAGACACAAAAGAATCCATTTTAGATCAAATATATTTCACAAGTATTATTTAAATATACACAAGTACTTGTGTTTCAATATACATTGTACAACAAGGTTCATCTTGAACTTCCGGATTTGTATTTTGAATAGGATAGCTAAATAGAAAGGTGGCAAATTATTTTAAGTGATTAAGAATTAAATAGGTCGAATTCAGGCCTAGCAGTATCTAAATCTATATCTGGTTTTCTCTTAGTTAATTTGATGGCGTGTCGTGATATGCCGGACTGAACCAAAATTAAACCCTAATTCGGCTCAAAAATGGACCTGTCCCTCTGTCAATTTGGACAGTACCATTAACTTTTCATAGGGGTGATAAGTAAGAATTTAGTAACAGAACAGAACAGTGCAGTCCAGACAAGGAACTGCACTGGTGAATACTAGTTAGATCTTCAAATTTCATATTTCGATCTTTCATATTTTCCAGAAGTTTGAACAGTTTATTACCCCCTTTATACCGAACTCGTTCTCACTACGGTCTGCAAAATGTAGCCGAACGGGCTCAAACTGTGTGCAAACGGGAGTGAACGTAGTAGCAACGTTTTAAGGTCTGATTACGAACTTCATGGACGAGCTCGGACGGGTTTGAACGGGAATGGTGTTCCAGAACTTTGAGCCTGTTCAAAATTTCCGGGCGACCATCCCGTTCTGTAATTAGACGGAAAGACAACGTACTTAAAACGGAATGGACGTACTACGAACGGAATTGCCGTACTTGGATCGTACTAGGAACGTGCTATGACGTGATTGGATCGGGCGTCAATCGGTAGTACGTGTGCACACCGACCAGGTTCGTTTGTAGTTCGTTCATCCCGTTCACAGACAGACTCAATTCGACCGCATTACGTCCTTAGTGCGTTTTTATTCTGTCTAAATATATAAAAACAAAATAACAAGTTCTAAACAATTTTGCAACACTTTTCCACACAGTTCTAAAAGTTCGCAGTAGGTTCTCAGTACGCTCTACTCGTTTTGAGTACGTTTATTGCGTTCTTACGCAGTTTTTACAACGTCCACCCCGCTTGCAGTACAATCAGACAAGGTATGGTATAAATACGGGCCGTTTTCTCACTGGTTCATCATTTGGGCGCACACTATTTTATGCCTTGAACCATGGATAATCTTGCAGCTGTTAACATTTTGAATGTTGGCTTCGTACAATTTTTGTTGGAAGCAGAGCAACAATACAATGAGTTGGTAGGGCGAAGCATGATGATCACAAGGATGCATGATGGTCACGATGTTTGTCACAATTGTTGTGGAGTTCGTCTTCACAGCTTGAAGCGGTGAACGAGAATGAGGACTGGCAGAAACGTAGCCTGGGTTCTGGGTTTATAGCCGTATAGCCGTCAGGTCAGGACGTGATTGCCAATTACGTTCTGAACGGACTAGGAACGAGATGAGGACGTACTCAGAACGAGATCGACTGTCTTTGAACGAGATGGTCAAGTTACGAACTAGTTAGGACGGATTTCGACGTATAAGGAACGTAGTAGAACTAGTTGCGAACGGGTTCAAACTGACTTAAGACGAGTTTGGACTGGTTGGAAACGGTGTCCCCATGAGGAGAACGGGCAATTTTACCCGATCTGAACGTTATATAAACGGACTGTAGACTAGATGCACGTATTGGGAACTGTTTGTGAACTAACTATGATCGTATTATAGACATTTTCCTGCTAAATCTACACGTTCTAGCCAGTTCACAACCCGTTCTACTATTTTTGTAGGACGGGGTCGGACGTTCTGAGAACTAGTTTGGTGTAACGGAGGCATATCAAAGAAGGTTGCATACAAATTGACTGTTTTGTTCATTTTTGAATGCAAAAGAGCCGTAGTGAGTATACCTGGTGGTCACTCACATAGACGGACAGTTTGTCTCAATCCGATGTATATAAATGGAGCGGCTAATCGGGCATAATTAAGAACCGTATATCGAAGTTTTACCGTATGATAGCGTTAAAGACGATCGCTATATTCATGCATTTAGAATTTTATGAAATTTGGTTTGTTAATAGGGTAATACCTGATAAGTCAGAATATGGCATAAAAAGTTAGGTCACTAGCCTTATTTATAAGTAATGGACACTTTTTCAAGAATACGCTCGGAAGCAGTGACTGAAATGATCCGCATGTCATGTTTATCAATAACAAAACTCTAAATTTGGCAAATCACCATTCAGTTTTATTTCACATGTTAAGTAATCGATCCCTTTTCATGCAACGACATCAACTGAGATTTCAAAATGTATTCACCCTGGAAATATACCATTAAGAGAAACGAGTTTCTGTAAAAAACAGATAAAATTTGTTGTCATTTATCAAAGTTGTGGAGCCAGTGAGTCAGAGGGAGGGGGCGGGGGGTTGAAATATTGATAAAACAGTATAAATACCATGCATCATTGTTCTCTTGATTAACAGTGTTTCAAGAGTCAAAAATAATGCAGCAGTTGGTTCCTGCATTTTCAGACAATTTTCAGCAAAATGTGTTACTTTTGTCGTCAGATTTCGCGATACTGGAAAACATAAAATGCTGAGCTGGATGATGAAACTTTTGGTGTTGGGCAGAAATTACTGGCATTTTTTTATTTAGTCAGACATGATCATGCTATAATGCAAGTTACATTAATTTTTGTTTCAGATGTGTGATTACGGTGTTTTGGTTGTGGTTTTGAAAGTTGCGGAGTCGAGTGTCGTGCGAAAAGCCAAGAAAACTACAGACTATCTCCTTACGAAATAATTTATTGTCAGCAACAGCACGATGAAGTTTTATCTGTTACTTGGCCCTCTTTTTCTGGTTGGATTTTTAAAAAAATGTTTTAAATGTGGAATTTATCCTGATAAAGATACTCTATGATGGGTGTTTCTATGTTTAACCGTGCTGCAAACTATCCCTCAATTAATATTGAAATAGAGTGATGCCTTGTTTACTTACTCTGTCATTGCGCCCTACTTGATCTTCCGGTTTGATGGTTGCCGGATATTTAGAATTTCGTCTACTCTGTCAATAAGATAATAAAAAACAGTAAGAAAACGCACAATGTCTGAAAAAGGCGATAAACTGATGGGCTGAGTGCATTTCTTCTATTGTAAGCCAGATTTTAGCAGAGATATGACTTTTAATAACATCCTCATTAGAAAGTCTTCGTTCAATCTCTTTCAAACCTACAGGCACAATGTTTATATTCGTATGACTTTGGTCGAATTCAACAACCAAACTGATCGTTACAGGCATTCCACAGTGATGACCCTTCGCAGTTGCCCAACGTTTGGCAAAGTAATCCTGTCTGCATCAGTTTATGTATACTTTGGTCACTATGTTAAATGTTATATAATAATAACATTGCCGAAGTCATTGTGGAGTTTTAGCCTTTTATTTGTTAGTGACCAAATTGCACTGTTCATGATACAAAATGAACTTAGACATATTGTTTCACCTGTTGTATGGCACTGCAGCATACGACAAATTGACCAACGGTGCATGTCGGAGATCGCCTTATATAGATACATTTCCCCCTAAGTCATACATGTATGATATTTAATCAAACACTTCAGTACTTTGATTTATGTATTATGACAATAACTTTACTGTTAAAGGGAACATTTTCTGTTACAATTATAATTTGTCATTTATATAAGGCCAATATCTCCAAGCACAAGAAGACCATAACGAATTTACAGCAAATATTTAGAAAACAGTATCACTTTATATAAATTGTCAATCATGACTATGACAAAGTTATCAAACCTTAGTGTTAATAAACGTTTAAATTACTATATACATTTTAGTTTGTTTAAGCGATCAGTGGGAAAGTAAAATTACGTTCTATATATAATAGAAAAGAAAACATTGCAAATGGAGTAGAAATTCTTTCTCAATCAAAAGTTAAAGGGGTGACATAACACTCGACTGTTTGGAGAACATATTAAATAAAATAGGTATTTTACAATGAAAGCTAATTTGAATCAATCAAAGAATTAAAAATTTAAAGATTAAGATCTACCAGAAAAAAAATACAGTGGCAAAACGACATGAAAAAAAACACATTCTTTTATAACTTATACAGGTTGAGATGGCTTCAGTGTTAATGCGGACATGACAACATTAGATCACGACTTACAGATCTTTATTTCATGTATGCAGAAGCAAAGCAAACATCTTTTGCTGCTTATCGGCCAAATACGTAATATTTAGTCATACATTTTCATTTTTCTTTATTTTTCTTATTGGTAGAATGATAATTTCTTACCGACTACACTTATCCGATTTAGTTTTCCCGTATTGAACATTTTTATTTGAATGACGCTATTGTTTTTATTTCATTGTAGTCATTTTTTTGCGATGAATTATTGAAACTTTTACAAGAATTCAATTTTATATTGTTTTTGTTGTGTATGAAATTTGAATAAATTTGAAACACGATAACTCTGTTGAAATAAATATTTTGCCACTTTTGCATTTTTAAACCGGTTGAGTGTATAGTCACAAATTAATTTCACGTTCTTCATGTACATGTTCTCTTAACTCCCGATCGATCGCTGGCACATTTATGTTTTTGACAGTTTTTCGCCCGACTTACATCTCATGTTAACCTAGTTAAGAGAGAATCATTCGTTCCCTCTAAAACGTCCAGCATAACTACCAGACGACAGTTAGAACAAAAATAAACTGCACTGTTACAAATGGTAAAAACTGCTGCTGCAGTCCGAGCTGACCTTTTGGTTTTCGAATTTATTAATGACTGAATTTTGCCTCAGTTTTACTAGTTAAAAGTGGACCCTAAAAATGGACCCTAACCATTTATCGCGTTTGTATCACTTTCTCAGAACAGATATAAAGTATAATGTATAAGGAAAGAAACATTTTAATCTTTTGGAAGGAAATACAGTAAACTCCTTATAGAGCGATTCCAGATATAGCGAAAATGCAGATATAAGGAACAAATTTTCTCTGCCCGAGTTTTTTTTTCTTTCGTTATTTTATATGAAAATGTTATATGGATATAACGAACTCCGGATATAAGGAACATATTAAAAATGTTCCCAAGGAGTTAGTTATAAACGGAGGTTATAATAATAATAATAAAAATAAAAATAATAATAATAATAATAATAATTATAATAATAATGATAATAGTAATAATAATAATAAGCTCTTTATTTTCAGAAGGTGGCTCATTAAGACAACACATATATCAAGTACAATACTATTAGTAGGTGGTAAATCTTATCTAAAATGAGACCCTCTTAAACAATTTTTAAAACAAATTCAAAACAAGTATAAACAACACAGTATGAGTAAAACTATCGTACGATGCATACTAAGTATACAGATTACATCAAAATGTGGAAACGATGACAGACATAAAACGGTAGAAATAAAGAGCCAATCAACCACTGGTTTCACTGATATATCACAAAGTATGTCTTGAATCTCACGTATACGTTAAGATAACTACTGCTTCTTGGTATTAGCCCGGAATTTACTTCTTCAATTAGAAAATCAATGTAAAATACATGTGTAAAAGGAAAGTTAACAAAAAACATGACAGAAATGAAAATCTGTATGTGTTAATCTTACCATTTTAATTCCTCTGTAATATTAAAATCCGTGAAATATTTATTTAATGTTTACATTTATGATCCTATCCTGACTGTTTTCATGATCTTTATTCTTTGAATTCAAAAACGTTTGTTCGTGATTTGTATCGGTTAAGTAATATAAATATGTTAACTTAGACGCGCTATATCTATTAACTCGCAAACTTGATCAAAACGCAAGGCACCAGGACAATGTAGACCCATATTTTTTGTGTTAAGAGATACACCGACTTGTTTCATTATTTGTGTACATACAGATTTAACTTGTGACGATTAAATAAACATTTTAACCTTTTGGGTAAATACATTTTTCAGACTTGAAAGATTATCGGTAAGTATAGTAAAAGGGTACTTCCTTTTGTAATTTGGGTACCGTACGTGAATGAATAACGTAATTTCTGCCTAATTGGAGGCTTCTTTAACTGGGTTTATTTGATACGTTATGGCAGGTCTGTAATTACAATGAATCATTATTTGGCATTGGTTAAGAATGTTTGAAATGTCACGCAAAAGACCGGCCCATCATAGTCATGTTTTATAGAGATAGGTAATGAGTGTAAATTTGTAGTTGGCTGACATATCAATTCTTCTATGTATCGTTCTTTGTTCTTACTCAAGGAGGGAGGATATAGAACCATTCTCTGCCTGTCCTTCCACTCATCTCAATGATTGCGAAACTAAATTTCTGACTGCAAAAACTAGTCAATCGTAATATCTGTTAAGTGGAAATTTTAACTATATATATATGATAATAACACTATTACTTACGTGGACAAACCTATACAGTAACACTAATGACCCCGGAGTCATTACTTTCTAATTAGTCTCTTTAAATGTATTGACTTATATGTACTTTTAACAAACCACGATTTATGATATCAAATTTCATTTTGTACATATCGGTTACATTGATATCAGTTACAGTATTATCATGGTGAAGACTCTACTTGCAAAAACCATAATACATCAACTCAGATCGATCACTAACATTGATCTTGTTTTACAATCAACACCTAAGACAAAATATTACAAATTTTACTGCGAAACGGTATGATATCTAATAATCCGTTATTCCTATGTCGAAAATCTGAAGCCTTCTGTAGAACCCGACAGTGCTTGGCTCTGAGTTTAGTCAGTCAGTGGCAAAACAATAAAAGGCAGAACATTTTTGTGACCCCATTGCTGTCATATTAATATATTGATAATTTAACCTCATATCTATGTTGTGACTTTATAAACTTTTAGGTTTTCCTCTATCATTTTCATTCATTAGCCGTTACTCTAGTTTTTGCTTCATATAATCATTCGTCTTGACAATTTGTATTAAGTTTTCGCTTTGCCCTAATGTTTGGTCGTTTTAAGATCTTGACCAGTTATTAAATCTATGCGTTTTCACTCCATAAATAACCATATTGGTCATTTAGATTAGGTTTTCGCTTCTACTAATAAGTAAACCATTCGTTTTCCGTTAAGTTGCAATTAGGTCTTGCAATTTACATACTTTTTTCGCTTTCCAGATAATAATTTGGTAGCCGTTTAGTTGTTTTAAAGTCGTACCATTCACTTTAAGGTTTCACTTCTCAAATGACCACCATTCATTGGCTATTAGGTCCTATTAAAAGGTCTTGGCCATTTAATTTATATTTCGAAATTCCGATGACCACTCATTTAGCAGTTGAGTGTCACGGTGGCCTTGGTAATTTGCATTTTCAAATAACAATTTGTTGGCCATTTAGTTGTATTGGAATCTTTATGAGCGTCAGTTTGGTAGGTAGTTGGATATTGAAAAACTAACTACCTACTAGTTGGTAGTTGGTTACACGCAATCGTTATTCCAAACTATATGAACAGCTGGTAAGTACATTGGTGACTCCATCCATTATTACCTGAGTCCATGAATTACATGTTTCTTTGATATGTTCTATGCTTAAAACTGGAGAAATGATTACACCTTTCGAAGACTGAATGTTGTATTCTACATTATTTCATATATCAGTGTTCGTATTTGCCATTAAACTGAACTTATATAAAGAGAATAAAGGGTCAGGGGAATTAAGTTACAGATGGTTATTTGGCGCATTAATACCCTCATACACATAAAGAACTGATCGAAAGATCTTCATAAGCGTAGTCATACTTGAAAGTAATTTTACGTTCAACTTTAGCCAACTGTATTCTAACCTCTCAAGCTACGTTATATTGAAGGCATAATTTTCGCTACAACGCAGCCAGTTACGGACAATGCTTAAATGTTAACGGCTCTCGCATTATAACACCAATAGCGCGTTTGCATAGGCAATTTTCGGCACCTACGTAATAACCCGTACTTTTAGGAGAATTATGTCTTGGGGAGATATATTGTTTTTACCCCTTCTCCCTAGATCCACCAGGGGACTTAGTTGGCTATTCGCGTGAATCCCCAAATACCAACCAGAGGGTAGTTGGCAATTCGAACTTTGCATTCCCCCCCCCCCCCCACAGAAAGTCTTTTTCCGGAGTAAATGTTACTGATCTATAACCAGGTAATGTGTTCTACAACATGCTAACACCCCCTTCTCCCTACCTCCACCAAGGGACTCACTTGGTTATTCGCGTGAGTCCCCAACTACCTACCAGAAGACACTGGGATTTTATTGCATGTATACGAAATAGATTTAACAGATCTTCCATGCGCCATCTATCCCACCGTATTATACACCTTCATACAATATATTGTTCTCTGCAAAATAAAATTTTGAATTCCCGTCTCAGTAGAAAACAGTCTCATCGATTGTTTAAATTCCTGAGGAGTTACGGAATGGTATCCGTTATTGAACATTTTAATTACTCATTACGACACGGAGTTTATCAAGGTCATCTTGATATTATATTCTGGTTATCGTTTTATATCGCTAGACGGTTCCATTGGTGCCCTACAACTACGTCTTCGACAAGCAAGGTAAATGAAGCTAGATACAGGGCTTAAACATAAATACAATACATAATGGTCTATGCTTATCGGGGCAAAGAGAAAAATACAATGCAGCATATATAGGCCTAACTTTTATCTGATGTCTCGGATGGACAAGTCTCTAGAATGCCATGGCAAAAGAACGTTTTTGGTGTTAAACCCTGTGATGATGCTGTGGCAATACGAGCACTTTTAAACAAGGATGACCGGCAATTTCAAAAGTGAACCTGAGCAAGACAAAACGTGATAGTATTCTTGTTGCAGCTATTGGTTTGGTGATGGACTCACTCCGGTATTTGTCCAAGTCGGCAACATGTGCTAGAAAGTGTTATATTCAAACTGAGCACCAAAGGTAATATATACGCGATTATGTCTAATATAATGCGTAGGTCGCCCTGAAAGAGTTTTAGAAAGTTTTCGCGTGAATAAACTTGTAAACGAGACCACCTACGGATGATCAAGTCAGTTCTATGCTAAATGATCTTGAATATTCTGCACATGGTCCTCTGTCGCATTTTAGTTGCAGCGGTATGACCTGTCAATACGTAAAACAAATAAATAATTCAATAAACGTACAATGGAGGTTTATAATATTTATCACATTTTAGCGTCAAACAATTGATCAGTCCAGAAGCGATATGATCAATTTTAACAATGTAAATTCTGTCTTTTAAATACATACGACAGCTGTAGCTGCGAGAAATGTTTCTGGTTGTTGAGAGTATATGAAAAGAACGGTATAACGTGTACAACGAATGATGGGGGTGGGGGTGGGGCAATGTCATCATATGGGCGCCCTTGTAAGCCTGCTAATATTTTGTCTAGAATTATAAGTTTCTTCTAGTGCCAGTCTCACTGTCCAGATTTTAAGTACGTTCCATTCTTACAAATGCGTCGGTTTCAACATAGTTTCTTTACGTAATAGTCAGAAAACAAGCTTTTGTTGATTTATAACGTACGTATATTTCTACAGTGCTAAACGCCATAGTACATTGTATATACATGTATATCAATGTATATACATGATATATACATGTATATTGATTGACGACACAGAACTTTAAATAACTCAAACACGACACATACGACTGTCCATGAAGGTTGTGCCATACCTAATATGGAATCTTTATTGACACAATGCATTTCAAAATTTATCACTTTTACTTTATTTTTCACTAATTCCAAATAGAGAAAAGCACAAAATATAAGCTCGGACGGACAATCAAAGCAACAGGTCATTTTTACAGAAAAGGTGACCGAGTCAATAATTACAATTACATGTAGCTATCGTCACCGTAAAATAAGGAGTAACTGGGGGGGGGCGGGGTGGCCACATGTTTTTGTGATATCGGTTCGGTTTGACACTCTTTGATATCTCTCCTTTGAAATTGCGTCATGCAATTTGAAAGGTTTTCAACAACTAATTAGCGGAGAATGATCATGGTGATTAAAGCACGACTTGTGCAAGGAATACTGGACAGTGAAATGACAGCTCTGTTTCCCGACAAACGTAATATATATATTGTCCGATATTACTGTTTCTTTTTACATATACAAACCCCAAAGATATCTGAATGAATAGATTAAATGATAATAAGCAAAAACACATTATTACACAAAACTACATTTGTAAATTAGCACATAAAAATGTACATTCAGTTCACTACCATAGTACCATACCATACACACATGTCTCTGAACAAACCATCGCGTACACAGTTTAATGGAAAAAAGTCGCTCTGCCACTTGGTCTTTATCAACTAAATTAATTATATATATATGTAACCATATTATCAACAACAAGCTGGAATAGTGTAGTCACATGACGCCTGTAAAATGGTAAGCTTTCATTTCTATTTTTAATTGATAAAATAAAGTTCCTACTAAAACAATTACTAAAGATATTGCAAATTATGTAGCTTATTACTTCAGCATAATTTTCAATTAACGTTTCATTATTTCATATTTTAAAAGAGAAACAAACGGATAATTATCAATTAAAAATACTTATCATGTAGGTATTAGGATCGTGATCAGGTTTGCAAGAGTTACAAAGGTTACACACAACCGTACTCAAATAACTAAGTTAATTATGATGTAAGAAGAGTACAAGCAGAGTTATTTTGTCTACAAACCGCTTTTACTTTTCAAACTCATTTTGTCTCTGAAGAAACAGTTTCGTCGCTAAGCAGATCTCTGTGAGCCCCCGTGGTATTATGGCAATTCCTAAGTAACCTGAAGGATTTTGGTTCGAATCCCGGTCAGACTACAGTAATGAAAAATGTTTGGCCATTCTCTTAAATGAAATAGGTTCCATAATTGAAAATGCCTAAAGTGGAAGTTTATAAGACATTCTTACTTCACAGCCAAACGTCCTAACCTTTTCAGAAACTGATCACGTCCGGTCCATTGTTAACTTGTGTACATGTATATCTAATTGTACATGTATATCTAATTGTACATGTATATCTAATTGTACTTTATCTTCCAGGAGGATTTAACTCAGGAACAATTAGTAGGTAAGTCGTTGATTTATATGTTATCCTCAAGCTTTCCTCCACGATGATGATGATGATGATGATGATGATGATGATGACGATACGATGACGATGGCGATGACGATACGAGATGGATGTATGGTGAGTGTACGATGATTTTTTTCCGTTCTACATGACCAATTTATCTATTACTTTTAAATTTGTTCTAAATGTGACGTTGACTTGGAAAATGGGTCCAGATGAGAATTAATTATTACAGTCAATAAAAATGAGGATTTTTTGAGAAGCTGAGAACTGAAATGACAACAGAATTGAAACAAGCATACTACTTGTCGACAAATCATGTGTTATCAGGTAAAGTTTCAAGCAAAAATACCTTCGTATGAATGTGTAACATCACAATATACAACGTCAAATATACTGACGTTAAAATTACTGTTCGTAAAGGAGGTGCGAACACCCAAAGGGAGACAAACTTCATGTCAAGATTCTCTCTTCAATAAGATATTTAAGGGGTGCGGTGGTGTAGAGGTTACGGTGTCGGTCGCTCATCCCGGAGGTTGCGGGTTCGAGCCCACTGGGGTCACGACCGTACTTCCTCATATGACACCAGTACTGATTTTTCCAGGAAGCGGACTCGAGAGTGACTGGATAAGCTACAAGGTTTCTTCACAATCGAGCTAAAATAAATAAGAATAAACTAAACTAAAACAAAATGTTTGAGTTTACCTCATCTGGTCCCATTTTACAGTCACAGTCACATCACAATAATGAAAAAGTGGATAATACTCGAATTAATAATTCAACTTTGAAAATAGTCAGTTAGATCTACTGTAGGATACTAGTACATGCCACGTAGTGGTGAGGATGCCCAAACATACGTTAGGGTAAACGAATACATGTAATTTCGCAATTGCAATCGGAATACTTCGGATGATGATGGATGGCGGAATTATCCGAGGAGTTCCGATTGGTAATTTCGAAAACCATATAAATCCGATATAAATAAATGAACAAACGTACCACTGTTTCAGAGTTAAAACAAGCTTTCCGGATCTTCGACAAGGACGACGACGGGACTATATCAACACAAGAATTGGGAATTGTGATGCGTTCCCTAGGACAAAACCCGACTGATGCCGATCTTCAAGAAATCATCAAAGAAGTTGACGTGGATGGTACGTCACTTTGATAAAATGTGGTCCAGAAATAAGTATTGGATATACAATGTATTGGTTTTGTCTACATTTTATTTTCTAAAATTATAAGTTTGCTTGATCCACTTCATGTTGTTTCAAACTCATGCAATCCAGTTTCATTGAGAATTCTGGTTTCCATGGCAACCAAAAGAATAAAACTTGAAATTGTCCTGCCATAAAAACGCATGACCCAAACCTTGAACATTTTGTGTGAAATGTCCACCGCGTTTGTTCAAAATCATTCCTTTGATATCAGAATTGGCCCATCCCGGGGATAACTTTTCCAAGGACATATAACTTATGTCAGTGTCCGTATATTAAACGGACCCTGTTTATGTTAAAGTTTGAAAATATGCTTTTCCATAACCACAAGACCCATACCTTAAATATTTGTTTTGTTTTATTGTTTATTCGTCCTATATGAACAGTGCTATACAATGGAACTCAGGTGAGCTTTTTATTGCGCCAGCATGACCTCTGGCCCGTGATATTAATATTAATTAATTAAACAAAAAAATGTGTAACATCGGGCTGTAAATTGTCATATTTTTCAGTAGCTATATTCCTTTACTTTTACCTTTTAAGAGCAACTCTAATTTAGTTATCACTTTTACAAATAAGACATTTCTGTACATGACGATAAAACATTGTCACGTGTTTTAATACAGGTAACGGCCTGATCGAATTCGAGGAGTTTGTCGTGCTGATGTCCAAGAAGTTTTCAGAGGGAGGGACCGAGAAAGACATTATGGAAGCGTTTAAGGTATTATATTGAACGATCAGGCCTGAGTATGGATCGCCAGGTTACAATTTTGTTATGAACATAATACAGCCAAGGCGCGTTCCAAAGAGTGAACTCTCAAAATATGTTTTTGTTAAAGAAGTATTTTCAGTTACAATGAGGTCCACTGTGTGGAAGTCAAGATTATGTTGTAGAGCCGTCAGGGAACGCTGAGGCAAATATGTACATCCATAGAGACTGTCTGCTCATCACTTAGCATTATTTCGGATTAGATATACAAATGCACATATAACAGACTCCAAAACTAGCTGAAATAAATGATTAAAGTGCTTATGCGCATTTACGCACAAAAGTATTTTTGACAGTGGCGGTTTATAACAGCAATTATGGTTGCGTGCATTTAAAGTGTTAAATTAATGATTATGCCGCATTAGTATTTGAAGTTGGTGCTTTAGATATAAAAAATCGGACTGATAAAATGATAGTTGAAAGTGTCTTTGTTGATGTTGGTAGAGATTTCGGCAGTGGAAGGGAAGCAACTCCTGCATGCAGTTGTTCTTTTCTTATAAAAAAATCAATATTTTGAAAGTTATTTTTTTCATAATGGTAGCGTGAAGAGTTTGGTGTATTGGGTTAAAAGTTATTATTTCCTCTACACTTTTGTACACACACCATTTTCAGCTGGATTTTTTACTTGAAAAAAATGCGCATAATGTCACTTTAAATGTTTTATATATTTACACATTTAAATACACTACATTTGTATGTATATTCATAATGCTTCCAACAGCTGTCAATGAATGGAAGAAAAGCATAACAGATTGGCTTTCTGACAAAACTAATATGATGCTTTAATGATTCTTATTTTCTCACCCAGCTACTTGCAAGTGATTCGGTCATTGCGACCATGCAGAGCAGTTATTGATCATCATGTACATTCGTCAGTCAGTAAATGTTTATAAAGCATCCCTATAAACAGATAATGGTGCTGTCCGAAAAGCAATCATTGGTCAGGTTTATATTAGAAATCTAGCATGCTGTGGTAAGCTTGAAGGCAAAGCCCGAGCCTGTTGGCATCCTATTTACCAACTTGCACTGAGGATGGTTGGACGGATTAGGGTGCTTATATTCGGGTAAAACATTCTTGCAATGTCTTAAATGTTGTAATTTTCAGGTATTTGATCCAGACAACCTGGGTTATATTCTTTCATCTGATTTGCGTCATATAATGACAACTAAGGGAGATAAATTGACGGACGACGAGGTAGACGAGATGATTGAAGATGCTGATCTTGACGGTGACGGACATATTGAATATGAAGGTATGCTTGCAGACGTTTTTGCTGTTGATAGTTGTATCATTTTCTTGAGAGTGATAAGATCTAACAGAAGTTGTCACTTGTTTCACAATCGAGAAGAAATAGTTTAGTATAAGTTCTACTCAATCAGACATTCGTTTGTATTTCAGAGTTTGTGAAGATGTTGGCCGAAAAGTAAATCCATGCAGACAAAGATACTTTAAGGATTATCTAACATTAGTATAAACCAATGTGAAATACCTATAGGACATGTGCAAATCCATCTTTCATTCACCCAGTCCTCAGCTCATACAGCTGGATAAGATGACGGAGCGTCTGCACGACAGTGATCAAGTCTGGATCCTTGCACGCATGATGATGACCGCCATATTTACGAACGTCATACAGAATCCGCTGAATTTCAAAACAAGTGTTAGCTACTTGTATTGTAGTAAATAATCTTCCTCGTCAGAAAATATTCCATATACATGTACCGGTATTATTGTCCTAAGAATAATCAAGACACGTGACAAATTCTGTCATGTTTATTTTCCTTTATTTACTAGCCGACGTCATCGCTGAGGCAAATCACCATAATAATTATGGTGTATTCATACCCTTACAGTATAGTCCAGGATATCAAATCATTTTGACTACATAATTGCTCTCAAATTTGAAAATGGTTTTCTCAAGCCCTGTTCATAATCCTCTCTTACACCAAATGTTTTTCCAGACATTGAATCTCGGGCACTACCAAAATTTTACCAAAAAAAGCTCGCTCTATTTCAGATACCTGAGCAATGGTTATGGGCAGGGCATAATATCTCTGCCACTGGACATAATTTTATTCTGGTATTTGAATTGCCATTCTTTGCCAAAGCTGGCAATGAAGGCCATGGTATTCAATGGTATATATCAAAATATTTGATGCAGCCATATCAGCCCATGCATTAGATGGCGTGCATTCTATTCTAAGTTTTGATTACCAAAATAGCAAATACTCTACATTTAGGATTTACAAGTGCAGCGGGTGTGCTTCGGGACATTATGGCACTCTTCCTTGATTTGTTTTGTCACATTTTGTTTTCTTTGATTACTTCAATACTTGACTGTATTCTGGCACTCTTTCATAGACTTTATATGTATATACATGTATATGTTAAAAGGAGTGAACATATTCCGCTTTCAGTATAAACATGGGCAACATTTGTTGCAGTACAGTTTATAACTGACGGCTTTGTATTTATGACAGATACAACAATGTTAGTCCTTTTATAGCTGGCTATTTTTCAAAGTATGTCATCTCATTCAGTAATTTATCCATTTAGGACATCTAAACACCATTTTATAGGGTGGTGAAACTGTAAATTTTATGTTCTGTAGATGATTATGAGGAGTGGAATTTTCTTTACTTCGTACATCATACATAATTATTTGTATACCATAATTATATTACTAATATGCCATTACGTTTGATAAATAAATTTTACTAATATGTTCTCTATTGTTTTATTTGATATTTTGGCGTCGTCGACAATAACGACAGTACTTCTTAAGACTTGTAAAATTAGGTTACGAGTGTGAGAACGTTCTGAAACAAATGGACGAGTACAACCAGTCGTTTCTTTGGACATTGTCAAACCCTAGTACATACTGCTTATCTTACGTCAGGAGTCGGACTATTACATTGACGAGGACCACTTTCCGTTAACAATCGAATATTCTTAAAATTAGTGTTAGTTAAATCACACAAGTAGTGAAGATTAGCAATTTAATATTCCCTTTAAATAGGTCCCTGAAAAGCCGGGGATTTGTTCGTTGTCGTGAGTTTGTGTTGAGCAATGGTTCACCATTTCTTAAAAGAAATCTTAAATATACTTATGCATTTAAATAGTTTAAGCACAAGTAAGCAAACAAACCGCTCTCAACGTAAGACAATCGCGGCGTTCCATAGGCGACCTGTCGATCTGAATCGTAAGCATAATTTAGCAGTTTCATTCATTGTAATTTTGCAACATTCTTATGCAAAAGATTCAAAATCGATATGGATATGAAAGGGAAATGTATCTATGCACGACAGGCCAAATGATCTGGACCTTGGAAAACTTTCAAGGTATCCACCATGACTTCTCGCTGGTCGTCTATGATCCTAATTGTACATTGTATACTGCTCCTGAATGTACTTTTTACAGTAAAATGTCATAACCCACTACCCGACAAGCTACTGTCTACATGTATCGTTCCAAACAGCACTGGCATACACTGCACCTATTGAAATTTATTTTGATGTCATGTAAATGAACTAGTTTAGGCGGTAACGGCCGTCCATACTTTAACATGTGATGTAATCATGAATTTAAAAGCGAAAAAATCGTGCAGAGGTTTCACTCACGAACCAAGTTGATAAGGTTCAAAAAAGAGAAACAGGCGCTTTCAATCGACCAGAAAGACTAAACAAGATGATTTCTTACACGATGCTTGTATTTGCTATTATGATGAAAGGAACTGTCCAACTACACGTTGGTAAGTAGAATGTATTTCTTATGTCAATTGAACCAAAGTCTATAATCAGAGATCGCGATGTTGGCAACAGGGTAAAGTGTACCAGGGTTATCTTAAGGTAACTTGCCCCAAACAAAATGGAGACCAGTGCAAAAATGATGCTATTACTAAAATGTAGTCTGGTGGTCACAGAGTCTTTGTTTGTCAACTAGAAAGAAAATATTTCAAATGTATCCGTTCTTTATAATAATTCACTGTTTATAGTTCTCTTTACATGAATTATTAGTGTCAGTATACTACAAATTATGACAGTCGACCAAAACAAACACAGTTCATTAAAGGGAAACAAAAATTGAAAAAAGCATGCACCCACCCACTAAAGACAATAGTGCTCTACCTAACCGTAACTCAAGCTGTGGACTTCACAATTTAGTGAGTGTTATAAACGTTGATGTGTAAGATTGAAAGAACAGCTCAACATTTCTATGGTCGAGCATCTGGAAGAAGACATTGAACTGTACAAGGCCAGTTTGAATAATTTCATCATTTGACTTTGTCAGGAACTGCACAAAAATTTGGATATTTTTCATGGTAAGTAACCCAAGAACTGAAATGACATGTTGCAATATTTGCAACAAAACACCCTGATACAGGTCTAAAAGCATATAACAGTAATTGTTTGTGTATTATGTAAAAGACCACCAGACTACATTTTAGTGATATCATCATGTTTTCACTGGTGGCCATTTTGTTTTGGGGCAAGTTACCTGAAAGAATAGGAAGAAAATGGTGAAAAAACGTTAAAAAGAAGATGCTGGTCCACTTGCTGATTTTTGGAAAGCCTTCTTTAGTCTAAAGTTTAAGCCTCTACTAGGACCTCCCGATATACAGTCGATATTGATCATAGTGTCATACATGTGTATTAGGGCTAAGCGACCAAAACGACAGTCTAAAGGCTTCCGATGCACCATGTTGGTTTTTAAAATATTTGTACATACTTTTGTTTAGTGCTTGTTATTATAATTACCTTTATTAATAAGATTTCTTCCCGTAGAATGTT
The DNA here is from genome assembly GCA_022818135.1 of Saxidomus purpurata. Taxonomy (NCBI): domain Eukaryota; kingdom Metazoa; phylum Mollusca; class Bivalvia; order Venerida; family Veneridae; genus Saxidomus; species Saxidomus purpurata. The sequence continues at coordinate 27,922,431 of JAFMSR010000001.1, read as the reverse complement.
TTCTGAACGAAACGTTGACAGTGCAAAATCCCAATGAAACAAGATTCAAGTACTTTGACATTTCATCCGACACGGATAACGCTAACTGCATGGGTGAATTTTCTGATGATTTCTTGCATCTGTTCCTGAGAAACTGCAAACTGGTATGCTTTTTTATCATTTGATCTAACTAGAAATAGTATTTTCTTTTTTAATGTTACAGATCAAGACATTTTAAGGACTATGTTATGACGTATATTTGAAAGTGCCTGTGCACGTGTTTCATGTGAATTTTGAAGAACAGGAACTTTTCTGGCAACTTTTGTCTGATAAAACAGATGTCTTACTATCAAATAAGTACTTTGAAGACAAAAACCTAAAGAAGAAAGTATTCATTAATTAAAGAAATTTTTTTTTTTTTTTTTTTTTTTTTTTTTTTTTTTTTTATTATATTTTTTTTTTTTTTTTAAAAAAAAAAAAAAAAATAATTTTATATTTTTTTATTTTTTTTAAAAATTTGTTTTTGGGAGGAAGGCTTTTTTTTTTTTTTTTAGGTGAAAAAAAAGTTTCAAAAAGCCCTTGTAATTTCTTTTTTGTTCCGGTATGGAGTTTTGTAGAACCAGGCAAATTCATGTTAAAGTTAAAAAAAAAAGGTATTTCTTAATTATGCGTTTTTATTTTGATTTTGACATCGTGTACTTTGTTCATAGGGTAAGCGTTATTTCAACAAATGGCCAAGTATGTTCCTGCTCTTCAAAATTCACGTAGGGTAACGTACGTGCAACTTCAAACCTACGTCATAACATAGTGCTGAATTAATCTCATTCGTTATCCACTATTCAATCTGCCCGCCTGTCCGTCAATTCGATAGTCCGAAAGCTGTCAATATTTCAAGGTAAGTGCCAAGGTAACACTCTACACTAAGGTCTACCCTACCCCGCGTTGTTTGGGCGAATCTGATCACAATGACATGTGCGGATGGTGACAGATGATGTCCGAAGTACAGAACACCTTAGATAGTTTTTGGCACGCAGACACAAATGGCGTTTTTATCAGGCTAACATAGCTGTAAACCAAATTTAAAAAAAAACAACAACAAAAAAACGTTCAATTCTACACAGGTATGTAATATATTGTACAGGACAAACAAATCGAAGTACTCTTCCGCAGTGACAACTCTGGGATCCTGAAAAAAGAGAATATTGCTGGCCCCTACAGATTTTTATGCAAGAATATACCGATCGGAGGCATCATTTTCCATGTCGGTGTGGGACTTATCGTCAGGTATGTTGCGTATTTCAAGATATTCAAGTTTAGTTGTTTCTCGTTATCACTTACGTTCGTTAAATTGTACAGCATACAAGTGGATGAAGCGTTATATTGTACAGATCGTTCTAATATATGACATGCGTTATGTCCTTATCATCCTCATTTATCATCATCAGCGGTTTGCCTAGCTTTCAAACAAATGAAATTATGCCGACAGAAGTAACTCGGTCACCTGATAGACATGTAATAACCGTTAATGCTGGCTGGTGTTACGGTAGGATTATACTATATAACAACGTAAAACTGCAAACGTCTCAAAAAGCATGGCTTCCGATGTCTTTGTTCCATTTATAGAGATAACGCTGATTGGTGTATTCCAACTGACCAATAAAAACAGGCCTTCCAAATCAGTTGCCTGCGCAGTTGTATTTCTGGTATGGATAGCGCTTGTAGCTAGCTTCAGTTAAAGCTGCTCGCTCTCTGATTTTGGTAAAAAAAATAAGTTCTTCAAACTGTATGTAAATAACGTATTTTAGAATATTATTGTGATAAAAAAAGCTCCAGTATAAATTCATGTCACGTATATCTCTAAATTTCGAAAACTACGCTACCAAATTCAAAAGCGTCGCAAACGCTTTTGAAATTTCAATATAAACATATAGTGTAGCGGTGCCGTGTAATCGACCTTTTCAATCGATTTCTGCGAATTTCTACTTAGATTTTTGCTTATTACTTTTTTCTAGCCTTTAGTTTTATATTTATGAATAAGAATGTCAACTTTTTTGAAAAATATATTTTTCAACGGTAACTGAGAGAGAGCAGCTTTAACGTCTTGTTCTCTATGGTCCACTTCAGTGAAAATTCTTCACTGCCAACGCTGATTAGGGAGGTGGATGGGTCACTGATTGTCACACAGCTTGGGGGAGGCGTCTCCAAACAGACCGTCAATGTCGTTAGTAGTAAAGCAAAAGTGGAGTGGCTGTTTGATGCACCAGGTGAGCATAATTTATGCAAATCGTATCTACATCGATCCATTTAGCGAAAACAAATTAAAACCCGCGCCTGGCCTTATTTCTTCTAGTAACCCTACCATTGCGACTACGGTTTGTTATATCTTAAATTATCTGTGGTCGTCACAAGGCATTATTTGACATTTTTCAGTTTCTCTTTCATTAGTAATTTTGAAAAATGCAATATTTTCCTACCTGCCAACCCGTCTTTTAATGAATATGGATATTACCACCATGTCATTCTTGACGTTACTGATTTGTGGCTGTGTTGTATTCAGAAGGTATTCTGCAATGCAATTTATCAGGCGACGTGACTTTCCGTGTGTTTTATTTATTTATTTACACACAATTGATAAGTTTACATATTTGAATTTGTTTATGCCATTAATTTCTCTCTGTCTGTGGGTCTGTACATCTGCCCCGGTCAATCACTTGAAGAACGGTAGACCTAGGCTGATATAACTATAGGCTATGAGGCCGGAGGAAGAACCCTATACCTTAAAAAAACGGTGTGCAATCATAACTGAAAAACGTTGGCCTCAGCAATACAATGGCTATTGTCTTGTCAGTGAAGACCCCTTTAACTAATCGTTGGTCAAAAGTAAGGTCGCAGAGACCTTAAAAACATGGTTTTCGATTAATAACTTAATAACGATGTGTCCTAGGATAATACAACTCGGTAAGCTTAGTCCCCATGGCTAGTGAAAGACCCCTGCTAATTTTATGGTTAGTTGCTCAAAGGTCAAGGTCACAGGGACCTTTAATTTAAAAAATGGTTTCTGATCAGTAACGAAATAACGGTTGATCCAAGGATGCTATAGCTTGGTAGGCTTACTGGTCATGGCCAGTGAATTCGGGGTCAGCTGGTCAAAGCTCAATTTCTCAATGACCTTTAATGAAAAAACAGTTGAAGACGGGTGGTCGTAGGGTCATATAACTTGATAGGCTTATTGGTGATAACCTATCAATGACCCCTGTTGAATTGGGGAAGAAGGTGGGGTGGGCGGATATAGGGGTGAACTGTTTTTCTCGAAAACAATTTTCTAGTTTAGAAAAGTTTTATCCTAATAAGAGTTACGCAGAATGCTTGTCTTCTGGCAGAATATGCCGGCAAAACATGTCACAAGCTAAAATTTAGCCCTTACTCGGCCATAATTCTAAATGAACGTGTCCATCTTTCAATGTGGACATTAGCATTTATTGGTCAAATGGGTGCCGGCTGAACATTTACTGAATGAAAGGTGAACATTGTAGATTAAGATGTGCACTGGTCGGAAATGCAACATCTTTTTCCCCCAGGTAAAGGTTAACTGGCTGTAAATCCCTAAATTGTGAAGAATTCACTAATGAACTCCTTTGTGAATTCATCTTCAGAAATTTTCATGGAGCACCTCGACAGTGGAAGTAAACAGTCATATGAGAAAGATGCAGGTTCTTATTCAGTTGAAGGAAATTCAGTTCCTACCGTACCAAATGTTGATATAGTTACAAATGCTAAACTAAGAACTGATAATGAATTTAACAAAATTAACGATGCAACAACAGAAACTACGAGAGAAATGACTACTTTGAACACTGAGCGAAGTAGACTTGAGAACATGGAAAGCTTATCAAGACCAACTCCAGTCGGGATGACCACTAGAATCAATAAACAAGATATAGGTGATTCAGAGGATGAAAGCGTTAGTGAAGCAGAGCGAGCAAAAGCCTCCAGAGAGGCCAGTACTGTTTATCAACATGCTATGAATTCTGAACCAAACACAGCCGCAAACGTGAAAGGAACTGATGGTTCAATGAACACGCCTTCCCCGAGAGAACCTATCGTTGGTTATGAAAATACGAAATCCACTGTAGATCAAGGGAGACAAACAATTTCAGCAGCGATTGGTTCCGGCGCTGAACTAAACACAGATATGGGTCTCAACGAGAAGCCGGGTTTAACAGTACTAAGAGCTTTACTAATGCAAGGATTCGGTACTAGAAAAGGTCCATTCATAGAGGAATGGGGTGAAAACTTACATGACACGAGATAACTGAATTAGGTGCGGAAAGACCACCGTTAGATGATAGGACAGTGCACAAAATGACTATCTAATACAAGTACTGATGTAACAGTTTTTAGAATACTTCGAGAAAATGGAAGCACGTTATTGTGTGTTAGTACTGACCCACTTGCCTCATCTAAACAGGCAAATCGTTTCGTTTTTCAAGTACTTTTTCTGGTAAAATTTGAATACTGTTTGTATAATGTTGCGGGACTATAAATTATCTTTATGAACTGAATAGTTAAATTTTAACTTATTATTCGATCGACAGGTCCGACTCTAGAAGGAATGATATGACCACCGGCAACAGGTGGCATCCATTATGTTGCTCGTTCTCTAACTTCAATTACTAAACATGCTCCCGGAGTTATAGTCAAATAAACAAATTAGCACTGTCAGCTCTATACTCTAGTATTTTGGATACAATTTGTTCAGTCATTACCAAATATAGGTTTGGTTGATTAAATGAACGAAATTTTCATTCGGAAGATTGTGTGTAGCAGTAATAACTCCGGAGGTAGCAATGAGAAGTTTACGGAAAATAAAAATATGGCATGAAGTTCAATTAGAGCTAGAACTTTGTTCAGATTGACCGTTGCGTTTGTTTCGGAGTTGGGTGAGCATGGGGCAGCGGAGTTGGGTGAGCATGGGGCAACGTACACGAAATCGATTAGCAGTGGCAACCGTTTTTTCTTGCATATCGGATCGGCATTTCGGTGATTTGGCCCATGCAGGAAAAACGGGCCGGGACCCCTCCTATGCCAGCATTGTGAGTTGCTTATGCGTAAGTCATGGGGCGTCACCAACACAACGTCGGAAAATCGTTTGTTTTTCATGTAATTCATCATTTTGATAAGTCATTGAATGGGCTTAAAAGCAAGACGGTAAAGGTGAGCATGAGGGCAGATGGAGTATGGGTGAGCATGGGGGAGCCGGCACACCTTCCGCCAATACACCCTCGATTACGAATTTTCGATCCGAACCTCGTGCTCATGACAGAAACTATTGCTCATATTTTTTCTGCTTAGTATTTGAATATGTATGCAGTCTCATTGCAGATAAATTGTTTGCTAATCTGCTTCTAACAGATTTGTAATGCAAGATACTAGTAAAACCTCGACACTTTTTATCTCACCTGACCCTATGAATTTCTGATTTATATATATTTACTTAAATTCTGGCTCACGCGTCGGCAGGCAAATGTTGTCATGAGGTTTTGTAGGACCTTCAGAGCGATGTATTAAAAACCGAAAGTGTTCGTATAAATTGAAAAGTAAAAAATATCTATAAAGTACTATAGCACAGGTATAATTTCGTGTGTCATTTTGCAGAGGGTTTTACGGCGCGTCCAGAAACGTGTACTTCGGGATCACAACTTTTCCTCTCTAGAGGGTAAGTAGTAAGTCTACTAGTTCCACGCAACATTTGTTCGATATACACATGTATATAAATAATCAAGTGGTTATTAACTACAATTTTGTTTGTGGTGAATAGTTTTGAAAATAATTTCATATCGAACGATCAAGCTTCCTTTTGATGTTCTAAAACGCCATGGGTTTAAGCAAGTATCAACTTTTTAACTAGAGAGTTATGTTGTAAGCAGAGCTCGAACCCATTACTGTCAAATATTGACATGGTCACAATGTTTTACAAGTAAGAGTCCCTAACCACGGAGTCGATCGGAACCAACAAGGAATCAAATTTACTGTTCACACTCTCTTGCAGGTGTTCTGAAAAACATGAGACTATATCAAATTTTGTGCAGACGACAGTTGGACATAAATCTCGATATTCTGTCACCTTGTTTACAAACAAATTTTCCGGAAGTGGTTCCACAACAGTTGTCTGTTCCATGCGTTTGTGCCCATCACAGTCAGCTAAAAACTGTGAACTTGTAAGTAATTGATATTTCCACTAATGATACTTCACAGAAGTGATAAATACCTCTGTATGGTTCAATAATCAAAGTATCAAATGTTACAAAAATGTATATACTGTGTCAGTGCGGTGTTTGGAGGGGTGGGGGGGGGAGGGGTATTCATCACCTTCAGTGACAGTTCTTGTCTTTTTATTGAACTTATCGCAGTGTTCAAGAGTATTCAACAATTAAGTTAGATAACTCTTGTTATATGTTGCTACTTACGACCCATGTTTACATTTCAAAATATGGACAGCTCTCGTTTTAAGCTACAGCAATGAACAATATGGATCATTTTGTATAAAGATTTCAGCTTTGACCTTGTCCAACCATGACCTACTGACCTACTTTCTGTTGTTGAAGCTACACGAATGAAATTTGGACCACGTTCAGTTTTGCATGTAGATTTCAACTTCGACATTGTTAGACTTTGACATTGACCTACTGACCTTCCTTCCTGAAGCTACATCAATGAAATTTGAACCATGTGTACAGTTTTGCATGCAGTTTTTGACTTCGACCTTGACTGACCTTGACCCTTAGTTTTGTTTGTCAAGCTACACAGATGAAATTTGGACTTTTTGTGCATTTTACAAACTCATTTCCACAATCCCTAGGACTGACCTTTATCATGACCTTTCGATCTGCTTTCTTGTTTTAAAGTGTAATAATACTCAGATGCGCGATATAGGGTCACCATGGCCCTCACAAGGCTCCCCTTGTTTAAAGATATTACCCTGTAGTTCCAAAACTTTATATACAATAGATGTTAATATATGTGCAACTCGAGCTTAAATGTCGCAGAAAACTGAAATATTATAGGTCTCGCGAGTTGTGACCCACAAACCTAGTTAAGTACAGACGTTAACGCACCTAGCTTTTGTCCGTACCTCTTGAAGGAATCAACACTATAAACTCAAGTCTGAACATAAACCTCAAATCAAGAGCAATAATCTGTATATGTATGATCTAATCTTGTCGATTATAGAAAGGAATCGAGCTTTCTGGGGATACCGATTTTGAGCAAGCTTTGTAAAAATCAGATCAAAATTGAAATCTACTGTAAACTGCACACAATATTATTTTTATTGCTTTAATTTTAGAATTGCGACGGCCGCAGACGACGTAGGTTTGTAGCGAAAAGACGTAGCACAGGAGTAATATACGAAACTGCCATTCTTAGAGTCGAGTTTGAAGACAGACCCTCAAAGGAAAATGTAGAATCAAACAGCAGTTTTAGAGGTAAGTTATCTGACACTTCTCATTCTGCTGGCATTCACTGACGTAAATTACGCTTTAAGTCAATTTAAAACTAAAAAGATAAACAACCCTAACAAAATGTCCAAACACTTCTTTTAAAGAACAGGTGGGCAAGGATAAACTAAACCTTGGTGACATGTGCAGTGCATCCTCCGCTAGAAGTTCCCTCCTCCTGACAACTGTCGTCTGCTTCGTTGCCGAAAAATGACTTTCCAGATTCCTTATGCATTATGGTATCTTTCACTGTCCTAAGCGTGTTCCAGAACTCAAGTTTCCCGTGCATATATAAAGTGTCCCGAAGTATACACCTTGTTGAGTATTGTGTATGCTTGAAACTTCAAGTTAAATTTAGGCCATGTTTCTGAACTTTGCCGGGATCTTAGACTTGGACGTAGCTATTCATGTTGAGGCAATAATCGGATATGTTGCCATATATTCTCATAAGTCAGATTGTACGCAGGCGGCGCCATATGCGTTAGCCTCAAGCGGCTCCGTAAATAGCTCCGGGGGCTGGGGACGCTTGAGTCCTAAATTTCCAACCGGGGTCTTGGCGTATGGAAAACCGAGGAAAACTTCATAATACTTGCTTTTGAACTTCACAAGTGAACAGTTCCTTGTCTTATTCTTAGTGTCGGTGGCCTTTCGGTTTACACATAACACAGACATAATACATAAATAACCCATCGTAGCTGTAAATAATTTAACGTTTTAGATATGACTATTCGTTCTTCAGTGGCTCGACTACCTTGACGGTGTACTACATATTGACCGCCAAACAAAAGGCTCATACACACGCAGCTTTTATATGAGCCATACGTGACACTGTATTACATTTACCATTTCGAGTACACTGAAGAAGGCAGTATTTAGTTCGTCTGTGGTATAAAAGTTTATCATAAATTATGATTGGATATAATAACCGCGCAATGTACGCTTTCACACTGGCGACACACATGCACTTATTCCTTGCGGTTAGGGGCAGGGAATCATGTGAGAAGTTTGACTGGAATTATTTCCCTTTCAGGTTGTGATTTAACGTGCGTTCTTCTATCCTTTGTGTACATCATACTGAAAACGACGTGACGACGTCACAAACACTGAACTGGCTTCAGATACCTTATCAAGCAACTGGCAAAACATTTACTGACCAATAGCAGCACAGCGCAGTGGGAAGTCCGGACTTACATAGCATGATGAAGTCGAGTCGGTCTGCTACCATACGTTCGTTCGTTTTGTGGTTCCTTTTAGTGGTCATGTTGGGGAGACGAGGCCTGCACACCAGTTTATAATATGTATGAGCGTTTGGTATTTTTATTTTATACATTGTGTACTGTAATTTTAATACACACTTTTAATTAACTAGACCTACACTCTTCATATTTTACCTTAATATTATGTACAGGCGGATATCATTTTATACTGGTGATTTTGTTCTTTTTAAAATATTACTGCATAAATTTAATTTAGTTTTATATAGTTTAACTTTGGTCTTTTTATTTAATACATTGTGTACTGTAATTTTAATATAACTGGAGCTGCACTCTTCATATTGTACCGTCTTATAATAATTATGTCCAGGCGGATGACAATTTTGTTCTTTTTAAAATACATGTACTACTGCATAAATTCAATTTACTTTTATATAATTTAACTTTATTAAATGTTTTAGAGTGTATTAATTATATTGTAATAAAAATATTTGCAACAAATAGTTTAAGTTCTTGATTACTGGATTCATCCGCCTTTGGAGCTTCCTCATTCAGTAAATTAACACAATTGTGTTTTTCTTGCTACGTACGGCATTCAGAGTCGCTAAGTTGCCTTTAAATCACTAATAACGTTTTTAGATTGAGCATAATTATACAGTAGTTTTTATCCAAATGCTCAAAATATTTCAAAGATTTTGGGCCGTTGGCTTGAGCCTCCTTACCGACCTGACTCGGTATCTCAGGAAGTTGCCAGATTAACGTCTTATACTGATCTGTTCAAGAAAATGGAGGTATGTACATCGTCAACCTGTAAATAGCTGAAACACTGTGGAAACGGGCGTTTTACTTCAAGAAAATGAAAGAAATGCAATTATGTTATCCAGTTCAAGGTCTTGTGTGTTAGAAAATTAGCAACAACCTGAAGTAAAGTGCGCGAAAAATATGAGAACATTTTGGTTGAACAACTGACACGTTGAGTGACATATTATGACGAGTTTACAGATCAACGCCCCTAGTTCAACTTCCACTCAATTTGTATAATTATAGCGTACAAAAATTAAAGTGCATTCTGCATCAATTGAACTTACGATTTCCAACAGAGTTTTCATTGTAATGTGCAGTCTATCAAATGTATTCATTTCATTTTATAGCGTACACAAACATAAAGTATTAACAATGTGTCCATTTAAAGAACTAATTAGAAAATGAATGGTTAAGCTGCCAGAGTTACCCGGTTTTAAAAAATATCAATATTTAACACACTCCCTGTATTTACCATTCTTTGTTGGACTTCTTGTTTATTCAGTAGCCAATATGAGAAATATAAGTAAAAGTAAAGAAGAATGCAGAGTAAAACGCTCGGCAATATTAAAAGGTTTAATAATGTTCGAAGCCACCTCATTAGAACAGAAGTAGTTCTTTAAATTATAGCAAGAGAGGCCCGTCATTTGGTCCAGTGTTTGAATTACTTGTTACAGGTTTTGGCAGGTAGGGTAAGCCGATTTTATACACGATACAAGAAATCTGAGCTTTCAGTTCTGAATTTTAAGAATGCGAACTTTTTTACAAGACCGTATCTTGGTTCATGTTCTGAGGACACTTTCAAAAGACTTTATACATGCACAGAGCTTGAAGAACCATAACTCCGATGTTGCCCTTTATCAAAACACTTTTAAAAGTCTTTATTCATGTGTTAGAATCGTTTCCGGGCTCAACCTTATCTTAATTGACTAATCAGATACGAAGATGGGAGATAATTTTGTCAAACATGCAATAATTGTAGTTAGGGGACTTGAAGTTATTAACCGATTCATTGACCACGAATAGTGGCGAAAAGTTTCAAAGCCAATGTCTGCATTATCTTAAAAGTTTTATGTGAATAAGTTGAAACAATTACGCAATGATGACTGACCTGAGGGAATATTGCAGGATTTAAGAACCAATAGAAATGTCCCTCTTTATAACTTACTTATTAATAAGTTATAGTTCATTCGATTGTTCGAAAACTTTTGAGTGGAATTATTTGAAACTTCGCATAATGATCTGGAGGAGGGCAATAATCTTGCTTCATGTTTAAAGCGGGAATCCCCCTTTCATACAACTGTTTGTCCCTATACTCAAACACTGTTGAACGGGATTTATTCAAACCATAATAACTTGAGATATTGAAAGAGTACAATTTGACATTTTTTCTTGTGCAAAGTACTTTTTCTTGTACCTTTTCATGAGATCTATCGGGGCTATTCATCACATTCACTGCGTGAATTCGTTTTAATAATCGTTTAATGCGGATGTGCAGCGTGCAATCACAAGACGTCAGTGTACGGATCCTACCTGCTTGTCCGGGTAAATTGTTGTTGTTAGCCTAGCACGCTAAACCGGCGTAACTCGGGACAGACAGACAGACAGACAGACCACGTGTTGCTAAACTCATAGATACACGGTGCACCGCCTGGTTGTTGTATTTCATGAAACTACTAGGCCCAATGATACCGGTAGTACTAGTGCAGTCCAGCGACAACGTTGAAACAAGTGTTACGTGCATTCGCAAAAGTACGAACTCTTCTGTTAATGCGGAAATGTCTTCAGTAACCTTTCCTGGGCCTCAAATTCAAAACGTTAAATTTTGAACAAACAACGGTTCATTATTGACTGTAATTTGACACCTAAATGTAATAATATTTAACTTTCACTTCTAAATTTATCTAAGTATACTGAAATATAAAAGTAAAACCCGGCTTCCACCCAATAACAGGACTACTGCACGGTTTGCTTTTATGATTCCGCCGCGACGGTCAATATTTGCCTTGTTAAGTTTCATTAACAACTGCGACCTATTCATCTATTACAAAATTAACATGATGGTGTAAAAATCTACCAATATTGATATCATGGTGTAAAAAATTTACCAATTTTTTTTTATTAATACTATTACCAGTGCTACTGCTTGCAGAAAACTATCATAGTTATAAGTTGTGACGAACAATATAAATTAACGATACTCTCTAAAAAGGAGTCGTGTTTCCTCTCTCTCATTGCTACGATAATAATATGAAAATCGTTTTTTATAACGAAGAAAATAAAGCAATTGAAATAGGAGGTACTTGAAATTTGGAGTATTTCAGAAAAATTGATAAGACTTTTCTAATTTTTATCAATTTTACGAATGATTACTCTTCAGTGGTTATTCGTTCGGACTATTAATATTTAATGTGAATTGAGTGTTGGGCTTCACTTGAGTGTCTTAAGTAATAAGAAAGGAGATTGTTTGAAAAAATTTCGTATGAGTTTATTAAGTGTCGATTGAAAGTTATTTAAACAAACAGTGGAATTATTGAATTCAATTCTTATTGAATATCATAATATTCATAGCCGTTCGGAAGAAATGTTTGTTCAGCTGTTCCTGTAACGTGAAAAATGTGCAGCTTTGACACGAAAATTATCTGAAGTTTAGTTTTAGTGATGAAGTTGAAATAACTGTACATAACAAAAACTTGAATAAAACAATTTAACTGAGGCCGCAACTGGTGAGAGTATTGCTGGACAGGGGGAAAGAAGCGCTGTTTTTGAATGTGTAGATGTTTTAGTTAAATGCGAGGCCGCAAAAATGATATTATAGCGATTTAGGATATCCGTGTAATAAGAAAAAATAAAACTATAAAACGTCAAAAATTAATGTTTGGATATACATTTACGACGAAAAATCTGTGCCAAGAGGAAGACGGAATTAAAAAAAAAAAAACGTGTTCGTGACGATTTTAAGTTGAGAAAACAAGCCATGTACGTGGTGAGGTTTCCCGGATCATCCTATTCATTTTAACAATTCCAATTCAGTTTGAATTGACTTTCTGCTTTCGTGGCTTTATAACATTATAAGTAGAACAAAGATTAATACTTTAAGTAAATTTTACATTCAGGGTGAAATAATTACACTATCCGGATTGATAAAGCATGTATTATCTGTCAATATTTTCGAATATAACAATGAGAAATGTAAAATTGTGGGATGGATTAATCATAACATTCAACAAACTTCCATAATTAATATATATAAATACATACGGAGGTGAACGTATTTTTATTTACACCAGAGACAACAATTTATGACTACATCTATACCCTGTTTTCGACTTTTCGAAGTATAGTGAACGTGTTAAGTGTTTTTTCGAGATTTTATAAAGTGTAAAAATATTTCGATATTCTAGTTAACCTAGAATTGGTGAGACTTTGATTTGTACATGAGTTGGATTTAGAAAAACAAATCAAAGATTTCCAAAGTATATAAAGACAGACTATTAAATTAAAAGCACAGTTCATAAAAACTTAATTTCGCGTACCAGCCATTGTGGTTTTACTAGCGGATCGGCCTACTTTAAATCTTCGAAAATGATGCAGCAAAAAATGATTAGTGTGATATCGAAGTGCCCGGATGGAAGACGAGGAAGTGACATAAGGTCTGTGTTACCATGGTTACGGAAGAAGAGTGAACTGCTAAATAGTTGTAATGACGGTAAGATATAATTCTCTCTTTTACATCAGAAGTTTTAAGATAAGCTTTATAGCCAAGTAAGGAATCTACAGTAAACTCCGTATATCACGAATCCGGATATAAGGAACATATTTTTCTCTACCCGAAAATTTATTTATTTTATATGAAAATGTGATATGGTTATAACAAACTCCGGATATAAGGAACACATTTTTCTCTACCCGAGATTTTTTATTTATTTATTTTATATGAAAATGTGATATGGTTATAACAAACTCCAGATATAAGGAACACATTTAAATTGTCCCAAGATGTTCCTTATAAACGGAGTTTATTGAACATTTAAGCATTACATTATAATGCAAATGTGCTGTTAGAAATAATATGCAGGGGTTGAGGGAGGGGGAAGGGACAGGGTGGTAAGGAAGAGATATAAGACCTCGACACATCCGTTGCGTAACAGCACGCCTCTGTGTCCGTCTCTTTGTAAAAGGAAGGTTCTGTCTAAACTGATCCTTTAAGAAAAGGTAAGTGTATGCATAGGTTGAAAGGATAACAATATGACACCACCGACATCATTTAGTATATTTTGCTTGCGAAAAGATTTTTGATATATTGCGGAAGTAAGGAATAGAATTTCCGGCTTTGGAATCGGCATGAACAAAGAAGTTGGCAAAAACACACCTCTAACTACCAGCATCGGATTCTTGGCGCTAAAATCTGGCTAACCATAGGAAGACCGGTGTATATGTACGCTTAATATGTTCGGGACCATAGTTTTATGTCTAAACGATCCAGCGCCAAAATGTCATTGCACATTTCAAAAGTAACACGATCTTGAGCATATCAATCCCACCTAACCACCCCGTCACGTCCTATATAAAAGGCCATCATAGTCTACATGTCCACATAAGGATCGGATCAATGGTCTAGTGGTTATCGCGCTGGACTGGTAATCCAGATATCGCATGTTTGATCCGGGTCCCGCTCCTCTAACATAACTAATGGTCTTTCGGATTTAGACTTAACACCGATCGAGGTCCTATGAAAAACAAAGATGACTTCAGAGGAGAACGCATGAGTCACGCACCATTTACTGTTGTTGACATATACATTTCTCCAACAAGACGGGTTTACTAATTCAATATTTATCTTGTCTGTGATTTTAGCGTGGTTTTCAAATCTAAACGGGTGTTGTACCATATACTCTCGTTGTATTAGCTTCTATTTAAACAAACCACTTAAAATCATTTTCAAGTTTCACATATAAATGTTTATTCAGTAATCATGACACTTATTTGGACGGATCGATATTACATACATAGTTTCGACAATAACTCCGCTGGCTTGCAAAGTAAATGGTTAAAAAACACAACATATTATCACGTGTTTGGTTAGAAAAGCACTTACTATTCCAGGCTGCACTCTTTGTCTACCATGTACATAATATATAATGTTACATAATTATATTTCGACCATAAAATTCCAAACGTGTTTAAAGTACGTACTGATTACTATAATTCGAGGGGTCAAAGCGAAACTAGTCTAAGTGTATATAAATATAGAAGCAGGCAGGATAGTTTCGCGTTGACCCCTCGTATCGAAGAAAGCTGGTTTATGATTTGTGGATGAGCCCTCACGTGCCAAGTCTCCGTCTTCCCCCGCGCCTCCACCCCGATCCCCTCCTAATTTTCAAAAAGATATACACAAAGAAAGAAAAGAAAACACAAAAAAATGTGCAATCGTGAACATACACAAACTTTACATAAAGTGTTACGCTCAACCATCCCTCTCACGAATTACCCTCTCCCCTCCCCCTCCAAAAAAATACTGTCATTCTTTGTCACACCCCTCCCCAGCCCCGATTTACACTTTATATCGTAAATAAGAACGAAAAAGTATATTATACATGTATATATATATATATATACTTTTCCCGCACTTTTGTATTTTTACATATAATATATATATATATATATATATATATATATATATATATATATATATATATAATATATGTAAATATATAAAAATATATTATATATATATATATATATATATATATAAATATATAATTATAAGGTAAAGACAAGACGCGGAACATTGCAAAACATGTACCTCTTATCATTAATGCCTTTCTCGTGTATATCAGCAGTTATCATATATACGAGACAGACACATACTTATTACGATTGACCTACCAATGTCGATCGGAGCATTGCGGTAGATCTTTGACAAATTACAAGCTATTTATGCAACATCTTTTAAGAAAAAAAAGGTACGTACGTCAGTAATGTCTTAAAATATCTCTAAAACCCATATGGACATTAGTTGCCGTTTGCCAGTTTTCAAACCGACCTACCGACCAACCGAACGAACAAAGAATGAATTCCATTATTTTGTAAAAAGGTGACTGAGATAAAAAATATACCAAATACCCAAGTCCTTGCAGTTTTGACTGGCTTTTGTTTTTCACCTTTGTAATTGCAACGAGAGAAAATGGCACACGGATGGACCTTTAGCGGTCACAATTATTTAAGCCGTGAGCTTCAGGGTCTTTTAATAAAGGAATAAATAAAAGGGAAGTAATAAGATCATAATAATTATGGCTATTTTGAAGAATAAATGTAAGAAGTTATTTGAAGTTAGTTCTTATTTCCTTTTCTACAACTAACATTTATGTATTATTACAAATATTTGTTGAACACCATTTCTTAGTAGCCATTATTTTAACATTTTTAATGAATATAATATTAAAACTGAAGTATATAGCGAGGGTAACGAAATCCCATCCGCACAGAAATTATTAATGCCCGCACAATGTGAACTTGATCATTTACCTCTTGTGCACGCATTGGCTACTTTATACCATAACAATAATTGTTTATCATGATGTTGAAAGTGTTGTTCCATACACAGATACTTGGGTTATGGACCCGCCACCTAATGTAATACTTATTCCATATACAACATGGGACCAGTAATATTATGTTCCGTACATATCTACATATCTTGTGAGATTGCGGTATGCATGGCGGTGAGACGAGCATCGGGACAGTTATAAATCTTGTCAAACTTTTTGCATTTGGAGTAAATATTTGAAATTGAAATACAATCATAGGTTTGGAAAGTCCAAGAATGAGTTGTTAATTGTTTATTACTTTATTTCATACTTGCAATATTATCTTATCATCCGAGAGTCATAGAACGACCGACGTATATGAGAATGAATATGCCTTTACACGTTGCTTCTAGTACAGGAAGCTGGCAGTGTAACAACACCGTAAATTTTGAACTTTGTATTCTAACACTCGTATGTGATTTTATTGCCCGTGCATGCACAAGGGGTGAAGTAATTTCACATTGTGCGGGCATAAGAAATTAAACAAATTTGGTGTCAGAAGTGGGATGTTTGGCCCACATAGTAATAACACATGCTCATATTTCTGTATATAAACCTTTAAAGATATAAAAATCGAACGAGCTCTAAATTATAGTTTATACGCCCAATACATAAATACTGTAATAAAAGACTGTTTACAAGTAGAGTTTACATTATTTTTATTTTTTTTTACAAATAAAAATATGATTATTAATAAATTATACAGATATTTATTACTTCCCTTTATATGAGAACGGAGAAAATATTATATCGGACAAAAGCAGTGGTTTATACAATACACATTTATTTCGTGCACGGATTTTTTTAATATCCACGTCTGTTTTCACAGTAGAAGACTTGATTAGTTCAGTATCTGCTTGTTCGTTCGTCCGTCCGTTCGTGTGTCTGAAAAAATAGCGCAATAATGAACTAAAACTTAATTTCTCAGCTTACAGATCAATAGAAGGCAGCTTATACCCTGGTCAAATGAGCTCCGTACTATGGAACGCCAAATCTACATATACTCAAATATTTGAAGAGGTCTTTAAATAATTGGAGAGCTCTCCAATTCAATTATTGATATCAAAAATTGATTTAAAGCGCGCAATAAATGAATTGAAGACCTCTCCAATTCAATTGAAGATATCAAAAATTAAGGTGTATTTCAGCTGTTTTTAAGAGCTCTGTAATTGAATTGAAGAGGTCTCTAATTGATTTGAAGACCTCTGTAATTGTTTTACACGCGCGGCGAAATTAATTTATAGAGGTCTTGAATTCAATTAGAGACCTCTCTAAATCAATTGAGGAGGGGGGGTGAAATTCAATTTTAGATGTCTTGAATTCATACCAAATTTACATATACTCAGTTATTTGAAGAGGTCTTCAAATATTTGGAGAGCTCTGTAAAATATTTGGAGAGGTCTATAAATCAATTTTTGATATCAAAAATTCGTTTGTAGCGCGGTTTAAATCCATTAATTTGGAGACATCTATAATTCAATTGAAGAGGTCTCCATTTAAATTGTAGACCTCTATAATTGTTTTATAGCGCGCAAGAAATGAATTAATGATATCAAAAATTGATTTTGAGAGGTCTATAATTGAATTGTACCGCGCTTCAATTGTTTTATTTGAGAGCTCTCTATTTCAAGGTTGTACATGGATTATATTGAAGCGCGGTGTAAATGAATAAGAGACCTCTCTAAATCAATTTTTAATATTATCAATTCATTTCTTGCGTGCTGTAAAACAATTATAGAGGTCTCTAATTCATTTGGAGACCTCTTCAATTGAATTATAGATGTCTCTAAATCAATGGATTTAAACCGCGCTACAACGAATATTTTTGATGTCTTTAATTAATTTGTAGACCTCTCCAAATATTTTTCAGAGCTCTCCCAAATAATTTAAAGACCTCTTTAAATACTTCAGTATATGTAGATTTGGCATGTATTAACATCGATTTCAAGATATCTAAAATTGAATTTCACCCGCGCTCAAATTGATTTAGGAGAGGTCTCTAACTGAATTCAAGACCTCTATAAATTAATTTGTAACGCGCTATAAAACAATTACAGAGGTCTTCAAATCAATTAGAGACCACTTCAACTCAATTACAGAGCTCTTAAAAACAGCTGAAATACACCTTAATTTTTGATATCTTCAATTGAATTGGAGAGGGCTTCAATTCATTTATTGCGCGCTTTAAATCAATTTTTGATATCAATAATTGAATTGGAGCCTCCATTTATTTAAAGACCTCTCAATAACAATTTTTGCGCTCTATAATTATTTGGAGATATCTCTAATTGAAATTGAGACCTCTAATATTATTTGAAGAGCTCTCCAAATATTTAAAGACCTCTTCAAATATTTGAGTATATGTAGATTTGGCGTTCCATACCGTACGAGTATGTTTTTAGTCGAAATTTTGCAAAATTGCACAGAGTCCGTAGGGACATCGTTGACTCTTGCGAGCATCGTACATATTTTTTGAACTCGTAGAGGCCTCGTGTACTCGGTGAAAATATTTCACCGCAAGGACTCCGCGGGCTTCGCCCGACATCCTTGACGATTCTAGCTAAAAAAATTCAGATATCGCCGAACTGGTTCATTATTGTCGTACGGACACGAGTACATCCGACCTCCTTCCAAGCTGTGATGTCCATACGATATCCTACAACTGCATCCCACAGAAGGGGGCCCGTAAGCATTTGACAAGAAGCTACGATTGTACGGAGACTGTACGGATTTTAAAAGTTGGTGGAATCCCTAGGCATTAGTGGGCATACATGCTCGCGCTTTAGTTAGCGGATACCTGCTAATTGTCGGTCAGAGAATGAAGTATCGAACCTAGTTCACTGAGCAATCCTCATACTAGTACTGAATGAGCTGTCACTTTCGATGTCGGGGTCGAATTATGTCAAATAGCATTATTGAAAGATATTTGTTTTAATTATAAATAAAGACCACCTGCGAACAACGACCACATTTGTAGTTTCCCAACAGTGTTTTTCGCCGTTGACCAGATGTGTGTACCCTTTCAACCGCCAATGAAATGACAAGTACAATGTTTAACAGTTTTGTATTGGAAAAATTACTCTGTAATGTAATTTTTAATTGGATAATAGTTTTAGAAATGTCAATAAAATAACATAACCTAGGATGAAGTTTGTTTTCCTGATGTACATGTCACGACACGGACTTAATCACAATTGAGAGAAAATATGTAAGCGTCCTGTTAGTTTTCGTCCTATAAGCGGTCCCAGGTTCGCGTCCCGGTCAGGGTGATTATTTTCTCACCCTCTCCTTACTTCATAAAGGAATTTTAACTATAAAATCTAGCTAGTCTAACCATTTATTTATATAATAAATCGCGACGATCATTTTTTTAAAGACAGCTCTTGTTTGTTCACAGGTTTTGCTGTATTTGTTTAACATACTTTTATATGCCAATAAGTCATCGTGAGTTTGGCACCGTGCGCTCAGCCCGGTTAGCTCATTCGGTAGAGCACGAGACTTGTAATCTTGGGGAAGCGGGTTCGATTCCCGGGGCTGACCAACGACTAAATCCGAGGTCCCATGTATGGTTGCTATACACCTGGCATTTATAAGAACCAGGGGTTTCTCTGGAATTGGGACGTTTTCTGTATCTGCACTATACTCCGAAACCTAAAATAACTAACCTCTTCTGGGGGCGTTGGTCATATGGGAAACCGGTACCAACGATAAAACCCTTATATACAACACGTGCGCATCTCACTTGGCAAATAATCTCTGATTTTAGTTCAAATAAGGACAAAATGTAAAGGTTATCTCTTATTTACAACTCTAGAGATGCATTTACCATAAACCATAAAGGTAAGAATTTTTCATTTTCAAATTGACGGCTTTAGTAAAGTGAATTGACCATTATTATTTTATTGTAGAATTCACAGGTACCCGACGTGGGGTATAGACCCACCCTCCTATTGTATCTCAGATATCTTTAAACAAAATAATCAGTAATTTGTTTTTAATTCACACAATATCTAACCTATTCTTGATCCTGACCCAGACCGAAGATCATGTTTGTCGACGAATTTAATATCAGTATAGTGCATTAAATACTTTATGCCTCAACTGCGCGGCCATGATAACAGCACTGACCCGAAAAGACTTGTATGGAACGCAATGACCGTCTTATTATGACTTGTTTGCTTATATGCGGTGGATATTTCATTATATGCGGTAGATAATTATACCGATATTGTATATATGCAATATATATTAGAAATGCGTGGTACATTTTTCTTTATATACTGTACAATCTTTTTAATATGTAGTAAGACTCTTCTTATATGTGGTGGTATTGTCTTAATATGCAATGCATTCGATTTTGTGTGTGGTACAAAGACCAATATATGCCCAAGCTTGGTACCTGTGGTACAAAACAGAAGTAAAAGTCTTTAAAAAGTACTTTAAATGTGTACAGACGAGTGTGACATACACGTATTGTGGACAAATTATCTGTCAGTCAATAAACAGGTACATCCCAGTGAATAATTATAAAACTTTTTTTTTCTGCTGGCGGCGAGTTATTCTGCCTTTGCGTCCAGTGCAGATCATGATCAGCCTGCATTCTGTTCGAAAAGGAAATATTCACTTAGAGCCCTTTGAACAATTTATAGTACTCTATATAAATCCATATTAGAAAAAAATAACTGTGGAGCGCTATCTTTGGTTTCACCTGAGCCGTTTTATATTCTTGAATTTCAGAGGAATGATTCCATTCGCAAGTTTGATCAGTACAGTGTTACCATTCTTCTTATTTGATCAAAACTCCGGTCCTGTTGTAAACACAACATGTGGTCCCATTGAGGGTGTAACGCAAAATGGTGGACATGGTTTCCGGGGCATTCCTTATGCTTTACCACCAGTTGGGAAACTAAGATGGCAGCCCCCGAAGAAATTAAACCGAGTGGACGGCACATGCTGGAATGGGACATTTTCTGCCAAAAACTACGCAAATATTTGCTTCCAATACAAAACTCGCACAACCTTTCATGGAAGTGAAGATTGTCTTTACATGAATGTGTTTACACCAACGCTGGACAAAACTGCTAAATTACCAGTGATGGTCTGGGTTCATGGTGGCGCTTATTCTGCCGGATCCGGAAATGACGTCACGTACTTTGCAGACGAAAAAATGTCCGGTGAAACAAACGTCGTTTATGTAAATCACAATTACCGACTGCACACGTTTGGTTTTATGGCTCTTCAGATTTTAGCAGACGTTTCACCTACTAACACTTCTGGTAATTATGCGTTCATGGATACGCTGGTTGTACTCGAATGGGTGAAAGACAACATAGAGAACTTTGGTGGAGATCCATTACAGGTGCGCTTAAAATACTCTTGTTTTCTTACAAACATTTATACATGCATCATAGTTTGATACTCTACCTGCTTAATTATTGTAGAAAGCATAGTGATGCATGTACTTTATTATTTAACTTTTTGTTGAATGCTTTTACTAAGTTTCTTGAAAATCTAATCGAATCTGTTGATGAATATCTGCAGACAGAAACAATTGTAAAAAAACACAAATAGTTTCATAGAATCAATCAAGTGGCATTTTCTATTGGTGTAGATAAGTTGTCATAATACTGACTCCGGATACCTTGAAGGTATTAATAAAATCTGATTTAGACAGTATGTGGAGTGTTTCTAGAACTAAAACAACCAAAGTCCCGTTACCCCCGACACACCTATATTAACTGGTACAGGACAATGTACATGTACCAAACTTCATCTCGTACCGCAGATACATGAAAATCATTTCGATTTTTGAATCAAGAATGTATGATCAAATTTCATAATATCCGTCTGCTTCACAGGTCACCCTGTACGGTCACAGCTCGGGAGCTAGCCATGTCCTCGGACTTCTAACCTCTCCGTTATCAAAGGGGTTGTTCCATAAAGCATGGATGTCAAGCGGATGTTCCCGTTACGACAAACTAGCTAAAGATGCATATCAAGACAACCTTATTTACCTTAAGAGAACTAATTGCTCTACAGTTGATTGTCTTCTGGCCCTGACGTCACAGGAGGCCACGGACGCGGTGCCTTGGGATGAGTTTCCGGACTGGGATAGGTATGACGAATATGACCGGTTTATTCCGAAGAAACTTACCAGGTTCGATGGGAGCATGGCTATTGTAGACGGTAATCTGTCTCATACCTTTTATTCGATGATATTGGGTTTCACAACTAAATTTAGTATAATCAATTTTAAAAGCAAATACGTACGTGTAGAACAATCACCTTCTTAAATGGCAATTTTTATCCCGACTTGTCTCTATGCGAGATAGTTAGTTGGTTCATACGGAGCAGTTCTCATTTCCATGAATGATGGTTAGGCAAACTACCTCACTGAATTGAATAATTGAAACACTGTTGCCGGAAACTGACGTTAAAATCCAAATAAGATAAATTCCTCTCTTTGCAGGTTATGTTGTACCCGAGCCACCGTTCGAAGCTTTCGCAAGTGGATTTAAAATGGATGTCCCATTTTTAGTAGGTGCGTATTTTTACGTACATGTATTGTGTTGGAAATGCTTGTATTTCGCGAATTTGATCAATTTGTAGCAGCTTATGCTAAAATATCAAGTGTGAAAATTACAGATACATGTATAGGCATATTAAACGAAAAACCGTGCGTTTATTGCTCTGTAATTTTTACTGCTGAAGACGGTGGACTGCTTCATCTTGGTGGTTACCTATAGCCAGGTTACAATTACATAAATTTCTGTCCGTTGGCTTTATATATAATCAAACCTGTCATAAGCTGTCAGTCAGGGGAGCAGTTAAAACTAACCATTCTTAATACAGGTGTAGTGAATGGTCAATCGGAATAAACATTATTCTCCGCATAACTGAGGCGACTACTATCATAGAACTGTAATAATACATTTTATTTTCTTCAAAAATATGTGTGAATAATAATTTCGTTCTCAAATAATAGATTATTATCTATCTATCACGATGCTATGATAACTAGTTCATCCTTTGAATTTGTTTCTTACCAGGTACTGCGGCACAAGAGCTTGACGGAGGCCCTCCACCGAATGAAATGGGAACATGGAATAAATCTGACTACGAAAGATATGTCCATACTCAGTTAGACACGTTCAGCAAGTTTATCGCCGATATGGCATTGAAAATGTACCCTGTCACTTACGAAACTTCCGCCAGATATCAGTTTGCCAGTATACTTAGTGATATAAGGGTCAACTGTGGCAACAACCTCCTTGCACTGATGGCAGCCAAGACCTTTAACTCTCCGGTCTTCCGTTACGTCAACGTCAACAGACCGTCGAAGCCATTTCCGTTTGGTGACTTTGGTGACGGCGGTGGTTCGATCTATCCGTTCCATACGCACGATATGTACGCTTTCTTCGGTTATTTGTCCAGTTACCTATCTCCCCTTAGCGAATCGGACAGACAATTCGAACAGAATATGAAAAATGAAGTGATTTCTTTTGTACGTCACGGTCGTCCGAATACACCGGCTTGGACACGATTCCCAGGATCAACGGGTCTCATCTCCAACACAGTGACAACGGTACAAGAGTATCACGCAGCGGAGTGTGAATTTTTGTTTGCTTATGGCTTCTATCCGTATTCTTGGCGTCAATAAATGACTAACGATTTTTATTGAACTTAGTATGTGTTATTATTTTCTGAAATTCGATTTCAAATAGCGTCTATCTCATTTTTGTCTTTTAGTTTAGTTAATACTAATTTATCTTAGCTCGATTGTGAAGAAAGCTTGTAGCTTATCGAGTCACTCTCGAGTCCGCTTCCTGGAAGAACCATTACTGGTGCCATATGAGGAAGTCTTTTCTTAAAGGGACATATCCTACATCTAGCCGATTATATTCTCGAAACATAGATTATGACTTTGTGTTCAATGAACGTAAAATGATCTATAAACCTACTCTGAAAAATATTGACGCCCGAGCCCCGCCAAACGCCTTAGAGCTCTGTGAAGCAGGCCCAGGTACCAACCCGCAAAGCTAATACAACGTAAACGAGCAGGGATGCTGAATTTAGGGGATTTATATATCTCCCGCTTTATGTTCAGTTTAACATATTTTTTATGTCTGATTTAAAAGTGGTCACTTTAAGAATATCGCTGCGTAGTACAAAGGTGTTAATTGCTGTCAATTTCCCCGACCTATATCCGACCAAAGGATCGACGGGAAGAATAAACTGGGTTACCCTACAGGGGCCTCAAAATGCTGCTTAATTAAGGTGACCACGAACACACGGTTAACCGTATATCCTTGAATGCAAACATTGACTGTGTAACTATGGTAACGCCTAAATTTCTCTTTTCTTCAGATGTTCTTGAAGACGTCATAAAGAATTGTAACTACAAAAGGGCACTCAAGGATGACGTCATTGTTGTGCAAGGTGACCGAGGCGACTGGTAAGTACAAGATTTTTTCCTTCCGCAATTCTAGTAGAGCATGTGTGGTTGTCGATCAGTTTGCTAGATCCCTACAATGACAAAACAAAATATCAAAGCGCTGTGAGCGCTGAAGGCCTGGGGGCTATAGGTTAACTCCCCGAAAAACAACTTTTCACCTACGTGTTCTGCGTTGAATCTTAACTTAAGCGCGGGTCGAAATGTGCAGAGGACGAAATTCAATATATGACACAGAATAAATGATTCACAAATATATGGGTGACAGGGAAGTTTGTTTTATTATGAAATGTACGTTAAATAAAAAATAATCACATAGTCAACATTATAAAATGTTTAAGCCAGTACAAATAATTCGATCTGCGCTTTGTACAACTTCAAGCGATATGATCTGATGATGTGGATCGAAAATTATTGTGTACCAATGACAAGACCTTGAAACAGAAATAAACAAAGCAATACCAGCAATGAAATATAAATACAGTACTGTACAATGTGTATAACAGAGAAAATCAAAAATGATTCTGGGTTACCTTGTAGTTGTAATCAGTGAAACCGTTCACTGGGCCTCGACATGCAGCGTCCTCGATAAATGGCGGGTGAATTTGATCACGTTAGTTCCTTCTCGGGAATGTACGTAAATCATATCTTTTTTAGAGACATTTATTTTTAGGTAAATATATATGTAATCGTTCGTAAATAACAAAGTTGTCAATGAAATAACATCGGAAATTTGAAAATCAAACTACAAACTCTTATATCGAGCTTCGTACGTTTTCGTAAATTTCCGTAAATATCCGTACTTTTCCGTGATATGCATATGATTATCTTCCGTAATCAGCTAACAGCGCATTAATTTCTAAAACAGAAAAAAATGTGTAATGCAGCCCGTAAGCTATATACCTTCCTGCAGTCGTTTGAAGTTTTATGTACTATTTTTATTTGTAACATGTTCTTATCATATGCGGCATTCAAACAGAAGATTGATCTGGTCTGTCTTGCACTACTTTCGCATAGCGCATGTTTACAGTTGTTATTCGCACATAGCACGGCTAAAATTCTTGCAGGGTTTGAAATGTGGTATACTAACTTAGGCCTTGGGGACTTTCAGTCCCCAGGCCAACTAGATATATCATACAGAACTTGTCTATATGTTGACGCAATAGTAGATGAACGTGTCTATTTGGTAAACTGGTTGGAAAGTGTTTTAATATACGCTATTTGACACTAAACGATTTTTTTATTATTCTTTTTGTATAAAAGGGGAATAATCAGTGTACAATTAGCAATCATTTCAATCTGAGTTGCATACCTTTTCATTTGTACTGGTCTTCAGGCCAAACTTAAAAATGTACACTTTGTGAAGATTACAGAGGTCATTTTCTACCGATTGGTCAATACCGGTCATAATCGATACGGTAATATAACGTCGGAAACTAGGTCATTGGTAGATCTTTTTGAACAGTTGATAAATGAGATAAAGTGTATTATATTGTCTTCTTTCCCTTTTTGAGGCTTACTGTGTTGGTGTTTGGCATTATTTTTCTTATTTTACAAATACTGATGAACCTTTATTATTGTGCTGGTACCGATAAACCTTTCATGGTATACTCGTAGTGGTAAACCTTTCTTATTGTGCTGGTATCGGCAAACATTTCTCATTGTGTTGGCATCGGTAAACAGTTTGTAATGTACTAGTATTGGAAAACCTTTCTTATTGTGCTGGTATCGATAAACCTTTCATAGTGTACTTTTATTGGTAAACCTTTCTTATTGTGCTGGTATCGGTAATCCTTTCTTATTGTGTTAGTATCGATAAACCTTTCATATTGAGTCAGGATCGGTAAACTTTTCTTATTACACTTGTGTCGGTAAACCTTTATTATTGTGCTGGCATCGATAAACATTTCTTATTGTGCTGGTATCGGCAAACTTTATTATTGCGCTGGTATCGATAAACATTTCTTATTGTGCTGGTATCGGCAAACTTTATTATTGTGCTGGTATCGGTAAACCTTGCATACTGCGCTAGTATCGGTAAACATTTTTATTGTGCTGGTCTCGGCAATTTTTTTTATAGTGCTGGTATCGATAAACCTTCCATATTATGCTGGTATCGGTACACCTTTCTTATTGTACAGATATCGGAAAACCAAAAAAAAATTAAATACAATTGCACACAAACTGCAGAAAAAAAGTCGGATTACGACCTTTGACTGCTTAATTCTTCCTGTAGCGCGTCTTTACTAGGGTTGGAGAAATCATGATCATTTTTTTTTCTCGTAGCCAGATTCGACAGTCCGGCAGCCCGCTAGAAAGAACAGTTTCTACTTGCACGACCTCCTAAGTTTACCAGTCATCTACATAGATAATTCACTTAATATTATCAGTTACTGCCATAATGCACAAGATATTTGTAAAGAAAGAAAACTTCCCGCTGATACCATGCGTTGAGAAATTACTGTGTGAATGATCAAAGATATTATATCGCTCATCTTTATTTATTTTGTAATGTTTTGTTTAATTAGGGATTCATTTTAAGCCGTGTTATCAATAGCTTAAATCGAATTTCAGTAGTTACAAAATACTTAGCAAAATATACCAATGAATGTTTTTAAGCAAGGAAGACAGATATGGAGCTATTTCACGGGGAAAATGCGCGCACTACCTTAAGATATACTTTTTTACCACCAGTCGCTGAAAATATGCAAATAATATAAACATTATATTTTAAAGCATGGTCTGCCATTAATCCAAACAATCCCCATTCCTTATATAATTTAAAGACATAGATTTTGAATAATTCAGTTAAGAAAAAGAAATGGACTACTTGAATCTGTTGAAATTACAGTTACCATTTTCAAATGCATCATTCGTCACATCATTAACGTACAAATGTATATAGTTATTACGTAATGTTTGAAAATCAATCAATGATAAACTTTTCACCCAGCATTTAAAAGATCATGATGGTCTTTGATTCTTCGGTTTCGCTTATAAATCAAGGGGATACGATAAAAAAATCAATGAATTATTCTTTTATGACATTTACAGCAAATAAAATCATACTAAGCCGTGGTTATTTAAAAAAAATAAATTATTTTAGTCATGAATATGTGTAACGGTATTTTGAAACACTGATAGCGGACAAAGAACTAACATGTAGACACAAAAGGGCTTGTACTGTCATTAAACGATGCCAATGTTTATCTAAGGTCTATTTAATTAGTCCACACTTTGACAGAAACAGTACATGTATGTATTTGTCTTACCTTGTAGATATCTAACCCTTTTTCCCTTAAATATTCGACATCAGGTTACACAAGGAGTAACGATAATGATCATCAAAAATTCGTTCTTTTTCTGTGCTGGAACATTGCTGCTTACTGCAGTTAGTGCTAAATCTAACAATCTCGTGAATTCGGCGGACAGCACGCTCATTGTTCAGCTGATCGAACGTGTTAACGCCCTTGAAGAACGCGACGCAGTCCAACAGAAGCTTATCACTGATTTACAAAATGAAGTGTCTGACCAAAGGAAAGATATGGGACGCATGAAGCAGACGATTGCAGCAAGAGACCGCCGGATATGGTCACTTATACACTCTATGAGTTGCCAACAAACCTTAGAAAACCCTGAGAAGCAATCAGAAGTGCCTGAAACCTCAAAACGTTCTGGTGACGATCAACCATCAAAACAAGAAGGTAAAACTGTATTTATCTGTATGTAGTAAATAATAATGTGGTTAATTTTGAAAATTAACTAAAAATCGGGTCGTACCGCATATTACCTCGCCTGAGGGTGGTGGACCTAATAAGCATGTATACAAACAAAAAAACTACAAATGATGTTAGAGGTAAAATCTGTAAGTTTGGTGGATAGAATAGAAAATTACAGAAAGAAAACATCATTATACCAATACAGTTGATCTGGCTGGCTTCAAGTCTTATTTTTTGTTAAAGATGGAATTTTGAAAGACATATTTGTCATTTGATCTTTCTTTGATCTTTGAAACCACACAATGAACTTACCACGCAATGACGGAGCAAATTTCCAAATTTTAAGTTGCATACACACTCTAATGCCCCTACAATATCATCTGGGTTTGTGCGGACGTACAAATAATAAAATATGGCCATGCATTTTATGCTAACTTTAAAACTATCTTGTTTAAAAGATTAAAAAAGCTAACCTTTCCCTTCATTTCACTTTGTTATTTCAGGTCCAACTGTCAGACGAATACGTCAAACAGATAATGAATTAACTGTCGCCTTCAGTGCAGCTTTGTCCAAGACAATGTCACACCTAGGAACCCACCAGAATATCGTGTTTGACCACGTGTTCACCAACCTTGGCAACGGATATAATGCTCATCACGGCGTCTTCCTTGCTCCAGTGTCTGGAACATACGTTTTTTCATGACCATTTATGCATCCAGCAACAACGATATTAGGTGTCAATTCATGGTAAATGGGATTCACAAAAGCACCGTGTATGTTAAGAGTTTGAATTCAGCAGATGACACTAGCAGCCAGACCATCATTCTTCAGCTTAAGCAAGGAGATGATGTTGCCATCCAGCTCCTTACAGGCGCCGTCATAGTATACGGCTCCGCAAATTTATACTCCTCTTTCTCTGGCTTTCTTTTAAAACAAGACCATTCTCAACCTAGCAACATAATCGGCTAGTCGTGCTGTTGTCACAAATAAATACATTGTAAAACTTTCTGTTGCATTTTAAGTTAGATTTGTTTGTGAGTGAGTAGTGTCTGTACTGTTTTATATTCTTCATCCGTGTCATAGATTTTGATGTCTAAAGTACAATTTGTATCATTTTACTGATGCAGTTTTGTCTGTCGCTCAGAATGAACTATTGAATCTATCCCCAAACTTAACACGATCGGGATCAAAGTGTCAAAAAGGAAAAGAACGTGTTAATGCAACTGAAGACCAGTTGGAAATTGTTGAATATTTTTCTTGATTTGATCCGAGCTGGGTTTGACTCTGGACCATATTTAATCAAAAGGGGTAATGTGTTTAAAGGGAGAAAAACTTGTTTACGGTCAAAAAAGTATTTGTAGTTATGACTATATCTCGAGTGATTCAAACAGTATTTGGTGTGTATACGCTAAATAAATTATGAAAACCATTGGAGAAGCACAACACACAACACAGACCACAGTTAATATCACGTATGCAAAAAAAGAAAAAAGAAATGACTTTGATGATAGTCAATGATCGCGTGAAATAACCAATGTCCGTAAATAACGAACATGTGTATTATTTAAACACACTTTTAAATGTGGAGGTTATGTCAATATGAATTTGAGACAAAGTGAGCGATCTGTATTATATCAGTTTAGTTGCGGTATCCTTCCGTTACGCATTGAGACTGGTCGGTATGTAGGGGATCCCGTTGATGACAGATTATGCAGGTTTTGTGACTCCAATTCTGTAGAACATGAGATACATTTTCTGTTAGAATGTAATCTGTATGACGATTTAAAAATTCAACTTTTAAATGGCATTCTTAACTATGATGATTTTAGTGATGTGACAATGACAGAATAGTTAACAATTTTGTGTACGAAATACCTTAGAAAAACTGCAAAGTTTAAAGTGAGATCATATTGGACTAGAAGAGGTGTAATGTATTCATGAGCATTTTATCTGTAGACTCAACATATAGCAAAACCATGCCATATATTTTGCATCTAATATAAAATTCTGTTTATACATTGTTATAGTATACGTTTGATGTTTAACTCTATTGATAGGTGACTTATAGGCCAATTGGGCCGGTGCTTCTTTTATTGTTATGTTCTGTCATGCCATGAACATGTCACTACAGTAAACATTAATTAACTTACTTATTTACTTCACTTCACTTCACTCCTGTCCTGCCCTGCCCTGCCCTGCCCTGTCCTACCCTGCCCTGTCCTGTCCCGCCCCGCCCCGCCCACCCATGCACCAACTCTACTCCACTCCACTCCATTACACTCCACTCTATACATGTATTAATCAATGTAATTACTGTTTTACTGTACTTTACTTAATATAAATCAATGACAAACTGTTAACCCATCCTTTACAAGATCATGTCTGATCTTTAATCCTAGCTTCGGTTTCGGTTGTAAATAAAGAGGATAGTTACGATACTGTAAATGTTAATGACTTGCAGTTTTTTCACGTACCGAGCTAACAAAATCATACTAAGTCATTTCAATGCATATTTTATTCATGAAGATGTATAACGGTGTTTTTGAAACTCTGATAGCAGACAAAGAACTAACATGTTGACACAAAAGGGCACGCACTGTCATTAAACGGTGCCAATGTTTATCTAAGGTCTATTCAGTTATTCCACACTTTGACAGAAAAGTTAATGTATTTGTCTTATCTTCAGATATCTAACTTTTATCCCTTAAATACATGTATTCGACCTTAAGTTACACAAGGAGTAACAATAATGATCATTAAAAGTTCGATCTGTGTCTGTGTTGGAACATTGCTGCTTACAGCAGTTAGTGTTAAATCTTACAATCTCGAGAATTCGGGAGACAGCACCCTCATTGGTCAGCTGATCGAACGTGTTAGCGCTCTTGAAGAACGCGACGCAATCCAACAGAAGCTTATCACTGATTTACAAAATGAAGTGTCTGACCAAAGGAAAGATATGGGACGCATGAAGCAGACGATTGCAGCAAGAGACCGCCGGATATGGTCATTTATACACTCTATGAGTCGCCAACAGACCTTAGAAAACCCCGAGAAGCAAACAGAAGTGTCTGAAACCTCGAAACGTTCTGGTGACGATCGTCCCTCCGAACAAGAAGGTAAAATTACATAACCTCCATGTAGTAAAGTTCAATACTTGTTATATTTGATCTATTTGAAAAACTAGATATTAACAATTTAACAGCTTCGTTGAATAAGAAATCAATAGAAAGAAAGAAATACAGTCAAACTTGTGAACAAAGACCACTGTTGCGAAGCTACAAATATGGTCTTTGTTTGCAGGTGGTCTTTATTCACAGGTACGTCTACTGTATATTAATAGTGCTCGATGATCTCCCTGCTGGTCTTTATTCACAGGGTGGTCTCTATTCGGAGGTCGTCTTTAACACAGGTTTGACTGAACAACGTATTAATCTAAAACATTTGGTCTTACTGACTTTAACGCTTATGGAGATGCAACTTGGACGTACAGACAAAAAAAATGAAGCTTATACCGTAAAGCCGTCACGTTTAAATGATCAAAATAGCAAACCTTTACATTCGTGTTTCTTGGGATTTCAGGATCAACACTAAGAAGAATACGTCAAACTGAAAACGAAATAACTGTCGCCTTCAGTGCTGCTGTGTCCATGACAATGTCACAACCAGGAATTCACCAGAATATAGTGTTCGACCACGTGTTCACCAACCTTGGCAATGGATATAATGCTCATCATGGCGTCTTCCTTGCTCCAGTTTCTGGAACGTACGTTCTTTTCATGACTATTCACGCAAAACACAACCATGATGTTTGGTGTCAATTCGTAGTGAATGGGGCACATAAAAGCACCGTGTATGTCAAGAGTTTAGATTCAGCAGACGGCACAAGCAGCCAGACCATCATTCTTCAGCTGAAGCAAGGAGATGATGTTGCCATCCAGCTCTACAGAGGCGCCGTCGAAGTATACGGCTCTAGTAATCTATACTCTACTTTCTCAGGCTTTCTCTTAAAACAAGATTACTCTAACCCCAGCAACATAATCGGCTAGTCGTTTTGATGTCTAAGAAATTAGTTTCAATAAACTGAAAAACTTTTTTGTTTCTCTCTTGATATTCGATGGTTGTCATCCCCAGAAATATCTTCAGATTCATCGGCTTATCGGCGAAATTGTCTCCCTTGAAAGCAGCTTATCGGGTTTATCGATTAAGCGTTATCGGTCAATTTATACATATTGAAATATAGAGGAGTAAAATCTTTAACTCATCAAAAAGTAATAAAACATAATCTGACAATATTTATTAAGTTATTGAAGTAATCGCATTCTTTCCACTTTATTTCAATACATTTTTATCAAAATAAATGATATCTTCTTGCTTCCCTATTGATTTTAAACTATTTGTAACTATTTTTGCATCAAATCGCATTGACTTCAATGGAAATGTGCGTTTCTTTAAGCTTCACATGAGGTTTTCATTTAAGATATTTACATATTTATACTTAACTGACAATATTTATTAAGTTATTGAAGTAAACTAGAAAAGTTGTATCATTACTTAGATGTTTTTATTTTTAAGTTATTTGTATGTCTTCTTGCTTCCCTAAACGTTTGAAAATAACGGTTTTAACTGATTTTACCAAATTACAGCTTTAGTCACCTGTATTGACGAAGTTGTGACTGGTTATATCACGGACCTGTATGTGTATATAGATCCGTGGTTAAATCAAGCATCACAGTTTTACCTGTTTTTAGAGTTTTATAAAGATTTATAAAAATGTAATAGTTGTGTTGGTCAAATTTTTTAGATAATTATGCCAAAATTTTACATCTTAAATGAAAGCCGCTATAAAGCTTTATTCTGTTATGAAAAAGTGATCGGCTCATCGAAATTTAATGCAATAAAATAACATAATATTAGCACATGAAAAAAATTCCCGGCGGAAAAAGGTGAGTAGTTTATGCAAAATAATAAGCAAATTAAAAATCAAAACTAATACAGTTATAAAAACGTCCGAGGTATGCTAGGACAGTGAATGTAGGACATTATCCCCTAGGACAATATCCCCTTGGCTCTGTTTTGCTTAGGAGGACAATATCCCCTTGATGATTTTGCAAAGGAGGACATTAGCCCCTTGCTAAATTTGAGAAGGAGGACATTATCCCCTTTTCCCTAGGACATTATCCCCTGGATGATTTTGCCAAGGAGGACATTAGCCCCTTGTATGGTTTGAATATGGAGACATTAGATATATCATCCTAGGACAATAGCCTTTTGAAAATTATTCTTTTTGAATGTAATTATCACTTAATTTGTAGAAGATGTGTGAGAGTTTTTGCAGGAACAATGTCCATGTTAAAAAGGTGTTAACAAACAAATGTTAAATACAAAGAGCTTGTGTACTGTTTTTTCAATTTAATTACTTTTTGCAGGAATATTGACTAGACTTAACAGATGTTGGCAAAAGTCAACAACTATTTTATGATAGACTAATTTCTAGATAGCATGAATGGATTAATGGATCAAAGGCCACTTTTGTATCCTTAATTAGAATATCAAAATCTATCTCCACATCCATTATTACTTTTAAATATGCATTCTTATAGCAAGTTTGTTCTTTGAATACTCGACTGTTGTCATTATACTTATAGCAGCATAAGTTGATAGCACGACACAGTTTGCCCTTACGTTGGTTTTTACTACCACAAGTACTTAAAATGAATTCCATATTACAAGAATGTAATATTTTAATATTCATTTTCCCAGATAATATATATGGGAAATGAGTAAATACTGTCAAATTTAATGCACAATTATAAGATAAAAAGAACACATTCTTTTCATTCAAAGCTGCTTGCTCTCAGATTTTGGTAAAAAAAAAAGTTTTTCAAACCATATATAAATAACATATCTTAGAACATATAAAAAGGCTCCAGTAAAAATTCCTGTCAGGTGCTACCAAATTCCAGTGTTAACATATAGTGTAGCAGTGCCGTGTATCCGACATTTTCAATCGATTTCTACCTAGATTTTTGCTTATATTTTTATTCTAGCCTTTAATTTTATATTTATGTATAAGTACGTTAATTAAAAAAAAACACAACATTTTTTCAACAGTAACTTAGAGCGAACAGCTTTAAAACCATTTTCAGCATTATATTAGTTAACATTACATATCAGCAAAACTGTCATTCCAACTTTCTTTGATGTTCTTTCTTTGAAACAAATTATTATTAATCACAGATTTATTAGCACATTCTTTTCATTAAAAACATAATCAGCACTAATTTCAGCAAAACTTATTCCAAACTCCTTTTGACGTTACTATAAACTGTGAATCCTTACTTTTATATTTTTTCAATATTATTAATTTTCACTAACTGTTGTTTTTTTTTGTATCAGATTTTCTTAAAATCAAGTGTATTTTTTTGTTTTTACATTAAATCAACAATTATTTTGGATCTTAAATGTATCAATATAGGTACCATATCACATATGTAAGAAGGGGATAATGTCCTAGGGAGAAGGGGCTAATGTCCTCCTTTGCAAAATCATCAAGGGGATAATGTCCTCCTTCTCAAATTTAGCAAGGGGCTAATGTCCTCCTTTACAAAATCATCAAGGGGATATTGTCCTCCTAAGCAAAAATGAGCCAAGGGAATAATGTCCTAGGGGATAATGTCCGTTTACCTAGGACAGTCTTTAATCTGTTTCCTCGCCTCTGGCAATAACAACACGATGTCAATTAACAGGGATAATTTTGACACGATTGATTGTAAAACTGTTGTATCTCAACATAAACAAAGAAGCAGATACAGTTCTTCAATTCTCAACTTTCGAAGTGTATGTCATTTACGTTGCATTTGGCCGTTACTTGAAAAATTTAAATTATACCCTCGGGGAAAACTATTTTTGGTCAATTTATTATATTAAAAAGTTTGTGGCATAGGAAACGGTAATTATTTTAACCGTGTTTTAGGTATTTGATATTACCATATTTACATGTTATATAAAAACTGCTATATAGCTTTTATCTGTCTTGAAAATGTGATCGATCGGTTCATCGCAATTTAATGCAATACAATTACACAATATTAGCACATTAAAATGATTTCCCGTCGGACTGCATTTTGTTCATTAATTTATGTCATACTTTTTTTAATTTTAAAATAAAATTTAGATTGAATCTAAAATATGTTTTTATGATTGTTCAACCATAGACATAGAATATTCTATGTCTCTCTGCTACATATTTATTTTAGATTATTTTATCACCAGAGCGTGTAAAGTTCTCATACATGTATGTCCAAGATTATTAAAATAAAAGTATTATGCATCTGTTTGTAGTTTATGCAAAATAAGCACATTTAAATCAAATTTAATACAGTTATAAAATCGTCCACGGACACTCTTTAATCGTTTTCTCGCCTCTGGCAATAACACCACCAATTAACAAAGATAATTATGACACGATGTAAAACGTTGTATCTCAACATAAACAAAAGAAGCAGATACAGTTCTTCTATTCTAAACTTTCGAAGTGTATGTCATTTACGTTGCATTTGGCCGTTACTTGATAAATGTATATCATACCCTCGGGGAAAACTCTTTTTGGTCAATTTATTATAATATCTAAAGATTGTAGCATAGGAGACGGTAATTATTTAAACCGTGACTTGGAAACAAATCAAAACGACATTTTGATGTTGTAATTACAAAGGATTAGAAACAATTAGTACACAAGTGTAAACAAATTATTTAAGCAAAAATCTTGACTTTTATTTCAAAATCAGTATTTGCAGTATATTTGTTACGAGGTTTTTGCATTAATTTCGGACACACAATTTAATAGTAACGATTGCATGTACATATGTACAAAAGAATGGCTTTTACAAAGCATTTTCATTCGGTCCCGAAAAATCAGACAATAAGATTGAAAAAAATCGAATTATTTCTTGATTTCCTTTTATTTAATTTTCGTCGTAACATTGATATTTATGGCTCATTTTGAATAAAACTTCGAGAAAACAATCCGAGGTCGAAATTAATATCTTGACCCAACCAGTGCGTGGTCAGTTCACGCTTGGATAAAGATAGCTGATAAGACAAAAATCCAATAATCGATAGCGCTCAACGAGTGACTTTTTGGTGTAAAGGGAAACAATCCATTTTCCCACAGGCCTTATAAGCAAGGGGCAATACTCTGTTTACAATGGCGCTCCATTTCTGGCCATGATCATGTACCCTGACTTTTGCTCTGTATGACTGTTGGGTTGATTGGCTGTGTGGCAATTCTGTATTCCTATCTTCATCTGGAGCGACATATTTGGAAGATTATTATTTTCGATAATCAGCCTTCCATTGTCACCACGCACTTATTGGAATGTGCCAAATAACATCCGTGACCTTATTCGTACACCATTCAAGAGTGTTCGATGAGATTCGTGTATTATTACAAAGATTTTGATACTATAAATATCATTCTCCAAAAGTAACAAGCTGATGCATTTTGGTCAATTTATTGCTCTATCCACCATGATTGTTATACACCCTAGCCCCCGCACACAAAGTGTAAGTGGGGGTAGACGGAATCTTGCGGACACTTAATCTACAAGTACCCTGGTCAGAATTTAATGCTTCTCAGACGTAATAAGTGTATTGTGTATAGTCAGACGTAATAAGTGTATTGTGTATATATATTGTATAGTCCGTGTTTCGGGTCACTAGGTCAAAGGTCACAGGGGCTCGAGAAAGAAAAATATTGTTGACGCTAAATCTCTAAAATCCATACTCAGAATTTAATGATATTTCACTGAAGTGATAAGTACCATGTTAAGTTGTGCAGTATCCATGTTTCGGGCCACTAGATCTAAGGTCAAGGTCACAGGGGCTCGAGAAAGAAAAATCTTGGGGACGCTAAATCTCCAAAACCCCTGGTCAGAATTTAATGATTCTTCACTGAAGTGATAAATACCAGTTTTGCATGCTCGATGTTTCGGTTCACAAGGTCAAGGTCACAGGGGCTTGAATTAATAAAATATTGTGCGCTCTTAATCTCCAAAAAATCCGGTCAGAATTTAATGATACTTCACAGAAGTGATTAGTACGATTCCTTAAGTTGTGCTGGTCCAATAATTAAACATGTATAGCATCAAATGCTACATAAATTTTATATGGCATTCATCACCTTCAGTGACAGTTCTAGTTATAACTTTAGATTATGGGGTCAAAAAGGAAATAAATAATGTGTTCCAGAAGCCGCATTCTGTACCGAATATTACGATCATGTTATTACGTCAGAATATTTGTCTTGATTAAATCTGGGCTGGGATCGACACTGGACCAAATTGGATGAGTTCAATAGCGAGAACATCCTGTATATATTCAGGCTACATACTGAACCAAATCATCAGATTGATTATGGTTTCGAATGAAACTAGGCCAACTTGGAAACCAGTTTCATGGGGTTAAAAGGATAAAAAAACTTAACACTGAGCCACAATTTGTATCCCGTTTTATGAAAAATGACAGGGACATATATGTCAATGATCTCTTAGTCTAAGTTGAAACTGAGCCGCATAGAATCAAATTCTAGGTCACTAGGTCTTAAAATGTTCAACACATTTCGACCTAAAAACTGGTCAGAGTGATGGACCTAATACGTTCTGTATTGACTCTGAAACTGTATCACATAGGGTAAAAACGTTTGGAAAACATTGTTAAAACCAGTTTTTGTTTCATATCATCATATAATTTGTCCCTAGTGTCTGTCTCGATGATATGTAAATCATTTTTAAAACAGTACTAAAACGGTAAAAATACGAGTCACCACTGACAATGAAAACCATTTATGAAAACTGTTACAGTAGAGGATCCTAGGTCTAGTTTGAAACCAGGTCACTTTGGGTAAAAGCAAGGTAACACTCGAGACCACTAATTATGCCCGACCACCATAGTGAATTAAAATTAAATAAATGTAATTGGAAACTTTGTTTTGAAATTGCTTGATTACTATCGATGTGCAATAAATGATAAAAAAGCGGTAAAAAAAACCTGACGTGTTTGTACCAATCGACCTAATAAAAAGTCTACCCTCTGTTGATGGGGGATGGTTTAAACAATCTGTTTGGGTACTGGGAATAGAAGAATCGGACATACAAAAAAAATAACCTCCACAAAATATGGGGGCATGTATATCGGACCCACCCCGTCACCCTAGTGCTGGCCTTGACATCACAACCGTACGTTCCGTTGAGAATTTCACTGATTTCGCTTTTTAAATATTGAACTCCACCTATCTAGATATAAACTGGCTAGAAACCCATAATTAGGTAGTATCGCATGTATCGGTGCTATATACTGGGCAGGGGTCTATTCGTAAAAGAGGTAGGGTCTTGTACCCGGATTCCCTTGTATCTGCATGTGTCTCTTAAACATGCGCCTGTCAGGTTTTGGCAGTTTCAGAAATCCTTAGGTCGGCCAGAACTTTAAACAATAAAAAAGGGGTTAGTAAGTCTGAAGCCGTTGTGTGCATTCGTATCGCATCATGGTATGAATTTTACATGCAACGAGATACTGATATTAAATTTATTATGTACACACTTTAAGTCCATCTCTATGATTATTCAGTCGAACGCTTTTAAGCAATGGCATTAAAGTGTTTAATCGGATGTTTTTGAATGTTACTTTTTGTTTACTTAATTTGACAATAGCACGCGTCTATTCCATTTATCAATTCAATGCAGGATCTACAATCGTTTAACGGATCGAAATCCATATATTCAAAAGGAAATGTTTATTTTTGGTGTGATCCATTTGGTAACAATTAAAGCACCGAATGTCCACTTGTGTGTGCGGTAGTCGCTTTTCAAACATTGATGTTGTCTTTGTAATTTATTGTGCTTAGAAACAAGTTACTGACACTGGATAATTATCACATACAGGAAAGACTTTTACAAGGTAGGACCAGTTGAATTGATCATAAAAATATTCAAAATAGGTTGTTAATTTTTCTTTTTTAATTCAGTAAAGTCCGAAGTCGTAAATACATGTACTATTTATATATCCCGTACGGGCATTTTGAAGCGGGTAACCGATATTTCATGCTTTGACCTTGGTCAGTATCAGTTGATAGGTTTCTTTATTATATAATATTTATTTATTTATCAAATTATGTCTCTTCCATGTACAACATGATATGTCTCAAGTTAGAAATAGCTTCATTATTTAAGTCAGTTGTTAGAGATGCATACATTGACTACTATAATATACATACTCGTAGAAGATGATCGAAAGATTGATTGGTTAATGATTTCTGTATACAAGATAATCTGTCAATGCCCAGAATAGTGATTTCTGCATACATGATAATAATGTCCCGGTTAATGATATTTGAATACAAGATAATCTGTCGATGTCCAGGAAAATGATATTTGAATACAAGATAATCTGTCAATGTCCAGGTTTATGATTACCCGCCTAAAAATAATTATATGTGGTTTGATTGGTAGTTTCTGCATATAGATGTTTCTGGTGGTCGGGTAGTTGATGATATCTGCACACAAGTTTTGTCATGAGACTGATTAGTGGTTCTTGTATATAGCATAATTAGCCTTGGAGTGTGTTGATATTTTTTGCATACAAGTTGATGATGCTGATTATTTCTGAACAAAGGATGATCTGGTATTAACATATTTGATGATGTTTGTGTACAAAATAATTTAATGATGGCTTGGTTGATGATGATTACTGCATACAGCGTAATTTTTCGATGGCACGGTTGTGATTAGTCACTGCATACAAGTGTATCTGATGGTGACCTGGTTAATAGTGATTCCTGTATTCAACATGATTTTATAGCAGCAAAAATAAGATATTTTCTCACCAGGAGCCGTCTGTTTTCGCCTTTATTTCCGGTTTATTCTAAGGTGAAGGTCATTCTACAGCTAATAGCTAAAGAAATGCGTTTTGATTGGTCGAATGAAAAATCGAAAGGAAACACGAAAGGAACTGTATATTTCTTTGGATTATCAGTAGATGACATTGCATGAAATATCCGAGCCCACGTTTATGTACATTCCAGCGCTGCTAATTAAAATTTAAACGTTTTATACTTTATCAGTGAATCTTTAACACAATCTTTACCACTTAAATAATTTCTCCTACTCATATGTAGTGTAGATACCACATTCTAATTGAATTTTCAAGGCCTTGAGACATAATTTATTACCCTCAAATGAAACGCCTAAAACAATCATGGTGACGGGTTATCGGACTAGCTCTAATGCGAAGATACTTTATAATTTTAAATTTGAAGAAGAAAATAAGATAAATTATCTTAAAAATGAATTAAGGTTAAACTGCAAAAGGTGTGACTGGAAACTGTAATATTTACTACGTACACTTATTTGTTCAAAGAAATTCCGTTGACGTGTTATTTTAGGAAGAACGCTTCAAAGCTTTGTTTCGATTTATTATTAAATGCATCCGCTTTCTATATGAATGTATATGTAGCATTTATTTTGTGTCAGGAAAATTTTAAAAATATACTTATTAACAGAATTTTCATTTATACTGTGATGAATGAAATGTTAAAGCACCATCACCCGTCACTCCGATAGATTTCTAAAGTATCTTTCATTTTGGTCCATACCATTCTATTTTAAAGGGGCGCCACTGAAAATTTACGGATTTGATCAAAGTGGACAGTGCAGATTATGACCAGACAGCACGGACGGGTTCTACAGATCTGTTCTTTAGTAGACTTGAAAATTGCACGTGGCTCTGCTGACCTAAATATAATCATGCAACACTTACAATTATGACAAAACTAAAAAAGATCGGTTTTTTAATACTTTCTATTTCTTTACACATGTCAAACATTTAATCAAACTGTTAAACATTGTTTACAATTTCGGCAGCATTGTATATTCAATATTGATATTTAACTTTAAATGTCACCGAATTAAAGTTTATCTCCCATTCTTTCAATATGTCTTCCAATATTAGTGTAAAGAATTAATAAATATTCGTCTTTGGTCAAACTGTTTGTTAATGTCCATTTTTATTGCTTTTTTGTTATAAAGGAAACTTAAGTCAGTGTGAAAGTCTATAATATAGGAGACGTATATTAAAACGCTATACAATTACGTTACAGAGGCACTCCATTATAAACATTTCAAATGGATTCAGTATTTCATTTTCAATAAAAATGGGTTTTAGAGACAGTTTAGATTTATCCCGAAAATCAATTAAATTTTTAAGTGGCAATTGAATAAAGACCAATCATAAAGTCCATTGCAAATCTGTCTTTTTGCAACCAGATTTTCGTTTATGTTAACCTTAGATAGTGTACGTAGGGTTAACGCGTGTTTTTTTGGTGCTATAACGTCACTCTGTAGAACCCCAAGGGATGGTTGGTGCCCGGGCCCGTTAAGGTTTCTGCAGGTGTTATAACACGAAAAAAGTTCGTTTACGCTATTCTAGTATAAATAGAATAAAAAAACAACATAAAAATAAAAATGAAATAGAGGATAATTGTTGGTTTCGGTGTAAGATCACGTTATAACGTCCTAAGCCAAGTAGATATTTTCACGAGTGGCGCAGCCACGTGAAAATAACTACTTTTGGTGTTCACGAGTGAAATTACGTAATTACACCGATACCCACAATTTTTCGTTTATTTTATGGTTAAAACTCTATTTTATTGAGTTTTTCTATAAAACATCGAAAATCGCGGGAAACGTCATCAGAAAACATAGAACAAATACGTCATTTAAACGACGTCATCGTCGCATGGTCTCAGCATTAATAACGCTACGGTAAATTTTTTGACGTAAATCGGGAAAATTAAAAAAGGGAGAACATTTAAAACAATGGTAATCCACGTTTCAACGTGGTTCCTTTTTGAGAAAACTCTATAATTCACTGGAAAACAAAAAAAACGCTCTTACTGGTACGAC
Organism: Saxidomus purpurata; assembly: GCA_022818135.1. Lineage (NCBI taxonomy): Eukaryota > Metazoa > Mollusca > Bivalvia > Venerida > Veneridae > Saxidomus > Saxidomus purpurata. The sequence goes on along the minus strand of JAFMSR010000001.1, from coordinate 27,880,225 downwards.
GTTCAAAAATGCGCGGGACAACGTCCGTGTTGTTTACGTCATATTTATGCCGGACGTCACCAGTGGTTTTAAGCCCCGTACCAGATGTAAGACTTGGGAGACAGGTCCATCGTTTACAATGGCCCTGTACTGCGCATGAATGAAAATGGTTTATAACGACGCGTGAATCTCCCCGTTAACTCATGTTCTTTCTCCTGTTGAAACACCGGCAAAATGGGGAAAATAGCATATTTTTTGCCAGAATGACTATTTAAATACTTTGGTTAAAACCGTAAGTTTGGTTACAAATATTTCAGCTTTTATGTGATGTTGTCGGGAAGAACGTCCGTGTTCATCGATACGACGAAAACCGACGAAGATGTTGACATGACAAAATCAGCAGACGACACTGCGAGCAAGACAACAACGGACGCTGATGATGCAATATCCGGTGATACAGACAGTCCGCGGGAAGTGAAGAAAAAGAAACCTATGGACCGGTCAAAATATGGGAAATTTATTATTCACTTTGGTGGGTATAATTATTTTTTTATGAGCTAATTTTAGTTAAGGAAATATGAACCATATTTGTTCAGTTATACCTGCTGTTTCTTAATTTGTCAGGAATAATTAAGGAATGGAGACCTTTTTCAAAATTCGCCCCAAAGTTGGCTTCTGGGAGGGCATGCGGAACCGGAAGTCGCCGTACCAAACAAGTTAAGTGTTGATATACAGCTTTCCCACTTGGATTTTCTTTGGGGGAAAACTCGCCCTAAGCAGTTACCGGGAAAAACATATCGAATCCTTTTTTAGAAATCTAACACAGAGAAAGTATGCTACAAGCGACTTAATAACTCGTGCGCACGTTTTTTTTAACATTATTAAATAACTATTGTTTATGGCCTCTAATATTCATGAACTGCCCGCCGTTATAAATTAATTAGGAAGAGATACCATAAAATTGACAGACAGGGCCAATAACAAAAATCAGGGCCAATATCACTTATTGGGCTGGTCCAGTAAAAAATTGCTGACAAATGATTGGCTGTTGAGAAATCTGAGCATTTCGGTTGGCTGATGTGTTTAGAAAAGGAAAACGGCCGCCATCTTGAAATATGTTGAAATCAGCCTAAAAGACTGAATGAAAATGAAAATCAACTTTAAATCAATTTCTGACCAAAATCAGAAGGATACCCAGATGTTTATTTAAGAAATGAATGTTTAGATGTATCTTTTTAAGATTAGCATACAACTGTCTGTTTCTGAAGAGTAACTGACAATAAAGATGATAATTTGTAAATGTATAAAATGAATCATTTTTAGTTTGATTAGTTATTTCATAAAACGGGCTCGGATCAATACGAATGCCCTCGGACAAATAACAGGGCCAATATCAAATCACACATTTAATTACATATACTAAACTGTTATCATTCTCTATATATTATAATTTCAAAAAGTTGTCGTGATTTAAGTGATGTTCGAATTTCGTGACATCATGGATTTGAAAACATAATTAGCTTATCGATTCTCGGATTTTTGACTGAAAATCATTTTAACGCTCACGCAACGGTTCAATATCGCACACAATTCACTATTGTTGCATTTCAATGAGAAACGCTACGAGCAAGTCGCAGTACGATACATATGGGGACATCAATGGATTTTATACTGCTAATTAATTTGGAAAATCTATTGACCAACGACGATTTGCCCATAAATATCAAAATCTGTTTACACTGTCAGTATATTTAAATGCATTATCTGGGGAATTTAATTTTTGAAAAAAGGCGTGGTCTCATTAACAGGAATATCAGACGAAATGTTGTTAGTATGTTTGTACACAATAAATCAGCAGAGAACTTAAATGTACTGGAATGTAGAACGTTTTAGTGAACTCTCTCTCTCTCTCTCTCTCTCTCTCTCTCTCTCTCTCTCTCTCTCTTTACGACGGACGTAAACAGCTTTTAGTTCAACTAATTGCACACACACAAAGAAGCACCATAAAAACGTGCATAATTTTTTTTTAATATTCATTTTTAAAACAATGTTTTTGACATTTTCACAGAAATATAGAAATGATAACTTAAAGAAATAGATTGTATGATATTGTTTAATTTTAGACTTTTAAAAATAATGTTTGCTGCTATTTTTAGACGCAGGTAAAAGTTTTGGAGAGATAGCATTGATCAGTGAAGATTCTGTGAGGAACGCGACTGTGATAGCAGACGAAGAGACCGATCTGTTACTGATACATCGTGACCTATTTAACAGATCCATGAAAGTAAGAAACTTTAATTTTAACGTTCTTTGAGACCAGTCCCTGGCATTAAATTAATACATGTATTGCTATTTATTATGCTAATAACAGCAATTGCAAAATAGATAGTTGCTGTACAATTTGTTCTGCAGCACCGTTTTCATACCCATTCCTAAACCATCTGCGACAAAAAAAAAAACTTTTTTATATAAATTCAGCACCGTGTTCATACCCATTCCTAAACTATATGCGACAAAAATGACTTTTTATAAATTTTCAAATATTGCTACAAAATAATTCGTTTTAGAACGGAAAATTTCCAACAATGTTTCAGCATGCAGTGAAACGAAGCACCGTCATTGGTAATTATTCTTTTCACCTATTGTACACGTACATTAATATACCCCATCGGAGTCGGTTTTGAGGGTGATTTTTTATTTGATTTGAAAGAGATTTTATCAAGGTCCGTCCAAAAGCTAAATTTTTAGCTTATGTTTTGGATGAGACCCCGGCATGTCTCCCTTCTTGCCTAGAAAAGTAGAACTTTGAAGCCGAAAAGAGGAGAGATTTACCTGATTGCAATTTCCAGTCAGGTTAAGCTAAAGATTGAATTTGATTGGTAGCCAAAAAGTAGGCCAATCGCGGTGACCAATTTGATCTGTGAGTGCGATTGGCCTAGATTTTGAGGGTGATGCATGGAATGCACGTTTTTCATGTGGTATCGTACTACTTTCTAGGCGCAGCAAGAAAAAGAGTATGAGGAGAGAAAGGCTTTCATTGACAACTGTCGGTTATTTTATGACTGGTCTCCGAAGTTCAAGCATCTCTTGGAGATGAGTATTCGAAAAGAAGTATACCCGTATGGAACACAGATAATGCGACAGGGCGATCCGGCGGAAGGGCTTTTCTTTATTGTAAGGTATGTATCCAACTTCACACAATCATGAAGACATGCTGTTGCTTAATTACTACCAGCATAAAATCGTTAAAAAAGATCTTACAAAGGTTGACACATAGGAATCTTGTAGGTGTCGATCGTGTATTCTTCTGCCTACCGCTAGAATGACCCTGTCTATACAGTAAAATAAGTTTTTGTAATGGAAATATTTCTTCAGGAAAGGCTAGGTTTAAATTTTGTTGTTGTATAAGAAGTTTGTTACATTTTTGTCTATCTGACCGACAACATAATTCGATCGAGACTTGACCGTAAAACAGTCGTAAGTCCTTCTCTATTTCATATAAGTAACAACAGTTTTGCGGCCAACCCCCGAATATGTCGTATAGCAATTTTTTCTGCGTAACAGGCGTTCTTTTGTTTGGCGAGGTTGCTAGTTCGATGCCCATAGAGTCTTTTTCTGGTTCAGACATGACAGAGACACAATCCACATTTAAGTACACATTGAGTTTGGTACCATGTACATGTCATGAAGCTTCTCAAGGCACTAGGAATTCATTGTTTAAAGAGACAGTTGCCTTTCACTGGGAAAATAGTTATCTATACTTAATAAATAGTTTAAATGCAAAGCAATGGATTAATTATTCATTACCCCACGTTTGTATGATTCAATTTGACCGTTGCAGTGGTCAGGCCAAAGTCACAACGGAACCTTCAAGACACAAGCAGCAATACCCACAACTGATGACGCAACTTTCTGTTATGGAAAAAGAATTTGGATGGTAAGTAGACGATATCTGTTTTATACAATGGCCTCCAAAGGCTCCTTTGAAAAGTAGGGAGTTTTGGCCCATTGCTTTCCACACATGTTTGTATTTTTGCAAATTTCGGAATTTCGCTCTTCACATGCAAGCAAAGGGAATGTACCTCTATTGGAGGTCATGATGCCGCCAAAATTTGTAGGTCAAGGTCATATTTGACAGAGTTATGCCGCTTTTTGTACTTAGATTTTGTAAAAAAATTATTGCTTATTCTGACAAAGCGTAAGAGGGCGACACAAGTGTTCTACTGAACACGCATCTAGTTTTATAATAGGTGGTATAACATGTATAACATTGTAACTAACTGTGACCTATGGTGTCCAAGTACTTTTGGAGGGCACTATGTTGCCGGTATTCAGTTAACAGAAGTATAGGCAAACAAACGCTATTTTTGAAAATGCAACAGCCCACCATATTATTGAAACTTGAAATGATTACAAGATGCGCAACAAGATGTGTAGATGCTTACAATATTGTTATTTTGGACATTTAGTATAAAGCCGTTTGTGGTAGAACGCGCTTAGAGAGTATTCCTGGACACGTAATGATTTGCTGACCAATTAATGGATGTAACAGAAATACAATGTCCCTCAGGTGCTCTGACACGGAAAGGCCAGCACTATATATTCCGTTGAGATTATGTGAATGCAATAGTTGACTTATAAAAGTTTCTTGAGCACAATCTCATGCTCGGCACGAAATCATGCTCAAGTGATATCATAGTGTCAAGTCAAGTTATATTTCCGTTTACATAGTCAGGTTTAATATAGAGATAAGCTCAAGAACAGACATTCTGGTTATTGTTATTGTTATTTTCAGGCATAATAAAGAAAACTTGCTGAAGAAATCACAGAATGGGTTAACCCAGCACCAGATACGTGTGAGACGGAAAGAGGGTTACGCAGCAGCCGAGAAACGTTTTATGTCAAAGTCACTGGAACTGTGCTGCGTAGAAGGAAATGAAATACAGGGTATTTGTTATAACTTTAATCAAAGCGTTGTGTATGACAGACGTCATTGTTTAGTTCAACAGCATTTTTGAATTTATTTCTTTCATCCCCAAAAATCACTTCAGAATTATTGGCTTACCGGCGAAATTGTCTCCCTTGAAAGCAGCTTATCGGGTTTATCGATTTTTGTAAGTGTTATCGATCAATTTATTCCCATTGAAATATATAGGAGAAAAATCTTAAACTCAACAAAAAGTAATAAAATCATAATCTGACAATATTTATTCAGTTATTGAAGTAATCTGCATTCTTTCTACTATATTTCAATATATCTTTTATTAATATAAACTGATATCTTCTTGCTTCCCTATTCATTTGAAATAAGTAACTGTTTTGCAGCAAATCACATTGACTTCAATAGAAAAGGGCGTTTCTTTTAGCTCCACATGAGGTTTTCATTTGAGATATTTACATATATTAACTGACAATACTGATTAAGTTATTGAAGTAAACTAGAACGTAACGATCTTTACTAGCTTATATGTCCATTTCTTACATACGATTACATAGAAAGCATAGCTAAATTTCTGACTCATTGCGATTGCTTGTACGTTTCAATTAAAATCATTTTTATAAATGCATTTTCATTGGGTCCCGAAAGATCAGTCAATTAGATTGATAAAGATTCAACATGATTATTTCCGTTGATTCCCCTTTATTTCGTTTTCTTCATAAAACGCATTATCTATGCGACGCCCAACGAAGTGTAGCTAAAAATGAGACGTTTTGGTTTATATATAGTAGGAAAACAATCGACTTTCCCAACTGCCTGATAATCAGGGGACAATACTCTGTTTCAACAAACCGAGGTTTAATTTTGGCCATGCTTACAAAAGTTTGTCGTCTGCAGAAAAAATAATTTACTTATAAAAATACTAAAGTAGTTCCGAAAAATGCCTACGTAACTAGAAAGTGGAGCGGTGGTGTATAGGTTAAGGTGTCTGCCGCTCATCCCGGAGGTTGCGGGCTCGAGCCCGACCGCACCTCCTCATATGACACCAGTACTGGTTTTTCCAGGAAGCAGACTCGAGAGTGACTCGATAAGCGTCAAGCTTCCTGCACAATCGAGCTAAAATAAATAAGTATAAAGTAAACTAACTAGAAACTTGGTTGTAGTGTGCTTCCACTTTACTGTGGCTCTCTGAGAAACTATGTTTTCTTCAAAAGACATAAAACGGCCAACATTTTATTACAGGTGACCTTGAAATGGCAATGGAAATGACCACATCCTCGTGCACTATTACCTGCACGGCAATGAACACAACCGTGTTCATTCTCGATACTAAAACTTACGAGAGATTAATATTAAAGAAAAATGTGCATACAATCTCAAAAATGAAGGAAGGTGTGCTCCGGAAGCTGCGCAGTAGAATATCAACATCAAATGGCGGAAACGTTCATTTGTTTAGAATTGTTCATGACAAACTACAAGAGGAACTGAAGCCAAAGGTCAAAGAGCATGCGCAGAAAATGAAAACTGAGAACGAGAAAAATGCCATTTTAGCTCAAATGATTAAACTGTACTTGAAAGACAAAGTGCCTTTAATAGATCCAATTTTACCGGATTCGTTCCACAACCGTCTTATGTCTGAAAAACGTAACAAGCAAATTGAAAAATTTGAGAAAAAGAAAGAAGAGCAGGCGGTGGCAATGAGGCGAAGAAGGAACCGGGTACCACGGTCCATGAAGCAACTTCAAAGTAGCGCAGTCGAAACGGAACTTATGAATCCAAGCAGAAGTTGGCTGGGAACAGTGAAGCCTTCGAAAGACAGGCATATACGCCCGAAAACAGCGTTAGGTATTGAATCAGCTTCTCTAGCTGATGACGAAAGTGAGAGACCGGAGACAAGCCCAGCTTATCAGAGCAGTGTATTTCATCTTACAGAATGTGAAACTACGGAAGAAATGGGAGAGACAATTGTTAAAGAGAAAGCCGTCTTGGTAACTGAAGAATATGATCACGTGTTTAAACAAATGAATACAATCCAACGAGGAAAGTCTGCAGCAAGGTCAAGGGTCATTTGCTCCGTTGCCGCCAAAAATGAGTTGCGAGAAGAGACGGAGCGGGCGCATTTGGGATATGCAGCAGACGACATGTTTGATTTGCACAATGACAGTTATTTTGATTATGAGACAAGTGCAAGCAACCTGAAAAGTTTGGAGGACCGGATAAAGTCGTTTTGTGACGAAGTAAGGCATAGACGAATAAACGATCCAGTCAGAATCGACGAAATGAGGAGCTATAAAGTAAAGGTACTGATGTTTTTTCTTTCAGAATATCTTTTGTACATTGCATTGTAAATACATTTATATGAAATAGGCAACACCTGGTTCGATAAAACATATTGAAAGGTTTTCCTGGAGATTATACTAGTTATTTCACTTATTTTTACTTCGTTTACACGCATTTTTTTCTTCAGGATTCAGACAACGTCCCAATGTCAGGTGGCACCGTGTTTGTGAACCGGAAGCCATGCTCTTACCCAAAAAACGCCAGATTAAGTAAAGACGTACACCAACACGTGCGTCGTTTCATAATAACACGAAATCAGGATCGTTATGCAGCATCGTCATCAGCTCTAGTGAGGTCCAAATCGTCACTAGGTTTTACCTCGAGGCGTCCAAAATCAGCGTGGTAGTGTGATGGGATCGACCAAAGACCTTTGGTCCGAGGATGCAACGACAACAGCACGAAATTTTCGCGTTTTATAAAGCTGATTTATCTTTATCATGAAATAACTACATAAGCTTGCTAAGAGAGAGAGCGTCTTGGAAACATTTTGCTATCAACATATTTAAGTATGTTATTGTAAGTGAATAAATATAAAGTAGAATATATAAAATTAAATTAAAAAAACTGCTTCCTAAGTTTTGTTATTTTCCCGCAAGAGTTTTATTAATCATATAAATTCCTATAAATCGCATACATTCTGAGTACGTTTGTTCTTTATGTTAAGTGCACAACACATAAAACACATCAAGCAAAACGCGGACTACACAGGATAGACACGACCGGTGCGACGGATGCGCTTTGTGCTCAGATGTGCACGTGCCAAACAACTAGTAGCCATGCACTATGAAATATACATGTCTTAAAAGAATTTGGTTAGACCATGGAAAATAAGAATCACTCCTGTATATTGACTTTTAAGGAAAAGCACCTCAACCCCAGTTGGTTATAGTTTAAGAACTTAAATAACTTGAAAGAGGTCTCGGCGAGAAAAGGGTCACATCAAATTCTATACTTGTGAAAATATGTTGAAATTACGTACAGGTTTCAGACGGAAGACGATTTTTTTTAAGTTTCCATTAAAACTGCGTTCATGGAAAACTAGCTCCAACTTGGCCTCCGATTGTAAAACTGAGTTTTGACAGGAACTGTCTATAGAGTATTCCTGGTTTTGACAAACCAAAATTGCCTGAATTCCTTGATCCATGGTCACCAGTTTCACATTTCTGTGAAAATATTTGAAAATCATCCCAATTGCTAGAGTTTGTTTCCTTTATAGACGTATGGAAATCAGCTTGAAATATAAATTGGTCTCATCTAAGCAACATAGCAGTGAAAATTCTGCTAGACGACAATGCAAAGATGAATTCTGTGAAGTTCAAAGCATTTTGCCAAGCAGTTTCAGATATTATATCGTTTGAAGTAAAATGCTGACAACGGACGACGTACAAAGAGTGATATGTGATATGTGTAGTAAGTCACAATTATCATACCGTGCATTAATCTTCAAACGTTCCATTAAAATTTGAGGAAATAGTCAATTCCTTTATTCGGATTTGAGCGGACATTGGTCATTATGAATTTCGACAGTTCAAGGGCAGTAACTCTTGAGTGTGGGCAGCGATCTGACTAATTATTAATTTCTACTCCCAGATATTATAACCTCAAATAGTTTGACCTAGTTTGGTGATGATAAGATAAAAGCTGTTCCAGCAAGAGCCCAGAATGCTATTTTAGCAAAATTCTACAAGTCAAGGGCAATAACTCTTGAACGATTGTGCTTATTATGAAAGTTATTTTACTCTATAATAGCCATTGCGAATGATGTGAGGAACGAAGCTTGAAACCCAGTAGATGTTTTTAAAACATGTAAGAAATGTGTTACGTGGAGTGGTTTCTCTTATTGACAAATATAAATGAAATAATACATAACAGAAAGGGTAGATTTTCAATTTTTGACTACGAGTCAAAAAAGATTTTTACAGATTTTCCCTATATTCGATGGGAACAGAATTATTGCAAAAATTCATATATTTTGGTTATAACTATGGCATTGTTCATTATTTAAGGAGAACAAATCTGTGGTTAACGTCTTATTAAAATTATGAACGTAAATAATGAACTAATATCACAATTAATTTGGCCATGACATTATACCCATAAAACATACATTGAGTAAATTTGGAATAAATCTGATAACAAGAGGGCCATGATGGCCCTATATCGCTCACCTGAATACAAGTCCACTTGCCTGATGGGTGTGGTCAATTTAGACCCAAGAGGCAATTGATTTGAACAAAGTAGGTTGAAGACCACTAGACAAATGTTACATACCAAATAGGTTTTCCTATAGAAGTCTTTGTAAAACAAGTGACCCCTGGGCAGGGCCAATATTGACCCCAGGGGTATGATTTGAACAAACTGAAGAAGTCTAGTAGGCAATGCTACATGCTAAATATTTAAGCTCTAGGCCCTGTGGTTTCAGAGAAGAAAATTTTTCAGTTTTTCCTGTATAAGCCTATGTAAAATCCAGTGACTCCCCTTGAGTTGGACCTTGGGGTCATAATTTGAACAAGCTTAGTAGAGGTCCACTAGACAATTCCACATGCTAAATATCTAAGCTCTAGGCCTTGTGGTTTCAGAGCAGAAGATTTTTTAAGTTTTTCCTATTTGTTGCCATAGCAACCAGAATTCTGTATGGAATGGAATTCTTTGAACAAGTTTGATAGAGCTTCATGCAAGGAAATCCCTGCAAAGTTTGCTTTACATTGGCCAAGTGGTTTCAGAGGAGATGTCATTTGAAGGAAATGGTGGATAGACGGGCAGATGGATGCTTGACCTAATGCGATCCTAATAGCTCACTCTGGCACATTGTGCCAGGTGAGCTAAAAACAGTCAAGTCAAAGGACAGACAATGTATACAGTCAAGTCAGTGGACAGACAATGTACACAGTCAAGTAAGAGGACAGACATTGTGTACAGTCGTAAGAGGACAGACAATGTACACAGTCAAGTCAGAGAACAGACAATGCACACAGTCAAGTCAGAGGACAATGTACACAGTCAAGACAGACAACAGACAATGCGCACAGTCAAGTGAGAGGACAAAGTACACAATCAAGTCAGAGGACAAACAATGCACACAGATAAGTGAGAGGACAGGCAATGCACACAGTCAAGTGAGAGGGCAGACAATGTACACAGTCAAGCCAGAGGACAGACAATGTACACAGTCAAGTCAAAGGACAGACAATGTACACAGTCAAGTAAGAGGACAGACAATGTACACAGTCAAGTAAGAGGACAGACAATGTAAACAGTCAAATCAGAGGACAGACTATGTAAACAGTCAAGTCAATGGACAGACAATGTAAACAGTCAAGTCAATGGACAGACAATGTTCACAGTCAAGTCAGAGGACAGACAAGGCACACAGACAAGTCAAAGGACAGACAATGCACAATTACACACAGACAAGTCAGAGGACAGACAATGCACAATTGCACACAGTCAAGTCAGAGGACAGACAATGCACAATTGCACACAGTCAAGTCAGAGGACAGACAATGCACAATTGCACACAGTCAAGTCAGAGGACAGACAATGCACAATTGCACACAGTCAAGTCAGAGGACAGACAATGTATGCAGATGCCACCTGCTGTTCCATATACTCACTACATAGGTCATGTTTTCCCTTTCAATAAAGAAGAAAAAGAAAAAAGTGCTAACAATTACATACTGATTATTCATTTTAATATCTGATATAATTTATAAATACATAGCATTTGTACATGCACTCATCTGTATATATACATAACAGTCATTTTGATATAAAAATTTGATTCACTACTATTTACGCAGCAATGTAACTAAAACTATTTAACTTACAACATTTCAAACCCTACTCTGCTATCTTTCTGTGATGAACTTGTCCAACTTTTTGTTTGGACATATCCATTGTGTCATGAAATTTACCTACATTAAAGTCCCATGATCACTTTAAATTTGCTCATATATCTAATAATTAATTTTTGATTAATAAAATGATAACACTGTTCTACTTACTCTAAAATGTTGCCATATGCCTTTCATTCATAGTTAAGTCACTTCTTCAAGAATGATTTATCAGAAAGTGTTTCTTACTATTTAATTATAGTCATATTTTTACTTAAACATTTTTAAAGAGATGTATGACGTTTTTTTTTTGAACAACGCTCAATTTCCCAGATGCTGCATCTTTCCTGGTATTACAAGTACGACTAGTAGCTGTGAATCCAAAGTGATCATGTTACTTTAACCATGAATATACATAACATAATCACAGTCTACTACATTGTACATGTATGTCATACTGATTCAAAGGCAAATATCAGGCTGTAGCTGGGTAAGCATTTGTCATATAGTAGGAATTAGAATAAAACGCTGTTACTTGCCATTGTAGAACAGTCTTTGTGCAGTTCAGATATACAAATATGTGAAATATAGCCTTCAGTTACGAAATCTGTATGACTGATAGGAATAGAGATCGGGCAATAAATGTCTTATCAGGGCATAACTTATAAGATTTGTGTAAAGTGATACCGTTTGTCTAAAACAATCCTACAGTTCATAATGTCGATGACCTTAATTCTCCCTAATAACCTTCTATGAATTCACTTCAGCAAGACAGACAAAGATCTCACACCTAAGTTAGGGTCCATGAGCTTACTTCTGGTTAACGTAATTCTTGATTTTACTTCCTACTTGTCAGAGGCCATGACCCAAATGCTAGCAAATCACAGTCCTTGATCTCTTTTCTCACCTTTCAGAGTTCATGACCTCATTTCTAACCATTCAGAGTTCATGACCCCATTTCTAACCATTCAGAGTTCATGACCTCATTTCTAACCATACCAAGTTCATGACCTCATTTCTAACCATACTGAGTATATGACCTCATTTCTAACAATACCAAGTTCATGACCTCATTTCTAACCATTCTGAGTTTATGACCTCATTTCTAACCATACTGAGTATATGACCTCATTTCTAACCATACCAAGTTAATGACCTCATTTCTAACCATTCAGAGTTCATGACCTCATTTCTAACCATTCATAGTTCATGACCCCATTTCTAAACATTCAGAGTTCATGACCTCATTTCTAACCATACTGAGTTCATGACCTCATTTCTAACCATACAGAGTATATGACCTCATTTCTAACAATACCAAGTTCATGACCCATTTCTAACCATTCAGAGTTCATGACCTCATTTGTAAACAAGAGTTTCAATTTAACCCACTTCTAACCAGTCTGAATTCATGACCTTCATGACCCCAATATCCAACCATAAATCAGTAGTTCATTACCTATTTCAACTTCAGAGTAATACCTTCAATATAAGAGTTATGGATTGTTTTAATGCATTAAATGTGGAACATCTCCATTGCCCATTGATAGGTCTTACAAGCAAACATGCATACCTGTATATCTGTTTACAATATTCTGATTGTGGTACAAAATGATAAATATCCCTCAGTTAAAATAACTGAGACTAAAGTCCAAAATTAAGTTTTGCATTCTGAATAACAATAAACCATTAATAAAATAATATAAAACATGTATCAAAAATACAAAAATGTGCAGTCTAAATCTAGAAATGAACTAAATAAATACCTGGCAGACATTTTGTGCTTGGAATGACAAAAGACGAAACAAAAACAAAGCAGACATCTAAATATGGCTGCATTCAACAAATACTCTGTAACAAGAATATACATGCACAAAAACATACGAACATACAAAAAAAACCCTGGGCTACCAGGAACATCCTGTTACATTGAATTTTCTGCTGTACAGTAAAGGCGAACACAACTTTTTACATTTTCTTGATCACATGATTATAGACTAGTACCAAAAAAAGAAAAAAAATTAACTTGATCAGCAGACGACAAATTTTCCTTTATTTTATGCAAATACTAAGAAATAAGATAGTTTCACTGAAAATGCAAATGTACTGAGATAGTTCCTCTGGATGATGCCATACTGACAGTTTAATCATTCCATATTTTCCAAACTGAGGCCATGGTTCAAACCTTTACAGTATGGGGTCACATATTGGTGATGTATTAAATGTAAGAATACCTTCGACCACTTGGTCACCATGACAACCAGACATAAAAATAGTGCAGTTATCTCCCTTGCCTTGATATCTATGATTTATGATAAGCTTCCAACTCATGTTTTCCATTTCTAAAGCAGAGATAGCAATAAACAGTGTGCAAGTATGATATATTCAAGGCATTAACACATCCAGTGTATAGAAATCAGCATTACCATAAGTTATCGGCCATAAATCAATCTCGTGCATAAGTTTTTAGGGTGTATTTTGGGTTCAGGAAGCTGGTATTTCATTTGCACCCACTCATAAGTTGACATTTCATTCCTAAGGACATTAATGATCAGTCTAAAACCAGAAACTCACCATTTATGAGGCTCTGGATAAACAGCAGAATACTTTTTCGGCCTGTATGACAAATAGGTTGTACGAAATGTTAAATAAAATGAAACCCAAGTAATGAGCGAAATGAAATTATGTAATGTCACTGATGTTCAAGATGAAATAGCGATAGAAATTTGATTAAGGGGGGGGGGGGGGGGGGGGGGGGGGGGGGGGGATTTTTTTTTTTTTTTTATTAATAAAAAGGGGGGGGGGGGGGGGGGGGGGGGGAGGGGGGGGGAAAAAAAAAAAAAAAATTTGATTAAGAAAAACATCCTGAAAAGCCGCTTATATCACCACTGACCTTATCCCTAAGAAATTTATGAATTTCAAAACAAAGTTGTCGAGATTTTTAACTTATTGCTCAGAAGGGTGCTTAATTAAAATTTACAGCTAGAATAGTGAAAGGTGCAGATGCTGGTTAAAATGTGCTGGTATGCAGACTAACTACAATGTACGTACAACTTGTTAATCATTATTACATTTCAGTGATTAAAACAGTTCACAATATTATGTTAAAATGCAAAATCAATCTCAAGATAACCTGAGCCGTGAGTGAACACATGAATATGTAAAAGAAACAATTCTGTTGTTGAGAGCCAAAATTACTGTCGTCTGCTGGATTTTCTACAGAAATAATATTTTCAAAAAAATGCATGAAACTAATTGTTTCAGACTAGTCTTGATAAGATAAGATAAGATCTTATCGTAATCTTATCTTACTCTTGGAATAATTTTTAAGCATAAAATTTGTCTAGCATGACTGAGAGGCTAGGAACCAGTACATTTCCATTCTAGCTTAACAGCACATATTTTACACTAACAAACAATTGTAGCACAATCTTAAAAATACATGATGTATGCTATCAGTCATATATATACATTTTATTCTATATCTATTTTATTTATCCAACCATGAACGTTTGTTTGCAACACGTGACCGTACAATATATTACTATATTGGACGCACATGCGTACAAAAAATCCTGTATTTTTTCAGTATTTGGACGGTTCAACAGTCCCATGTTAAACATATGATAAAGCCAGAAACACGTGAAAATGATCCGAATGAAAATCGGCTGAAGTAGACAGTTTGTTTACGTGTCTTGAAATCAGGATTATTTGTCGTTTGCTTGTAAACACAAAAATGAGGAAAAGGCAGAAATACAATAATTTTTAATTTAAACTAAAACAAAATAGATATAGAATGAAAAAGGTTACTTAACATTGTAGCGGCTCGTCCAATATGGTTTTCTCAGCTGGAGACTCGTCCAAATATATCTCCATATTGTACAGTACAATGTTATCAATAACCTAATACTATCAAATGGTCATCACTGAGTTTGACCTATACCATCATATCGGCTAAACATTACTTCTATACGAATGCACTATAATTAGCCATGTATATAAGTTTTCAAGCAGGCTAGGATTCAACACCCTTAAAGATATAGCAATGGCTGAGAAGTGTATTTTATAAACTAACATAAAATTCAAAGTTGTGACACAGTCTATTAGATGTCATAGAAAAGTTATGATTTGCCCATAGGGATTGAGTGTAAAAGTTCTCAAGAGTACAAACCATGAATCCAAACCTAAATTGTACGGCAAAAACAACAAGAAAACTTATAGTACAGTTACTAACTGTCAACCAGCAAAACAGTGAAACAAAGTTTGATAATGGGCCCAGTTAAAGCAACTGCCATGGTAAATATCTAAACCAGGTTTTGGATGCATTGATGTTGAGGCATGGCCCAAGAACTGTGAAACCAAATACGCTTGTCATTTAAAAACCGGACACTGGACTAATACTGGACTTTACTGTAAGTTATCTCAAAATATGTATACAGTCAAATGTCCTATAACATCTCATTAGTAATCTGTTTGCCCCACCATGAATATAGTTTTCAATGATCTATTTAGACTATTTATGTCAAATGCCTTTTAAGTCTTAAAACTTTTTCTAATTGTCCATGGACTTTGACAAAAATGAGAACAAACTGTAGATACACAATGGCATTATGATCTTATACACATGTGTATACATGGACAGGACCACCTTTAACATACATAAACACTAACAGAAATGCATTAATATCATTTACACAGGTCAGCATTGTCATTTATATACATGTACACTGGCAGAACAAGGCAATTACAATTAATCTACAAATTTAAAGAACAATAATGAAATAATATTATCTCTATTGCATAATATGCTTAAATTTTAGCAATTATGTACATATATAATTTTCATGATAACTGAACATCAGTCTGTATATTCCTATAGAACAGTCTGATTATGGAACTACTTGTTTGTAGTTTTTGATTTAAAGTCAAACTTGAAGATCACAGATACTTTTTTTAACAACGGTATTGCAATTTATATATCAAAATGAAACAAGAGTGCAAAACTGTCACAAAATATGCCCGTTTTCAAAAGTTGGCAGTATGATCAAGTATAAATCCAAGTATTGTATTATGTTAAAATAATAGTATGAATCGGTCATCACTGATATTTAATATTAAAACCCTAAAAGTAAAAACAATCATTATACAAAAGCAATGTAATTGCAACAAATTTCATCTTATTGTTTCTTGGCTCATATTTGATTTTCTTCATTATAAAAACAGTAGCATAGCTCCATCAGTGTGTTTAATATACACATACTTTAGTTGTTTTGATTTCACAGGCGATTAGATGACATAGTCAGAAACCAGCCTAACAATGGATTTATTGTTCTAGGGTAGAGACCATGATTCAAAAACTGGTGTTTCCTCCATATTTGTTAGATTATATAAGTAGTGACGTCTTATCAAGCAGTCCATGAAACTAGTGTGGGAATAAGCCAGTGAACAGTGTTCCTGGTTCATGGTAAACCAGGTTTCCATGACCCAATTTACTAGTGACCATTCTTCCGTAGGGAAATTAAACTGTCTTAAAATCAGTGTGTAACATTTTACGGAAGTTATAAACCCTGTTAAATCAAGAGTCGTAAAGATGAAAGCTGTTCATTCATGGCCACCAAATATATTTTAGACCTATGTTAGACTGGTATTTATTTCAAAATAAAACCTGTGGAGTCTAAACCGTCAAAACGTACAACATGTAATTTATCCTTGTGATATTAAAATTGTCGATTTAACACAATTGTATTTTGATAACTGTTTACACATGGTGTTTTTGACTATGGACAGGAACAGCTGTTATATCTAAATGAATCACTAACTGAAAGCATTATATCCATATAAATTGGTAAGCATTGTCATTCATCTTCATGTACACTGGCAGAACAAGGCTGTCATGTCTACAAGGCTAAACAAAAACTGATGTGTATATTTTCTCTATGAGAACTAATAAGACTAGCAACAACATGTATACTAATTTTTTTGACTGGACATAAGACCCTGTGACATCTAAACCATCAAACCCAGTGTGTTCCTTCATTTAGGGCTAGAAGCAGTCGATCAGTGGAACTGTTCTATACTATCATAGTTTTGTAGACTTAAATTGTCGAAACTTGCAGAATCAAACACAAACAAGTCATAACAAAGATATACATGTATATTGGCTTCAAAAGACTAGAAGTGCACAACTTTCAATAAAACAATTTCCGGACATTTAAAATATTTGCAATAGAGCCTCAGTTAAAAATCTCCAAATATAGATATTAGGTAAAAATATTACACTGATTATATACAGTACATATTAAATATTAAAACCCTGAACATTGGGAATACATAAAAAGTATATGTAGTATGTTATTCGCAAGAGGGTAATTTCATTTGTATAATTGATTTTCAATAGAAAAAAATATATGGATATTTTTAGGAGGTTCTAGAACAAAGTAAAGTCTTTAGTGGAGGTTAGACACTATAGGGAAAACATCTGAAAATAAAGACCAACTGTCCACAAAGGCCTTTTTCGCTTCTTACCAGTCAAAAGTGGTCTTTGTTCCTCATGTTTGTTAAAAATGTAACATTGTGACAGTTCTAAACCACTGTAAAATCATACTTTTTTAAATGTAAGAAACACCTTTTATAGAGCAATATCCAATACTGTTAAGCCACATTTTGTTTTATTCACCTTGTGAAACCTTAACTGTCTAAAATCAGTGTTTAGTTCATAGTCAGTTTAAAACCCTAGGGTTAGATTAAGTCTCAATTATTATGGGATTTATTTAGGCAACTCTTGGTGATCATTAGTATTTCATTGAAGATAAAACCGGTCATTTTATATCTGTCAAAATTTAAACTAGTTCTTGCAAACATTTGTCTTGTGAAATTATGATTTTTACATTTTTGTCATAGCAATATGTTCTTTCCTGCAAATAATTGAATTTTTTTGAAGCAAGTTGTTTATATTTAAATGGTAAGAAAAAATCTTGATGATTTTCATCCATGTAATGAGCTGTTGGCATGGTATTTGACTGTATATCCTGGGTTGTACGCTGAAACTTGGGAACAAAATCGATGTGTATATCCATGAGAACTGTAACTGGTAGTAAATATGACACTGTTTCTTTGACTGGACACAGCCATTTGCTCATCATTAAAACTTCCGATTATTGTCCAGAACCAGTGTAACACTTACAAGTTGAAAGGCTTTAAAAAAAAGAACAACAGTTCTCCATCACTATCCATGAAGTATGGTTTGTAAAAAGCCAATTGTAAATTTATGTAAAAAGCAAAACATAGAAAACTTACAAACGTTAAGTCTTGGCAAAAATAGCTACATGTTAGTGGCATTTATGTAGAGGACTTTACACAACTAGAACAATGTCAGGAGAGTTACGAAATATTTCCCACAATACAGCCTTGTCAAAGAAGTATGGCCAACCATGAAGAAAGGAATGGCCAAAAGGACATACATTTCAGTTATTATACAATGCAAGTTGTGTAAATGTATTGTTTTAATAGCACACAAAATATGTAAGGTTGGAAAGTATGGTTATTATTAAATTCAGGAGGGTTTATTTCAAACATGATTAATGCCACTAACCCATCAAATTTCATGGGTCATTTTAGGCCCAGGCTTCTTGGAAGTTATCATCCGGGAACCGCTTGGACTGTTTCCAGTCAAATGACCTTGACCATCAGACCTCAAAGTCAAAGCCTGACCTGTATCTTCATGATGTTACACCTTTGTTCCAAAAATTATTTACATGTAAGTTCAAGCCCTGATACAATCCGGATACAGTTTTACTGTTCAGGTCACTGTGACCTTACCTTTAGGCCTACTAACCTAAAATTCAACCTGACCTTTAGTTCATGATGTTACTGCTGTGTGACAAAAATAATATAAATCGGTCAAGTCATTCATGAGTTATCATCTGAAACCGGTTTACTGTTCCGGTCACTGTGACCTTGACCTACAGACCTCAAAGTCAAACCTGGCCTGTATTTCATTATGTTACACCTGAGTGTACCAAAAATTATTTAAATCTGATCAAGTCATTCAAGAGTTATCATCCGGAAACCTTTTACTGTTCAAGGTCACTGATGACCAGTTGTTACCAATGACCTACTGACCCCAAAGTCGAACTTGACCTGTATTTTCTGCAATGATGCACCTAAGTACCATAAATTATTTAAATCGGACAAGTCGTTCATAGTTTACCATGCAGGAGCCGTTGTAGGGTACTGTTCATAGTCTACTGGGACCTTGACCTTTGGCTTCTGACCCCAAAGTCGAACTTGACCTGTATTTTTTATGTTGCACCTGTGTGGTAAATATTATTTAAATCGGTCCGGTCGTTCATGAGTTATCATCCGAAACTGTTTTACTGTTCAGGGTCACTGTGACCTTGACCTTGACCTACTAACACCAAAAGTCGAAATTGGACTGTAAAAAAAAACTCATTTTCTATTTCACATCCATGTACCAAGTATGTTTTTAAAATGGTCAAGTCGTTAATGTATGTATCATCCGGAAACCATAAAACAACAGTACCGACCTGAACGACTGGGCAACAAACAAGCTCACTACTATATTTCCCCAAACTGCCTATTGTGGGGGTATAATCAAATGTTTGATAGGCAGCTTAGCAGCTTATAAGAAGTACTGACTGACAAAGTTTGTCTTGAATCAAAAGTTCTTGGCTAAAAAGTGCAGAGCTGATATTACAGCTCAACAAGTTCTTATAATCACAACAGACATGTAGAGTTCTAGACTAGTATAAAGTAACTCATAAGCTGGAGGCTATGGGTTTGATATCCAACCAGAGGTGAAATTTGTACATAGTTTGTACAATCTCCCCTCAGCCCAAAGTCAGAACTCTAGAATATTGTTGAGAAAAATTAATTGTCAAGTCATGTTATCAATATATTTCCTGTAAGGGCGGCTTCAAGCCAGACAGTATTCCTCACACAATTAAATCAACCATACTTACCCTTCGGAATGTATGAGAAGACCCTGTTACAATGTGGTTGGTTTTCAAATCAGCAACACTGTATTTTCTCATTCCACACATTAACAACTGAAAAAAGGTTTTTACCAAATAGAATTACATCCATACCTAAAGGTTAGTCATACTTATTGCATGACAGTCTAGACATTTAGCTACCTATTTGTTCATCCCTGCATCACAATACAAGACAGATTTATCTGGTTCAATACAAAACAGACTTATCTGGTTCAATACAAAACAGATTTATCTGGTTCAATACAAAACAGAATTATCTGGTTCAATACAAAACAGACATATCTGGTTCAATACAAAACTGACTTATCTGGTTCAATACAAGACAGATTTATCTGGTTCAATACAAAACAGACTTATCTGGTTCAATACAAAACAGAATAAAAAACAGAATATGCAAAAAACAGAATATCTGGTTCAATACAAAACTGACGATCTGGTTCAATACAAAACAGACATATCTGGTTCAATACAAAACAGAATTATCTGGTTCAATACAAAACAGAATTATCTGGTTCAATACATAACTGACATACCTGGTTCAATATAAAACAGACTTATCTGGTTCAATACAAAATGGACGTATCTGGTTCAATACAAAATGGACTTATCTGGTTCAATACAAAACCAACTTATCTGGTTCCAAACAAAACCAACTTATCTGGTTCAATACAAAATCGTCTTATCTGGTTCAATACAAAATGGACTGATCTGGTTCAATACAAAACCAACTTATCAGGTTCAATACAAAACCAACTTATCAGGTTTAATACAAAACCAACTTATCTGGTTCCATACAAAACCAACTTATCTGGTTCAAAACAAAACCAACTTATCTGGTTTAATACAAAACCAACTTATCTGGTTTAATACAAAATGGTCAGAAGTCTAAAAGTGTATTCTGTACTCTATTATATTCAATATATTACAAGACATGACTGTGCTACCCTTGATACGATTAGAAAAACATGTACAACACATTAAAATCTTTCGTTTTTCAAATGACATTAATTTGTTCATCAGTTTTTAGCGAATTTCAAAAATATAAATTTTAAAGTAAAAATAGACACTCACTGGTTAGTTCTTTAAACAAAACCATGAGACATAAACGTGTATGGTATCTGTCATACTTGAAACCATTAAACTGCATCAAACACCTCAGCCATGTTAACTCCCTAACATTCTATGATACAAGACTTGGAAAAGTAGCTTTCCATGTTCACAAAACAAGATTACTGAGAAAAGAATTCACTGTCTGGGAAGGCAATATTTCTAGTAATTCTAGTCTCTTTTTGTATTCACCAAAATGACCAGTCTAATGCGAATTTTCATTTTCTCTTGTTTTATCAATATGCCCTTATTTGGTATATAGCCAAAACTGTCAGATATCATATATATCCTGGTTATTAACTCATCAGCTAAATCAATGTTGCAGAGATGCTGAGGATAAAAGTACAATATAACATTTCATCCCCAAGGAAACAGAGAGCTAGTATAGCAGTAGTGTTTTAGAAAGGTAAAAAATTGAAATGCTGATACTGCAAATACTTTTCTATGGTTATGATGATGCTGATGATGATGATGATACTCATAATCATTGCTGTTTTGTCATCATTATTACAATCATTATCAACATACTTCATTATCTGTATTACATTTATTTACACTCCAAGACATAAAAATAACGAAGGCTCAAAAAAAAAACTATCTGCCAAACAGTAAGGAGTCACTCAAAGATCTACCCAGTCAAATCTTGGACCTACCAATCAAAAGACCTACCAATCATATTACCAATCATATTGGACCTACCAATCATATTATGTCTATCTTGCATTTAACTAAATCAAGGCATCAAACATATTTTTTTTATGTTAGGTACATGAATGCCAAGCAATAAGCCAATTGGGCACAAACATTTCACACAGAAGTGACACTACTTTTCTATGGTTATGATGATAATGACGACGATGAAGATGATGATGATGATGGTGATGATGATACTCATAATCATTACTGATTAGTTATCATTGTTATAATCATTATCAACATAATTCATTAGCTGTATTACATTTATTTACACTGTCTGACTCTTCACCCGACGGTGTAGGTTCGAATCCCGTCTGCTGAATTTGAAAGAGACCTCAACAATTCCTTCTTTTTGCACACGTACAGGTCAGAACTCCAGTAAGCATTCATCCAAAGGATATAGTACAAGTTGTAAGAATTTGAATCAACAATCAATGTGAAGTAAACAACTTCAAATTAATGAATCTACTTAAATATTTCACCTGACTTTTATTCAAAACAATTTTATCAAAAATATAAATCTTGATGCAAGACATACTATTCAAAGTTCAGTACAACACTGCTGTAAATTCTATGAAACAAATAAGTTAAGAATCAGGGTGGGGATGGAGAGAGGTAGGGTAACGCATTTAAACCCAATTTCAGTTATTTACAGGTTGGAAGTTTACATAACTGAAGGACCAGGACTAAACCAACATCCTCTGTGAGAAACTGCAGACTTAGTCATGAAAGGAGTCTAGTCAATAGTTGGGCTCAAACCCAAGACCTTCTATCAGTGAAAGGTTAAGTGATTTCAAGTCTGCGACCCTAATCACTTTACCACAGAGACAGGTGTATTGTACATGTAAGTATTATTTTCTTACCTCTAACTCATTTTCATCAAATATACTCAATAAGTTGTCTGGTATTAATTCATTTAGGCCTTTAAGAAAACTATCAATTTGGTCCCGTACTGCATTCGCCAGTCTGTATTGAGCCAGGTGGTCTAAATATTGCAACTTGTTCTCATTGGTCACTGCCATTTTAGAGCCGTTTGGTATCAAATCAATAATCTGTAAAATAAAGATGTGTTTAAATTGTTACATTGGTTCTATAGAAATACATGTATTGAATAAAGTAGAATGATGCTATGGGAACTCTCTCTCCACCAAATGGTAGTCAAACCATTAAGTTTAGCAATTTTGATTATACATCACAATGCTTCAAAATTAAAATCCACTGTTACAAGTATGCATCTTAAACAATCCAGGGCCTTTATTTTACATCTTTACTCAGAAATCAGGCTTCTGTGGAGCTACCTTTGGACAATGGTAGCGTGATCACCTCAGCAGGGTTTGATCCCCACCAGTGAGTCTCAAGAGCAAGTTGCAAGAACCTGTGTCACAATCAACACTAAATAAATCAGCATAAATCAGAAGCTAGGCTAAATCCTCAAATTGTTATTGGCCAGTTTACAAAATTGGTTCATTCCTAGCCAATCAAAACCTTAAGATTTCAGACAAGTTTGAATTTCGTAGATCTGTTTTTGAACAAACTTAAAGCCTACAGCACCTGAAAGTCAGAGAATACCTTCTGCTAAATGCTGAAAGGTGACTGTTTACCCTACCTTGACAGTTCCTGGTGCACAATTCCCGACAGAGTATTCTTCCTCGGAAAATGTTAACTCCATTCCCTCTATATCATTCTCTTCTATATACTTGATTTTTGTCTTGTATAACTCAGGATCATCTGTTTCAAAATACTGAAGAAACAAGATAAAACAAACATCAATTCATGTCAGATTCAATACATGTATATTATTTTCAACAACTCCAATTATGCCATTTTATGTGTGTTACTATAAACAGACATACTAATATAAATGGCCAGTGTAAAAAATGGGTTGCAGGTTTAAATCCAACAGCATTTAACAGCTAGACTTCCCTAAATAATACCTATGTGTGTTATCCCAATTAGTCAAATTAAAGAGCAGCTGAAAGGCTGATTTTGATTCATTCACAATTGTTAAGCTACATGTCCTATTGGCGTAATATCAATGTGCATGTCATAGAAAAAGCTATCAAACTAACCCACCACCCTAACAAGTGTAACATTGGTTAGGTTAATTTCAAATAACAGTCAGTCAGCAAAGATACATCATCCTGTAAAAAAAGTGTAAAATTTTTACATCCCAACACATTTCAACCATCTATAACAGAACAAGAGCCATGTTACACATGGTTAATCCCCCCGCCAGGAAAAAGTTACCTGAAGGTTGTACTTTCGTACATTTTATTTGGTGAGAGGAAATTCTTAAAAAGCCGTATAGTTATGGTCATGCTGAATACAGTTTTCAAGTAAGTGGAAAAAGAATAAGGCAATGAAGAGAAGGTTTGCAAAATTATATTAATGTTCATTATCAGTAAAGGTATGATATTTTTCTATTTGACTAAAAGTAGACAAGGTAGAGTTATTGTTCTTGCACACTGCACTTCCTACCAATGTGCTATGTCAGTGTATTAAGTTTGAAGAAAATCCCTCAAGTACTTTTGGAGTTATGCTCCGGACAAAGTTTTTCAAGTAAATCTGATAAAGGGGAATAACTCTAAAAGTAGGCAAGGTAGAGTTATTGTTCTTACACACTGCACTTCCTACCCATGTGCTATGTCAGTGTAGTAAGTTTGAAGAAAATCCTTCAAGTACTTTTGGAGTTATGCTCCGGACAAGTAAATCTGATAAAGGGGAATAACTCTAAAAGTAGGCAAGGTAGAGTTATTGTTCTTGCACACTGCACTTCCTACCAATGTGCTATGTCAGTGTATTAAGTTTGAAGAAAATCCCTCAAGTACTTTTGGAGTTATGCTTCGGACAAGTAAATCTGATAAAGGGGAATAACTCTAAAAGTAGGCAAGGAAGAGTTATTATTCTTGCACACCGCACTTCCTACCAATGTGCTATGTCAGTGTATTAAGTTTGAAGTAAATCCCTCAAGTACTTTTGGAGTTATGCTCTGGACAAAACTTTTAAAGTAAATCTGATAAAGGGGAATAACTCTAAAAGTAGGCAAGGTAGAGTTATTGTTCTTGCACACTGCACTTCCTACCAATGTGCTATGTCAGTGTATTAAGTTTGAAGTAAATTCCTCAAGTACTTTTGGAGTTATGCTTCGGACAAGTAAATCTGATAAAGGGGAATAACTCTAAAAGTAGGCAAGGTAGAGTTATTGTTCTTGCACACTGCACTTCCTACTAATGTGCTATGTCAGTGTATTAAGTTTGAAGTAAATCCTTCAAGTACTTTTGAAGTTATGCTCTGGACAAAACTTTTAGAGTAAATCTGATAAAGGGGAATAACTCTAAAAGTAGGCAAGGTAGAGTTATTGTTCTTGCACACTGCACCTCGTACCAATGTGCTATGTTAGTGTATTAAGTTTGAAGAAAATCCCATAAGTACTTTTGGAGTTATGCTCCGGACAAAGTTTTTCAAGTAAATCTGATAAAAGGGGAATAACTCTAAAAGTAGGCAAGGTAGAGTTATTGTTCTTACACACTGCACTTCCTCCCAATGTGCTCTGTCAGTGTATGAAGTTTGAAGAAAATTGCTCAAGTACTTTTGGAGTTATGCTCCGGACAAAATTGGGACGGACGGACGGACGAAGAGCATTTCTAATATCCCCTTCACCTTCGGCGGGGGGATAAATTAAAGCCACCACAAAGATTACAGGATCACTGAAGACGTTAAAACATGTCAGCATTTTTTAAAACTTTCAACGAAAATGACTGAAGACTTAAAGCCATACATACCCTGTAATGTACACGGAGACCAATAAGTTGAGCAAGGAAAGACCGTGAGAATCTCGCTTTCACAAGTTGTCTATAAGATTGTCTGTATGTGGACCCTCGTGCTGACTCGTACAAACATTTTCCGACAATTTTCCCAGCAAATTCGTACATTTTGAGATCATCATCAGTTCTATGGATATTTGGATGAACCTGAAACAAATATACATGTATTTCAAGGTTGGCTGCTCAAAACAGTTTAGACTGTGTTACTGTTACTTGATAACTTCACTCAATTTGTATTTAACAACTCATTTTGATGAGTTTTAAAAAGCTTGAAAGAAATTTATACATGTACAAATATTCTGCATTTCTAAGAAAATATTTCGGCAAAACAGCATTTTTTTCTTCAGGTGTAACTTATCCTTTAAGTTTAAAAGACTTTCAATGGTACTGTTTTACGATTGTTCTCTGAGGAAAAATGAAAGTAAATAACATACTATTAGAATTTTTTTTTTACGTCTGCTCATAAAGCACAATTTCACAAGACACAGAATATAACATACCCGTAGCTTAGAGATATCCTGATGAAAGCCTTTCTTTCATGTCATGCCATTAGAACTTGCAATTTTTAAGTCAGTGCAGTCATGTATACTTACCAATCCCTGGCTGTCATCAGAGAGCCTTCTATACAAGCCTGACATGCTAGGGTCAAATAAATGCGTACATACTGACTCAAACCATTCTCTTCTCAGTCCACCCCAATCTAAACCTGCAAAAAAAAATGTAATCATTATATTTATTGGACGAAACTACTACTGGACTGGTAACCATAAGACTGATAGTCAGCCAATCCTATTTACATTAGACTGGTACTCAAATTCATTAAAATTACTACTGGCAGTGAAACAAGCTGGTTACAATTAGATTGGCAGTCACACAAACTCTCTACAGTTGGACTGGTAGTCAAGCAAGCTCTTTACAACTTGACTGGTTGTCAAACGAAACACAGTTGGGAAATCCACCTTAACTACTTGCAGCCAAACTTCTCTGTTTTAACAAGAAGACAAACTTAACCTGTATTAATCAGGCAGCATAGAAAAAATATGTCCTCTTAAAGCAGGTTCTGTAAACCACTTTGAATTTGCGAGACAAAAACTTCGCAACTTTTTATCTCTGTGTTTATTCATGAAACCATGAATTTGCGAACAGGTGATCCCACTCGGCCACACTATTGTAACAGTATCAATAATTTCCGGAGAACTCTGAATTAGCAAAATGATGAGTTTGCTAAAGAGTGCTCTTACGAAAATTACGGGCAAATTAAGTTCCCACGACTATTTCATGATTTAAAGTATAGTTGTTTTCAAGAGCTACAAAGATCCTGATGACTACAATAAGGAACAGGTAAGTGACTTCTAAACCCAGCCGACAACTAACACCGGTCCAACTGTATCCAAGCAGAACGTATAACCACGTTCACACAATTATTTCTTAATGACTTCTCATATGGATCATGGCAGTTCATAAATCATCTTTGCTTTTCCTGATCATAATTTGACAGCTTGGAAGGTTATATTTAGGAAAACATGTCCAAAAATAGATATCATATGAGATAAATATCGAAAAACAGTTTAAGAAATGGGAAGAAAAATCAAGTCAACCAGTCTGTGACGCTGCAGTTTGGGCAAACTGCCCACTGCGATATGAGAGTACGTCAAATCTCCAATGCTTTGATTTAATGATAAAGAAGTAATGTGGTCTTTGCAGTGGGCTTGTGGTCTGTAGAACTCATGTTTGAACAAAAACTTTATAACCAAAAACTCATACTCAAAGCGCAGCTACAATGTATATGTTTTTCATAGTACAAGTTTTAACCATAAAATTCAATTGGTATGCCTCAGTGGTCAAAATGTGGTCGTGTCTTGAAATAATGTTACCCTAATAGATTGAGGGTCATGGGTTCGAGCCCTGCTATCGACCATGTCTCTTTATGTGAGAAAGTTAAGCAGTTTCTTACAGACGATAGGAGTCTAGTACTGGTTCTTCCCAGGAAAGATGGTTAGGTAAACTGACCAAAGCACAGTTGGAATGGGTGTAAAACTCCTACAACAACATCAATAGCTCTAGTCTTCCTCCTATTATTTGCTTATATGTTTGTTTTACTATTTTGTAAGTTGAAAGAAAAACGTCTTTTACTGACAGCAACTGATTTCGATACAATTACAGCAGACGCTGACAACGTATCAGACATGAAAGAATGTTAATCATGAAATGTTTCAATGAAACCGTATTTCTAGCAACTTGGAATTCTGCTTTTTAAGATTTTAAATGAATAATCTTCAAATTTAACCAATTTCTATCGCCAAGCAAATAATAAAAAAAAATTCTTCTTGAATCAAAGTGAGGCTCTCGCAAAGCCAGAAGTGCAGAAGGATTTTTCATACACAACGGGAGAGTGGTTCAGACTAAATGGCTATCAGACTACACTTGCGTAATAGACTAGTTGCATGCAATCTATACATTTTCATACTTTCTGTCTGCCAAAGAATACCCAGAGGTTACAAAAGATCAATCAAACAAAACATGTTACTTATTCTCCAGTCTTCTTTTTGTACAAACAATTTATTATGAAAAAGGAAAACAACAAATAATTCAGCCAGTTTAATACACTTAAGTACAATACAAAGCTGCCAATTTCTCTAAATGACCACTTAAAGCTGTCCTCTTAAGGTGGTTTAATCTAATACAGGTTAAACTGTCTATACTAAATAATTCTTCGGGCAAAATTGTCACAATATCATACACATACATATAAACATACCTGCCGAAAAGCCATGTGAAACATTTTGACAATTACCCTGCTGGTGGCAAGTGGTTCTGCCTCCGTGACTAGTGCAGATCATGATCAGCTTACCAATCCGTGTAGTACGATCAGGATCTACACTGTTCACAATTAAGTCGGTACTTTTTTAAGTTGGCACCCCTAAGAACAGTCAATGGAACAGTCAGAACTGAAAAATGGGCACAGTCCATTTCACCAATATAAAGGAGTATGGGTAAACTAGTACATCCTTTGATCCTTAGCTAAAAGAATTCTTACCTTCTTCGCCAACAAAATTAATCTCAAAATTTCTACACCAGTCGGAGACATCAAAACTCTTTGTTACTTTGTATGCCTGAAAAAGAAACAACTCTCTGTAAACAAGAGCTGTCAGTAGGACAGCGCGCTCGACTTTTTTAGTGCTTGCCAATAAAACAAAACTTTGACAGTTAAGGGCACACAAGACTTTAACTACTTTAACTAAGAATTTCTAAGTACAAATCAATAAACATTTTCACAGAGTTATATTCTCTTGCTTACAGATAGGTCTCATGATGGTTCATAAGTACTCTAACTTTCAAAGTAATATCTCAAATGGTTAAGTCAACAAGTGGACCCGAGTTTCTAAGTCAAAAAGGGCCATAATTCATATAAAATCCTTGACAGAATTACCTTCTCCTGCCCATGTTTTGGGATCATGATGGTAAACAAGTATTCCAACTTTCAAAGTAATATCTCAAACAGTTTAGTCAAAAAGTGGACTGGTACGTAAAAACTTAACCAAGATTCTAAGTTGATAAAGGGCCTTAATTTTTAAAACAAATCCCTGACAGAGTTACCTTCTCTTGCCTACAGATGGGGGTAATGATGTAAACAAGCATTCAAAGTTTCAATGCAATATCTCAAAGGGTTAAGGCAATAAGTGGATTTTACCCATATTCAATGTATTTTCTAAGTAAAAAAGGGGCATAATTCTGTCAAAAATCTTGACAGAAATATGTACTCTTGTCTGTTGATGAAGGTCATGATGGTAAACAAGTATGGTTAGTTTCAAAGCAATACCTCCAACAGTTTTGAAATAAAAGTGAGGTGGCACGGAAAAACTAACCAAGCTCAATACACTTTCTAAGTCAAAAAAGGGCCATAATTCTGTCAAAAATCTTGACAGAGTTATGTACTCTTGTCTGTAGATGGAGGTTATGATGGTAAACAAGTATGGTAAGTTTCAAAGCCATACCTCTAATACTTTTGAAATAAAGTGGGGTGGTACGGAAAACTTAACCAAGGTGTGACGCCAACGCCGACGCCGACGCCGGGGCGAGTAGGATAGCTCCCCTTTTCATAGAAAAGTCGAGCTAAAAAAGATAAAATATTAAGCAGTCGGCAATACTTGCTGAATACTTTAAACATTGGTTTATTTTTTGGGGATAACACCATGCAAATCCATCAGTTTTGTGTAAGTTTCTCTTTTAAATGAACATAAGAATGTCATGAAAAATTAACCGCCACTGCCGGGATTCAAACTGCAGGTCTCTAGATCACCGCTTCACTTTGCTAACCACTACACCATGGCGGCATGTCAAATCTTACATGGCAAATTATGTTATAAACTATACTTGGCATATGCACCAGTCTGAGAATGTCATTTTTTCTCCTAAAGTCTCCAATCAGAAGTGCCAAGACTGGATATTATGCTTGCTCAAAACTTATAACCTCTGGAACCAGTTGATAAGCTTTAACTACTACTGAAGTTCAGCAGAACTACAAATTGAACATGTTTGCAGTGATGCATATGTCTAGAAAGCCTTTTAAAAGGTATATCCAATCTCAAAACTTTGGTGTCCAATCTCCAACTTCTGATTGGTCACTTTTAAAGTCCCAGGAGCACTTTGGATGTTAAACTACTTGTAGCTTTTATATGACCAGGAATTTTAGACTTCTTACCAGTTATTTGTACGAAAAAACATTCGCAACATTGCATTTTAAGTCTAAAGTACAATTGGTAAATTCATTACTCTATAAATGAGTATTTAAAATGATATTGAGGCTTTAAATCTCACTTTAAGTCAAAGATTTAATGCCACTCTCTAGACTAAAATGTCAGTACGCAGGGCAATTTTCATCAACCCTTACCCTCTTGGCAACAAGTGATTCTGCCCTTTTGACCAATGCAATAAATGACCAGCTGGCAGATCATGATCTCCAGTTTGCTGATTGGTCAATGAATTTTCCTTGAACACCCCCATGAACAATTAATGGTACTGCCTAAATTGGAAGACAGCCAAGTCCATTTTAGAAATCTAGCAGGGTAAGGTTTATTATAATTTGTATACTTGTTTACAGCATTTTGATGGCTAGAAGTGTAGATCAGTTATGTACAGTTGTGTAAAATATCAAAATGCTTAATAACAATCTTGTGTTGCAGCCTGGAGTTATCATTTTTTCTAACCAAATCACCACGTCAGGAATCTGTATCACTGCTTACTGTTGATTTATATATTTATCTGGCTAAAACATCCTGTGAGCTTGATTTAAGCTCAACGTTAAATACCCCAGTTTTTCTGTTATTACTCCATCTATGAGCCTACATCAATCATGGGCACAATTTCTGCCAAAAAACAAAGGACTATCATTAATTATTCACGAGTTTTAATTGCCTGGACTGGTTTGCTCATTAATTTTAATTTCACAGAATTTAATTGACTTTTGTTTTAAATTTGAAGACGATTGTATTGAACACTTGTGCTGCCAACAAATGCTGCCAACAAAAACATATGAAAATAATTTCAGTCATAACGGAACCATTCCACTTTACAGATATGCCTATAACCTGTCTCTGTTATTTTCGCACTCAGTCGTCTAATGCCTTTTTTAAAAATGGTATTTCAGTAATTTACAGCTTACTAAGTTCCTGGGAAGTACCAGTACCAGACTCGTGTCGCTTGTTAGAGTCCATATAAAGAATCGGACTGAAAGTGGAGTTCATACCAATGACCTGCATTCAGTGATATGTTGAGTGATGTCTCAGTGATACTTTATGAGTCTCAACTTGTCTCTTCAATTTACATCCATACAGACTATCAAATACTTATTTTTTACGATACTCACAAATATACTGATCCATACTGAGTAAATTATATTGTGTACTTCCGAGGCCCTGCAGGGCAGTTTTTATTTGTAAAGCATTTTATGAAAGTTTCTCGCTTAAAGTAATATGGACTGTACTAGGTAAATGTGCCAAAATTAAGAGCTGACAATACATTTGATATAGCTGTACAAGTACAAAGCATGTTTTTGCATTGTAAGGCCTTGTAACATTTTTCACTATGCAGGTCTCAAAGATTGGTTTGTATCCCAGGCCATTTACAGTGCAATTGGCCAAACAACTTGAACATATACAGACTATCATACCATTAATCTACTAAACAGAGCTGTTGACTCATATAGATATCAACATGAAATTCTCTTGAGTA
This sequence comes from Saxidomus purpurata, assembly GCA_022818135.1. Lineage (NCBI taxonomy): Eukaryota > Metazoa > Mollusca > Bivalvia > Venerida > Veneridae > Saxidomus > Saxidomus purpurata. Next base: position 27,848,262 of record JAFMSR010000001.1, on the reverse strand, counting down.
ATCAATAATAATTGGTGAAAAAGAATAATACTTTCACAACAGTCACTGAAGCATGACGTATAGTCTGAATCTGACCTTTGAGCTATGACCTTTATGTTTTTCTTGGTTTTTACTGTTCTTTAGTACATTAACGACTCAGTGCTCGAAATCGGACAACTTTCTCCTCAGTACATTTCTTGTTCTCATAATGACAAAAATTTAGACATGGTTTAATGAACATTGTTTATCTATACCTGTAATTCATACTTACACTTTGCAATAATTTGCTCCTGTCTATTTTGAGAGTTGTTGAACTATAGCTTCTACGCTGATGTAACGTTCGGACCTCATGGTAGAAAAACGTCTGCTTGTCTTGAAACGTTTCAGATCCTCCTGAAATATAAAGCAATTGAAATAATATCACATATTTTATACCCTTCTAAAGTGCTATTCCTCCCCTTTCTTATTGATATAAAATTCTTTTCTTTACTGAGAAAACTTGACATCTTTATGGAAACAAAGTCTGGTGGCTCAAAATTTCCAAGTCAGTTTTACAGTCAGTTGGGAATGAATAAGTTACTGCAGCAGTTGGCCAGCTCACTATTCACTGGGTTTATGATTACAAATTGTTTCTCTGGTTCCAGTCTAATATTTCTCATAGTTCATTGGTAAGAAGTAAGGTAATATTCAAAACTGACAAATCAAACACAAGAAAATAAAGACTGGTCTCATTAAAAAACAATAGCTGTCCCTCAGAAGTGACAAATGCCCCTGAAAGAGGTGTCTCACAGTCTTTGTACTGTCCATGTGCTCAATAATTGTGACATGTAATTTTAAAACCCTTCCATGCATGACAGAGTTACCATCCATACAGTATTCCATTACCTTTAAACACTAAGTGTGACCTTGACCTTTGAGGTAGGGATCGGGGGTCTTTGCACGCGACAAATTGTCTTGATGTGCTGAACATTTGTGCCAAGTTATTTCAAAAGCTTTCAATGCATGACAAAATTACAGCCCAGACACCAAAAAATGTAAGGGCGGATGCACAGACAGATGGATGGGAAGACGGTGTGATCTTAAAATGCTACCCTTCGGGGGCATAATAAAAATCTTTTGTCTATGAAATTAACTAACTAATAACCTCATCAATGGAAAATACTAATTTCTTACTAAAGTTGGAAATGGGGGAATGGGGGCAGGACAATGCAAAAATAAAATGCAGATTTACTTAACTACTCTGTGAACATACTATTTACCTCCTGCAATGCTTCAGTAGATTTGAAAACTTCTATATGAGTGTGGTTCATATTTTTAACTTATAACCTATATGTATATACTGTCCATTCAAAGAAAATACAAGTATCAAATTTTGAGTACATGTCACTATCACTTTAAAAACTAGTATATATAACAATGAATTTGTGCATAGAATAATATAAATAAAATCAAGACAACACGAAGTTTTCAATTTACATGTTTCGACTTCATGTCTTCGTCAGAAAAAAAACCAACAGAATAATGACAGACTTGTATTCTATTTATAGCTCTAAAATAATGTTGAGGTATACCTTTCTTTCTTGTTTCGTTGCATCTCTATGAAAAAGCACTTTTAAGAAAGATCTTTCTTTGCATTATCAATGAAAAAATAATGCACACTTTATTTATAACACCTAATTTTTATTTAAAAAGTGACACTAGGAACCTTTTTCTAACAAATCTTGGCCAATTTTGCCAGTAAAACATCTTTCTTGGTAATATAAAAGCCGCATTTAATTTCATCATCCAAAATGCTCCTGGGACTTTAAAACATAAAAGTCTTACACATTTCATGACATCATCAATAAGTCTGATCACTACTACAAAATCTAGACTGATTCTCAAATATAACACACAGACTTTCTCATCAAGAGTTTTAACCATTTTAAATTACAGAGGTAAGATGCTCTCATATTTTCCCTACAGAAAATTAATAGCCCACTCAGTTGTTGTATCAGATCTGCCGTAAATTCCTTGCAATTTAAAAGTCTTTATGCAAGATAATTTTCTTTGTTTTGTATCATGGAAAATGCAAATATTGATCCCTTGAGACCCCTTCAATTAATAATGTTTGAATATACATAAAGTCTTTGAGAAGTAAATCCCTGATTTTAATTTGCAAAAAGGAAGAATTTTGAGAAGATAAAATCTGGAAATCGCAGATTTACTTTAAAGGAATGATTTTTTTATTGCATAATTCTAAAGATGAAATACTAGCTGTACTTAAAATGTAATCAATATTTGCAAAACATGCGAGTCTTGCTTTATATGTCTATAAATAACATTCCATATCAGAGCTTATCAAAAGATGAAACATTTTGCTAGAAGGAAGAGGAAAAAAAGGTGAATTTCAAGTGAACGCAATTCTTGCTGTTTAAATAGTTATTTTCAAAGTATCCCTTGAGGTGATACTGGGTGTGACACCGCCATGCACACATCTTGTTATTTCACCCCATTCATTACTTTTAATTGTTGTGATCTCTGAATAAATGCACAGTAAGTTGCTATCTCAAGCTGATAAGTTATTCAAAAATTTATTACATTCTATAAAGTTCTCTGAAAAATCTTTGCATCACATCTGAACTTTTCATTTCTCTCCTGTAATCCTATTTATACAGGGAAAAGTAGGTCTAGAACAAATCTATACCTTCTCAAGAAACAACACTTGAAAAGTCTTAGAACTGTCAGTAATCTATGACGGACTTACAGACTTAAGTGTTTGACAAATATCGCCTTCGTACAGTTTCAAAGAGTCAATCATATTTTCCTCCTACAAGAGGCCCAAAAAGGACCAGTATCAATCAACTGAACTGTTCTGAGTAAGTTTTGTGAACATCTTTTGCCATGTTGACATATCAAGAAGCTAACAGATGTCACTGTGACCTTGAACCCCCCCCCCCCCCCAAATAAAACTAGAGATCATCAACAGACTGCATGATGGATGACAAACACACCATCAAGGCATAAACTCTTCAGGACTTTGTTCAGTAGAGCTAAAATGATTAAACAGAGTTACTCACCTATATTTCTGAGCAAAAATTTGGTAAATGTTGCTGCAATGACGCTCCTGTCTTTCGCAGCAAGTACTATAGGCGCTTGCGCTCCGTCGTCTATGGTAAATACAGAGCTGTTTAGTTGGTTGTTGAAACCACTGAAGGCAAACTATAATGGAACACAAAATGTCATTTTCCCTAGGGACATAATAATGTAGCCTGAAGAATGCAATATTCACATGCTGTCAGTAATAAAAATTAACCCTCTAAATATGATCTACACATTATCCCTACCATGCTAATAAGCCCCTAACAAACCAAAACATAATTTTCTAGACTAGAAATTTGCCAAAATTAGTTCTGGATTATAGGTTAAATACGTTAATGCTTCTTTTGTCCTTTATTCTGTGTAGCATTATATGTAATTAACCAAAGTTGTTTTTTTCCATTTAACATTCTGCAATTGAGTGTGGCATGTACTTTAACTACTTTGTACAAAAGTTTGTCTTTCTGTTCATCTGTCCGTTTGTACATGCGTGTGCATGTGTGTGTGTGTAGTGTTTGCCTTTAGGTTGTGCTGTGTGTTGTCTCGAGTTAAAATTACAGTAAAACCTGTGTTTACAGACCACCTCTCAGTAACAATCACTCTGCAGACAAAGACAAGCAAGCAGGAAGAAAAACATTACAAACAACTGTGAACAAAATACCAGCTTTCAGCACTTTTCACCAGCAGTCCCTTGTTCACAGGGTCGGACCGTACTTTACCAGAATTTTATCACATAACTTACCTTTGTAGAAGGACACACTCTATATGTGAACAATCTTTTCCCTATAATCTTGAGGAAATATTCCTTTAATTTTAGTTGCTGCAAAACACAACGAAAAACACCATTAATCATGCTGTCTATTTGATTTAATACAGTAAAGGCAAGATAATAATCTTTGAAGTGAAATTTCTCTCTCAGAGTAAGCAGAATAATGAAATTATGAAAGACTTTTCGCACTCCTTAAGATCTTAGAAAAGTGTATATTATTGAAGTTGTAACTAAAATACATGAAATCTTTGTAACAGTCTTATTTCTACTGAATATAGTGAAAACCTTTTTTGAACTATTATTAAGTCAATTAAGTCAAAAATTGATAATGCATTTATTTATCTATTTAGGAGCAAAAACCTTCAGAACACAAGCATGTGTTTTTTTCAGCGAGGTATTGCTCTCGAAAGGTAGATTCCTTATATAATTGACACAACAGAAAAGAAAATGTGTGTCTTTTTAGGGAGGTTGTTGCTTTACGGAGGTGACATTTGTGAGGTTGGAATGTTTATAAGAAATGCTAACAAGAAGGCCAAGATGGCCCTATATCTCTCAACTACGACCTACTGATGACCATATGTGACCAAACGTCAATCCTAAACTATATATCATCAACACAAACATTCTGTTTGACCTTGATAAGACAAACCTTCTGACCAATTTACATGATGATATGCTATAGAATGTGACACTAGAGAACTAACAAGATTTTCCTCAGAATTGACCTGGTGACCTAGTTTTTAAACAAACATTCTGATCAATTTTCATGATGATTGGGTTGTAGATGTCACCTGTATGGCATTCACAAGGTTTTTAACAGTGTCACCTAGTGTTTAATCTCAGATGACCCATATTTAAACTCAACCTGAATTTAATCAAGACAATCATACTGAATAAGTTCCATAAAGATCCAATGAAATATGCAACCTCTATTGCATACACAAGATTTTCTATGATTTGACCCTGTGACCTAGTTTTTTTACCCCAGATGACACATATTCAAACTTGACCTAAATTTCATCAAGGCAGTCATACTGACCAAGTTTCACAAAGATCAAATGAAAAATGCAACCTCTATTGCATACATAAGGGTTTTCTATGATTTGACTCAGTTACCTAGTTTTGACATCAGATGACCCATTTTCAAACTAGACTTAAATTTCATCAAGGCATTCATACTGACCAAATTTCATGAAGATCCAATGAAAAATGCAACTTCTATTGCATACTCAAGGTATTTCTATGATTTGCCCCTGTGACCAATATTCGAACTTGACCTAAATTTCATCAAGGCAGTCATACTGACCAAGTTTCATGAAGATCAAATGAAAAATGCAACCTCTATTTCATACATAAGGGTTTTTTATGATTTGACCCCGTGACCTAGTTTTTAACCTAAGATGACCTATATATAAACTGGACCTAGATTTCATCAAGGCAATCATACTGACCAAGATTCATGAAGATCCAATGAAAAATGCAACCTCTATAGCATACACAAGGTTTAGAGTGAACAAATAGACGATAGATAGATGACGGACACCAGGGGGATCATAATAACTAGCTCACCTTGCTCAGGTGAGCCTTAAAGAGCAGTTAGAAACGAAATAAACTTGTTATCTGGTTATAGGATATTTCAGAAAATTTAAAAGCAGCTAGAAGGCTAGAAATTTCAAAATTGCAAAAATGTAAAATTGGTCACCCCAGAAAATCCTTTAGATACTTACTTTTGGTGTAATATAAATATAAACTTTCTTTGGTTTTGAAAGTTTTTCATTATTGCACTCTATAAGTCTAGCCTCGTACCAGATATTGCGAGACTTGTTTATATTCTTTTCAACACAACTTAGGTCATCAACTAAAAGAACAAAGGTCAAGGTCATTCATTTATGCAGTTATTCTATTTTGGACTAAAATGAACCAATGACACCCGCTTATAAGGCGATTTGCATGTAAGACGACCCCCTTAGCTTTGACTCTATAAATAGTGGGCTTTTGTGGACACCCCCCATATAAAACAAGGTGAAAAATTGACAGGGATCGCAGATTGCCTATGGGAGGCAATGAGGGACAATTTCTCTTTAATATTTCTTATTTTCAAACAGATTAATTTTCATGACATTGTTTCTAACAACTTAAAATAATATTTTGCTTTTTTACTTTTCAGAGGACATATTTCACTTGTCGAAAATGCTGTGCCGATATTACAAACGACTTACAATAAGGACATTTCCCATGATAATTGACAGATGATATACGGAAAATAGGAGTGATATGGTTGCAACAGATATGCTGATTTGTGTATCTGAGCATCTATGAGCATTTCTAGTTTATGTTTTCATTACGGACAGTACAGTATTAAAGCAGATAGATAATAGGTATGAGTTTCGTAAGCCACGCTTATTGTCAGCATTCATCAGACAAATTGTTAAACAAACTGCATGTGAAAAGCAGAAATGTTAAAATCATGAAAGGCTGCAAGTGTCACACATTTATACGCAAATACGGATATTGTTTCTAAAAGACAATCGACCATAATTATAAAATTTATTTTCTTCAAGGTTTGATTTTTAAAATTTAAGTAATAATTATTCTACACTTTTCAGTGGTAAAACAACAGGAACACGTGTTAGTAAATAAAAAATACAAGCGATTTAATCCAAATCACAAATAAAAAGACAACAGTTCGGCCCTAATTAATACTTACATGTACCATATATAGTTAAATCTTTGTCTTCACCACTAAATAAACTTAATTTCCTTCGTCTTCTACACAATTTAGGATGAAAAATATATATTAGTGTTAAAACTCACCTTTTATTTTGTTTTAAATTTGTACTTTCATTAAAAAATCTCGAAAAATGAATAAGGTGTGATTATATGGTAATTATAAAATAACTGTAAAGTCGTAAAAGTTTTGAATAAAAGGGAAAGCACCAGTCAAAAAAAAAACACCGAAGCTGCTCAGTGTACGACTGAACAGCTCCGTCTGCTACCCCAAACAATTCCTGGGGTGGCCGTGCACCCTCGTGTAAGTAGACGGGGTAACTTTGAGGTCAAAAATTGTTTCTCAAAACCTCGCCTTAAAAGCAAGTATCAACGGTATACTAAATATTATACTCACTAGTTTTGACCGAATTTTTTTGATGTAAAAATTACATGACGTACACTACATTGGCGTGAATCAAGTAATCATACACTTATGTCATACGTATAAAACAATACATAATAAATAGTAACATATATGTACAGTATTATGATGGTTATCTTTACGGTCAGGGCATTATCAAATAATCGGCTTGCGCGTGAGGGCTGTTAAACTAACCACCGGTCCAGTTTTAATGCATAATATATATCTGGATGGTATATTTTTATTTTTGTTGTAAGAGCTCAGATTTTTAATTTTCTTGAATACATACATTTGTTTCAAAGAGTCATTTAAAATGCAGAAAAAAAATCCTTCAAGTAAATCAGGTCCGTTAATCCAACAGCGATGATGTAATAAACACTTACGACTAAGCACCAGGATGTTGAATTCTCCGTTTTTCAGCGTTACATCTCCATAGGAGACAGAAGCCTGAAAACATCCCACTTTCTCCATTTTGATTTGCATTGATAACTGTTTTTGGCGAGCATTGTAGAATATCTGTGTTGTAGGAACGTGTTTGATTCTTGTACCACACTGAAGTGAACAAAACACACCTTTATTTGTTGCATCATACAGTTCACGTATTGCTTTTTTATAGTTAATATGTTTCCTTTCAACAGTACTTCAGTCATGTAACATCCAATTTCAAACGATATCTGATAATTTTTGAAGACAGAGAAGAAGAAGAATGGTTGACATTGGTCACTGTTATCACTGTTACAATATAAATGATTGAATAATTATCAACATCAAATTGGTCAATGTTATAAATGCAGGCCTTTGTTTTCATCTGCTGAACAAGTTAAAGCCGATGGATCTGGGAGGTGTCTTATCAACGATCGTACAATTTTCAAAATAGTGTCGTAAGATTTTGATCTACGATAATCTTACGCTCGACTTTACCCTTACTGGGTTTCATTTCTAGAACAACCATTAAGTTGGTTTAGCTTTGACAGTACTGGGGGTGCTCAAAAACATTCAGTGATGAAAATGTGACAGTACATCATGATCTGACTTTATAGATATGCTGTCTGTTCATGGTAACAATAACATTTGACAAAAATGTAAATGGTCCAAAATGATTGCTATGAAGCTATTAATGGTCTAAAAATATTCATGGTCTACACTGAAGGTCTTCGTTGCTGTTCATGGTCTTTGACAATGGTCTTCTAAACTAATCATGGTCTTCAGCAATCTACAAAGCTGTTCATAGTCTGTAACAATAGTCTACAAAACTGTTCATGGTCTTCAACCATGGTCAACAATTCTCTTCATGGTCTTCACCCATGGTCTACAAAGTTGTTCATAGTCTTCAATAATGGTTTAAAAAGTTGTTCCTGGTCTTCAACAATGGTCTACAAAACTGTTCATGGTCTTCAACAATGATCTACAAAACTGTTCATGGTCTCAAAGAATGGTCTTTAATTTAGTATCTTGTTTTAGCAATGTATGTGTACAAAGCTAGCCTGTTTATGAATAGATATAGACTGTAAATATCAAAGTGCTTTTCAGGATCTGTGGACATTTACACAGACATGGCACAAAATAACTGTGACGTATCTCCTATGAACACTGTTAAGTGACGGTACAAAAACGGGAGAGTAATCTCATAGAGAACCAAAATTAATGTCAGAATAAATTGCGACAATTGAGTCATTTATATGTTTTACAATAATAGTAATCATAATCATCAGTTATAACAATTAACTCTTCAAATGTCAGGTCAGCATAATGGAATGCCAAATATGCTATTATCTTAAAACTAAGTATACCACCAATCAAAACACCATTATGTCCCAGTATATATATGGACTAAACCTTAGGAGTTAAAGCACTATTTGGCAACATTATTACTAACTGTCTTCGAAAATGGATTTAGGAGCATTGAATTTCAGTGATATTTTTCTTAATAGTACTTTCATGTTCAATGATTCCTCTCTGACAAGCTTCACCGATGGTTCCGTGTATTCGTCAAAGTGGCGTACAACAACAGTGATTTATTTATTAGTGCTCTTGTTCGGATTTTTTGAAAATGCAACCATTACTGGATTTTTGCTAAAAAAAAAGCGCCTGCTTAAGCGGACAAACATTTTCATTTTAGCATTAGCAATGTCGGACATTTTTCTCTGCGTGTTCTCTGTACCTTTTCGCTTTCACGCTGTGGTGACTGGCGAGTTTGCATTTGGCAAAACAATGTGTAAAATCAGCCCATTGTTCCACGTTCCTCTCTCGATGTCTCCACTGACAATACTGGTCATCGCGATACACCGGTATAGTGTTACTGCACATGCACTCCATCGTCAATTTTCAATTGTAATAAGTGTATGTTTGGTCATTGGCGCTGCAGTTTTTAGTATTCTGATAGAAATTCCGATGATAATTTGCATGGAATACATAACACATAATGACATCCAAGTAAGCTTCTGTGTAGAAAATTGGACTACTGTTAAGCATTATCGTTTGTACTTCCTTTTTGCAGTGGCTGTTCGTCTACTCCCTCTTCTTGCAGCAGTTTCGATATTTATATACATTGGCTGGACGTTATACCATGGCAAGCTTGCCAAGCTTGAGAAGCAAAAGAAACAGGAAGCTAACTACATCCTTATGGCAATCCCCGTCGTCTGTTTCGTATGTCGACTGCCAGAGATCGTATATGTGTTTATTGTGGATTACGACTACAGGATCATTCCCATACGCTACCAACTCTTAATATGGGATATTGTGGCAATATTAGCTATTGTCCCAGCATGCATAAATCCCTTCTTGTATGCATGGCTCAATAACTTCTTCGGACTGCATCCCACAAGGCGTAGTGTAGAGGATGGGGAGAGTTCCCATGCACAAATACAGGAATAAATGGTAGAGATAATACTATCAATCAACACAGGAGCAGCCAAAGGCAACTGAACATATAGACTTTGCAACCAATGGCAACTGAACATTTAGTAACTATCAATGGCAACTGAACATTTATTGCAACCAATGGCAACTTAACATTTAGTATCTACCACAAACAAGTTGGCAACTGAACAGCAATGGCAACTGAGCATTTACTCAAAACCAATGGCAACTGAAAATTTAGGCGCAACCAATGGCAACTGAACATTAAGGCACAATCAATGGGAACTGAACAGTCAGCGGCATCCAAAAGCAACTGAAAATTTAGTTTACTTATGCTGGAAAAAGGAACAGTAATTTTGTAGACATGCAGTCAACTAATGTTGGAAACTTGTCCATGCATATTCAATAAATTTGGAAAAAGGAATTATATATTAACTGTGTATATAATCATCTTATACAGAAAAACAGTAATAGAAATTGTGTACATTTATTTTTCATATATCAAACTGATATTAGAAGAAGTAACAGAAACCAGTGTTGAAACCAGTGAAAACAATTTAGTCAACTAATTTAAAAAAAAAAAAATACAGACACTGTGTATATTGTTTACTTGGTACAAGAAACAAATAAAATTTCTCACTTAATCAACCAGTGTTGAAACTAAGTAACAGGGACTCTGTATACATGTATTAAGAGTCAGAGAACATTAAACAGTGACAGTTCGTAGAGCGCAAACAAAATTTGCCGTTCCATGGCCGCATTCTTTAACACTGTCACTACTAAAATTCACATTTTTGTAGTTTTGTTACCACTGTAGACTATGAGTTGCTTTAAGTCTTGTAACAGTCTATATTGCTTGTTACCAAGTCAGTAAATATTCACACCCCTGTAAACATGAAGTGGTACGTTACGTGACTCACAGTCAAGATTGCAAGGTGGACAAGTCCATTTTAGAAATTTAGGTTAAATTTTACAGATTCTGAAATGGATTTAAAACATGTATATATTGAACATTTTTTAAAATGTTAATCTCATCTTCTCATGTAGTGCATTTTATAATAATTATAAATGTAAGTTTGTGTTTTAGTACTTTTGTAAGGCGCAGAGGGGCCGGGCGAGGCGGAGCAGATCCATTCATGAAAAGAACTCAACCCGAATGGGTCCGCCAATACCACCCTATCCCCACACGTACCTGGGTTTTAAATTTGCATATTATCATCATATGCGACCGAACGTTTTCACTACGTTCACCGATCGTTACACTTTATTGCATAATCTTTCACTATGGGCATAATAAGATAACAGGGGTAATATTTACTTTTATCCAATGGCAGCATGTGTTTCTGTTTTTTCGCTCAGTGAAGAGCATGATCTCCAATGTTTCTTATTCAGTTCGTGAAAAGGGACTGTCCAAAATTTAATTTTTGATCTCCGGGTATATTCACGAGACCATGGATGAATTCACAAAATGCAATCCCGCTGTTCACACTGTTGTAACTTTATCAATGTTTTTAATGTAAAACTTTTAATTAGCACAACGATGAAGTCATGAAAATAAAGGTCTCGCGAATATTTCATAATTTACGGTAGTACTTCCAAATGGATTGTAACAGCGCAAGCTTTAAATCGTCGTCTTGATACTGCTCAATGTAAAACTTGTCTTGCAAATGATCTCGACCTACGATACTATAACTTCAGTTATCTTCAGAAAATAAATTCTTCGTATAATAAAATTTGTCTGTGAAATTCCAAGGAATTTTCTCATAATTATGTTTCCAGTAAACTGTTAAAATCTAGGTCTTCCAATCAATTTCTGTGCATTGTTTTCTGTCTACAACTCCTTAGAATTCCCTTTCACAATTGTCGGAGTAATGTCCCTTTGCAGGGGGCTGAATTAAACAGGAAACAGGCAGTGTAACATTTTGGTTTCATAAAAATGAATAAGATAACAGGAGCTGTGCTATGCAAAACCCAATGTCTTTACATCTGTAACCATTTGTATAAAGAATACAAAGAAGTTCTGTCTTTATGGAATACAAGTACATTCACAAAGCATTGTATGTTTACTCATATTGTCTTTGATGGATACACAAACTGCATGGATTAAGATCAGACTGCACAGAAGTGGGGAACAGATCGGGATTCGAACCAGTCACAAGGGTCTTATGTTGGTTCTTGCACAACAAGGCTTTTATAAAACAAATACAGTAAATTCCGTAGATAACAATTTTGGATATAGCAAAATTTCGGATATAACGTACAAATTTTCACAGATGTTAACTATTTCACTCCTTTTATATTTAATGTAAAAAATCCATATGCATATAACATACTCCGGATAAAAGGAACAAATGTAACTGGTCCCTAGGAATTTGCTACATGAGTGTAGTTTACTGTAATTTCAAATTAATGTAACATTCTGTTTTAAACAAAATAAATATATACCTCTGTAACTTTGATTTTGAAGTAGTTATTTTGATCCGGTTTATACGAAGCCAGGTTTCCGAACGAATCCCTCGCTTCTATAGTCAGTGGGTAGGCACCGTCCGGTGTACATACAATAGTGGACGTATAATTTATGAAACTTGTCTTTGAAGCATCTATTGGACCTGTAAACAAAAATGCACACTATTTAATACATTGCAATTTCAACTTAATCATTTTAAATCAGCAAAACTTACATTCACTACTCTTAAAATGAACGCTTCCTGAAAGTCTGACAAATTCTGACAAATTGAATCAAAAGAAAGGATTGTGGAGATAAAGGTCAAATTCTGCTGAACGGACATCAAGTTTAGAACTTGCACTTGATCCCTACACCCTCCCTAATTCAAGAGATCAACATGATCATATATATGAATAGGTTAAGAAAAAGGAGGAGCGGAAATTTGTATAGCTCTTTTCTTAGCATAGATGCAATGGGATGGGGCATAGCCCAATAAACCTTGTTTATTACGGGGTACAATAAAATATTTTTCATTTATTTTCAAAAAAATAATTCCTGCACAATTGTTTTGCTGTACAGTAAACAGACTTTAAGAACACATCGCTTTTAATGTGGATTAAGGAGTTGTTTGCCTAGAAGATTTCAATGATGGTTATTAAGCTCTCATTTTTCCCGCTGTAGACGACAAGGCATCATACCACTTACGGCTTTACCTAAAAGGAAACTGCACATCCAGACGTGAAGCTGCAACTTAAATCAATTTATCTCCACAGATTTAAACAATGCAACCATGTGAATTGACTGTAATAATTTGTGTTTATGCTCCCAAAGGAACATAGAAAGGCATATTAGAAGTTGAGTGGTATGTCCATCAGTCTGTACATCCATCCATCCATCCATCCATCCATCCATCCCCGCTTCCTTGTCTGGAGCAAAACTTCAAAAGTATCAAAGGGAATTTCTTGAAACTTCGTACAGTAATAGAGCACAATAAGAGGAAGCGTAGTGTACAAGAATCATGACTTTACCGTGCTTAATTTTTTAATTATCCCCCTTTTATTACATTTCCATGTCTGGAGTTTAACTCTAGAAATACTGACGGAAATTTGTTCAAATTGCATACAATGAGGGAAGACATTAAGGGGAAGTGCAGCTTGAATTTTCTTGTCCAATGCGTAATTCCAAAAATATCAAACGGAATTATTGATGCTTTATACGGTGATATAGCACAGTAGTGCAGTGTTTAAGAACCATAACTTTTCTAATTATCCCCCTTTCTTACATTTACTTGTCAAGAGCATAACTCTTTATGTGCTGAAGGATTTTTAATTCATTATAAATACATACAGTGGGAGTGGACATTAAAGTGCAGTCCTCAAGAACCTTAACCCTTATTTGTGAATTATCTCCCTTTAGTTTTCAGTAAATTTTCTGTCATATCGCCTTGCTTCAATATGCAATGATTTTACATGTATACTAAACTTTGCATATGGGTAATTTTGGCACTGAATAGTAGTGCAATGAACAAGAACCATATTCAAGCATCACCACCTCGGGGACATTCATCTCTTATAAGTGACAGCCCTCATTTGCTTGAATGAGACTCTTGCAAGAATAGAGGGCCAATCTGATCCTATATCGCTCACCTGTGTAAGCAAGAGAACCACACTGGACCTATATTAATCACCTGAGGTAATAAGAGAGCAATATTGACCCTGTATCGCTCACCTGCATTAAAAAGTTAGTAGACAGAGTGGAGGTAAAATGAGTATTTGATATATGGTTTTCTTAACCAAACCTTGCTTTTTCAGACCAGTTTCAACATTTTGTTGTAAAGAGGTTTGCTTCTTTCACAAACACCCTGCTTTTCTGTACCTTACATATATCATGGTTCTATACTGACCGCTTAAACAGTCACCGAAAAGTGCTTCTTTCACAAATACCCTGCTTTTCTGTACCCTACATATATCATAGTTCTATAATGACCACTGAAACAGTTGGTACTTTTATACTAACCGCTGAAACAGTCAGTAGTTCTATACTGACCGCTGAAACAGTCGATTGATCTATCAAAACACTGCTACAGAAACAAATTTCTTGTAATTTACACGTTCCTGCTAATAACGTAAAAGGGGCATTTAGCAAGGGGACTTCTATACATAAAACAAACACCATCGACAGGGACAAACCTAAAAGCATTGTTGGAAGCCATTTAACAGCTTTGCGGTGTGAGATCATAATTTACAGTAATGAATAATTCACGAAAATATTTCGAAATGTTTTTAAACTGCATTATCTTGAAATGTGTAAAATGGACATTTTATATTTGTCATCTGCACTGAGAGTCACAATTCACGTCCGGTTCCGGTCATAAACAGAATGTTTGCCTGAGCATGCCGAGTGTGCACAATCATTTTCTCACTAATTATTCCAGTTGAAACAGAGGCACACGCCCGCAGGGACATAACTCAGCATGGCAGTCTGTTTGAAAACCTGCTAGACATAGAGCAGACAAGGCTAATCACCTGTTTGAACTATGAGCTGAGAAGGCAATTTCAAATTTTCGATAATTCAAGGGCAACAAGAGCACTGTAATCAAGAGCAAAGCAGAGCAATACCACACAGTATTGACGCTGAACCCTAAGTGTGACCTTGACCTTGAAGGAGCCATCCGAACATGGCTTCGCACATCGCTCAAGTGGAAACAATGTGTCAGGTTTCTTCAAACCTTCACGGGGTTCAAGAGTTACAGAGCGGAAGGGAAAAAAGTCCGAAATCCTTCAGGGGTCAAGAGTACAGAGGGAAGGGAAAAAAGTCATAGACCTTTGAACCCCTAAGTTGACCTTGACCTTGAAGCTAGCCATCCGAACATGGCTCTGCACATCGCTCAATGTGGTAAACATTTGTGTCAGGTTTCTTCAAAATCATTCACAGGGTTCAAGAGTTACAGAGCGGAAGGAAAAAAGTCATATGACCTTTGACCCTGAGTAGACCTTGACCTTGAACCAGCCATCCGAACATTGCTTCTGCACGCATCTCAGTCTGGTTAACATTTGTGTCAGGTTTCTTGAAACCTTCAAGGGGTTCAAGAGTTACAGAGCGGAAGGAAACAAAATCATATGACCTTTGACCCTAAGATGACCTTGACCTTGAATCCAGCCATCCGGAACATGCTTCTGCCGTCGTCTCAGCGGTAACATTGTGTCAGGTTTCTTGAAACCTTCAAGGGTTCAAGAGTTACAGAGCAGAAGGAAATTGCTAACGGACAGACGGACGGACGGACAGATGGACACCGAGGCGATAACATAATACGTCCCCTTCGGCGTAAAAACTATACAGCTCCACCTACACAGGTTTTTGTTCAACCAGTGCTAAATAAAGTGGTACAGCTTTTGCCCAGCAGCAATAACTTAAATAAAACATGTTTTCATCCTGATTTTGAAAAAATTAGGAATTTGTCTTACCTGCTTCAAACTTCTTTGTAAATGGACTGCCCTTGATGTGTCGACTCGAGAACATTATACAAATGGTGTAACCTCCTGACTTGTGAACCGTGAAAGACACTTGCGCTAAGTTGACCTCTTCAGGGTTTGCCCCACCTAAGGTCATTATTTTAGTAACCTCCGACCCTGCATGACTTATCTCTACAGTAATGTTGTCCTTGTTTGAAACAGGGTATGGCTTGCCATTTTTGTGGAAAAACTGAAATAAATAAAAAACGGTCAATGTTACAATGCCGTTAAAAAAGCCACATTAATATCAATTTTCCAAGTTTGCCCGATGTTGTCTGAAACTCAGTACGGCTTGCTGTTTTATTTTTTTTTAAACTGAAATAAATGAAGAAAGTTAATGTTTCAATGCTGTTAGGCATTCAACATTTCTATCAATTTACCGAGTTATGTCTCAGTGAAATGTTTTCTTAACAAGTTTTCATGTCAACGTTCTACAAATTCTTTTAATTTAACAGCTTTAACGCTAGCCAGTAGCACAAACTTAATAAAACATCTGTCATAAAAAATCCACACATTTATCATGCTCACAATTTGAAAATTCACAGACAATCCAAGCAATTTATCATTTCACAACAATGTTTTCTATGAAGAAATAGCACACTTCTGCCAAAAACTTCTAATTTTTCACTCTGTGTAATATTTTTCTTTGTTTTGTTGCTGTTGTTTTTCTGTTTTTATTTAGTTCAAACTAAAAATTATCTTTTTTTTGACAAAGTCGGATAATTTTCGAATTGAATTTCTAATAATCAAACATATTACCAATTTTATATTTTATTAATCAAACATATTATCAATTTTATTTCTAAAAAAAATCATCCATTAAAAAATGAATTTATCAAAAATTCTTCTTTAATTAAATTTATTCCGTGAACTTTGAACACAGTAAAAATGCGTCAAACTTCTGCTTTCATTTCACATTGACAAAATTGCGCAAAATTCTGAAATATCCAGTTTTGAAGATTTATCTAGATTCCAATCAAAGGCTTTCACAATCATTAAACACCGAAGACGTTAAGGCGGGAAACATTTCCAGATTTTCGGATTACATCAACTGTTTTTTTTTTACCGCAGCGTCATAACATGCATGAAATTATTATTGATTACAGTTGCGGCGATATCTAAATGTTTATTCAGTAATGTTAAAATGCATGCGTCTGGCATGTTACAATACATATTGTCATTTTTCTATCTTATAAAGCCAATCCACAGTTTATCAGACTACCAGTTATTAATTTTAGCGATGCTTCATTGCCGAACTGCACTTTTCTCGGAGCAATATTTCACACTTCTACAGAATCCTGAAATTGGATACTTACTTTTAGCACCCAAAACCTAAATTTTCCTCCTTGCCGATATTTTAAATTTGAAACAAAATGGTAAAACAATTTAAGACTGCGTCATCAACTTAACACAAGTCCACACCTTGCAATGATCAGTTCATACTGTCATCTGACATAATAATTACAGAACTTTTTAAATAGAGATTTCAGACACAAACAAAAATATTTTGTCACATCGCAAATATATTCTGGGTGAAGCTAAAAGTGCAAGTACAATGTTTAGAGCTCCTTTCCTGAAACCCAGTCAAATGTAACCGACAGGAAATAACTACCAGCATGAAAACGATGTTTCATATATACAATGTTATGAAAAAGGAAAAGATTTCCATGCCAACTAATTTCAGTCTGAAGTGGTCTGAGCTGTTCTTATAATTTAATATGCAATCTACACATGGGGGCCATAAGCTTACAGACTGGTATTGAACCGAAATATATGCAATCTACAGACGGGGCTGTCTGCTAACACATTGGTCTTGAACCATAATATATGCAATCTACACACGGGGCCGTGTGCTAACACATTGGTCTTGAACCGTAATATATGCAATCTACACACGGGGCCGTGTGGTAACAGATTGGTATGAACTGTAATATAATTATGCAATCTACACATGGGGCCGTCTGCTAACAGATTGGTCTTGAACCGTAATATATGCAATATAGACATGGGAACATCTGCTAACACATTGGTATTGAACTGTAATATATGCAATCTACACACAGGGCCGTGTGCTTACAGATTGGTATTGAACCGTAATATAATAATGCAATCTACACATGGGGCCGTCTGCTAACAGATTGGTCTTGACCGTAATATATGCAATATAGACATGGGAACATCTGCTAACACATTGGTATTGAACTGTAATATATGCAATCTACACACAGGGCCGTGTGCTTACAGTTGGTATGAACCGTAAGTAATAATGCAATCTACACAAGGGGGGGTCTGCTAACAGATTGGTCTTGAACCGTAATATATGCAATATAGACATGGGAACATCTGCTAACACATTGGTATGAACTGTAATATATGCAATCTACACACAGGGCCGTGTGCTTACAGATTGGTATTGAACCGTAATATAATTATGCAATCTACACATGGGGCCGTCTGCTAACACATTGGTCTTGAACGTAATATATGCAATATAGACACTGGGACGTCTGCTAACACATTGGTCTTGAACTGTAATATATGCAATCTACACACTGGCCGTTTGCTTACAGATTGGTATTGAACCGTAATATAATTATGCAATCTACACATGGGACCGTCTGCTAACAGATTGGTCTTGAACCGTAATATATGCAATACAGACATGGGAACATCTGCTAACACATTGGTCTTGAACTGTAATATATGCAATCTACACACGTGGCCGTGTGCTTACAGTTGGGAACCGTAAAAAGAATATGATTATTCAATCTACACATGGGGCTGCTGGGGGGGTGGGGGGGGGTGTTTGTAACAATGGTCTCAAACTAATATAGCAATCTACACACGGGGCGTCTGCTCAGAAGGTCTTGAACGGGGGGGGGGTTTGTAATATAAGAAATCTACACACAGGGCTGTCTGCTACCAGATTGGTCTTGAACAATATATGCAATCTAACCCACGGGACCTCGTTAACAGACTGGTCTTCAACCATAATATATGCAATCTACACACGGGGACACATTGCTGCTTGTTTTTTTTTGAATCTAAACCCTGGGCCGTTTGCTAACAGACTGGTATTGAACCGTAATATATGCAATCTACACATGGGACTGTAATATATGTAATCTACACATGGGACCGTCTGCTAACATATTGGTCTAAATGAATCGTTATATATACAATCTACTCATGGGAGCATTTGATAACAGATAGGTCTTGAACCGTAATATAATTATGCAATCTTAGAGTAATGTTTAGGTCACAGATACCAGTTTTCTCCTATTAACTAAAAAACCAAGATACCAGTCAAAAATGCTTGAATAAAAAGAATTAGACTGAAACAGTCTAAATTTATTAAAAGCATGCTGTCAGTTACAGCAAAACTGCTGCAAGGTCCAGAAACTGGCTTAGAGTTAAGGATTTCGACTCAACAAACTTCAAGAAATGAAAGGAAACAACAAAATGTATGCGTCTGAATTCAATGATGGGAGTACCAAGAATCTTTTACATGGGACCGTGACCTTTTAAAGCATAGCAGACAAGCACTTTGCTGGGCTCAAAACAATTATATAAAGGTTATAATTCTGTAAAGCCATAACTTATGGTTCTTGCGAACTGCACTTTCCTCTATTAAATGTTCACTGTATGTTGTTTCAATAAGTTCACATCAACAATGATTACGTTCTGTCATAGCAAGAGGTTAAGGATCAAAGAAGACAAACTCTTTAAGAAAAATGCTTTTAAAACCTTTTCTTCAGGGGGGGGGAAAAAAAAAAAAAAAGGGGGATATTTTTTTATTTTGGGGGGAAAAAGGGGGGGTTTCCATACACTGCTTTACATTGCTCAGAACATCCACCTCGACAAATTCCGTGGGCTGAAAATGTTACCCTGGTACAAGTTTCCATTTTGGGCTCGGACCTAGTTTTTGAACCCAAGATCCTTAATCTGATTGTTTCAATCTAAAAACAACTTACAAATTTGCCTTTATATGACCATAATATTACTTACCTAAATCTAAAACCCCTGACAAATTTAGGATTTAGGCTGAAAATGTACCTCTAGAGGTTAACAAGGTTTTTCCATATTTGGGCTCTGACTATTTTTGGACCCAAGAAAAGACCTTTCGAAGTTGAGCTAAAAATCATCAAAACGGAACTAATAAGGAGAAACAAGTAAGAGCTATGGACTCATGGAGTAACTTCACTTTAAACCGATTCAAGATGTGACAGACAAATGTAATTCATTCTGTATTGCTTAGAATACTGTGTAAAGAATTATGCCTAATTGCTTAAGGAAACAACACAGACATTACTTATCTTATGCATTACTATGCAGCTTCTATAGGATAGTAACTGTTGTTTTATGATAAATTACAATCAGGAGTAAATGGAAGCGACTAATCTCTTTCCGTCATTTCCATATGAAGTCTTATTAAGATAATCAAACTAGAAGTAAGGTTGGCATGATGATGGAAACTCTTCTAGTAAATATTACTATAGAGAACAGGGCCATGCTGTCCCCTGTATTGTGCCTGTGTCATGCCTAAGACAACAAGGGGCCCCCCAAAAGCAAGTATCACTCTACTGGACTATTCTGAAGAAGTTTTGCAAAATTCTTTTGAAACATTATCAAGGAAAAGCTAACATAGGTTACTGTGACCTTAACCTTGACCCACTGACCCTAAAAACAGCAGCAATCATCAACTCGGCAAGACAAAACATCCTATGAAGTTTCAAAATTGTTGTTGATAATTAGATCTCAAAATGTTGAGTGGAAATGATTTTCAAAACTCTCCCACTGACCCCAAAAAACAATAGGGATGATCAACCTCTGTGTGAGTTTCATTAAATCAAATGAAAATCGTGACCTGTAGGGTGTTGTCACTGTGACCTTGACCATCGACCACAAAAAAACAGCAGGGTATGTCTACTAAGTAAGACTAATCATCCTATGAAGTTTGAAGACTGTGAATGATTATGGATCTCAAGATATTCAGTCGAAATTATTTTAAATTCGGGTCCCTGTGACCATGACATCTGACCCACTGACCCTGAAAATAATAGAGATCATTCTGCAGGTTGCAAGCAACCTTTTGAGAAAGTTTCATGAAAATCAAATGAAAATTGTGACCTATAGAGTGTTATCAAGGAAACATTACAAGGCAGACAATTGACAAATTGTCCAGTAGAGTTAAATATGGTTCCTTGATTTGGCTCAGCATTTAATTTAATGGGAAGTGTAAGGAAAATAAAGAGAACTTCCAGGTCTAGGAAAATGTATTTACTTGTTTGCAAACGAGTCTTGAAGTTTATGTTATCTGATATAAAATATGCAACATTAAACAACTATTCTTTATTTTCTAGCCTTTCATAATTATACCATTGCCAACTTCTACAACACTGCAGATAAAACACAGTTTTTTTCCCTTTATGATAAATGCCTCAAACAGTCCCTAAGTACTACAAAATAAATTACCAGAATTTCTCAAATAATTCATCTCGCCGCCATCTCTCGAGATTGAAAAACCAGAGAAACCTGTCTCGGGAGGTCCATACATCACCATTTGCTGTCGGGAATATTTGCATTTTGCAGCGTACCAATAATAACAAGCTTTTAGGGTAACATTTTACAGGCTATGAAATTAAGGATAACTACCAATTATCTGGTAATGTTCCTTGCACTTTGAATATCGTTTATTGTAATTCAATATAGAAATCATAGCGTTTTCGTGTGAGTGATTAATCACTGTTGAAGGAATTTTTGAGATCAGAGATAACTAAATCAATAAGAAGTGATATGTTCTTCTGCAGTCTTCATCTTTTTTGACAGAAACCCAAGATTCTCTGATCAAGTGTACATAAAGAAGTCTTTTAAACTGTGGTTGAAAAGTGTGTGGCCTGAATGGGCATGTTGGGGAGGGGGAAGTGAAGGGGATGGGAGGTGGGGGGTAAAGGGATAAAAGAGAAGGGATTTGTCTTAAATTCTTAATCATTTAAAACACTGATTGAAACCACTGTACAGTCTGAAAAAGATTTATTTCAAGCCCAAAACTATTGAGTCTATGGAATCTTTGACATGAATCTTTGGCTTGCATCATCGGACTTCAGTTGTTTAACCAAGATCCCAACCCTCAATAAATTAATGCTTGGTGAGACATATATCACATATTTTTAGTTTTTTGTTGAATAGCAATAAATTAAAACATGTACAAAGAGAAAATCTTTGAAAGTTCTGTCATAATTTTTCGCCACAGGTGTCGCCACTTTAGCGAACAGGAAGTTATCCTCCTGTGTTCAGAAAAGAGAAAGGAGATCTATGTCACTAGAGGATTGCGTTTAATATACTGTAATATGCCATCTTATTCTAGGATACTGTAAATCAATTTGAATTCGCCAGAGAAAATGTTTGCGATTTTTTATCTCTGGATCAATTCACGAAACCATGAATTTGCCAACAAGCGATCCCATATTCTTCCAGAAATTGTTCAATGCCAGAGAACTTTGAGTTAGCAAAATGATGAACTTGTGAATGAGTGCTCTCGCAAAATTAAACACAACGAAAATGAAGTTCTCATGCATATTTCATGATTAATAATATGATACATACAATTGCATGAAGAACCTAATACTTTAAATATCATGGGCCTCAGTAATGTAGCGTTTAGGACACAAGACTCGGGTATGATCCCTGTGCCTCAGTTTGACAATCTGCCGGTAAATGTCAATACAGTGAGTAATGAAAATTGTTGGTTCTCTCTGATAAGCAACCTGTTTAATCATGGATGGTACCGTATGATTATCAGACTGATATAAACTGAGAGACCAAAATATATCGCATTAAAGCTAAAACAAATCTGTATCAAACATCTACCACCATGTTTCAAGTCCCAAAAATACCATACAATGATTAGCACTTCACTATGTCTGAAAGCTTTCCAAATAATTATAAGCAAATATGGCAAATACTTGCTACAGACAGGATTAATCACTCATTTCTCATATTCGATGCTGTAAATATCACTCCAATAACCTATTTCTTTTCTTGCAGACATTTCTGACTGTATATACTAACAAGAGCTCTCTCATTACAGCCAATCTTGACTACCGTAAGGGTCTTCATAGAAGCACCAGGAGCTGTTACACTCTCGCCACTCATCCCGGAGGTTGTGGGTTCGAGCCCCACTGGGCTCACGACTGTACTAAAAAGTCTTCCTCATATGACACCAGTACTGGTTTTCCAGGAAGCAGACTCGAGAGTGACTTGATAAGCTACAAGCTTTCTTCACAATTGAGCTAAAATAAATCAGAATAAACTTGAATAAACTAAACTCTCAAAAGGGGAAGTATTTTCTTCCAATACCAGTAATGTGGATTTGGTGCTCATCCCAAGGTTGGGTGCCAGATGTAACATCAGATTCTGTATGGTATTCAATCCTAAATTCATGTATCTATAATAAATTTTAGTTTTCTTCATGTTTTGTCACTCTCAAACAGGAGGCATTTTTTTAAGCTACCTCAGGGACCATCACGAAAATATGTGACAAATGGAGAACATGTAACATTAGTCATCAACATCATATTGCTGGGGACATTTATTAGCGAGACAGTTTCTATCAAAACTTCACTTACCGTTTTTACTAATTTAATGTTTGACATCTTACAAAATCAAATTCATTCAATCGTAAGCTGTAAAGAAAATGTTGTAAGAAGTAACACCAGACATACATACATCCAAGTAATATACATGTATGTATGCAAAACTTCAACGGCACTCAGAAGAAATTAATTTGTGTAAACTTTTTATGCCACCGGATATAAACATGAAAGGTGTGGATATTTTATAATATTACAGACATATTCTTGCATTTTTTTTACCCTAAGAACCTGATAAATGAAGTTTTTCTTGTTCTTGAAAAGTTAAGATGAATGTACATGAATAGATGACAATATTGTATCATATCTTTAATGTTAGATAATCCATATGACTATGTAAGAAGAGTTAATATTTTTAAGCTTTGTGGGATAGTATGTACAAAATACAGAAAGTGTCCCAGTCCTAGAGAACTTCCTGATCCTTTTGCATGCCCGGTGTATTGCACTGATACATGGACCCTGGGTTTAATGTCTAATCTGAAAGATCATTAGTAATATTAGTGGAGGAACAGGGTATCAAACCTGTAATCCCTGGGTTACCAATCCAACACATTACCAGTAGACCACTAACCAATTTCGAAGATCATAACAATAGCTCAATGTTAGTTCTTTTGTAATCAGCAGGATTAACAAGCATCTAATGATCCTGATGATGAAGCAGAAGACAAACCAATCAGTGTCACTTGCATGCTTGGCTTCCATTATGTGCAGAGACTGCAATATTATTTTTAAAAGCAAAATTGCTATTCAGCAAATTCTGCATGTAGAGAAGCCATTATGCTCAGATTTTATTTCAATTTCAGACATTTCTGTGACAGATTTACAGGAGGAATTAATTTGAAGCAGAAATAACAGTAATACCACCAGAGTATAATGACTTTCACCATATTTTTAGGTAATCTATTTCTAGTCAGATGAATAGCTCCGTTGCTCGAAAAAGTAAAATTCAGTCCAACAACTTGCTTTATTATAAAGCTTGGTTTCTGACATTTTTTCCTTATTATGTAAGGCTCTCACTTTACAAAACTGAAAATGAAATGGTGATGGACTTCATTTAGCTGCATTTCCTAACATTAATTAACAAGACATTTGACCAACCAGGTTTGAGCTGTCTGCAGATAGGCAAACATATTCTAAGCAAGTTTCACTTGTGGTCATTATGGCATACAGAGGTGGTTCAAATTCTGACTACTGTTTCTAAGCTGTTATCATTTATCATTTAAAAGAATCATTATTTGTTAAGTGAAAGTGGAATTCCATGGAACTTATTAACTTGACATTTTGGATTTGGGCAGAATTTAAGGTTCATTCTCTTCCACTTAATATTTGCCGCAACTTGACGATATAACAATGTTAAGTGTACCCCTATATGTTTCAGGTGTCACAATATTTGTTAATATTATCAGACTGCATTTAATAACATTAGACCAGTGCAGTTCCCCAACAGACTTATTTATATGTAGTAGCTAACATATCGTCAATAACTGTAAATACATTGCTGACAAATGTGACAGCATTAGAAACTATATTGTTACCTAAAATGACACAGACAATTATTTTCATTAAAAAAGATCACAAAGTACACTTCTCAAAATGGTAAAATATGTCAGTTCTGATGCCAGGTATGATGTGTCAGTTCTGATGCCAGATTTGTCAGTTCTGATGCCAGGTATGATGTGTCAGTTTTGATGCCAGATATGATGTGTCAGTTCTGATGCCAGATATGATGTGTCAGTTCTGCAATATGATGCATTAGTTCTAATGACAGTTCTGATGTGTCAGTTTTGATGCCAGATAATATGATATGTCAGTTCTGATGTCAGATATGATGTGTCAGTTCTGATGCCAGTTCCGATTTGTCAGTTCTGATGCATGATAGTGTCAGTTCTGATGCCAGTTCTGATTTGTCAGTTCTGATGCTTCTGATGTGCATCAGTGCCAGTTCTGATGCCATATATGATGTGTCAGTTCTGATACCAGTTCTGATGTGTCAGTTTAAATGCAAGTTCGGATGCCAGATATGATGTGTTAGTTCTGATGCCAATTCTGATTTGTCAGTTCTGATGTGTCAGTTCAAATGCCAGTTCTGATGCCAGATGTGATGTGTCAGTTCTACTGCCCACAAAGCTATAATCATTGTGTCAATGCAATTAAAATTACTGTAGGATTTTTTTTTGAAGTCATTAGGCAACAAGATAATAGTTAATGACTGTAAATAAAGACAGATTATGACTTCAGTTGATTGGCAATCATATTTCTAAACCAGAAGCTTTTCATGAAAGTCTTAAAATTTACTACAGTCTAACCTCCCCAAACGACACCTTCCTAGAGCAACAACCTCCCAAAAACGACATACCTTTTCTTTCTTGTTGCATCAATTATGTCAGAAATCAACCTATCTGAAACAACACCTCACTACAACAAATACATTTCTGTGTTCCCAAGGGTGTTTTCTCCTAAGAGGTATATAATAATAATAATTACTTACAACAAACAGAGTAAGAGCTATGTCTATATAAACCTACCCGGATACTAAAGGTCATCATCTTCCCAACACACTGCGGCTCATCCCAGTTCCATGTGACCTTCGTGTGCTGGGCAACATCATACTGGCCCGTGAGGAAGTACAGCGATTTCTTGGAAAGACTTGACAGATTAAACATGGGTATGTTTAATCCGATTCCAACATTGCGCGCACGAGAAATCAGCATAATAAAGAAGGTCACTCCTATTAGTACCAGTGTTGTTAAAACTGAAACAGAAAATATAGCCACATATATAAAAATGTATAAAACAACAGAGAAGTGGCACGTATAGCTGCAGAATGCATGTGTTCATATCTTTGTATATCATAGTCAATCCAACGTAAAGACCAAGATTCACAAATCTTCAACACTTTAATTCATACCACATACATGGTACAAACTTTACCTAAAATCTGCTATTTAATGATAAAGGTGCTCATCAAAATTTTATGGAAATGTTCCAAAATCTTACACTGTTCACGACCACATATTAAACAGTCTCCTTGAATTCCATGAACATGAATTTTTTGCCATACCACTAGTAAACAAACTCATCTTCATTTCAGCTTTCTTGTTTTGGAGAAATTCTCATTTATTTGCTCATATTTATACATTCAAGTTAAATATTCTTAGAGTTGGACAGCAATTCTCCAGAGACAGAAAACGCTGTTAAATGTAAAATTTTATGTAGTCAACCCTGCTCTTGTTAGGCAACAACCTGACATATGCAACCACTTTATAAAGTGGATTATATTCCTCCCTTGTAATTTAAGATGATAGCAATTAATACTTAGTTAAGAAACCACCTGTCTTAAGAGACCACAATTTCAGCTTCCCCTGTGTGGTTACTTCAGACCGGTTTGACTGTATTAATAATCTTAAATAATAAGAACAAATTTTTGTTACATATTTATGTAATCTATAAATTTGACTAAATGGAATATGGTAGACATAATATTTGATAAATGCAGAAGGAAGATTTATCTGTAAAAGTTTCAAGCTGTAAATTGGGAAATGCAGTCGTGTGAATTTGGTGTACGAAGGAAAATTTTCCTTACAAACAAAATGCCTACTCACTACCAAGTAAAAGTGCCTACGCACAGCCACGCAGATAGTTCCATATTATTATCACATACATTTGTGGCAAATAGTAAAAACTTATAGGGAAAATGTCCTTACTAAGTAACCATTTTAATGTCTATGGTATTCAGCACCAACTAAATGTGTTACAGTGTGGGCTTGTTCACAACTGGGGAGTATACGTAAAAACTGCCAGAGACCATTACCCTGGAGGTGAAGGGTCCTGGGAGTCCCAGTCAGGATGCATCCCAGTCAGGATGCACATTTTTCTCTGACATTTGGCGCCCAACATGGGACAGTGTCAGAATTGCTTGGTCAGTCCAGCGACCTAACTTTTGATTACCCTTACACCTTAAGTCCTGAAATTCAAGGATGAATTTCCACTTTTGCTGGGGTGTATTGTCATGGTACTGACAAGTTCAAAATTGTGACAATACGTGCAATGCAATTTAAAATCCATCCATGCATGACAAAGTTAATATGTATTCAGGATTCCATGCTCGTAAATAAACTCCAAGTGTGACCTTGATTTTGATGTAGGGTTGTTGTTGTAACATGTGTATATGCAATTGACAGAACTGCAGTCTGGAGATGAATGCTCATATACTTTGATTTGATTTGATTTGATGAGAATTTTATCAAGGTCCGTCCCAAAGAGCAGGTAGCTTATTTGGGAGAGACCCGGCATGTCCCGTCATGCCTAGAAAATAGAATTTTGAGCCAAAAAATAGGAGAAATTTGTCTGACTGCAATTTCCAGCCAGTATGGCCAAAGGTAGAATTGATTGGTTATCAAAGAGTAAGCCAATCACGGCGACCAATGAGATCTGAGTGTGATTGACCTAGTTTGTATGTCTGGATCGTGGTAGCCTAACATGCTCATATACACAGGATTCCATTACCTTTAAACTCAAAGCGTGACCTTGACCTTTGAGGTTGAGACATAGGTCTGGCACATGACCATCATCTTCATGTGCCATGATACATGAAAATCTCTGAAAAGTTACAGTCTGCATGACACAAAAAAATGGAAGGACAGACAGACTGATGGTGCGTTTTTCTCAGCCAACCAGTTTGGGCATAATTTAAAGGAACATTTCCTTACTTTCAAATGTGTAATTATACATCAAAGAAAGTGGTTCCATTAATGCAGTAAATCACAGAATTATGTAGACGAAACTGATATAACAAGCTATTCAAAATAAAAACATTTAATCAACTGACGTAGTCAACAATAATTTCTTAAAATTCAAAGCACCATGCATAACTTATAACCATAATTATTGAGCAGCAGAAACTGTAAACGCCAAATACTCATCATCTAACAAGGATGGATCAATTTGATGTATCCCAGTAGGTAAAATATATCAACAAGCAAATGTCAGAACAATCATAAAATACATAATCGATAATTACACCAGTGTAACATCTAGTATACATTATACAACAACTATAATCATTATATTGTATACTTCATAAAAAGTAGTGAAAATATACAAAACTAGACCTTTCACTAAATGTGATTTAGTAACAGAATACCTTGCCAAAAACGAAAATAGAGATGTTGTTCTTGGCAATAACTCTGTAATAACTCAATGTGCTAGACCATTGTATAAAGTTGTACTGTATTCCAACCCATAGTTTTCAAGTTATGCTCCGAACAAGGAAAATGCAACGGAACGACTGCCCACCTGACCTATTGATTGACCAGCGGGCTGACCGACCAACCATCTGGTGACTCCTATATACCCCATAAACTTCATTTCAGGGTATAAATATAACAGAAATGATATTTGAAATCCACACAGGTCTGCAAGTTATTTTCCCTGTTTACATTTACTTGGCATGGATCCAACACATGATCGCTATCAGCCAATCAGGATTAAGTATTTATGATAGGCATACAATATTACATATTACAGTTCATTTAGGGTGCTGTCACAGTGTTTAAATAGCCAATGTATTTACACTGGACTCTTCTGCAATTATTGATGTCACTGTAAACTCATCCTAAACATTAGAATAAGCTAGAAACATTCAGCGATTTTGTGGTTTTGTCTATATCAAAATTACTCTTAAAATGTAACAGTAAATAGAATATTTTAACTGAATTTTCATTTTGTAAAAAGGGTAGAGGCAAAGGCCTTTAACCCAACAGCACCTCCTTACCATTGAGATAAAACTTTCCATATTACTTTGCCTTCTGACGAGCAAAGTCAAGGTCAAAAACAAGCATTCAAGTTAAGCTACCCTACACTCAAATATATACCAACAAGAATTACACTTTAGCCAATTTTTTCTTTCTAAAACACAATTCAAATACTAATGGAGTATTATCATTATTTAATTTTAAATAGTGTAACCGAAAAACTTTTATTAATTGCAAAAAATACACTATTTGTAGTAAGATGCGCCTAAGCAAAAATGACAGTAAATCAATATTTAGCTGATTTCAAATGCTCTTAACAAGCCAAGGTCAAAAGATTCAACTTAAGTTTCTACATAAATAAACTTCCTAGATCAGAATCTTCTAAAAAACTGGCACTATGTATTATAAATGTGTTAGTTACATAGCTATTTTAAAGACCCAAAGGCACTGCAATAACTTGTAGTGACAGAATGTCTTACATGCTAAAATAGGTATTAATTTTGAGTCAGCTACTCTAACCACTTGGTCAAGGAGGTAGACATCATGCTTGTCAAAATTTACAAAGGAACATTCATTTTTTGCTGGTGTGTGTGTGGTGAAGGGCTACTTCATAGGCTGTTGAGTGTGTATCAATTCAACTACTTCAAAATTCTTATTCTTCTGTCAGATAAAACAAACAATTCTGCCAATAATGCAGAAACTTCTGGGTTATATCTCCACAAATCAAAAAAGCAAACATCTGCCTCTAAATGTTAATCTGAAAATGATGGTGCCCACATCCTTCCTTCATAATCACTTATTAATCTTCATCTTTTATGAAAATCAAACATTTAATTTTGTTCTTTTGTCTGCTGTGCTTGGAAAATAACAGTAAGACAGAAATGGCAACAAATTTTAATCTAGATTTCATTATCTACTGAAAGAAAACAGAATTCTACAAATCTAATTATACTGAAATATCAATTTTAATTCATTTAAAGCTGCTCGATCGCTCTCAGATTTTGGTGAAAAATTAAGTTCCCCAAACTCTCTGAAAATAACATAATTATTTTAGAACAAATAGTCATTTAAAAAGGTCCAAGTATAAATTTCAGTCAAGTAAATTTGTAAATTTGAAATTATACGCTTCCAAATAGTAAAGCATTTCAAAAGCTTTTGAAATTCCTATATATCCATATAGCGTAGCGGTGCCATTAAACCAAACCCAATCATTTTTGCAAATTGCTACCGAGATTTTTACTTTTGCCGTTGATCCTAAGCATTCACTTTTACATTTAATACCTGTATACTTTATATCTCATTGGAGAAATACATATTTTTCACATGAAACTAAGAGCGAGCAGCTTTAAAAACTTGCTTTAATATGAAAAAAATTAATATTTCTAACATGCCACGCTCATTCCTGTGATTCTAACTCCTAACAAAAATCCTAACAGCTTTATCATATCCTAATAAAAAATTGCACAATAATCTGATAAGAAGCCACATCAAAAAAATAAATTTAGACAAATTACCTTGATTAAGTCATTGAACGCTGTACAAAAGACCCTAATTACATTGGCCGCCAGAAGTACCATCTTCCCTTGCTGGGAGACGCTCAACAAAACCTCATTAGTGCTATGTTATAACTGTATCCAATGAAAAACTTCACAAGATAATCACGCAAATAATGACATTATGGGAAATCCATCACAGCTAATATTGCTACGCGTAACTAAACACACTTTAAATCTTCATGAACCAATCTTACAAAAACTTTTTATGGACACGTACGGTACGTCAGTCAATATTTTCGTTATGAAGCTGTTGGATGGGGAACAATAGCAGCGTAAATCCTTAATCATTACGCCGACTGATTTTTCACGCTACTAATAAGTCAAAATAGTGTATAAAATGGTAACATAAACCATTGTCTGATTCAAGGGTTGACTACCACCACTTAAAACTTTTCAATGGTCAGCAATAATTCGCTGCTGAAGTCACACATTGTACCATTACAAAAGACAGAAAAAAGGTTCACCGCAAAAGAAAAACTGCCGTAATTTATATGAAATAAAGAAGGACTTACAACAGTTTAGCGGGTCAACTCTGCGGTTAATTGATCTGATATCAATCTATAGTTGGACGAAGATTTATTTTAGCATTTCATGCCATTAATACAACAGTAGAACAAGTAGCAATTTATCAATCTCCTTGGTACTCAAGCACTATATGTCAAAGTCTTTGAGGATGTCAGTTGACGCAAATAACAAGCACAAATGAGTATTAGTTTTAGAAAGGTCAATCTGGCTTTCAGAACATTTTTCTTTTAGGTTGCTGTCTCTCTAAACCAAAAAGTATGCTTTAAATTAAACATTAAATTTCTTCAATAATAAAGTAATTCTTTAAAATTAACTTAAATTTTAAACTTGAAATTCAACAGTTTGGTTCACAACTAGCTTATTTCCTTCCTATTTTATAGGTTGTAACGACAGTATTGTGCTAACCTATTGTATTTTATTAAACTGGTTCCATATGGCTGTTCAGAAGCCCCAGGGAACCGTGTCCTTTTTGTAACGCATTAGCTGCATCAATAACCTTTTTGCAATATTCTAACATCTAGATTTGCATGTCCCAGACTATAAATGATCCTAAAAATATTGTCATGAATAATTCACATTTCTAAATTGTGTAAAAACGCTTAAGCTTCTCTGTCTATACTAATACATGTGGGCAGCATTAAGATTCAGTAAAATTCAGTCTTAAAGCCCCAGGATCACATTAACAAGTAGCTCTCATTTTATCAAGAAAGATGTCTTACTGACAGAAATGACCAGTGTGACAGAAATGACCATTATTTGTAGCAAAAACAATCTTAACATTGCTTTTTAAATCGATAAGTACATATTAGAAACATAGCCCAGTACTTATTGCAAAAAATAAGAAAGGCTTTTTGGCAACTCTTTTTCTTGAAGAAACAACTTCAATATGAAACAAGAGCTGTCCATAAGACAGCACGCTTGACTATTGTGGGTGTTTGCTAATAAAACAAAACTTTTATCAGTGTAATAGCAAAACAAAATTCTGCTAACTATTAAGTATAAACTAGGAAAGTTGAATCATAAAAAAAGTCAAAATCTATAACTATAGATTTAATTTTTGGTAAATTAATTGTTTGATACAAAATTTACCCTGAACACTATTGCAAGGTTTGATATAACTACCATAAGTGGTTACTGTGATATGTGCATGATAGTACCTTGCATGCAAATTTTACCAAATTTTCAAAGTCAAACAAGGGCCATAATTTGCACTAAATTTAAACAAGAGTTATCTGTCTTGACTATGTGACACCTCTTAAGACATTAAAAAAGTTTCAAGTCAATATCATAAGTGGTTACTGAGATATGTGCATGATAGTACCTAGCAGGCAAAACTTTAACCAAATTTTCAAAGTCAAACAAGGGCCATAATTAGTACTAAATTTATACAAGAGTTATCTGACTTGACTGTGTGACACCCCTAGAGACATTAACGAAGTTTCAAGTCAATATCACAAGTGGTTACTGAGATATGTGCATGATAGTACCTAGCAGGCAAAACTTTAACCAAATTTTCAAAGTCAAACAAGGGCCATAATTTGTACTAAATTTTTTCAAGAGTTATCTGCCTTGATTGTATGACACCCCTAAAGACATGAACAAAGTTTCAAGTCAATATCATAAGTGGTTACTGAGATATGTGCATGATAGTACATAGCAGGCAAAACTTTAACCAAATTTTCAAAGTCAAACAAGGGCCATAATTTGTACTAAATTTTTTCAAGAGTTATATGCCTTGATTGTATGACACCCCTAAAGACATGAACAAAGTTTCAAGTCAATATTATAAGTGGTTACTGAGATATGTGCATGATAGTACGTAGCAGGCAAAACTTTAACCAAATTTTCAAAGTCAAACAAGGGCCATAATTTGCACTAAATTTTTTCAAGAGTTATCTGTCTTGATTGTATGACACCCCTAAAGACATGAACAAAGTTTCAAGTCAATATCATAAGTGGTTACTGAGATATGTGCATGATAGTACGTAGCAGGCAAAACTTTAACCAAATTTTCAAAGTCAAACAAGGGCCATAATTTGTACTAAATTTTTTCAAGAGTATCTGCCTTGATTGTATGTCACCCCTATAGACATGAACAAAGTTTCAAGTCAATATCATAAGTGGTTACTGAGATATGTGCATGATAGTACTTAGCAGGCAAAACTTTAACCAAAGAAGCAATTACGCCCACGCCCACGCCGACACACAAGTCACTGACTGTAATAGCTCTCCATATTCTCCGAATAGTCGAGCTAAAAAAGCATATTTCAACATTGTTTTAGAGTGAATAGAACATGGTCTATCATTATCCTATCAATAAAGTTATGTTACTATATCAGTAAATTTAAAGTGACCCTGTGACTTTAAAATAACCATTCTTATAATTGGCCTAAAAGTTAAAACATATTGACCAGTGCTAGATCTCAATTCTAGTTTTGAATGTTCTACAGTGAAGAAAATAATCTTATAATCTTTTTACGAATCCATTTAACATCCATTTTTATAAAGGCCTCCACTGTTTAATAGTAAGATAATTATGAATAGAAAAGTTCTTTTTGTGTGTGTGTTTTTTGCGATACATTTATGTTATTCTTGATAAAAAGTTGCCGTTTAGAATGCTTTATTTATTCTACAGAGAAAGGTAGGGACAGTCTGCCTCTGTGGCCCAGTGGTTTAAAGAGTTGCTGACTAATGAAATCACTGTATCCTCTCATACACTGCCTGTCATCATCCTTGGTTCGAGCCCTCTTACTGACCATGTCTCTTTATGTGAGAAAGTTGGCCGGCCACGGGTTCGAGCCTTCTTACTGACCATGTCTCTTTATGTGAGAAAGCTGGCCGGCCACAGGTTCGAGCCCTCCTACTGACCATGTCTCTTTATGTGAGAAAGTTGGCCACGGGTTTGAGCCTTCCTACTGACTATGTCTCTTTATGTGAGAAAGTTGGCCGCGGGTTCGAGCATGTTTCTCTATGTGAGAAAGTTGGCAGTTTCTTACAGAGAATAGGAGCCCAGTACTGGTTCTTCCCAGGAAAGAGTCTTGGGTAAACTGCCTTTCTCTTTAAATGACCAACAAAATAAACCCGATTGGAACAGGCTATAAATTCTTACAACAACAAAGGCAGAGACTTGAATCCTAATTAATTTAGTGACAATAGAGTGGTATGTGGGCATAATAGAAATTGAAGAACCTTGTGTAAAGTTAACTTTTGGTTTAAACTTCATGATTTTAAAGAGATGAGGACAACCATTATATACCCTGCTGTAAAAAGAAGAATAATTCAGTGCTGTATTTTTCTGTTATCCCATTTTGCAGTAAAAGACAACAATAAATGCATGTTCAAAATACTCTCTCGTAAATTATACTTTATTCCTAATGAATATGCATGAGTAATTATGTAGGTGACACAATTTAATAGGTCTTTGACATGAGGTAGCATATGCTCCTGTTCTACATTGAAAGGAAAATTAACATTTTGGAAAAACCATGCCAGTACAAAACAAAGCAATAAAACTGACAGAAAATGCATGTGTAATTGTTAAAAGCTTTATATGGCGCAGACTAGACTACGAAAATCTTTTAGTTTAGTTCATACTAATTTATCTTAGCTTGATTGTGAAGAAAGCTTGTAGCATGTCGAGTTACTCTCGAGTACGCTTCCTGGAAAAACCAGTACTGGTGTCATATAAGGAAGTACAGTTGTGACCCAAGTGGGGCTTGGACCCGCAACCTCCGGGATGAGAGGCCAACACCTTAACCTCTATACCACCGCTCCCCTTACAATGCCAATAAATTTGCTACGATTATTTATCACATTATCTTCCTGAAGAAGAAAGAAGACATTCATATTTTTGACGGGAAAAATACCGGACAAAATGTTGACATGTGATTCAAACGCTGTGTCTATTCTTTCAAAATAAATGCATTGGTCATTATCATTTGCTGTCATGCTTTAATTACTGAGGCATGTTTGAAAAAGGGTTTAGCTATTGTCCGTGGATTTCAAAACAATTTAACATTTTTTTTTCATTTATGAAGATTTATGAGAATTCCCATTTCCCAAAAACGTTACAATTTCAATGTGAATGTTAACATCTGATCGGTCACAACTTTAGACATAATATCATACAGTTATTTTGAGAAATTTGACTGGGTCTAGGACTAATGGAAGAACTGATCTCAGAAAGTGCTTTTATTATTTTCCCTTCTTCCAATACTCATAAAAACCATGACGTAAATGGAAATTCTAAAACAATGTAAGATTTTTTTGTTATTTAAGATTACTTTTGGTTTTGAAATAGAAATAAAAAAGGAGACAGTGTGCCTAGATATCAGACATTTTAGGGGAGTGGGATTGCATTTATTACAGCATTAGATGCACCCAGTAAATCTACACACCAAATTACATTTCTAATATCCCAGGGCTACCACTGGCTCACTTTTTTCTTTTAGGCTTTTATTCCATATGGTGCTGTTTAGCTTAGCACACAAAACATATTACTCTTTTATAGCCAATTCAATTTCTTTTGAGCCAATTTAACTTTTTTGTTGCCATTTTCTGATCTGAAACAAAAGTAATTAAAATGGCAAAAATTCCAAGAAAATATTTTAGTATCATAATTATAAACAACACAGTTAAATCAAAGTACACGATCCAGCTTTTTCAACTTCAAATACATTTTTGGTTCATGTATATTTAGAGAACAAAACCTTTATTTAAACTATTTAAGAGTAAAGGCCACACGTAGGGGTCACTGATTTTTCATGTCCACTCAATATGAAAAAAAAAAAATATATATCTAGATGTTGTTTTTCGTGTTATTACGATTCTCGACCTTGATGGTGTTTTTGTGTGTGTTGTTATGATTCTCAACCTTGATGTTGTTCTTGTGTGTGTGTTACATTGTATTATGATTCTCTGCCTTGATGTTGTTTTGAGTGCATTATTGTGATTATCATTCTTGATGGTGTTTTCTTCATCATTTTGGGATGGGCCAAGTCCCTGTGATTGAAACAATTACAATTCAGGTGAAAGACATTATTCAAATGTATGTTGAAATAATCACTTATGACTGACATAAATAATCATTTTGAATAAATGAACATTAAGATTCTTTAACAAAAAATTCTGTTTCTAAATGAGTTTTAATGGTAAAAGTTGTTATAGTATATAAAACAAGAGCTGTCCCTCACAAGTGACGAATGCCCCCGAAAGAGGTGCCTCACAGTCTGTGTCCTCTCCATGTGCTCAATAAATGTGCTATGTAATTTTAAAATCCTTCCATGCATGACAGAGTAACCATGCATACAGTATTCCATTACTTTAAACACTAAGTGTGACCTTGACCTTTGAGGTAGGGACTTGGGTCTTGCACGCGACACATCCGCTTGATGTGCTGGACATTTGTGCCAAGTTATTTTAAAATCCTTCAAAGCATAATAAAGTTATAGTCCGGACACAAATGTATGCATATATACAGGATTCCATTACCTATAAACCCTAAGTGTGACCTTGACCTTTGTGGTAGGGATGTGGGTCTTGCACGCGACACGTCGTCTTGATGTGCTAGACATTTGTGCCATACTATTTTAAAATCCTTCAAGGCATGACAAAGTTACAGTCCGGACACGAATGTGTGCATATATGCATATATAGAGGAATCCATTACCTTCAAACTCTAAGTGTGACCTTGACCTTTGAGCTAGGGACCTGGGTCTTGCACGCGACACGTCGTCTTGATGTGCTAGACATTTGTGCCAAGTTATTTTAAAATCCTTCAATGCATGACAAAGTTACAGTCCGGACACGAATGTGTGCATATATGCATATATAGAGGAATCCATTACCTTCAAACTCTAAGTATGACCTTGACCTTTGAGCTAGGGACGTGGGTCTTGCACGCGACACGTCGTCTTGATGTGCTAGACATGTGTGCCTAGTTATTTTAAAATCCTTCAATGCATGACAAAGTTACAGTCCGGACACGAATGTGTGCATATATAGAGGATTCCATAACCTTCATACTCCAAGTGTGACCTTCACCTTTGAGGTAGGGATGTGGGTCTTGCACGCGACACGTCGTCTTGATGTGCTAGACATGTGTGCCAAGTTATTTTAAAATCCTTCAATGCATGACAAAGTTACAGTCCGGACACGAATTTGTAAGTGGGGGCGCGCGGACGGACGGACAGACGGACAGACGGACGGACGGACAGACGGTCAGACGGACAGACGGACAGACGGTGCGATTTTAATATGCCACCCTTCGGGGGCATAAAAATATAACAGCCAAACTTGAAAAATTCACACTTTTATCAGAACTACAGTAAATTTCCTGTTTTGAGACCAGCCTATGAGAAAGTGACTTATTAATGAATCGGTCTTATAAGCGAGACCTGTTTACCATGAAATTAAGCATTTGGTTCTGAAATGTCTGGTCTTAATATCGAGGGCAGTCTTAATATCGAGGTCAGTCTTTATTATCAGGTGGTTTTAATAGCAGAACATCAGAACATCACTGTTAAAAGCTTTAACCTCTATGAATCATTATAGTAAAACATCATCTTCACTTTTCAGACTAATATGTATTTCTAACACAAACAATACATTTTTTTTATTTAAGTCTAAGCAATATTTGACTACATTTGTATCCTTAATAGTCACTTTTGCCTTTCATGTTGGAAAAAAAAATATATATTCTATAGCCTTTGCTGTACTTTGCCAACAAAGTCCAAACAATACTTCCTTAAAACAGACAACATTAAATATATGTCCTATCTATAATAAAAATCAAACATGCAATGCATAACTATCGTAAATGATTCTTTATATCATATTATTTTTTATGTTACATGTGTCTTGTATCTACAGTCATTGAAATCTACATACAGAAAGACTGATACCTTCTTTACGCAGTTCAGATCCATTCCTTTCATACGATGCTCTCAAATTCGTATCACGTTTATTTCACAGAATTGATAAATGTAATAAATTTCCTAGAAATATTTAACGTAACTTCAACAGATGAACCCGTAATTTCAACAGATGCACGTCAGAATCTTTGTTCTCAGCGTATGATATAATGATTTATAGCTTTTTTATTCATGATACGGGACCTTCTATCATGAGATCAGTAAAAAACAATTCCCTTAGCTCTCCGAGGAAACAGCTAAAGCAAATGAATATTCTGTTAAGAAAGGCCTACTCGCACATTTTTATTGATTATCTCTTTATACGGCGACTCAAGGTTTTTGGGGCAAACACAGGAAGCACAATGGGATTTTTGTCAGGGTAAACCTCATTTGTTATTGTTAGCCTGTTAACAAGTATTCATTAATATTTCTCACCATGTTAAACTGGACATTTACGCCGATGGTATTGAGAGAATTTTGACGAGAATTCACGACGCTCGGCCAGAAGGCACCAGGATACTGCCAATCACTTTTATCGACTAACGAGATTCCATAAGAGTGCATCTGACAGATCCATGAGTAAAAAAAATATAGGACAAAATGTGAACAATGGAATTTGTGCTGAAAATGTAATGGTGAATGCAAAGCTGTTCCTGTGTGACCTGAGTAAAAAACTTCCCTATAACAGGCAACTGGCACAAAAATAACTCTTTAATCTGTAGAATGGTCTGTTAATTACATAACTTTTTTTTCTAGATCAAATTAAATCTTAAACATTTTGTCAGACAGGCTTCTAAAATAAATTATTGAACAAATCTTCAGCGGATCTTCGTATTTTTAACAAAAGGTACAATAGCTGTATCTCTGCAAATAGCTGTCTTAAAATCCCTGGATGGCTTCGGATGTTGCAATAAGAGACTTTAGTCAGTTATCTCCCTTCTTCTCTATGTGAAAATATTAAAGTGGGTCCTTTCATTTTGGATTACTCTGTTATTATCACTGTTTTCATTGTATTTTATGAAAAAAGTAACCATGATAATTAGACTAAATAATGAATTTGGCAGCATGTTCTTCTAATATACTTATTTCCAATTACTGGCAGTCCTATATGTTTAATTAACACAGAAGCTGATGTAAGAAATTTCACACAATCATAGTAACTGGGTTACCTCTATAAGAAACAACGATAAAGTTAGAGGATTCCAACTAATAGGACCTACTTACAATTTTATTTATCTTGGACACTATCCAATAAGGGAGATAATTTGTAACTCACTAAAGTCTGCCATAACTCATACCTGTTTATTACCAAGAAAATATACCATACTGCCAACACTGATCATTACAGTAACAAAAGCATTCCTATGTTATCAATATAGAACAGAATTTTTTTCAATGATGTTGAAATATATAAGAAACGCTTTCTGAGAAAACCATTTTCTGAAATACAACTGAAAAGCATATGTCAACATTGTTTAATAGTAATTAGTATACAGTACAGAACACAGGTCTGTAACTATTCTAACGGTAAATTTATTATAATGATTATTATGAGACTTTAAGTAAGCCAGTAACGTTGTAATATCCAATGCAATTAACTTTAAATAGAAATCCTTAACCTATAATCGTTTCTCGTAGTGTTGGTCATGGAAAAACAAAAGTATGGATTTGGGTCCGACTGCACAGATGAAACAAATGCCTAACATATTTAGTTTTTCCATAGGAGGGCTCACAGATTATAAAACAGTCAAACAAATTATAAAACAGTCAACCACCACTTTTAATTGGGCACTTTTGTTGTATCTCTTTGTTATACACTTAAAACACACATCTGACAAATTGTTGATGTTTTATACTTGCATCTGACCAATTGATAATTTCTTGTACTTGCATCTAACAAAATTGATAATCTCTAGTACTTTCATCTGACAAATTGCAAATCTCTTGTACTTGCATCTGACAAATTGATAATCTCTTGTACTTGCATCTGACAAATTGTTAATTTTTAGTACTTGAATCTGACAAATTATTAATCTTTAGTACATGAATCTGACAAATTGTTAATCTCTAGTACTTGCATCTGACAAATTGTTAATCTTTTGCACTTGCATCTGACAAATTGTAAATCCGTAGTAATTGCATCTGCTAAATTGTTAATCTCTAGTACTTGTATCTGACAAATTGTTAATCTTTTGAACTTGCATCTGACAAATTGTAAATCTCTTGTGTTTGCATTTAACTAATTGTTAATCTCTTGAACTTGCATTTGACTAATTGTTAATCTCTTGACTTTGCATCTGACCTATTGATAATCTATTTTATTATGCATCCAACAAATTGATAATCTATTTTATAATGCATCTAACAAATTGATAATCTATTGTATAATGCATCTGACAAATTGTTAAAGTCTTGTATTTGCATCTGACAAATTGTTAAGTCTTGTATTTGCATCTGACAAATTGTTAATGTCTTGTATTTGCATCTGACAAATTGTTAATGTCTTGTACTTGCATCTGACAAATTGTGAATCTCTAGTGCTTGCATCTGACAAATTGTGAATCTCAATCTGACAAATTGTTTATCTCTTGTACTTGCGTCTGACAAATTGTTCATCTCTTATATTGCTTCTGAAAAATTGTTCATGTGACAAACTGTTAATCTCTTCAACTTACACCTAACAACTTTTAATCACTGGTCAATCTTTTGTCCTTGTTAATCTTTTGTACTTGCAACTGACAAGTTGTTAATCTCTTAGCTTCGGACATTTTTACATTACAGACAGTTATCTAGTGTCTTTTTTCCCTATGTCCAGCAAATAACATATTTTATTATTAATAATAATATCGTTTTCAATACTGGTACTTTTGAGTCATTTCAATAATGACAACAACATCATGATATGAAATTGTTAAAAGTATAATTTGCACATTCACTATAAAACCGCTATTGTAAAAACTACTTCAAGTTTCTTCAAGTTGAATAACATTGATCAGTGGAAAACACTGCCAAATTCAATTTAAATCCTGTCATTTCGGTTCAGTTTTCATCAATCTAAATCCATGAATGACAGCTTCTATTTATCTTGCAGCTAAATACAGATGAATAATCAGTAGGTCGGAAATAGTGAAATTTTCTTTTAATACATCTTAATTAAACTGTTTTTTTTTTCTTCTTGAGTTTTAACGCCTGTTTCAACAGTATTTGATATAGCTTTAACTGAAGATGTAATTGAGATTGTTTATAGTCCAAGCCAACGGTATAATTTCTCATCAGGTGAAACTGCCAACATCCCTTACAGACGCTGGTTCAAGAGACAGATACAGATACAGATACAAGGAAATCCTGGAAGCAGACCCCAGCTGTTTACAAATATACCCCTTGGTTCATTCACGTGCCTGGTGTATAGCACCAATAAACACGAGAACTATGTTTGCTAAATTTCATCTACTCTAGTCTACCTATTTCTGTAAAGCATATAACAGTCCAACCTCCCTGAATGACACCTCTCCAGGGTCGTATTCCAGTAGCATCTTAAGTATTCAAACTTAAGTCCAAAATTTTTAATTATTAAATTCTCTCAAAAGTAAATGATTGCGTGTAATTTCATCATCATTATAGAAAATGGTCATGGAAGATTTATTAAATGTTAAACATGCTGCAATGAACATTCTACTTTTTAAATTATCTTCTTATGGAAATTGTTAATTTTAGGAAAATCGTAAGATTTGACTTAAGATGCTACTGGAGTATGGCCCCAGAGCAACAACCCCCCTAAAAAGACACACATGTTCTTTCCATTATATAAGGAAATAAATTATCCAGACCAACACCTCTCTGCAACAAACACATTTCTGTGTTTCCCCAAGGGTGTTCACTCCTGAGAGGTTGCACTGTATGTACACAGCAACACTAACGATTATCCAATCCCTGTACACGATCAGCTTCCTGCATAATTTTAATAACACATTTTATCCTTCATAAAATGGTAGGGTGAGGACCCAACTTTCTGCAAATACTTGATAAGCTGAAAACTTCTCCACTTGAAACAAAGACTATGGATGAACCAGGTTGAATATCCATCTACTCCACTTCAATTTCTAGCCTCATTGAGTCTACTGCAGTACAGCCGAACTTCAACTGTTTTATTTTTAATTCAACTTGACAATTGTCCAATATTAACTTCCCTTATCTGTACAGTTTATCAGTGTCAAGAGAGATTACTCTTGTCAAAATGTTTGAGTATGCCCTGATAGGTTTTCTCCCTGTAACTGACTTGAAATACAACCTTTATACAACAACGTTTTATATCCTTCATCCTTTTTAGAATGATACTCTGGCCTTTTCTGGAATCTGCATAATTAATGTCAAATACCCAATGGACATCTGTTGGGCCTGGTTCAGACTTTTACTGTCTGACCAAATCATTAGCACTCATCCCAAGCAAAAGTGCAAAGATTATAAATGACTTTGGACACCAGTTGGCCAAGTATAAAAGCTACAGTTTTACCAGAAAAGATCATTTAGGTTGTTTTGCTACATTTGAATGCAGCTGGACCATTTGCTTTCTGTAAACAATACAATATTAAGTGTTTCAAAAACAAGAGCTGTCCCTCAAAAGTAATGAATGCCCCCTGAAAGAGGTGTCTCACAGTCTGTGTCCTCTCCATGTGCTCAACAATTGTGACATGTAATTTTAAAATTCTTTCATGCATAACAGAGTATAATGCATACAGTATTCTTTTACCTTTAAACTCTAAGTGTGACCTTGACCTTTGAGGTAGGGACGTGGGTCTTGTACGCAACACATCGTCTTGATGTGCTGAACATTTGTGCCAAGTTACTTTAAAACCAATCAATACAAGACAAAGTACAGTCCGGACATGATTGTGTGCATATATACAGGATTCTATTACTTTCAAACTTTAAGTATGACCTTTGAGGTATGGACGTGAATCTTGCTCGTGACACATCGTCTTGATGTGCTGAAAATTTGTGCCAAGATATTTTAAAATCCTTCAATGCATGACAAAGTAACAGTCAACACATGAATGTTCGTATCTATACAGGATTCCATTACCTATAAACACTAAGTGTGACCTTGACCACGAGGTTGAGTCGTGGGTTTTGCACACGACACATCATCTTGATTTGCTAAACATTTGTGTTATTTTAAAATCTTATGACAAAGTTACAGTCTGGACACGAGTGTGTGCATATAAACAGGATTATATTGCTTTCGAACTCTAACTTTGACTCTGAGCTTCGAGGCATGGATGTGGATCTTCCACGCGAAACATTGTCTTGATGAGCTTAACATTTGTGCCAAGTTATTTCAAAATCCTTCAATGCATGACAAAGTTACAGTCCACACAGAATGTGTGCATATATAGAGGATTCTATTACTTTCAAACTGTACGTGTGACCTTGACCTTTGAGGTAGTGACATGGGTATTGCAAACGACATGTCGTTCTGATGTGCTGAATATTTGTGCCAAGTTGTTTTAAAATCCTTCAATGCATGACAAAGTTACAGTCTGAACATGAATGTGTGCATATATAGAGGATTCCATTACTTTCAAACTCTAAGTGTGACCTTGACCTTTGGGGTTGGGATGTGGGTCTTGCACGCAACACATTGTAATGATGTGCTAAAACATTTGTGCAAAGTTATTTCAAAATCCTTCAATGCATGACAAAGCTACAGCCCGGACATGAAAAAATGTGAAGGCGGACTCTCAGACAGACGGACAGACGGAGAGATTTTAATATGCCACCCTATAGGGGGTATAAAAACATCATATACATCCAGCGAGTAGTCTTTGATTAGATGTCATTGGAAGTATAATGTCAACAGCCACCATACGCCGAGCAGTCAGTGATCACAATAGCTGACACCCTGAGCATATGCTCAGGTGAGCTAAAACAAACCACTATCATAGAGCAGTTGAATAACACAATAGCTTTAAACTTACTCATTAAGATAAATGTCAGGAAAGAGTAGGAGCCAGGATGAACTCCTGCTTTGTGATGACTAAGCATTTCTTTTTCCACATTACGCAGCTTGTTGCCTTTACTCTTCAGTTGAGAAATACCCCGCATAAAATCTCGATAATCTTCAAATGTGGCGTCATGTTCTGTCAAGGATTGCAATGTCTTGTCGGAAAGTGAGCTTAGCTGCCACAGATTTTCAACACCAACAGATCTTAACCTGTAATAGACAGAAATCAGTCACTGATGATTATTTCAGCTAATTTAGTTCAATACATACAA
This sequence comes from Saxidomus purpurata, assembly GCA_022818135.1. Lineage (NCBI taxonomy): Eukaryota > Metazoa > Mollusca > Bivalvia > Venerida > Veneridae > Saxidomus > Saxidomus purpurata. The sequence goes on along the minus strand of JAFMSR010000001.1, from coordinate 27,803,819 downwards.
GTCTCAAATTATTGTGGTAATGCATATAAGTTCAAAGGTAGTCATAAACATAGACCAGCATAAGCTGTTCTACTGTTGTAAACCTATTGTTTTTCATCAGTTTCTGAATCAGTACACTACATGCACTTAACTTGAGGCTAAGGGCTGTCATGTATACATGTACAGTAAACTCCTTTGGACCATTTAAATTTGTTCCTTATAGCCAGAGTTTGTTATATCCGGAGTTGTTATATCGGGAGTTTACTGTATATGTGTAAAAGGGGCTGTTAAGTTTACATGTGTACATGTAATAGGGGCTGTCATGTTAACATATGTGTGAATGTAAGCCATTTTGATAAATATAACTACACATTCATAACCCTAACATTCTGTGTAATGTGTAAGCAATCTAGAAATTGAAAAGCAGTTGATTTATAATTTAACATCACTTGGAGTTCAAACCAGAAGTATTTCAAGATAAATCCAATATAGAAATTATACCATAGTAACCTTTTAGGGTTTTTTTATTGTTTCATTCTATTTGCAGGTTATAATTCTGCAACTGCATGAATGCTTGTAAGATTTTGAACTGTTGTAACAAAAAGATAAGAGGAAACTTGAATTGCGTTTCGTATTCAAGGTTGAAAAGTTTGTCAAAGATACTCAAGAGGAAGTAGAAGCATGCAAACAGATCCCTGTCATTTATAAACTCTTTTGCACTTGTATGTGTACGTAAATGTGACAGCCCTATTTGGGGCCAATCCATGAATGTTAGAAGTTCCATTTGAAATTAATTTATTTGTTGGAGAAATCTAATTTCCCTTATCTTGAAAAAGACAAGGTAGTTTCAGTAGCCAACATGGTAATACACAATTTCTAGTATTAAGATCATATTAAATATGAGGGTTTTTTTTCATAATTTCATACAAACATGTATGTGGTTTCAATAGTTTTAGTCCACAACTATACATGCATGTGTATAATGTTTACTATAATTTATTACATTGCTATTCAGTGGCCAAAGTGCTTCTTACAAATTTCTATCGAGGAGTTTTGAAAAACGTAACCATGCCGTACATGTATGTTGTTGTTCCTCTCGTTCATCAGAAGTGGTTAGGTTGTAAAGGAAACATTACCTCCCTACGTAGTTTTCTGACAATCCTTTTGTGTTAAGCCAGGTGCGAACCACAGTCTCTTGCTTCAATTTCTCTAGAGCCTGCGAAACCAATGCTTTTCTTTCCTTTGACACTTTCTTGAAAGATTTAACTCTCTCAACATCAAGATGGACCAACTCATCTAGGCATTCTACACCTGAAAAGTATATTGTACAGGGTTTCCGCTGCCATTCGCCATTTTCGGAAATGGCGAAAAAAAAAATGAACGTGGCGAAAAAAAATTCTACGCTGGCGAACGTTTTTTTTTCATAAACATAATAAACCTATATCATCAAGGCATATTATCCGTGCGCTAATCGTATAATTGGGCCCCGGAAATAACAATATACAACCTAATTGGTGACCACGGTATGTTACGTAATTGACACGGATTAAAAAGTTGATACCTACTTTATCTCCCGAGCTGTCAAAATAATTGATGCTTGCATCATCGCCAATCATCGGCGCGGTACCGCCCTCGTGTGGGCGGAGCAAAGATTAACGCAAAATCTGCCGACATTTATGTAATTGTCGGCAGCTCCACAGTCGGATCGTCTGAACAATGATTAACCCTCGGCGTCCCAATATCAATAGTTAATTATGAATTAAATCAAAAGGACGTTCGCAATCGAAATTGTCTTGGTATAATGTTGTAAAGTTAAATAAATTTCTTTTGCAAAATTCTCGGCCATTTTTCGCAGTCGAATCGAAGAACAATAGCTCAATACTTATAATTAAATAAGCCCGAAATAAGTGCCGACTTCGAGGTCGGGAATGTTCTTCGTAATAAACAAACTAATTAACTTTTGTCAAGCAAGTTTAAGCATTTTATTGTTTAAAATTGAGAATCTTAGAGCATCACAAATCGTTAGATTCATAAAAGAGGTTACAGGGCACTTTTTGTAATAAAAAAATGTCCTGTTTGACGGAAAAATTTTCCCTTGAAAAGTTGACAAAAACTTGAAGATTTGATAAATGTACCGTTAGCTTGTTTGGAAAACGTAACTTTCTATCAATAAAACATTTTAGCATGATTTCTTGCGATTATTTGGTAAGTTACATGTGAAACTGTGATACGAAAATCGTTTTTCACCTATTTTCGCGATCCCGTTTTTTTTTATTTCTTCAAAGAAAACAGTGTTATAAAGACTCAAAGTACAGATATAAATACGATGTTTTCAGGTAAAGACTGTATTTTACTACATATTTAAATAAAATGATTAATATAAATTAACTGTGTTTATATTAAAAAAAAAAAAAAACATTTTAAAAATAAAGTTGGTAGAGCTAGTAATATTAAATGCTGATATGACTGTTACGAATTATCATCATCATGTACAACAGACTTTGCTTCTTTATTTGTCAAACTACATGTCAGGAAAAGCTTTGAAATGTGTTTAAAATGCTTGCTTTCAGGCGCTTCCGAGGGGCGAAGACTGATTGTTTTAAGAAAAAAACTTGTTCAATACATATGACAGGGCATTATTAGCTTCCAAGGCCACAAAAATTAGTGTATATCTGGCCTTAATACAAGTTGTAATTCAGCTTATACAGGTATTCAGCACACTTCAAATGGTGTCTTGTTTATCTGTGAATTAAAAAAAGCCAAGAGGAGGGGGGACACCCCTCCTGGAAACTCCCCCTTGCATACCGCTGTATATATTGCATAACGCTGTATATAATAATTGTGGCCAAAAAAAATTAAGGGCCAGTGGAAACCCTGTTGTAACAAGGGTACGATGACTGCAGTACCATAATCCATTCAATAATCTATGTAGAGTTATTGTTGTACAATTAATGGGTGGATGCTATTTATTACAGAAAGCCTCTATATTAATTAATTATGGTAAAATGGGGCATTTTTCGCCACACGTTCTTCTTTGAAATTGTATTTATTTATCATTTTATGTTCATTGAACGCATAATCTATGTTTCGAGAATATAATCTGCTAGATATAGGGAGTGCCTCCTTAACAGAACATTTTTAGATTAAAAAAAAACTTCTACTAATTTCAGTAAAATAATTTAAAAGTGAACTCTGTCATCCAGTCAATCAGGCCCCCATTCAAAATTAAATGTTAGCTTTTCAGGGAAGCATTTTACCCCTACTCTTGACCTAATTTAATGTTATAATTATTCTTAAATCAGATAGCTGCTTATCCCTCCCTAGGATCGATCGGTCAAACAGTACGTTCACATATTTTCATGACCTCGCATGTCCGTGATTTTCGTCATTTTTTCGCGATTTTAACAGTGAAAAAAGTTCCAAAAGTAAGATATGGAACTTCTGTAACTCTAGCCACTGCCAAAATTATAAGATATCCTAGCCTTACCAGTTCCCGTCAATCTAACAAACAGGTAAGGTTGTAGTTGGAACACCATGTAATTAAGCAGCCATATACCCTGAGACACCCTTCTCTTTCATCATTGTATATGCATTTGTCATGCTTGTGGGGGAATTCTGACGTAAGATTGCATTTTTACAAGTGGGCTGAAGCTGAAAACTAAATTGAAATGGGCCAAAATAAAAACATGTGATAAGGGATAGTACCCAACAGAACACTCCTTTAAGACAAGAAACAGTGCGGTATGGTGGTGTAGGTCCAGAACGGCCCACTTCCAGAACGGACCAGTACCAGAACGGCCCAGTACCAGAACGGACCAGTCCAGAACGGCCTACATTTTAAGCATCATTGTATTATAGCAAAAAAGAGTAGGAAATAATTAAAATAAATTATATTTGTTTATATAATGACAGAAGTTCTCACAGTCATCAGTATTTTAAAGAACTGAACCATATGCAGGACATGATATTCCCTTTTGATTCACAGTTATAACTTTATGGACGAAATGGTAGGCATGTATGTGAAAATAAAAGTAAGAAAATATAATTATTTATCTTCATTATAATATGTGTAACAAACAGATAAAATGATTTTACGATACCATAACATAATCACTAATAATTACGTGCTATTAATCAGAGTTCGCTGGTATTATTTGTATTTCAAAGAAATACTTATATTTTTTTCTTTTATTTTTGTCTGATATGTGACCGTCAAAGTAATAATAATAATAATAATAATAATAATAATAACATCTTTATTTAACGAAGGATGCACATTTAGATACATATAATCAATACACATACCTAATATTTCAATGTGGCCTTCTACAACAATAAAAATTATATATATATAGAATTATCAATATCATTAACCTACAGAAAAAATAATAGTGTGATAATTTTCAATTAGACTTTGACAAACACTTCACATTAATCTTATATACATTCATACACATCACAAATAAACTTCTTTGTTCAGAAATATTTGAAAATGTACAAAGTATTGTAGGATGTTTTACTAAAAACATCATAATGATCATATCTATGGACGACTTAATTGTGTTTTTGCAACAAATATTTTTTGTAATTTCTCTTAAATAAAATTAGAGATGGAAGAGATCGAATATTCTTAGGTATGTTATTCCATATATGTACACTGGAATAAGAAAAGCTAGCTTTTAGATAATTAGTGCGTATTTTTGGTAAAACTAATTTTTTGTCAGAAATGGAGCGTATATTATATGTAGAGGTTATTATACGGGGCAGGTGTGCCTTTAGGCGATATTGGCACCCTTGGTGAGCTATTGGCCCGAGGGCTTTAGCCCGAGGGCCAATTATAACCAAGGGTGCCAATATCGCTAAAGGCACACCTGCCCCGTATAATTACCTTTTTATTGCATATGTTGAACATCAGTTTTGCTGAAAATGGGAAAAGATAAGACAAAAAGATACAAAACGCACATTCCTGCAATACTTATACTATTTCATAAAGATAAATGCCATTGAATGAATAAATTATTCATACTATCCACAAAAGCAAACTTGTCAGTTTCCACATTTCGGTGCTCAATAAGCCTAAATTCTAAATTCAATAAACGTTGAGAAAGAGACTTCTGTGTCCTTTCGGTGGCCATTTTCCGTTACGTCTACGTTGTCAATTACGTCAACGTTTTCACGTGCTGACAGTCTAACGTTGCTGCACAGTTGACCGGAAATAGCCTCAATACGAATTTTCTGGCACACTAGCAAGTGTGCCGATATCAGTTATCGGCACACTACGTCACGTGATCGTTTAATCGGCCCGTATCACCGACAATCAAAGGCAAATTTGATACTATATATAGTAACATATGCAATAAGCATTATTACTGGAAAAGGTTATTAAATTTAGTATATACTCAACTAAATCATAACTAATCAGTGACAAATCCCTTTAATTACTATTGTTTTATATTATGTTACTGTATACCAAACATCATTGCACAAATTTTACATAATATTTTATATTTCTAAGTTTATAATTTAAATTTCTCTATTACTTAAAAAAAAAGTGGGCCGTTATGGACTGGTCCGTTCTGAACTGGTCCGTTCTGGACCAGTCCGTTCTGGTAGTGGGCCGTTCTGGTACTAAACCGGTATGGTAGTGGTTTTTACTTGACAGGAAGTAGTCATAATTTAAGTTATCACTGATGAAGATGGACTAGATACTACCTTTAATTTCATAAAATACTGGCATGTTATCGAATGGAATAAATAGTTGTTAGTAAAAATAGGTAATTTAACAGCAGTTTGTGTATTTCTTATAATAAATTTACATTGATGCGCAACATACTTGTCAGTTTCTTCCAAGTGCAAGGCCGGTTTTGTTTACTATGGAAGCAGGCTTTTCTGATTGGAAAACGCGCCAGAGCCTCGTTATAGCGCGAAACGGAAACTAGCTCGGGAATAGGTGATGCTCGAGAACGGGGGACGCGACGATACTTATATACTGATATGTTGATTTTCTTGATATCTTACCTGATCTGTAAAACAGTTCCACATACTCTTTTAACTGATTTCTATGGACCCAGTCTGAAAATTTTCTTTCAGCAACCGCAGCACTCCTCTCAACCTGTACCATGTAACAGGCAACAAAAATGCCCAACACCACAGTTCCTATGATCACACATTGCTTTAGATCACTAGGCCTATCCATCGTAAAAAAATATGCCAACGTTACGCTTTCTTCATCTGGATGTTTAAAACCGCATACAGACGTACAACGCAATTTAAAGACAGAATTAATGATGCATTTTCTTTTTTACACCTTCAACCGGAAGTTTCTAAGGTAAACATTTGCTCTGTGTCAATGAGGCGGATTTGATATCAAGTCTGGTTTAAAGGCTGGTTGTAGGTATCCGGACAAGTATCTTGTATTTAATAAATATATACTGTCAAATTGTCATCATCTCGAAAGAGTTGCTGTGTATATGATGAATAAGTGTATATGCACATGTATGATTTAAATCATAACTTTACTTTCTGGTATTTTCTTTATGAGTGTAGCCGTTCTGGTTTGTGAACCCTTATGTAGGAGAATAGCTCCGTCCCAAGTTGACTCCGTGGGTATAGAATCGACAACCCTCGAGTTCGGCTCTGAATAATGCTAGTGCAGACGAGTTACGGGGGTATTTTACTCGTACTCTTTGGACAAGGTCACTTATCGTGGTGGCTTCAACCCCTAGGTTCGTACACGGGGTGTGTCTAACTTACGTGAATTTCCGGGATAAATAACCACCAAGCTGAATCACAGTTCTCTGGCATTTATTACAGATACCTAAAGTTAGTATTATAAATACGACACAATAGCATAAAACCCCCAGAAAATAACAAAGTTAACAAGCCTAATTAACTACGGGCATTCACTAAAGAAACCTCTCGTATGTACTCTCAGAATATTGATGAGATATACTCTTTAAAATAGGCAAGGTCGGAAAAGTGCCGCCTGTACCAATGAAAAGCATATATACGTACTTGACGTAGGGTCAGTTTGCTGACCCGACCAGATTTGGAACACACGCCGCCGTGTTAAAAATGCTACTTGGTTACTAAATGTAAATGTTAAATGAATCAGCTATATATGTATGAGAAACTTGGCTGACAGACATTACAAGGCAGATGTGACTTTTCCCGACTGATAATGTTTTACAAAATTTAAGACAGTCTTGTTGCATTCCTATACCACCATATCTTAAGAGGCCAGTGGGGATGTCCCGTCACATGCATCCCATGTCATTTCGGCAAATTCACACTTCTGCCAGTTACTGCATGTATTCTTTTTTCCCATACACTGTATAAATAAAATCAAGACAACACGAAGTTTTCAATTTACATGTTTCGACTTTATTTCTTCGTCACCATACACTGGTATTTTGGAACAGCCTACCTGGACGTACTGTTTTGTAAACGGACTTTGAGAGATTTAAGAATAATCTAAACCCTCCTAGATCTCCAACCACTGTAGAACCAGACATGGATTTGATTACTTTGAAAAATAATCGATTAATAATCGATTATTTAGTCAATATGGATAATCAATTATCAATCAATTACTTGACTAATAACAATTAATCGATTAAATTAATAATCATAAATCTAAAGTAATCATGATTAACGATTACTTTTGAAGAAACACAGGATAAAACACTTGTTTCTCAACATATTTGTACATTTATTAAACTACTTCAGTTTTAAATGAACTATATATTTAACTGAAGTCATTCTATACTGTCCATTCTCTATTTAAACAATAGTTCAAATGTGTCATTCTTCACATGTTGGTATTCATAATTATACTGTTTAAACAGTACATGTAGTTCAAATATGCTTGTTGCATTTATTAGTTTCAATAATATGAAGTAAAACAGTGCTTACTTTATTTGCGTACAATTAGTTGTCAGTTTATCCCCTTATTAACTGATTATCTAAATGTATAAACCAGATTACAATGTTCTGTGCCCTCAGGCTAAGTCTGACTGCTATGTACATGAAATTGGATAAATAAGTGATAATTGCTACTTTTTTAATCTCTTATTCAATGACTGCGATAAAAAAATTGTTGCATTTTTCCCATTTAATTACTTTCATAAATTTTCTGACGCTCTTCTCCATAAAAAACATAAAGTAATCATGTGTTAATCGTAACAGCCATTGTTTCTCCGGTAATCGATTAAATTATTAATCATTAATCATACAAGAGGGCCATGATGGCCCTATATCGCTCACCTGACTACCATTGGCTATAATACAGAGGCTCATGATTCTAACATAATTCGTAGAGGTCCACTACACAATGCTAAGTAACATTCCAAATATCTATTCTCTGCCAGTCGGCCTTCTTGTTTTTCTAAGTATTCCCTATATAGGCCTATGTGAAATCAAGTTACCTCCCTCTCACCCCCTCCTTCCCCTCCCCCCCCCCCCCCTCCCGGGAAGAGTTAATTTTGACCTGGGGTCATGATTTGAACAATCTTGGTAGAAGTCCAATAGGCATTTTTACATGCCAAATATCTAATCTCTAGGCCTTGTGGTTTCAGGGAAGAAGATTATTTCAGTTTTTCCTATATAAGCCTATGCAAAACCAAGTGACCCCCACCCCCGGGCGGGGTCAATTTGACCAAGGGGTCATGATTTGAACAGTTTTGCTAGAGGTCCACTAGCAAATGCTACATGCCAAATATCTAAGCTCTAGGCCTTGTTGTTTCAGAGAAGAAGATTTTTTTAAGTTTTCTCTATATAAGCCTATGAAAAAACTAAGTGACCCCCCGTGCGGTGTCACTTTTGATTCCGGGGTCATAATTTGAACAATCTTGGTAGAGGTCCACTAGACAATGCTACATGCCAAATATCTAAGCTAAAGGCCTTGTCGTTTCAAAGAAGATTTTTTAAGTTTTTCCTTTTTGTTGCCATAGCAACCAGAGTTCTGCATGGAATGGAATTCTTTGAACAACTTTGATAGAGCTTCATGCAAGGAACATCCCTGCAAAGTTTCATCAACATTGGCCCAGTGGTTTCAGAGGAGATGTCGTTTGAAGGAAATGGTGGACGGACGGACGGACGGACGTACGACGCACGACGGACGGAATGCGATCCTATTAGCTCACTCTGGCACTTTGTGCCAGGTGAGCTAAAAAATGCTTGATTAACGATTAATGAAGATTAATGGAAAATATTAATTGATTAATAACCGATTAAATTACTTTAATCGATTAATCCATGTCTGTGTAGAACAGACGTTTATCCCAGCTTTTAACCTGTAAATATTTTCTTTAAGCAGTATGGATATGTGGTAGGTAGGTAGGGTGGGTAGTGCATAATGTTGTATTCAAATAACTGAACGGGTTGTCATCAAACCTAAGAATCTTCAGCAAACATAGTTAACATTGGCATAATAAGATGCGTTGTAGTTCCGTAAAATCTTCATATACACTTGTTTCATAATATTTGGGTGGATAGTTAGTAATATGTTATAAAAGGCACACCGTGAGTAAACGAGACATTTCTCGATATCTGTTCTTCTTGAAAAAACACCATTATTTCACATACATTTCGCTTAATTTTAACGTTTTGAGAATGTTTGCTCGTGAGAATTGTGGAAAATGTAGACCTGTTATTTTCAAGTACAGACGCGCACGGCAAATCTATTGCAAAAGCATTGTGTGCTTTTAAAACGAGTATATACGATATACAAGGACCTACAGGTTCGTGGTAAATAGTACGTTAACGTTTTTATTATGCAATCTTTTATTCAAGTATAGGTAATTCTACAAGAAAAGGCTAATACAAAAGTATCACAGCTGGCCTAAGAACGGTGTCTTAACTTGATAAGTTATTGCCAAGTCCCAATTCATTTTTTCTCCTTACGAGAGACAGCTTCCTACTTTTTTGTAACATGAGCAAACATGTTCCATATATTACAATTTTTGTCTTAAATAAACTTAATATTTTTAAAAAGCAATGACTACAATTGGTGATACAAACACTCAAATTTCTCGTTAAAGAAGAAAATGTAACAGATGAGACAATTGAAATGTTGAAGTCTGGCATCAAGACGAAGCAAATTCAGTAAACATAAAAAACTGGTGAAATGATTAGTAAATGCATGTATAGGCAATGTATGCAACGATTCACCTACACTCAGCATTCGAGTGAAAATATTGTAAGCTTCTGATTACTACTAATTGTATTATAAGCTACACATCGAAGAGTGATGTTAACCCATTCTTTATCTTACTTTCGTTGGCGATTTTCATTAATTTCATCATATGTGTGCAAAGAACTATCCACTATATTTGTAGTTCACTCACATTCCCGTTTGACCGAAGCTGGTGTACAATAAAACATGTTTACTTCTCTCTAAACATGTGCAAAGAACTATTCACTACTTCACTTACATAAACATTTCCAAATCCGTCCTATATACAGCGGGCCGCTGCGGTCCCGCAATGTAGATAATAAATTATTACTGATCTGATTATAACTCATTTGATTTATGTAGGTATTTTTTCTCTGCGAAAAAGGATAGTTTATTAAAGTTAAATTGAGCATAGTATTCTGTGCTGAACCACACTATCCTGCCGCATAGCTAGTATATGAAATATATTTTACACAATATGGTTAACGCTTATGACTGAGTGCCTTAAAAAGTATGTGATTTTTCATTTTCAAACCACATCAGCAAATTTTGTTCTCCAAACATAGATTATGTGTTCAATGAATGTAAAATGATAAATAAATACAAATTCAAAGAACAACCTATGGCGAAAAATGCCTCATTTTACAACAATTAATAAATGTAGGGGCCATCTGTAATAAATCGCATCCACCCATTAATTGTACAACAACAACTCTACATAAATTATTGAATGGTTTATGGTACTGCAGTATATTTTAAACCGCTGATTTTATCGATAAATACTGGAATGCATAGCTGAAACTTTTAGGTTAAGTTATAATACTTCGATCTTATTATTTATGTTTTGGGGTTATTTAGTCTGACATCAGTTAAAGGATATGTCCCTTTAAGGTAAAAATATTTTTCCTTCAAAATTACATTCGCTTTGTAACACTGTCCACATTGCTTGAAATAGAGTGAACATTTTAGAAGGAATAAGCATTTATTTTAAAAAAAACTACTGCAGTAGGTTAATACCTGTTGAATTAGACAGATGTCTGCACACAAATTAAACCTTGCGTGTTTTTTCTTCTGTTTTAAAATATGTAATGATCAGTTTATTTCTTTGGGAAGAAATAAAAGACAAAAGATTCAAGTATAAATACCACCTGGTTTTAACCTGTGTATTATGAAAACTAGCTTTGATCTGTAAGAAACTATATGTTGAAACCTATATAATGACACAAATTTCAGCGGGGCGAATGCTTTCCTTTTACTCGAGACAAAAAAAATGTAAACAAAATATAAAGGTTTCCCGTGCAAGTGCTTCGAAATAAAAATACACACATATTGAAACTTTTAAGACTTACAAATTAACACCAAAAGCTGAATATTATTATTATTAATAATATGAGGTTTTAGGAACCCCCGATATGACGTCATTCGTACCAGGAACGTAGAATATTGATTCTACGTTCCTGTTCGTACGTATGCGCAGTGACTGGTCATCAACTGATCGGCCAAAAAGACTTCTAAGTGCGTATAAAAGCAATCGTTTCAATCTTTAGGTATGAGTAGCCTATATAGGTAAAAACAGGCTACTTTGATTAGGATCTCATATTACGGGCATGAGATTCAACGCCAAAAAGTGTTACATTTTGACTGTACGGCAGAAATCTAGTCATTTTTATCAACTTGATAATCATATCCTGCAGCAAGTCGGCGCGAATCCTTACCTTGTAATCATGTTTTCTGATAATCTTCAATGGAAATCTCATATTACAAAAATTACAAAAAAAATGACAAAGAAAGCAAACTCTACTTTGGGATTTTAACGTAGAAACTTGAAATACAGTCTAATGGACTGTAAAAGATAAGCATGCATATCTCTAGTTCGCTCATCCTTGGAGTACGGGAGTTGTGTTTGGGACCCATATAACCTACAGGACATAATGCCCTTGAAAAAATACAACGATTAGGTGCCCGTTTAATTAAAAATGGTAACAAGTCATATTCAAATGGATGCGTTACTGATTTGCTCGTGGACTTGAAATTGCCACCTTTGGAACAACGTCGACTAGAGTCTCGACTCGTCATGATGTTCTAAATCGTCAGGGGTATGGTACCGGCCATAAAGGCTTACAAAGTGTTCATTCAACAAAGGCAGAAAAGACAGATCCGACCTTTAACTCCCGGGGACTTTGTTAATTCAAACCCAGTGCTAAAGTACGAAATTATGAACAAAGAGTGCTACATAATTCCTGAAGCTAAATCAGACTTAAAAATTCCTTTTTTGTAAAAACTGTGAGTGACAGGAACAAACGTAGCGATTCACAAATCCGTGCAGAGACAGTAGGCAAATTTAAATCCGCCCTTCAGAAGTGCATCTAATATAACACTTGCGCACCTCCGCGGTTAATAAGACACCAGATATGGTTACTACCAGATACAGATACAGATTTAGGCTACTTATACCCTATGGAAAAATATTTAGTAGAATCATACCTCAGGTGTCAGTTGACCTGCAAGACGAAGGTTTATCAGGTATGACTACACTAAATCTTTTTCCATAGACTTACTGTATAACATTTAAGCACGGTCCGCATACCAAAACATTCGTTGAGTAGTTACACCCCAATAAATCTGTAGAACCACCTTAGTCACACCCAAAAAGCCCTTTTTTATATACATATAGTGATACTTTATAGCCGAAAATGCACCAGTAGGACATCACCCCTCGTCTGTAGGTTTTTGTTTACATTCTGTCAAAAAAATCAATATTTTCAGATAGCCACAGAACACCGTAAAATTAATCAGAAAAATAATAAACTATTTTTTTGTTATGTTCAACCATTGTACTTTTGATTTTAATTCTAGAAAACTTTAGTGCTACTAATCATTTTAAACCAATCAGAGACCACAGATATCTAATAGGTCCGCAAGTTCCCTACACAAATTGGCTGGTTCCAAGTCCCACCGATTTAGTGAAGTCATACCATCAATCTATACAATTTCCACCAACATAAAGCAGGAAATTATGGTATTACCAATTTATATTTGAATCTTCTTGGACAATGAAGTAAATATTGAGACAAGACAAAATTATTTATTGAAATATTAGGGAATGGACTCGGTCCAAATTTAATTGTTTCTAGTTTTCGCGACTTCAACAAAAATGTGCTGAAAAAGCCAGAGTAAGCTGAAACAAACTACAGTTCTTTTTGTGAGATATTTTTTTTTTGCAATATATATGTATGTTTACTCTTAATATTAAGCCTTGTCATCAGCAAACCAAAGTGGTCATCCTTCAAAAGGATAGAAGAGTGGGAGTTTGAGTGGGACATGGAATCAACCCCTTCATTATTCATATGTCCATATCATATATGGCCCAAAACATCTACAAATGTCAAGTAAGCCACATCACTGTTGGTATGCAATAAGAATCTATCACAAAATGAATGTTTTTTGTCACAGCCTTAGTCAGCTCGCTTATGGCCAGAAGTTATTAACTTTTCAGCTGCCAATGAAATGACAAGTAGAATGCGAAGCTAAACTTTTCTGCACTTGCCGTGGTTACACTGAACACCAGAATCAACATTTTACCAGAATCTACCAAAATCAGCTTTCGATTACCAGAATCTACTTTATATACAGTCAGGGGTGTAACTTGTTTAGCTTATTTTGAATAACTTCTACTTGCGAGTTATATCATACATGCCGTTTAGGGTTGAATCATTAACGGGAGATTTGTGAAAAATCACCGGGTTTTTGGACATCACAACGGGGTAAAAACGAAAACCAAAAAAACATGCGTTTCTGACGTCATACATGATACTTTATTCAACATAATGTAAACACATGCAGTCGCCATTTTAAGCACATTTAAACCTTGATTCTCATATGCAAAATTATTACTCAAACAAAATTCTCTGAATTTTAATGAAACAAGTGTAATAGTGGCCAAATTCTGGTAGCAGCACACTTTGTGGCGGACACAAATTGATCACAATTGCCTAATATAGCCAATCTCTCAGACGGACAGAATATGGTCAGATATACACGTTTTAGCGTATTCTAGGACACCAGGGTTTGAAAGTGTCAACTAAATAATTGAACAACAACCTTTACTGATATTACATTTATTGAGTGTGAATAAAATATACATTCGAAAACTATCTTTATTTAAATTGAGCTGTAGATATTGAAATATTAAGATGGATCTGTTGAAATGAATTTTATATATAAATTAAACTGAGAGGAGATTTACTAAACAATTTAAATCAGTTTTATAAAGAAGTTGACACTAAGTGTCGTGAGGACTAAGTCCTATTTTATTTTCAAGACTAGGTCTTGTACGGAACTGACCTTAGTAGCCAGAACCAAACTGATATAAAAGTAGTAGTGTCAACGTTTATATAGACAGTAAAAGAAGAAGTCATGAAATTCATGCAATTCTCGTGCACAAATTAATGATTGGCTTGGAGATGGAATAACAAGTTTCAAGGTTGAATAATCCAATGAAAACGTTTGTTAAATAACAAAAGTGTGTTTACCCAATCAGCAATGTTGTTTTATCTAACAATCCAGAATGGACCAAAAGCTATAAAAATACCGTAATGTATCTTGAAAATACCGGATGATTTATGATAAAATACGCGTCCTATTACACAAGAATAATGTCGTACTTACGTTTGATCTGGATACAAAGAAAAACAAAACAAACAAAAGCAACAATTTTATTTCTTTCAACTGGCGGTACATAATCTTTAATCAACTAGTACATTAAAAGTATCATATAATCATATTTAATAATCCTGACCAAGGTCTTTCAAATAATATGGTCCGGAAACGAGCGTAATACGTAAATAACTTGCCTCGGATCACGTGACAAACATCCGGGTACCCGCAATTTTGGAAAAAGAAAGAAAATATTGAAACTTTATATCTACGTATATCTCGATATTTTACCAATCAATTTGACCAACAAAGAGATCCTTAATACAATATATACTACTTGAAAGACCTTGTCCTGACGTGTCATCTTGTTGCAAACATCAATTACGTCACTCAGGCGCTAAGTATTACCCTGGGCAATGACCAGATGTTACTGACAATTAACACTAACGAGCGTAATAATTTAAAGAGCCGACTTTCGTCACCTAATCAACCAATTATCGAGCTCGCGTGTCAAGGTTTTGACTCTGTATATTCAAACTTGGACTTAAGTGAGTATTTAACGAATTTTATGGATTTTCTTTTCTTTCAAGACAAAATTTTGATTTATCTGGAGATTTGGGTGTTTTTGCAAGCTTCGCCGGGGTAAGGGTCTAAATATCGGGAGAACCCGGCGAGTAACGGGAGAACGGCATGTATGAGTTATATTTATCTTTTACTATTACTCACTAAAATAACTTCTTCTAAATTCAGTCATAATAACTCATTCAAGTTATTTTCGTTCACATACGAGAGATCGCCGTAACATCACACGGCAATTTTCATAAGATTGCTAGTGGGCAATAACAGTTGTGTTTACAATTTGTTTGCATTGGAAAGGAATTTTTTATTTTCTATAACTTTCTTGCTATGTGAAGGATTTTTAAAATTCAGAAAGTTATGAAATGCTCTTGGTACTCATATTTTCACAATAAAATATCTCTTTTGAAAAAGATACTGTTTTTAATGACACTTTACTTTTCATAACGGCTTGTTGCTGCAATAATCATTTACAAAAACAGTGTAAGATTTTTGACTCGTATGCAAAGTTCTAGAAAATAATATTATTAATACTCTATCTATGCTACTCATGAGAAATTAATTCCAATTTTGCTCATATAAGCAGAACAACCCTTGTCACTAACATTAAGTTCTATATACAAAACTACACTAATTAAGTACTACAGTACTAATAACTTTATTTTAGCTCACCTGGCACAAGGTGCCAGTGTGAGCTATTGGGACCATTTAGTGTACGCTGTAAGCCCATTTCCTTCAAATGACATCATATCTGAAACCACTGGGCCAATGTTGATGATACTAAGCAGGGATGTTCCTTGCATGAAGCTCTACCTAAGTAGTTCAAAGAATTCGGTTTTTCTTTCCATTCCATGCAGAACTCTGGTTGCCATGGCAAAAGAAGGGAAAAACTACTAAACTCTTTTGAAAAGCAGGAAGGTCTAGAGCTTAGATATTTGGCATGTAGCATTGTCTAGTGGACCTCTTCCAAGACTATTCAAATTATGGCCAGCGGGTCAAAATTGACACTGCCCTGGGGCCAGAGTTTTTTTATTTTTCGTTTTACGGGAATTTTTTCAAAAATAAGCGCCAGGAGGAGGGAATAAAAATAAGAAAAAGATGTCGAAAAATGAGCGTCGAGAAAAAAGAATAAAAATAAGATGGATTTTCCATATTTTTTTCTTTTTTTTTGGAAACCTTTATAGAATGTATGTTTTGAAGTTGTGCACACTTGTTTTGTACTCCATACTGCCTGTTGTATAATAGTTCTGTATTATAAAGGCAAAACAAGCTGTCATTTTCACAAATGATTATTAGTGACATGGTTGAGTGTGAGCTTGTCATGCCAAAGGTACTGGGTTCAATTCTCGGTTTGGCCTAAAGGTTGTTCTCCTCTCGGTTACTTCAATGGCAACGAGGATAAGTTCTGATAACTCGGTGACTGGGAATAGGCCACCAGGGGAGCAATAATGGGCTAGAAACTGCAAGGCTGCACAGTTGATGTCTGGCGCCATAACATAAAGAGAGGAAAAGTGTAGTGATATAGGCCACTTCAAACAGCCTCGCTGTTGGGATACCTCTTTAGCGACATGACTGTGTGTGCACCTTTCATGCCAAAGATACTGGGTTTCGATTCCCGGTTGGGTCTAAAGATTTTATGCCCCCAAAGGGTGGCATATAAAAATCGCACCGTCCGTCTGTCTGTCCGTCCGTCTGTGCGTCCCTACTTACAAATTCGTGTCCAGACTGTAACTCTGTCATGCATTGAAGGATCTTAAAATAACTTGGCACAAATGTCTAGCACATCAAGACGACGTGTCGCGTGCAAAACCCACATCCCTACCTCAAAGGTCAAGGTCACACTTAGAGTTTGAAGGTAATGGAATCCTGTATATATGCACACATTCGTGTCCGGACTGTAACTTTGTCATGCATTGAAGGACTTTAAAATAACTTGGCACAAATGTCTAGCACATCAAGCTGATGTGTCGCATGGATTTTAAAATTACATACCACAATTATTGAGCACATGGAGAGGACAAAGACTGTGAGACACCTCTTTCGGGGGCATTCGTCACTTGTGAGGGACAGCTCTTGTTTTTCTCTTGGTTACTTTAGACATATTATTTTCGACCAAAAAAGTGTAAAGGCTAAAAAAATATGTGTGGTTCAGGTAACATTGGTCAAAGAAATAGGGTAGGTAGGTCGGGTTTTTTTTCAGACGCAAGTTGTTACAGACGTACAGTACAGGCCTGGATTATGCAAAAAAACGCAAACTCCACACTTCGCGGGAGTAACTCGGAGACAAATAACGTGACTTCGAGTGAGCTTGGGAGTGCATGAAGTGACTTCGCGTACGGAGAAATATCGCGTCCTTTCGCGGGAGTAAAATCGCATCACTTCGCATGATTTTACAGGTAAATGAACGGGTTTACGGGACATAAAAATCAAATTTATTATAGCCGGTAGAAATGTGTCTACACGTGAAATGTTTTTGAGTTGTATGCATGTAACATTCAAAAATATTTGCCGACCGACGTACATTTGTATAGCGTGTTCAATATATTTTATTAACAAAAATAAAACTTACTCATAACATTATCTATTCCAAACTATTATTTCTATAATCCAAAAGGGGGGGGGGGGGGGGGGGGGGGGGGGGGGGGTTATCAGACTATTGTCAAGAATCACTTTTTCATGTCTCAAACTGTCAAATATCTCGATCTGTTTGATGCCACGTGCTTCACTAAGATCAAACAAACTCACATGTACAATGTGCGTCGGCGTTTGTTCTTTGATCTCGTGACACCTGCGGCTTTATCTTTATGAATAAAAAGAGGTTGCAGTAAAAAAAATATTTCGGCAAAAGTTATTCATTAAAAATAATAGCAGAAAATTGTTACTGGAAAAGCGTTGGCTTTGACAGTTGATGAAACAATTAATGACAAAAAAACGGACACGCTGGAACGCCACGATTTTCTTTAAAACAGAACGTTTTGATTTAAATACAGAACAATTGGAAATGTTAATTGATAAATACTTTTTGCATTCACAACTCAACAGCTTGGATTTGCCAAAAATTTCATAATTGACTGGATTAGTACGACAGGCCATATTCTTCACACCTATCGCGAGTGACAATGCTAAGGGACAGCGGATTTTTAACGGAAATAAATATTTTAAATCAACATAAAAGGTGATAACTATTTTAGGTTCTGACAAAGAAATAACTCAATACTTTTTGAAACAATAAAAACAACAACATAACGCTGTGATAGTATACAGTAGCGGCGATTCTCAACGAAAAACGTCGACGGCGATGTCTGATTCGATCTTTGTGATTCAATGGATCTAAAATCAACAGGTTGCTTTTACAGGTGTGTTTTACCAAATTTTAATTAATAAATACTTCACGCGAAGTCACTCCAAAATACTCGGAGAAACGCTGTTGCGAAATTAGCGTTAGGTTAAGTAACACTAAATTTTATTTTCTTTCGGAGATAGAAGCAACGGGCGGCGGAAAAAAAAAAATAAAGTTAAGAATCGAATCTTTTTCTTATTTGGGTTTTGCAATATTTAGGTACGGCGCTCCCGTAAAACGAAAAATAAAAAAACTCTGGCCTGGGGGTCACTTAATTTTACATAGGTTTAAGCATAGGCTTATATTATACTAATATAAGAAAAACTTTAAAGATAGTCTTGACTGAAACCACATGGGCTAGAGCTTGGATATTTAGAACCGCCGGTCAAAATTAACCCTACTCTGAGGAGTCACCTGATTTCACATAGGCCTATATAGAGAAAATTAAAAAATCCTTTTGTCTAAAACCACAAGGCCCAGAGCTTACATAAGTAAAAATGTAGCATTGTTAAGTGGATCTTTTCCTGTGATGCATTATTTGACATTTTTACTGTAGTCTGTGGTAGCCAGGTGAGCAATAAAGGGTCATCTTGGCCCTCTTGTTGTGTTTCAGAATGGTGTCCATATGCATTGAGTTGCTGTGGCAGTGTGCAGGTAGAGAAATCTTGTAGGAATCCATGGTATAGACAAATGTGCAAAGAGAGAATAGTTATAAAGGTACTGGATATTGAATGAGTGGCTTGGGAAGAATAAATGCCGTGAGAACATGAAAAGAAGAGAAGGGATGAGTTTGTAACTCAAGCTTTATTTGAAATTCTTCATATTTGCCTGGGAAACTTTGAAAAAACATGGCTAAGCAATCGACTGAAAGATGAAAACCACTCAAATGTGATGTTTGTAATAAAGAACACTTAAAATCTTGCAATTTACTCCAGAGGAGACAGTATGAGATCGCATATAGGAGAAGAGAGTGGCTTTAAATGTGAGTTATGTGAATTTACATGTTATGAGGAGCTTAATCTTGAGGCACATATGAAAATACATATGAGAAATGAAACAGGAGAAAAACGCTTTAAATGTTGTGTTTGTGAGTATGCAAGTAGATATAGAAGTCATGTTACGGTACATATGAGAATACATTCAGGAGAGAAACCTTTTAAATGTGACATATGTGAGTTGGCATTTATTCAGAAGAGTAATCTGAAGGCACATATGAGAATACATACAGGAGAAAAATGCTTTAAGTGTAGTGTTTGTGACTATGCAAGTAGATATAGTGGAGATCTTACGACACATATGAGAATACATTCAGAAGAGAAACCCTTCACATGTGACCTATGTGAGTTTGCAAGTAAGCAGAAGAGCAATCTTACAGCACATATGAAAATACATACAGGGGAAAACTGCTTTAAAGGTGACCCATTTGAGTTTGCAAGTAATAAGGACAGTAATGTAGAGGTATATATGAGGAAACAGTCAACAACGAGGATACAAACAAAAGAAAAACGCTTTAAATGTGGAGTTTGTGATTATGCAAGTTACACAAGTTATGAACTTCGGAGACATTTAAGAATACATTCAGGAGAAAAATGCTTTAAATGTGATTTTTGTGAGTATGCAAGTAACACGAACAGTTCTTTGAAGCTTCATATGACAAAACATACAGGAGTAAAATATTTCCAATGTGATGTTTGTAGTTATTCAAGCAATTATAGAAGTGCTTTGAATTTTCATATGAAATTACATACAGGAGAGATAAATTTAAAATGTGATGTTTGTGATTATGTAGGTAAACGAAGCTATGATCTGAAGAGACATACGAGAAAACATACAGAGGACAAACACTAGCACTGGGATAATTGTGATTATGTAGGTGATACATGTACATTGATAGTACATTTTGTAATAGGAGTCTTATAAGAAGCATATGAGAATACATAGGGGAAAAAGGTTCTTTATATGTGATGTTTTAAACAATCACATTGACATTTGAGAATGCACACAGGGTTAAGATGCAACCCCTCAGAAATCAAACCCCTATAACAAAACTCATAAAATCTTACATAGGTACAAACATCTTTGAAACTGCAAGGCCTACTGCCAAGTATTTGGTATGTATCAAGATTGTTCAAATCATGACACCCGGATCAAAGTCGACCCTGCCCTTGGGGTCATTTGATTTTTACGTAGGCTTAAGTATAGGGAGAACTTCAAAAATCGTCTTGTCTAAAACCACTAGGCCTAGAGCTTAGAATTATTGTACATGGAATTGTCAATTGTTCAAATCATGAGCCTGAGGTCAAAATTGACCCTTCCAGTGATGTGATTGGCGACCTTGTATTATAGCATATGGTAGCCATGTGAGCGATATAAGTCCATCTTGGCTCTTTTGTTTTGGTTACTTTAATTATAATTTCACAGATTACAGCCAAAATCTGCTTGTAATAATGATTATTTAAAGTTTACTTTGTGTTTGTTTTCCTTAAAAATAATGCATCATTTAGTGCAACACAAAAAATGTGTGTACTGTATAGAAGTACTAACACTTTGACATTGATGATTAAAACTAATGTTAGTTTATTTATTGTACTGTTGAAATAAAAAATAAAATTCAATTACCTGTGTTTCAACCTGTTGTTTAAAAAAGGAATATATCATTCATCATTATTTGAATGGTTATTTGTATCAATAATTAATTATATGTTCATTTTTAGCTTTGCTGGACGAAGTCTAGAGGAGCTTATGCCATGGTTGTTTCTCAGTTGTCCGTCTGTCTGTAAACGTTTCCTTGGTAATGCTCTACAGGTCGCAAAATTCATTGGAATTTGATGAAACTTGCTGATAAGGATCCCTGCAACTTGTAGATGTTCCCTATAAATGTTTTTGGGGTCAGTGTGTGAAAGGTCAAGGTCACAGTGACCTCTGTTAGATTTTCCTTGACAACGCTCTATGGGTCACAGTTTTCTTTCAATGTTCATCAAACTTGCTCAGAAGGTTCCCTGTAACATGCAGATGTTCCCTCTATAGATTGATTTTAGGGTCAAAGGTCAAGGTCACAGTGACCTTTGTTAAATTTTCCTTGATGACGCCCTACAGGTCACAGTTTTCTTTCAACTTTCATCAAACTTGCTCAGAAGTTTGCAGGGCCCACACTGGGCTGAAAAAAGTTGGAGCCACTTTTTTTTGGAGTGACAAGGATGGGGTATCCACTCATGCGGCGTGGCGCAGCGAAAAATTTTTACTTCCCAAAGGCAAATGGTGATTTTCTAGCTATACTTTTGGGGCCTTTGAAAGACAGTGTGTATACCTTTGAAGCAAGTTTTGTATTTTAAAATGTAGTCCTGTGTTTGTTAATTTGCTAAAATCAATACAGGATTACATTTCAAATTCAATCCTTACTTTTAAACACATACAAACAATTCTTTTTTTAAAGATGTTGCCTGGTTTATGAAAGCTTGTATACCTTGCAAGGCCTTGAAAGCAAGAAGTGTATTTAAAATGTTGTCCTATGTTGGTAAGTTTCCTACTATTGAAATTAACATTAATTAAATTGTCCAAAGTTTGCCTCACTTAATTTCTCAGTGAAAAGTATTTTTTTATCTTACTTTTCAGGAGTTTTTCTTTTTATATTGTAAAAGTCTTTAAAAAATTTTTATTGGCAGCAACTTTACTAATTACTGCAGAACACGCAAGATAAGACAGCGGCGACAATGTTTGCAAAATCATCAAAGCGTTCATTATTTCGCCGATTTGTTTATTAATTAAATGATTCTCCGAAATAAAAGACATATAATCAGCCGTAATTACAACTTGGGATCACGTTTGAGTCGCTCTATTTTTCGTAAAATTTCGAGTGTCATTCTTGATACCGCACCGCCTACTCGCTACCATTTGTTACATCAGCTTTCATTGGTCAATAAAAACTTTAAGCCAATCAAAAGCGGCGAGACAACACATCGATTTAAAGGTTGACATGTGCGTTTTGACATGTGTAATGTTTATTGTCAATTTAATAGTTAAGTAAACATCGATTATTAAGCGGATTATTTGATTGCTAATTGATTGCAAATTGCATTTCTCGCGTGTCCAGATGTTTATTGAATGCAGACTGGGTTACGATTTTTCTTCGCCACTTTGATCGAAGTTTCGCCAAATGGCTCGAGTGGCGAACGACAGCGTGGGCCCTGACGGTTTCCTGCAACATGTAGATGATCCCAATGGTTTTTAGGGTCAGTGGGTCAAAGTGATGGCCACAGTACTAGTGACTTCCGATCGATTTTCCTTAAATATGCTCTACGGGTCAAAGTTTTCTTTGAACTTTCTTGAAAATTGCTCAGAAGGATCCCTATAAAATGTAGATAATATCCCTATCAATTCTTTGGATAATTGGTCAAATGTCAAGGTCACAGTGACCCAAATTTTGAAAACATTTTCTGCTGAGATTTATTCGATCCTCAGTCTTCAAACTTCATAAGATGATTGGTCTTACTGAGTAGATGATCCCTATTTTTTTTTGGGTCAGTGGGTCAAATTTCAAGGTAACAAGTGACCCGAACTTTGAAAATATTTTCCACTCAACATCTCAAGATTTACATCACCCACAGTCTTCAAACATCATAGGATAATTGGTCTTACTGAGTAGATGATCCCTACTGTTTTTTGGGGTCAGTAGGTCAAGGTCACAGTGGACTCCTTTAGCTTTTCTTCGATTTCAGTCAACATGTCACAATTTTCATTTGACTTTCATGAAATTTGTTTTGATGATCCCAATTGTTTTTGGGGTCAATGGGTAAAAGTTCAAGGTCACCATGAAAGCTGATCCGTACTGTCTCTATGCTCAGTAGATCAAGGTCGCAGTCTTCCTTAAAAGTGCCTGTCTGTCTGACGTGTGTCAGACAAAATTTTAGCCGGTCAGGCATTTTGTTTTTAAGGAGGGAGCGCTAGTGACCACCTAGGTTTCTATGTAGAATAAATTCCTCTATTTTAGCCTCTAACTGACTTAGTGTTTGCCCTACATTTAGACTTTATTAACAGCTGTTTATTACTAAAACACGTTTCTCTTATAAGTGTTGACAGCATGCTTGAAAACAGTTGGTTTGTATTGGGTAGATGTATACACTGCACTGGGTAAAGGTTGTCATTGAAAAAGATGGGGAAAAATTGATTTCTTGAGTTTGAAATTGAAATATTTGCAATCTTGTTTCAGATTTGATTTGATTTTTTTTGCTGAACATGCTGAAAGGCATTTTCCTTTTATCATATTTGTTGTCATTAGGTAAAAGTCTCACTATCAATAAGAGGGCTATTTGCACATGCGCAATCACGTCTATAGAGTCTGGCTCTATTAAGATAGAGTGATACATAGAATCACCTGTCAGAAGTTTATGGCAAATAGACAGGCATGATATTAAAGTTTTAGACATTTTCATTGGACAGAAATGTAGGGCATACACTAATTGCCTTTTCATTAAATGCTAAATTTCAACCAAAATGAATATGTGGCCATTGCGTACCAAGATGGCTGGTACCCTGGGATAGTGGAAGAAATTAAAGACACTGAAATAGCCATGTGAAATCATGATACCCTGTAGGAAGCCAGGCTATTTCCAGTGGCCTGGTCGAGAAGACAAGCAAACTGTAGCAATAGGTTCCTCTTGCATAGAAATTGATGCCAGACTGCGAAACTCTGGAAGACAGTGGTTTATAAAAAGAATTTGACCAAATACAGCAGAAGTTTGAAGATTTTAAATATGTGTACTTTTAAATAATGTGTTTCAGTCAGGGTCATATCATTTACCTGTTGCTTTGTGAAAAAAGAAACAGCAACTGAAAATGTGACTGAGAAGATGGAAGATGGAATTTTGTTTTAATGATTTTTATTCAAGTGAATTTATTGAAGTAACAAAGCATTAAATGTAATTTTATAATCTATGGTTTGTGTAGAACTGTGATTTTATGAGAAGGGTCTTTATTTTTATAATATTTAGAAGACAGATGAATTAATTTGATGTTGAATGATTGAATTGTTGCAAACTATCCATAATGTTATTGTTCGATGAAAAATTTAAAAAAGAATGTAGAAATGTTTTTATGTCATTTTGTGTAAAATTCCTTTATTCTACAACAAATCTGATGGCAGAAATCAATTCTGCAGGAAAAATACCACTAGGGCACAAAGTTTGGTTAAGATATCTCAATTAGAACAAAACTACAGAAGAATATATTATTGCTTTAATTTTTCGGTTCCGGACCGAACTTTTCTGTATGTTTTTATATAGAGAAAATTTCACGAAAAAGCCGTCATTTTTCAACTTTCAAATTTGAATAACTTTAGTTCTAATTAAGATATTTGAAAAATCTAAACTGTTCTGGAAAGGTCTTTCCAAGGCCTTTCATTTGCAATCAATTGCATATCAATATGTTAACTTTCAAAAATTAGTCAGGGTTGCTACATTAATCTTTTTGTGTTGGAAAGTGACTTATGGTGGCATATATTACTTCCATACTTAAGTTAACTGAGTTTCGTGTTAATTATCTAGATAACTACTTAATATCCGTTATTAACTGATTATCTAGTTATATTTTCGCAAAACATTTCTAGGTAGGATACAGAGTATTTTTGAAGACAATTCTACAGGTGAATGTTTACACTTTTGTTTATTACAATTTGAAGAAGGCCAGCAGAATGGATTTCATGCTACAGAACTTGTGATGTATTATTCTGAATTATCATTAGAAACAAACTATTCTCTGTATTCTGCCTGTGCCTATTCTTTATTACAAAGAGTTGTTAAAATTTCTAGAAGCTAAAATCTGAATGGATGGATGTCATTACTTCTTACTTGAACTAGAAATTATTTAAGGCTCTCTGGTTGAAAAATACCGTATGTGCACGAACATGTATATGCAGAACAATCCTTGTCAGTACTAGTAAATCCATCGTCCAAACCCACTGTCCATTACGGAATTTATTCATGAATGGTGTGAATAACCTGGGTACTGAGGATTTAGTAAATTCTGTTCAAAACAACACTCTTATTTTCATTTTGTTTTTCAGAATGGTATCCGTTATGCATTGGTAAGGAGCAACTGGTAGTGTACAATAAGAGAAATTGTGTAGGATTTCATGGTAAAGAAAGACATACAAATATATATTAGAGAAGTTCTGTACACCGAATGAATACAGGGAGTAAATGAAAGCCTGATAAAGATGAGTTTGTTAATGTATTTTGACAACTATACGTACTTTACTGGGAAGCAAGTGGCTGAAAGAGAAAAACCATTCAAATGTGATGTTTGTTATAAAGAATATACTTCTAGTCTAGCAATTTACTCCTGAAGGGACAATCTGAGAATACATATAGGAGAAGAGAATACCTTCAAATGAGACCTATGTGAATTTAATAGTTCTGAGAAGGTCAGTCTAAAGACACATATGAGAATTTTCGACACATATGAGAATTCATACGGGAGAAGTGTACCTTTAAATGTGACCTATGTGGGTGTTCGCTAAACATGAGTAATCTTACGGCATTTTGAAAATACATACAGGAGAGAAACTCTTTAAATGTGACATATCCGGGTGTTTGTTAAACATGAGTACTCTTATGACACATGAAAATGCATACAGGAGAGAAACCTTCAAATGTGACACTTGTGCATTTGGATGTAGTCTAAAGAGTAATCTTAAGGCACATATGCAAACACATACAGAAGTGAAGCCCTTTCAATGTGACATATGTGAGTTTGTCACTAGACATAAGAGTAATCTTATGACACATATGAAAATACATACAGGAGAGAAACCCTTTATATGTGACCTATGTGGGTTTGCAAGTAATAGTAAAAGTACTGTTATGACACATATGAGAATACATACAGGAGAGAAACCCTTTAAATGTGACCTATGTGAGTTTGCAAGCAATCAGAAGAGTAATCTTACGACACATATGAAAACACATACCGGTACTAGAACAGAAGTGAAAACCTTGAAATGTGACATATGTGAGTATACATGTAAAAGGGGTAATCTTAGCAGACATTTAAGGATACATTCAGGAGAAAAACCCTTTAAATGTGACCTATGTGAGTTTTCAAGTTCTCAGAGCACTCATGTTAAGACACATTTAAGAACACATACACAAGTGAAGCCCTTTAAATGTGACCTATGTGAGTTTGCAAGTAAGCAGAAGCATAGTCTTAAGGCACATATGAAAAGGCATATGACGACAGGAACTCAAAGAAGAAAAAAAGCGCTTTAAATGTGATGTACATTTGTATGTGAATATGCAAGTACATGTAGTAAAAGTGATGATCTTAGGAAGAATTCTAAAGTACATTCAGGAGAAAAGCACTTTTAAGTAATTTTTACTGAAATGAAAATTTGATTAGAAAACATATATCTGTTTTGTTAAAAGTCTATGTAAAGTTTAAAACTGCCTGTTATGATTGGGTTTAAAACTTGGTCAACCTGTAAGATAACAAATACATGTGTATACTTTTGAGGCCTTGTTGTAATCAGATCTACATAAAACATATCCTTCAGTTATCCTAATAATATAGAACAGGATGTGTATCTTCCATTTTTGAGCATTGATGGAATGCGAGCAGTGCTATGAGAAGTCCTGCCTAAACGTGTGGGTTAAGTGGCTATGGTAACAATACGCAACAGTAAATTCTCTTTGATGTCATTCATTCAGTATGTTTTATTTGGTTGTTTTTGGGCTAATGTGGCTAAAAAGCACAATAGAGAGAACAAAAGAATCGCCACACAGCTGCCAATTTGTATGTATGTCAGTCACAAAAACTTAACGTTGGCTTTAACTGTGTTATTTCTTTAGATTTCTTGATCAAACTTTCAAATTGTATTGCTTATGACAAAAGTAGTGGACCTCTACCAAGATTGTTCAAATTATGACCCCAGGCTCAAAATTGACTCTGCCAGAGGGGGTCACTTGTATTTCCATAGGCTTGTATAGGAAAGACTTTAAAAATCTCCTCTGAATCCACAAGGCATAGAGCTTAGATATTTAGCATTGTGGCATAACCTAATGGACCTCTACGAAGATTGTTCAAATTATGACCCCTGGGTCAAAATTGTCCCCAGAAGGGCCACTTGTTTTTACATAGGCTTAATGTGGGAAAAACTTTTAAAAATCTTCTCTGAAACCACAAGGCCTAGAGCTAAGGTAATTGGCATGTGGCACAACCATGAGGACCTTCTACCAAGATTGTTCAAATTATGACTCCACAGTTAAATTTGACCCCACCTGGGGGTAACTTGTTTTTATATAGGCTTATTTAGGATTTTTTTTAAAATCTTCTCTGAAACCACAAATCCTAGAGCTTAGATATTTAGCATGTTGCATTACCTAGTGACCCTCTACAGAGATTGTTCAAATCATGACCCCAGGTCAAAATTGATGCTGCCCGGGGGTCTCTTGATTTTACATAGGCTTATATAGAAGAAAATCTTGAGCCCATACAACAGGCATGTAGTCAAAATTGACTTTCTGCTATTGATGATCTTCTATTATTATAGCCATTGGTAGGCAGGTGAGCGATATAGGGTCATCTGAGGTCCACTAGGTAATGCCACATGACAATAAGCCCCCTGTTCTTGAGAAGAGAAGCCTTCCTTGCCATGGCAAAGAGTTCTGCATGGAATGAAATTATTTGAACAACTATGAGAGGGTTTCATGCGAGGAACATGGTTTTAAAGGAGATGTTCTTTGACGGAAAATGTTAACGGACGGATGTATGACATACAACAGACAGTGAGCGAACCTAAAAGCTCGCTTGGCAACTTGTTTCACAGCCTCATGATTTTAAAGGAAGAAGTCGTACACAAAATTGTTATAAACCAGTACCTAAATGAATGTAAATTTGTGAACCTAATGCATTCCTTTTAATACCTGATAAATACTCGCACACAAATTGACACATTACCGAGTAAAAGAAGCCAACACAAAAGAACTTCACTGAAGTGTAATGTGCATTTATTAAGTCATACGCAATAAAGTAGCAAAAGATCTAGAAAGTTGAACATTAAATACATCACAGTTCCAACATGTTGTTACAGGTAAACACTTAACAGTCACTTCCATTGTTTGTAATTGTGCTTATTAGGTCCACCATCCTCGTTCGAGGTATAGTCGGTACGACCCGGTCACTTCCATTCCTAGTGCAAAACTACTTTTACAGCACCTTAAAATAGATATGCTTGCAAGTTGCTATTTCACAATTTCATGGATTTACATTCACTGGCAGATTTCACAGTTTGTGGAGAAGTTCTTTGATATAAAAATGTATACAATGAAATCGTGGGCAAAAATTTTAGACAGACCTTTGAATCGGCCATATGGTCAATTCACAAAGAATATCAAAACTACGTTTATAGTACTTCATTCTTGTTTACAATGGTTTTGCACTGAGCCTTTGAACTGCACGCAATCTCAATACATGATACAACAAGAGCTGTCACTCGTAAGTGACCAATGCACCCGAGGTGGTGACACTTTAATATGGTTCTTGTGTCTTGCACTACTATATATTGCCAAATTCCTATATTCAAAGTTTGGTATAAAATCATTGCATTTTAATGCATGGTTAACTCCAAGAAAATAACGGGAGATAATTCACAAATAAGGCAATATAGGGTTATGGTTCTTGGTCACTGCATTAATTCCTTTATTGTCCTCTCTCACTCTGCAATTTAAACCACTTTCCTTCAGTACTTCAGAGTTGTGCTTTGGATAGGAAAATGTAACAAAGAGAGATAATTTAAAAATAAAGCAAGATAAAGTTATAGTTATTGTACACTGCACTTCCTCTTATTGTGCTCTATCACTGTGTGAAATTTCAAGTAATTCCCTTTAATACTTTTGGAGTTATGCTCTGGACAAGAAAATTCAATAAAGGGAGATAATTAAAAAATCAGACAATCTATGGTTATGATTCTTTGACACCGTACTTTCTTTATTGTTCTCTCTTACTGTATGCAATTTGAACCACTTTCCTTCAATACTCCAAAACTTCAGAGTTATGCTCTGGACAAGAAAATGTAACAAAGGGAGATAATTAAGCAATTAGGCAAGGTAGAGTTATAGTACACTGCACTTCCTCTCATTGTGCTCTATCACTTTATGGAGTTTCAAGTAATTCCCTTTAATACTTTTGGAGTTATACTCCAGACAAAGAAGTGGGGAGTTTCAATAGATGATCATGTAAATTGACAAATTCAAAGCAATAATTTGTGGTGGTCAAAAATCAAATTTGTTAAATACTGTAAAATCTTGACAGTGCAAATGGATCCTAATTTCACAGGTTTTTGCACAGCATGCATTAAAGGTCCAATACTAAGGAAAGCGAAAATTCAAATATACTTTAAAAAACACAGAAATAAGTTATTTTAATAAAAAATGAAAGTGGATGTAGAAATTCTAAAAAACCACAGTACATGTACAATTATTTTCTAGCATTATGAGAAAGTAAAAAGGGACCTGGGTGGTCATTTTGCCGAATCCTGAGATTCACATAAATACAAATTTTTTTTTTCGTGTTCCAAACACTTTCTGTAAATTTTAACCTGACAACCTTCATTATTTAGTGTCTTGCATAAGGTAATGTACTTGCCATTGAAATAACTGTCATTTAATTTTCGCTTAGTAATGGACCTTTAAATGTCACACAAATCCAAGACCTGGCAAATTTGTTTTTCAATTCAATTGTATCCAATTTGCTATACTACTGAGCACAATTTAACTGGAATAGCACTAGCTAAAAGAAAGTGATTCTACTATAGCACAGTTAATCTTAACAGCATCAGTCAACTTTCACTGCCGTCATAACTTCACTTGGATAACATCCCCAGGTTCTATAGAATAATATGATAAATATCTCTGATCATTGTCTAGCTCTATCTCCTGCCCCTCCATCTGAAAAGAAAAATATGACTTTTTCAGAATATTATTCGACCTATTCACAGAGGCTAAATAGAGGAACTGATCCTGCGTACTTCAGTATTAACTGGTCTCGCTAATAATTCCAACTTCTAAACAGTCTTTTTATCTCGGTCTTAGTTAATACTAATTTATTTAAGCTCGATTCTGAAGAAAACTTGAAGCTTATGGAGTCACTCTCGAGTCCGCTTCCTGGAAATACCAGTACTGGTGTCATATGAGGAGGTATGGTCATGACTCATGACCCCAGTGGGGTTCGACCCCGCAACATCCGGGATAAGCAGCAGATACCTTAACCTCTACACCACTGCCCGGCCCCCCCAACCCCCTTAAAACTGGAGTTTTCCTGTACGTAAGTCAAACTGGTCAGCCTGTCTCATTAGTAAACTCTTTTCAAGGTCTCACCATGTACAGATGACCATTAATGTAGGTTAGACTGTACTATCATTAATACACAAGGGCTGACCAGAAAGTATTGAAAAATCTTTCGGAAGGACAATGCTCGATTCAAAGTTTTGACTTGTACACTTCTTCTATTCCACAAATTGTACTTTGAGGGTCAATTGTGAAAAAATTAAAACTGCATATAAACAAAGAAGCAAATGCAGTAGGTCCATGGTCAATCCTCAGCATTTACCTTCTGACTGAGGTACGAAAGCTGGAACTCCGAGTCCAGTTTGTATAGTCTGTAAATCAGAGCTTTCAATTTCTGGACCGTCATTGTACCTGAAAAAAACATCCGCATTCTTTTAATATGGACACTGAAAAAAAAACTAAATGTGTTCGTTTCTGGAGAGACCAAACATTAAAGAAGAAAATTTCAGGATTGGTATCGCTGTATTTAAAACTGTTCACTGCTACAAATATCTCTGTGTAATATTCAATTGTAAATGTACTTCACACACCACACTGACCCTCTTAGGGGGAAAAATTCAGGGATAGCACTCACAGAAAAATTAATTAACTCCTTCATTTAAAGTATTAAACTTCATATTAAATCTTTTGAAAACCTGATTTCTTCATGCATATAGTACTTTGAACTGTCTTGCTGCACTCACCTGGTATTTTCTTTTCTATTCCCTTCTTGTCAGGCATCGAAGGACACGCTATTTTAATAGCTAGAATTGCAGTTAAGAAAATATCAAACAGTTGGTATAATTAAACAAGCCAGGTGCTAAGGTTGTAAAACATTTGCTCAGTTCTCTAGCTTTAGACTGGTCAATTTAAAAGTGGATCCCATTATAGCCAATCAGAGGTCAGAAGAACTCGCATATGAATTTATGAGACTGGACCAGTCTCTTAAAGATGATTTCAGGTAATTGTACTTGACAAAATTGTGCCAACCTCGATCATATATGAAACACTTCCAAAGCTTATAATGTATGCATTGAGTTTGGAAAGAAATAATATTCAATGCTTAAGGTGAGAACTATTTTTTTAGGAGGCCAGTCTCGCATACATGTCCTTTGATTGGCCTAGAAGCAGTGAACTCAGTTTTAAACTTGACCCATCAAAGACTAGTATTTCAGAATGGTCCAAAAGGAAAATTGCAGACTGGTTCTAGAATAAAGTTTCTATGAAGGATACTAATAAGACTGCTCTTTAGTGAAGTTGACTCCTGCTGCATTTCAGAATCTTCTGGCGCTCCCCATACTGTAAACAAAGGGTAATACAAAATGTTCATGTATTGAACATATAGAGGATATTTGTTGGTTTCAGTGTAATATCACATTATCATTTCACTAAGTGGGCTCGAAAAGCGATATTTTCACGAGTGGCACAGTCACAAGGGAATATAACTACTTTTAGTGTTCATGAGTGAAATTATCGTGATATTACATTGATACAAACAATTTTTCTGTTTAATTTATATCTCAAACTACTTTTACTGAGTTTGTTTCAATAAAATTTCGAAAATCGCAGGAAACATCAGAAAGCATCGCACA
The DNA here is from genome assembly GCA_022818135.1 of Saxidomus purpurata. Lineage (NCBI taxonomy): Eukaryota > Metazoa > Mollusca > Bivalvia > Venerida > Veneridae > Saxidomus > Saxidomus purpurata. The sequence continues at coordinate 27,771,188 of JAFMSR010000001.1, read as the reverse complement.
AATGACGTAATTTTAAAGACGTCTTTGTATGGTTTCCGGCATTCGTTGCACTCGGTCTCCTTTTTGATGTTTATCCGGGTAGAAAATTGTGATAATTTTTACTGAGTGGACAGTGAGTTAATCACGATATAATCCACCATTATATTTCGATAAACCACCGAAAAACATAAAATCAAATCTGTTTATTTGACTATCAACTAGTCAGTAACATAAGTGAATTACATTAAGAAATTAGCGACTTACTTCCTGGTTTATTTCAGGATAGGACTAGTAAGATTTACCCTTACTCCACTATATTTCTTAAATGGACTTGACCATCTTTCATTCTGGAAAGTATTATTAGGGTGCTCATTAAATTTTCAGACTTAAAAGTGAACAGTGGAGATCCTAACAGATGTGCAGGCTGACCAGAAACATTTGCCACCAAACAAGAGATGTTTCACAACATCCATGTGATTCATGCAGTATCTGTCCAGGGGATAATACAATAGGGTTATTGGTATAGCAAATGTGATCCAGAATGCCAGATTTGCTTGAGTCATGCTTAGGATCATACCAGTGCAGAGCACGGCCATGATCCGACAGCGACGAGAGCAAATCCAACTTCTGGATCACATTTTTGTGATAATGACCTTTTTATCATAATTATAGCTTTGGATTCTTGTTTGTGCAAATAAACTGAATTAAAGGGACATTTTACCGGTAGGCATAAACAGAACACAAACTCTTATTTGCGTGAAAAAGGCATTTTTATGCAATGTTAGTTTATTGATGTCATCATATAAACAAGTTGCAACAATCAAAAGCGATTTTATTAAAGTCATATGTATGTATGAATCTTCTATCGGCCAACTGAATGTACTCTTTCAAATAATGGTATTGTGTGGATTACATGTACATACAATACAGATTTTTTTTCTGTCAGGCTATATTTAATGGTTGAATAAAGGCTGTATTTTTTACAGAATATTTATAGGTATTAAATAAATGTTAAGAACAAATACAAAGCAAACAGGATAAATATTTCTAAAGTAGATGATCATAAAACACACTCGCACATCAAAAAAAAGTACACCAGGTTACTGTGTTTATGTAATTAAATGTATGCAATGTTTTTACACAGGAGCACTGTAACTTGTACAACTAAAATGGACCGAAAGTAATTCAGATTTTTTAATGGAAATTAGCAAAAGAACTACAAGTGAAAACTTTACTGATTCAGATTGACCTGGCAGGCAAACTGACCCATGATCAAATCTTGGTAGCCTCAAAGTATCTTCTCTTGCCTATTTCTGACTTTCATTCCTAGTGTATTTCAGTTATGAACAGGCAGGCAGTTTATCTTACAATAATTCCATTCAAGGACCATAGCTAGGCTCCAATAATCAGTAAGAAACTGTCATACAGAACATTAGAGTCAGGTCAGTGGCAGGGCTTGAACGGTTAGTGGTGCAACGATATACCAGTATTACGGTATATTGCAATACAGAGCCGGGCCGATACATACAACTGTACAAACTCCCATACCACGATATTTAGAGTTAATTGACCTACTCTCTTTACACATTGCTATGCATGTAACTAAATCAGGTAAAGAAGAAGAAGATCATGTTTGATCATCTTTGCCACTCTTTGGTTACAAATATAATATACCGGTAACTTGTCCATAAATCGAGCTAGCTTTTAATATGCAGTTTCGGGATTGTTTGTGGTCAACTTGTGTCACTGTATTAAATAGGGATGGCAACGAGTACTCGAGTACTCAATTGAACGTCCGAGTACTTGATTTGCCAAACGATATTCGAGTACTCGAAATTTTTTGTGCAAAAATCGCATCATACATAAAATCATAAATTATCGCTATTTGGTTCCTCCAAACAGCCTTAACTTGTCAGTATTCTAATTCCGGATCGTTATCAAAACACGCCAGGTGATGTGCGAAAATTCTATTGTTTAATCCACTAAGTAGGCCCCTAAATGCAATATAAGAGTTGACAGTTTGACATGCAGGTATTGTTATGATTCTATGCCGCTTATGATCTTAAAGAAACAATATAGACGTAAGATTCATCAAAAATGATATTGTGTTGTAGTTTTCGCAGTTTGTTTAAAATAAAGTGTATAACAGCAATAACACTATGTCGCCTTTGCGTTTGTTCCAGAAACTGTAAATGCGGGTCTTTTGTAATTAGAAGTCTTAATGACTTAATAAGTTAATTATGCCGGTAGTTGAACACATACGCAGAGAAAAGGTAATTATTACGGCTCAGCAGAAACATGCAACTCATTTTTCCTAACTCGTATATATAGAATTTAGTGGTCTTTCAAGTCTCTTTTCTGAATATCTCAGTAATCTTTTCACTTGTCTGTGAAATCATAAGTCAAATTTGAAATATTCCTCTGTCGAAATTGTCTGCTTGGAAGTATTTCAAGCGGTTTAGTGCACGTACGTACTCTATCCTGTTTCCCTCAGATATTGTCTAATTGTTATTACAACTCTCCAAATGATATCTAATTATCTATTAATCAATGGCAACATTTTATAAATTCTGATCATAAAACTAGAACGGTACTTTGATGCGACTGTAACCTTAGAGTAACCCCCCTTACAGTAACCCGCCTTAGAGTAACCTCCCTTAGCGCTGGTTTCCAAATAAATGCTAATTCTAGTATCGATGGATTTTCCAATATACTTGGGACTTTGTCTTGGACATTAAAAAGACAAAAACACGGAAGAAGGGCCGAGTACTAAAATATCAATTTTGGTATTCGTTGCCATCCCTAGTATTTAAAGTAGTGATTTGATTTTATTCTATTTTCTTAGCTTTTCTGTTACATCAATATATCGCAAAACATATTGCAATATAATATAGATTGGCTGTATCCCAATATATTGCAATACAGGTTTGACCGTATCGTTGCACCCCTATTATATGAACCGTTACCCCTAATCAGTGAGAGCCTTCGGGATTTAAAGTCAGTGACCTTCTGCTACGGCAAAATCACTTGTCACCAGCAGGGTAAGGACGAAATGAAGTACAGGTAAAAATCATACTTTTTACAAGATCCTGGAATCGAGGGTGATTTTTCACAAATTCAGCAGATGGTTTATTCTTGTTTTGGTCCTGACTTCCACCTGACTTCACCCATTCTGGACCAAACCTCTTCAGATAGTCAATCTCTGCACCTTTCCTTTCTTCTGAACTTACCTAGACAGTTATATTATATAAAGTGTACAAAAAAATTGACTACCAACTTACGATTTTAACATCAACCCTTTTAAAAAAAGACAACTGTACCGATTAAGCTGAAGTGGTCTTTGTTGACAGGTGGTCTTTATTCACAGGTCTTTCTAAATTGATAGTGTACTGGTTTTCATACTAAGTGGTCTTTAACACTGGTTTAACTGTATTTAAGTTTTTACATTCTTAGTGCATGAAGCCGACTTATGCACCAATTACCCAGTAAGTTTTAGGTTTCGAACATAATAATGTAAAGGTACTCATTCAATGGTATGTCTGTAATTTAAAGATGCTCAGTTCACAGTATTTCAGTCATGTAAAAGTGCTCATATGAAGGTGTTTCTGTAATTTAAAGGTGCTCAGTTCACAGTATTTCAGTCATGTAAAAGTGCTCATATGAAGGTGTTTCTGTGATTTAAAAGGTGCTCAGTTCACAGTATTTCAGTCATGTAAAAGTGCTCATATGAAGGTGTTTCTGTAATTTAAAGGTGCTCAGTTCACAGTATTTCAGTCGTGTAAAAGTGCTCATATGAAGGTGTTTCTGTAATTTAAAGGTGCTCAGTTCACAGTAATTCAGTCATGTAAAAGTGCTCATATGAAGGTGTTTCTGTAATTTAAAAGGTGCTCAGTTCACAGTATTTCAGTCATGTAAAGTGCTCATATGAAGGTGTTTCTGTAATTTAAAAGGTGCTCTGTTAACTGTATTTCAGTAACGTAAAGACGGGATGCTGTAATAGTAACTGAACTTGAGACTGGAAGTTGAAGACAGAATATGATTGCAGCCATTTTGGTGCAGTGGTAGCATGTTCGCCTCAGGATCTGAGGGTCCCCGGTTCGATCCTTACCATTGCCCAAGTAGTGGTAGTGTCCTTAGGCAAGAAGTAGATAATTCCACATTGCCTCTCTCTCTCTCTTCAGGGTTGATTCCATCTGGAGTCTCGAGAACGATTAAATATAAGTTATATGAACTTGTTTTGCAATCGAGATTAAATAAATTAGTATACAAAAAGTAATAAAGACAAAATACAACAAAAATATTTTACCTCAGTTCTATTTACAAGTTTTATATGTTTCAATTTTGCTACAAGCAACTGTCTCACAGTCTCTGGTGTGGCTGAGTTAATTATCGGGTTAGATTTCACACGTAACTCCTCCAGGCAAGCCAACTTGTTCAACTCATTTATACAATTCCACTGCAAAACAAGGAAAAAAAAAAAAAGGCAAAAAAGAGGAAAAACCAGTACTGGCAGTTCATTGGTTTTTAAATAATTGATAATCCAAAAGGAAACGGGGTTGGTTTGAAACCGGGAACAGGGACAGGCTATTCCCTTTAGGCCAATTTTTCGATTCAAGGGCCATAAATTTATATGAAAAGTGCCTTGGTTGATTTTGCTGGTTATCAAACTTGGCGTAGACATTATGCCCACAAATATTTTGGTAAAGAAAGGATGAAAACTGCTTGACTTCGAGAGCGACCAAGGCTAATTTGGCCAATTTTGCATATTGCATATTTCGAGGGGCATGATTCAAAAGTGCCTTGGTTGATTTTGCTGGTCATCAAACTTGGCCTAGATATTATGCCCACAAATATTTTCACCAAGTTTGGTGAAATCGAAATTCGGATGCCTAGGAATGGCTGTTTATCGAACTTGGCCTAGATTATTAAGACAAAAAAAATTTTCACCAAGTTTGGTGAAGACGGATAACTGTTTGATTTGGAGAGCGGACAAGGCTAATTTGGCCAATTTTGCTGAAATTCAAGGGCCATAATCCAAAAGTGCCTAGGGTCGATTTGGCTGGTCATCAAACTTGGCCTAGATATTATGCCGACAAACATTTTCACCAAGTTTGGTGAAGATCGGATGAAAACTTTACTTAAGAGAGCTGGGGGCCGGGGGCCCCCCTTTTTTTTTTTTTTTTTTTTTAATTCTGAAAATTTCTGGTAACACTTTTCCATGCTTTATATTCTGTATAACTGACAAACGTGCCCAAATAATTAGTGGTGACTAAACAACTTTTCAAATGGCTGTACCTGTGAACGTTCAGGTTCTCTATGACATCATTATACAATCTATGCCTGGATCATGCAGCAAATAAATACTCTAAATTGGGTAATATTTGCGATGACGTAATTTTTGCGAATTTCCCAGTTGGCTAATTTAAAAATCTCGGAAACAATTCTTTTCACATACATTTACAATTAGAGAAGTCTCCTTTTGAAAACTTAAAATTTGTGAATAAGTCTGTCTGCTCACGAATCACGAAAATGCTGTCACATATAATTACCCAATTCACAGTGAGGCTCATCATACGAGAGTCGGTAGCGGCCTGAATCATGCAGCAAATAAATACACTATGTATTAGTATCTCCCAGCTTTAAGATGACATTTGGTTTAGGTTTGACTGTAAATTGCTGTCTTAATAATCAGTACTGATACCAAATGCATATTTCCATATCACTTGTTTCACGTGGTACAAGCTTTCTGAACAAATCATGTCTGTAAGACTGTAACAGCAGAATTGTGGCAAGTACCTACCTCACTGATACCATTGTAATTCATAGTGAGTGACTTAAGCTTTCTGAACATGTCTGTAGTTGTGGAATTGTTACTAGGAAATTGTATTGTTGCTACACTGTTTTCACTTGCTATCAATGTCTCCAACCTGAAAACACAAGGTACATTTATAGAACATTTCATTGAGACATGTCTAAAAGCTGTACATCTGCAGATTGATCAGTTTGCAGCAAGTTCAAATACTAACTTGTAGATCCATACCTAAAAGCATTTATGACTACTGCTGCGATTTGGGACAAAGTAAAATGGATTCCACTTAAAGCATCTAACTGCAAAAGTTTAGTTTTTTTTAAATCTTAAAAAGTTACTTTTCATTTCTATACTTACATTGGTAAATGGCCAAGCTTCAAAAACTGTGACCAGTCTGAAATTTGATTGGATTCCAAGTTAACCAGTCTGACATTTTGAATTCTTCCTTCAACACTGGAGAGTTCTTTTATACAGTTGAAACAAGCATGTATTTGTTCTAAATTTGGAAACATATCACAGCATTGTAGAATCTGAAAAAGTGTAATGAATATATTCAACACTGACAACAACTAGTAAACATATGAACCTCTGTGTGATTCATATAAATCAAAGGTGTATGGGCAAATCTTTAATAAAGAAGCAAACAGCAGCAAAAATATTGATAAGTGTAAAACAAGTGTTTATTATACTAAGACAGACAAGAAGGGTTATGTATGGCAGATAATTTGAAAATCGTATATTACTGTGACATTGAACTACAACTTTTTAACATGTGTAAAACTTGTATGGGTCTCAGCAACATGTAAGAGTTATCCCTAATTAGTCTCCCTATTATGAGCAAGGCATTGTAGAACCGGTTTATTTTGACCTTCACCATACAAAACAAAGTGTGACCAAACAGATGACAGAAAACAAGTAGGGAAATGTCAAGTTATTCCATAAAATTTAATGGATAGAAAATGATGCAATAACTTTACAAAAAAAATGTAATTTTGCACTACTTGACCAAAAATGACTATTTTCTTAAACACCCAAGCACTATACGGAACAATTTTTACGAAGAAAGCGTGTTTAACATGTGCTCTTATAATTTCCAGGCTGTGACATCAAAATACAAAGCAGTGGGTGTCTGGTTTTGTAAACATTTCCTGTAACAAGGATACAACTCTACCACGATTTGAGGGGACTCGATGGTATAGGTTTAATACAGTGAAGTAAAGTATGACTGACCTTAGACCAGAAGTCATTAAAAAGTAATATGTCACTATTACATTATCATTTCAGATACTCGTATTAAAAGTAAAGAAGGAATTTTCTTTAACAACAAAATAAACAACAGATTCTTTAAGAATCTCAAACTTGTAGAAAAGGGACAGAACTCTGTTTTACACATTCTCACATTGTGTGTTGACCATAAAGCGGTTCCATGCAGATTGCTCTTTATCAAAATAGTATTTCTGTACAAACAAAGTTTACATAACAAATCCAACGGTCAAACAACAGTACCTGTTGCCAAGAATATCCCGTTCTGTTTAGAAACAACACTTTTATGTGGGAAAAACATGGCAGCAAGCTTTTGGGATCTGGAGAAAATTCCAACTGATTTTCACTGCAAATAGAACACATTATTAAAGACTTTAACTACGTTGTCTCAAGAAACATCTATTTTTTGGTATGCTTCAAAATATACTGTTCCATTTTTCAATACTGTGGTACAATTTATTATTTAGTTTAAAGGCCCAGGATCACAATTACAAGTAGCTCTTATTTTACCAAGAAAGATGTCTTACCAGCGAAAATGATCTTTATTTATACCAACATCATTCGTTACTTTGCTTTTTAAAACGATGCACATGTTAGAAATATAGTAGAGTAATTTTTTCAATGATATTGCAAAAATTACTAAAAGCTTTCTATCTACTCTTTTTCATGAAGAAATGACTTGAATACGATAGAAAGACATAATGTCAACATTGTTTTAGAGTGAATAGAACATTGTTCTATCGTTATCCTATCTATAAATTTATTTTTCTATATCAGTAAAGTCAATGTGATCCTGGTGCTTTAAACTCTATTGTAAGTTTAAAGTCTTGCAACTTGCTACTCTCAAGAACAGCTTCCTGGGGTTCTGGCTAGTACTAAAGAAAAATAGACCTGTCACTAAATGTGATTAATATCCCTGAAAGACTACGTTATCAAATGAAGAAGTTATAAGTTAGAGAATACCTTGTTAGGAAACTAAAATAGAGTTATGGTTCTTGGTAATAACTCTGTAATTAATCAAGATATAGTTATGGTTTTTGTATACTGCACTTCCTCTCATTGTGTTTGGCCATTGTATGAAGTTGTATTGAATTGCAACCAGTGGTTTTCAAGTTATGCTCCAGACAAGGAAAAGCAACAAAGGGCAATAGCTCTGTAATTAGTCAAGATAGATTTATAGTTCTTGAACACTGTACTTCCTCTCATTGTGCTTGGCCATTGTATGAAGTTGCACTGAATTCCAACCAGTATAAACATTTGTAAAAGATTTATTTAAAGGCCTTCCTAAAATCAGTATAGGATTTTCTAATAAAAGCTACACACAGAATCTCTTGTTAAAACTTTACCTAACATTTAATCTCCTCAGATTTTTCAGTTGTCTTGTTATCCTAGCCACCTCGGCCCAAGAAGACATTAGATTCTTTGCGATATCCAAGTCAACAATGCTGGGAACAAGTACTGAAAGGTCATGTGACTGCAGCGTACCATACAAATTCATGCCTCGTACAGACACTTCCTTCAACTCATCCAGTTTGCTGAAAAGTACATGTATATGAAATAGGCAGGACAAATAATGATAAAATTATCTATGAGAGAAATCTTAGTTCCTATGTTTTCTTTAATATACAAATGTATACATGTATAAAGGTAATCAGGTACGCTAATGACATTTCCAGATGTGCAGCATATACAAAGTTCCTCACATGTAATATACAGTGTTCACATCAAATAGAGGCTGTGGTTTCATAAGCCTTACTATGCTATCTTAAATAATAAACATAATGCAATCAAAACATTTCTTAGAATCAACCATTAGACAGAGTAAGTTAACCCATCATACTTTTAGAATTTGTAGATTTGTGAAGCAGTAGTTAGTCTATCAATATGACTGCATGTAAATTTGACGTATTTAACTACATGTTTTAGCTTTACCCATTTGACTGGATATAATAGAAGTTGCTCACTTGGTAGGAAAAAAACAAGTGATTTTTTTTTTCAAGTTACCCCTGTAAGTCATTCACTTTTCTAGCTCCAACCATTTCAACAACAGTTTGTTGATTCTGTCCACCAACAACATATAACTCTTCTGTAATAACTCCAGCATTGTCGTCCTCCATCCTCCCGTACCTGTCCTTGACTGCCGACATAAACGGCACACCAAAATTCGCCTTTTTTGTACGAATAAATGAACCAGATTTTGGATGCCTGAATAGTTAAAAATAGCTTTTATTAAGCCACTTTGTTCATTCTGATTCAGGATTTTCTGTAAACATTGTACACACAGTAAAGTTTTGCTAATAAGACGGAGACAAACTGTGTAACAAACAACATAATTAATATACTTGCCGAGTAGACCACTTCAATTATTTTGAAAAAATTTGTGATTTTTAAGAACCAAAGTCTAAAATTTATAACCGAGTGTGTTAAAAAAAGAACCAATTTTCAATATTTAATGAAAAATGCTTTCTTGACTGATTAATTCCCACAGTGAAATGATAAGGAGGCCATGGCATATTGTAAACTGAAAACGTTGACTACAGGTACATGTACATGTAGTTTTAGCATATAATAAAGTAGCTAAAACTATAAACTTACTTAGTTTTGAAGTATGTATGGCCCTCATGTGTACCATCATGTTTGCCTCTCTCTGGATCATCCCATTCCACACCTAACCATACACCTGAGGATTACAGACTTAAATTAATATAAATAAATGATTATGAAAACAAATAATGAATAAAATCAGACTTTTTATCAACATAATAGCTGACAAACACAAACACCACATGAAATAGTTACACGTATGTTGCCAAATAATAAACAGACAAAGTCTAGTAAATACTGAATTAGAATCAAATTCAATGATTCAAGAGTTGACTTCACAAAAGTCTTAATTATTTACCACCAAAGGATGATAACTATCTATCACTTGAATGCATGCAACGTCAAGAAAACATGTCATTCAGCAGTCCAGTTTGTAATATTATAAAGTTCTAGGATCTAACCTTTAGTGGGAGGCACAGATCCTATGTATTTCAGTGTAGCAATGTAACCTTCACATTCGAGACGGGCTCCAACTTCAACCTTACTGCCATCTTCTCTCAATATTACATCATCACCCACTGAAAAGAAAATGGCTACTAATGGAAATGTCATAAACAACATATGGCTTCTTTTACAAATTTTGATATTCTCAACCATAGGAAACATTTATTAACAACATCATCATCTGACTGAGGACAAAAAAACCCACCAACATCAACAACAACTCCACATGATGAACATGATGGAATTTTAATTCCTTTGACCTGCCTTGTGTTTGGACTGATGAGCGTCAAGCGACGCCCAAGGCAATTCTATTTATCATGCAGACTATAAGCAAATGCCCGCCTCGAGCAATTATCTTTACACGTTAATTGAGGATAATTGGGAGGTGCGAATACACTGACAGTTGTGGTCAATATGACTTACATTTTGACAATCAGTTCAATGGTTTTATGCAATTTACAAAAATCTTTAAACCAAACTTTTTGTCATGGGAACCAGTCTGACAAGTTGAAAATTGGTCCAGACTGGCAAATTTTTCGGTTTTGCCAAGCCATGATGTGGACCAAAGTTTTCAATGATAAAAATTGAAAATACAATGAGTGAGAAAAAACATTTCATGAATCTTCTGATTAATATGAAGCTGCCCTATAGCTGTCTGAATACACTGCAATTTTTTTTTTAAGAATATATAAAATCAAACTTAAAAAGTAATATATTTGTATATAAAAACGGGCATTTTTTTGTGTGACTCAAAATTATCAGACTATTGTACATTAACTGTCAAAATATCTCCGCCTTTTTAATGACACGTGCTTCGGTAAGATAAAACAAAACTCAATACTTTCTCATCTCGGACACAGCGTCTTTATCTTTATGATTAAAAGAACTTGCAGAAAATATTTTATACAGCAAATGTTATATATATTGTGTTGAAATAAATTGATGAAAATTGCTACTGGGAAAAACTCGGCTTTGAAAGTTACTGAAAAATAGCTCGATAAATGACGGATACGCTGAAAAGCCGCAATTTTGTTATAAACATGTTTTGTTTTTCATAAAGAACAGTTGGATTTTTTAAATGTTAATTGGGAAATACTTTTTGCATTCATGAATTACCGTTACAAATAATACTCAGTCAGTGACGTCACAGTTTGGATGTTCAAACAATATCAAAATTGACTGAGTTAGCTTTGTCATCCTTTGTGACAGGCCGTATTTTTCACAGCTACCGCGAGTGACAAATGCCAAGTTGATAATAAACATTGACCATTACAGTGGATTTTACGATAATATGTATTTTTAATCTATGTAAAAGGTAATGAATATTTAAGGTTCTAAAACAATTTTTAAGTTATTTTTTCCAAAAGAGATATTTTAATGAGAAAATATGAGTATCAAGAACATTTCATAACTTTTTGAATTTTAAAAATACAGCAAAAAAGTTATAAAAATTCGAAAATTCCTTTCCAATACATAGCATTGTCACGGCGACCTCTCCTATACATAATTTTCACCCGCGCCAGCATATACCCGCATACTGTCTATTTGTCTGAAACCAAACCTGTATATTCATTCCATGCAGACAGGTGGATTGCCCATTATCAGCAAACAGGATTTGATATTCAGGCAGACGCCGGATATGTACCATCGTGGAGTAAACGTATAGCCCCAAAGTTTACATGGTTTATGGGAAAATATTTAGTGATGTCAGACTGGAAATCATAGCAAGAGGGACATGGCGAAAATGAAAGACAAACAAGTAGATGTGCCCAAATTTCATTTCTTGATAATTTTTGCTGGCGAACACAATAAAGTGGAACTCACTTTCAATAACAATATCCTCTTACAGTACAGCGCTTGTCGCAAATATGTAAAAATGTCAAAACTTACTCATCGTACTTTCACAGACGCTTAATTTCTGAGATCCTTTCTTGACACTGATCAACGGATTAGCTATTTCCCGTAACACATCGTTACAACGCGTTGCAGTTGGGTTTTCCCGTACGGTATGTTGGCAATCAATACAGTTATACTCTTACGTCATCAAAGCGCGAATTTGAAACTATTATTAGAGCTAGTTTATAGGTTAACTCCTCCTCATTCAAGGACATTTAGGTGCGAGCGTTCGTCGTCAATTTGCTCTGCCCAAACATTTGCATGGTAAGCTACTGGACCATCTTCGTTTATGCTGCGTCGTAAACAACCTGGTATGTATTTTAAGGTGGCGATCAGTTTTTAGTGAGGTTGAACATATAGGTTTCTTCGCGTATTTTGGAGTGCCTTCGAGAGAAATTATATAGATCTAGACTATTTCGGTCTCACTAAAAAGCCTCAAGAAGAAAAAAGCGTCACGAAGCGTCAAGAAGCTATTCTTATAATTTAGCTTGGTTTTAAGTTGTAAAGTTGTAACAGTAAAACATGAAATAAAATAATTATGTTAGAGCTGTGCTAAAGTAATTTGTGTTTTATCTTCGAAATCTTCTTTAAACTCAAAGACAGACAGTTTTCTGTCGCTATCACGCAAACACACAGTTATTTTCACTCTTGATGCATATTTTCACTTGAAAACAAAAGTAACCATAAATAACCACTGTTTCATTGTAGTATGAAATATACATAGGAAAAAATTAATATTAATTTAATGTCGATTAATCACCCGGGGAAAATTTTTTATTATACCACTATTCTTTCTACCTTCTTCTTTGAACTTGACGATCTGCTTTGCCAGACATCAATATAAAAGTTTCACGATTGAGCCCAATTACAAAAAAAAGAATTTTTTTACTATACACATTTTGGGACCGGAAAAATGTCTTATTTGAGAATCATTCATTGCATTTACCGAAATTTTTTTTTTCCTTTTTTCCGAGTTTTCTTGTCGCTTGCATTATTGTCCAGTCATACTTTCCTTTGACCAACTTTAAATTACGATTTATCGATAAATTATTAGTTTTATTTGATGAAATGGATTGTGGAAGTTATTTACATGACATCTTAGATATAAGAACAGAATTGCGTCTTTTCCCAGCCTTACTCATCAGTATAAGGGAAGTAACTCTATACGGTATTTGCTGCTTAGAGTTAATAAGCATGTATCTTACACGAGAAAATAAAAGGCCTTACCTCAAAAGGCGTATTTTTATATGATATTAACAATATTCCGTTAATCATAATTTACACACAACATGCACATATATATTTCCAAAGAAAATTACGATTTATCCGTTAATCCGGGGTATACCTGAAGTATTAATCCGTATTTTTATGTAACACGTCCGTCGAAGTAAATTAAATAAAATACATAAAAAATAGTGCAACAAATTTTTTATTTGAAAAATTTAATATACTATTCTAGTACTTCAGTAAATTACGCATTAAAGTTTGTTTGCTACAAATTGACGGCTTAATGATGTGCAAACAACCGCAAACACGCTTGTGTTGAGCAAAGTTTGAGTAATTACAGGACAAACAAGCTGTTTGAGCAGAACCTTTGCATGCGAAGTCAGCGTTGCAATGACAACTGTGAATGTGAACAAATCTTAACATAAGCGTAATGTAATGTTTTTTTTTAGGGAGCTTTATCATAAAATACGTTTTCATAGTCTGTTTATGGGCGTCAAAAATGCGGGGGGGGTGGTGTTGTTAAAATGTCAACGAAACCAACTAAATTTACGAAAATTATCGTAATATTTGATTAAATCGATAACCGAATTCGCAGCAACTATCTGTAAACGCTATCGAAAAATGAAATGTTTGTCTCCGGCAGAGTTTACTGGAACGTCACCAAAAAAATCGTTGTAAAAGCAAAGTCATGGGCTATAGAAGTTATGAAAGTGTCGTATAAATGTTACTGACATACAAGTATATGGTGCCGTAAGAAAAAATCTTGTAGATTACGTCAACAAAAAAATACTTAGTCCGAAAAAAATCTTTAGAATGTTTGCGTCAAAAACTTTCTAAGGACATATCAAAAAAAAAAAAAAAATCGTGCATCTGAAAATGCTATGCAAGCGTCAAAAAAATTCGTGATAGAATGTTACGAAAGCGTCAAGAAAAAAATCGGATAGATTGTGGAAGCGTCAAAAAAAATTCGTTGATAGAAGCTTAGGGAGGGGCCAAAAAAATATATTTTGACATAGTTTGAAAATTTATCGGACAAAGGCGTAAAATTATATGTCTGTTTTAAAGCTTTTAAAGTTTTATAATACATAATATCTAGACTTCCTGCATTCATATTCATTTTAAATATTTGATATTTTAACAGATTTTCATATGTATTATATGATATTCTACATCAAAGTGTCAGGAAAATATCGCGAGATAGCGTCAAGAAAACGGCATTATACTTTTTTCATATTGTTACTTATTTTTTTCATATTTTTCATTATTATTCAACTTTATAATTGCATAAGTTTAAGATATCATAATTGAATGTTTTAATCATTAAATAGCTTTAAAACTATTATAGAAAAAAATACTGCAGACATGTGATGGTGCTGGGGTGTTTTTTTTTTTTTGGGCTTTTTTGGGGGACCCTACTATTTTATTTATAATGTCGATTAATATCTACGAGATCTCATTTATCACTTGGCTACGGTATATGCATTTACTAAGTGTTTAAAGGGGGGGGGTTTATTTTGTACCCCCTATAAAAAAAATTAAACCACCGGGGGGGAAATGGTGGTTTTTGTTTTTTTTTTGTATTTTTTTAATTATATTTTATATAAAATTTTTTTTTGGAATTTAAAATAATTTATTATAAAATATTATAAACAAATTTATCAAAATAAATGGCTTTTTCACTTTCACAGTCAACGAAACCAACTAAATTTACGAAATTATCAATATTCGTAATGGGAATTGGCACTGAAACCCGAAAATGTGTCCCCGGCAGTACTGGAACGTCACCACAAAAGCAAAGTCATGGGCTAGAGTAGAAGTTTAGTATTCTACTGACAAACAAGTATATAGTTCATATCTACCAATGAACAGGGTTTTTGAAAAAGGGCCTCTAAAATGTTTGCCAAACGACTTGTAAAAGTGAATTTCGGACATTTGTGTTATCACAACCAAGTTTCCTTCTGTACTGCAGACAGTGAACACGGACTTTTCGTTGAAGGGGGGGGGGGGGGGGGGTTTGTTTTTTTACTTTCAGCTGGTTTCTACCTTCCTTCAATCTTCGTAGGGGGGGGGGGGGGGTTTTGGTTTGGGAAAAATTGCAAACCAATGAACAGAGACGTAGTTACTTCGGACATAAAAATGAAACGGCAGACATGACAGTCGGATCAGAGGTTTATTGACGATTATCTAATTGATTGTACTTATCTCACATATTTACATGCATTTCTATTCTTTTATATGTCAACCCATAAAGTGTATGGTGGATGTCTAACAGTAAACTGTTACAGTTGGCAAGATGAGTGTAGGATACTGCACCCTGACCAATGCAATTTACAACCCGGTGTCACGCATGAGCGAAATATTAGACACATGGCTTCAGAGTTACACGACTACTCAAAACATTGTTATAACTCTTTAACCAACTACATTTTTAGGCATTTGTTAACATTTTGGTGCAGCAACATTTGACCAATGATAAAGGAAACATTTAAAGAATCTGCGGGAGTCAAACATTTTGTTTTGCACTGACCGCTGTGTCGTCAGTGTCACTGAAGTAAAATGTACACACTAATCTTAGACTAATAACTCCTGGATATACTTATGCACACTTATTTATTTCCAGTGTTAATGGGCTATACACATATCCAGAATTATGATAATCATTAGTATAGTTCTAGGACATATGATTAACTCACACATGCACGCGAGACGGTGAACTCACAATAAGTTCTCGGAGAGACATTTAATGTATACATGTAGTAATGTATAGTAATGTATATAGCAATTTGTACGTATACGAGAACTTGTGCATATCACTTATACTTAAAATAAACAAAAACACGTTTTATGTGACGATTATGTTGGTGGAGTGCTGCTGTATATGTCTAACCAATAGTACAGCAGGGCTGTGGAATTCCTATGTCCGACTTGTCTGACACGAGATTTTCTGCCGTCGGACAAGCGGATTTTTCTGTCCCGTTTGTCCGCAGGCAAGCCGAAATTTTGAGGGGAAAATGAGAAACGAATAAATAATGTACGAAAGTCATATTTACACCGAGACCCTCTAGATCTATTTGCAGTTTTGGGAAAAACTTTTAATTTTGAGAGCGCGCTGTTTGTGTTTTTCTATTTTTTGTATGTATATGTATTTCCTTTTGGATTAGCCTCAATATTTTGACTGCAAGACATTTACAACTGACGTTACATCTAGTCTGTCTTTGCTAAGGGCGGCCATCGTATATAGCAAAAAGCTCTTGCGCACAATTAGTTGGGCTACTCGTGGAGGTACGCAATAAAACTTTCTTAGTCCATTTCGTAAAGTTTGGAGAAAGTTCCATCTGGCTACTCCATCGTAACTAAAGTGCACATTAATATCTACAATATCTGATATTGATTCTGTCATGACTTAAATTTTTTCTTTCCACGTTTTTTCGGATCAAATGAGTGTATGAATGCGGTTTAGGCAGAACGTGACGTCAGAATCAAATAAAGACTGATCGCATTGCGCCCCTATTTGGCCTTGTCATTGAAAGAGCGGAGGGGAGGAGTTAACCGATATATAGTTTAGTTTATTTATTGGTGTCAAGTAGGTCATAGACTCATGTGGCAAAATATGCACAATATACAATATACATTCTCTATTAATAGTTTTAGAATCGCCTTTGTGTGACGTAAGATTGTAACTATATTGATTGCTAAAACAGCGTACGGGAAAAGCAAACTGCAACGCGTTGTATGTCACACAGAAAATAATCAAAATGCCTCAATTTTTTAATATCCAATTTTTAAAAGCAAACAAATCCTCAAGTTCTTATTTTTTATGTGTACACGTTATAAATATGATTATTCTTCCAAGTAACATTCTGTAGTTTTTTTAAGTATTGATACAAGTCTTAAATGTAGTCAAGACCTATAATAGCTTTAAAGGTTCGATGTAGCACGCCCATAAATTTACGTTCGGGAAAAATCTGTATACAGCGCCCTGATTGTGTAGTAAAAGCACTAACCCTACATGCGTTCAAGGCAAGACTAAATAGAAGTTTAGAGGCCCCTAATAAGTTTCTTCCAAACTGCTTTGAGTGAAATTTTAATAAGTTTTTTTTTATTAGTTTTTAAATATGAAAATGTTCAGAACAGTCGGTGTACAGTGTATAAATAGCGGCAAAATATTATAAAATACAAGTGCATATACACAACTGTATGAAAAAATGGAGACATTGTAATACTTAACAGGGAAACATTATCCAAAAAAGCCAAAGAAACCACTCGTTTAATGTGCTATTTACATAGCACATCACAGGCCTACTTGAGTATAAAGTATAAAAAATGAAGAAATTAAATCGTTGGTCAAACTTGGTTGTAAGTCGGCGTTTTAATTATCTTAATTCATGTCCCAGCGAATTGAAAGCTGCAACATTATCGGTGCTTGCTAATTTACATAAGCTCAGATATAGTTATAGTGATTTTCAAGACAAGTGTCTGTAAGGACAAAGGGAATATCGCTTGTGCAAAGTTCAATGTAGCCAGAAAAAAAGAAAGTAAAACTTATGTTTTCCTCATGTTTTCGACAAAAACATACTTTATAAACGATAAAACATCTTCTTGTCTACTATAATGAGCCCTGGTAATGATAACATATGATTTTAAATGCGGGAATGATTACTTTCCTTACTTAAATTCTAGATTTCAAAACTAAAAAGAAACATTTTAAAAAGATGATTAGCACAGCGTGACTATGAATAATTACATTATGTACATCGCTTTATTCTTACGATTATTATGGTAAAATGTCCACACTATAAGAAGTGTACAATGTATACAATATTGAGTTTGATTAGATTGGGCAACTGGCTACATATATCAACAACATACTCAAACAATTTCCTGTTAAATCTGCCAAAAATTAGAGCTAAGCTTAAAATGACGATTATTTAAAATCTCTGGAAAATAATATGCACTGGTTATTTACTGAAACAATAGGTAACAACATACAGAAAAAGATATATTTTCTATGAAGAATCATAACTATGGCATTTGCCTTCTTAGCTTCTTTATAGCTGACTTATCTTCTGACGTATGAAGTATTATATGAATATTCTAGTAATACAGGAAATCCCAAGACTTTAATCTTAACTAAATTTTGTAGCCAAATTACATGATAGTATTCTTTAATGCACTGGAAATTTAATATTATCCAGCATTTACGTGTTGTACCACTTTGGTCTTATGCCTAATAAATGCAAACTTCGATATAAAGGACTTAAATTCGAAAGGAGGACCGTTTCAAAGTGTTTGCGTTTGAGCCTTGTGGTGACCTGCTTATTGTAATGGCTGGTATAGAGACGAACCCATTTCTAGGGACATTAGTTGGCAATGAACGGACAAAAGATGGAGGTCAGCGTAGGTCTGAGCGTAATGTCAACAGGAGACAGTCTGTGCTATCTGTATCTGACAGAGGTGAGGTTGAACTAGGAACTAGTGGTCAGTCCCCCAAAGACAGTTATGTTGGACTAACGAGATTGATTTAATGTATTAGAACTGATTTGAATTTTAATATGGATAATATTAGCCAGAGTTTTAAATGTTAAAATGGAAAGGATTCAGCGGATATGTGAGGATTCGAAAGATGAAAATCGGATTATAACTGAGAAAAACTGCGAACTTAGTGAAAAAATACACTTGTTAGAGGAAAAACTTGACAAACTGGGTGCTTTTTCGCGAAGGAATAATTCAATATTCTAAGGAATAACTGGAAAAGTGTCCGAATCTTGGGAGACCACTGAAGAGAAGGTTCGTGATTTTCTTGGCATTGATCTCGTTATGGCTAATTCCGAAGATATTGACAAAGAAAGGGCCCATAGGCTACCAAATAATGGCTGAACAAAATACATTAATAGATGAAGATCAAGCTGGTTTTAGATCCGGGTACTCCACTATTGATAATTGTTTTACCTTGCATGAAATCATACAGGAAACCCTTGACAAAAAGGGTGGTAAAGTGGATTTTGCCAAGGCTTTTGATAACTTGCAGCATCAACAACTCTTTTCTAGTGTGTATAAAAAAGGTGTAACTGGTAAATTTTATGCAATCTTACATTCAATATACAGTAACTTAATCTCATTTGTACGTACTAAGCAAGGACTAACAAATTATTGCCCTTGTACTCAGGGAACGCGTCAGGGAGATGTCAGTTGCCTTTTAGTTTTTGTCCTGTTTATAAATGATCTGTGCGAGTACATTTGTACCGATCGTAAATCTGGTATATCTATTAATACCCAGATATCCAGTTTAGTGTCTAATGTTTGCTGATGATGTTGCAAACTCTGCGGAAACTGTGAGGCAATTTCAACGCCAAATTAATCTTACTGAATTTTGCGATTCAACAGGAATGAAAGTAAATCTGAGAATTGAGATAACGTTCTGTAGAAAGTTAGAGCTACGAAGATACTCCGATAAGAATAACATCCTATTACATAGGTCTTTTATTTAAGCCTAAGCTGTCATGGTCACGCGCGAAAGCAAAACTAGTTGCGCAAGCAAATAAGTCCATCAGAAGTAATCAAGCATACCAAAGGGATATTGGTTACCTTAATCACACTGAAATGTTTAAATTTTTGGTCTGACTGACTGATTGGATTTTTGTTTACCCTCGGTACTTGACATTGTCATATGACCGAGCGTGGCTTATGAATTATTACAATACTTAAATAGTGTAATAGCATTGATGCTATTTTGCCACGTGTGGGGGTGCTTAAATATTTTTAATATGTCAAGTGGCCTGCCTTCATAAGTGGGCCTGCTTATTAACATATATAACCTAAAACCAAATGTTTTACCATTCAGTGATCTACAAAACATATGTTGGTGTCTTATGTAACCCTTCGGGTTATTGTAATATAAATACTGATAAAGTTTTCTTTGACTGCTTAATTAATTGAATTTGTACTTATTCTTAAATAACTTTTTTGTTTTTAGTTGAAACATATAAGTGTGACCACTTATTTTTTCGTTATAATGCGTAGAGTTTAAATATGTTTTCATTTACTTCATATGATGTCCTGGCAAGCTGCTGGAGCCGACATGCGAAAACGGTGACCTAGAAGAGAAATAATATGTAACAGGACTGACCGATAGACAACATTTTGGTCATAATTCATAGAATGAACAGACGGATGAAATTGGTCACAATTTCCTGTTTTATATTAACCCAGGTTCATTGACAGTTATTTTATACTGTCCATAGCACAAACAAGTTCAGAGTTCAGATGAGTTTTATTTAATATCACAACTCTAGTCATTATTTGATTTATGTGACTAAAAGTAACAAATACAAGTAGACAAAAAAAATAAAGTAGGTGAGAGAATGGGTAAAGGACCAGCCATTGACAGAAGGTAAACGTTACCTTAGACGTCTGCAGACTGGCCCCCCTTTGTACAAGGAGTACTCAGCTTTTATAGCCAAAACTTCCCGCTCAAAATCTGTGTTGTAGAAGGGTTGTTCACAAAAAGCACGCATAATACAATGTATTGTATTATATTTACCTTGTAATAACACAGGGATAAAACAATATGAAACCATTGAACAACCCTGTTTCAATATAATTGTTACTAAAATTCAAAAAGGCATGAAAAGCAAGAAAAGAGAAAAGTACTTTACGTCTGCTAAATTAAAGACCTATGTATACTAGTTTTTACCATCCGATATGAAACAAATTCTACAGTTATATCTATCACCTAAAACGCAGAATATGATAAATACTGTGAACAATGCATTATACTGTGAAACAAGATGAATAACATTCTTAATTCCAAAATTATAGTTCAAAAAGTAAGTCTAGGGTTCCAGTTATACACTGCAAAAAAAGAACCGAAATAAGGACAAGAGGCCTTTAATAGAAAAAGATAACTATAAGCCTGATATGAGATCTAGGATATTCCTCATATCTGCTTACATTCAAATTTATTGAATGTTTATTTGATTGATCCCAGTATCCGCTCTGTAAATCAAGGTACCTACTATGAGGTGAGACACTCCTTGTTAATATATAGAAGAGGATCTCACCTTAGTATGGGCTCAGGATATCGTGTGCTCCACTATTACAAGATCCCATACTTGTGCAGCCAGCTGCATAAATGTATGATGGTTATATTTACAATTACATGAATATGATTATGTATAATAATGATGGTGATTATGATTTGTGGAGTTTTACACAGTAGGTACCTTAGCGTTTATGCCCTCCCTAAATGTAAACAGTGAATTGCACCCTGCGATTTATAGACAGACAAAAATTTATATACCCTGGGTATATGATTAAGAATATGGTATTAAAAGGTAGACCTAGCTCCGTTAACGGCTCCCCTCTAGGGCCACTATAAAACTATCAAACTATTAAGAATATGTTCAGTATTTATATACATTAAAAGTTTACCCAGGATATAAAAAAAATAAATAAAAGTGTATATAGTACGTGTATTGCTTGTTAAGTATATAGGCTGGCTTCCGGTGCGATACGTTTTAAATAGCGTAACGAGTAACGAAGTAGAAGCAAACTATTAATGAGTCCATATAAACTGTATTATCCTGATAATACATAATTTTCCGGGCTCAGATGAAATACTATAGAGTTGTAGTCTAATTTTCGCTCCCTCTCCTGTCGACTTTTTGAATGTCTGAAATGTTTGGTGCTATGGTTGAGCCTATATATATAGTTACGGTGCAGCGCTCTTGGGGTAACATATTGAATTAGTTCTGTACTGTACATTAAAGTACCGAATAAGACCGGTTTTATCATGCTTAAGTAAGTACGACATGGGGTCGAAATGTAGTACGAACAAGTAAAGATTGTAAGTTACTGTCAAAATCAAGTTTGTCCCCCGAGCTCTGTCCTTTAGAAATTATAAATCAAAATGCATATATATGAGGTTTAAACCTTTTAGATTAGAAATATCTGTATAAATAGAGGTGTCACTACTTCGCACGATATCTCAAAAGCGATCCAGTGAACTTGCTACTAAGAAAATCGAGAAAATGCAGCAGAGAGCTTTACGTTTTATTTTTGAAGACTACATATGAAGAAATTTTGTTAAAATCAGGTATTCCGTCGTTTAAAGTACGACGAATGAGATCTGTGGCACTAGAAGTTTTTAAAATAGTAAACAAGGAAGGGTATCTGTATTTACACTATCTGTCTATCTATCTATACTGCAACACCCTCTTTCAAGTATTATGTGCAGGTGCGTGTCTGTGCGAGAGTTTAAAAGGAAGAAATGTAAAGGAGAATAAAAGTAACACTATACACGACCTGCTACATGTCAGAAACTCTGAAATAAGTTTTAGATATAGCAACATAGCTGTTTTACCACATTTTAATACTGTAAAATATGGAAAAAATTCTTTTCGTTATTCTGCTGCTAAACTGTGGAACTCCCTGCCAGATTTTAGAAAGTGTTCTTCTTATGCATGCTCATTTTCAGTCCCTAATTTCCAGCT
Source organism: Saxidomus purpurata (assembly GCA_022818135.1). Lineage (NCBI taxonomy): Eukaryota > Metazoa > Mollusca > Bivalvia > Venerida > Veneridae > Saxidomus > Saxidomus purpurata. The sequence continues at coordinate 27,748,475 of JAFMSR010000001.1, read as the reverse complement.
GGGAGGGGCCACAATGCAAATGTATTGCCTGTGGTCCAACTTGTTTGTTGGGGTAGCTCTTCGTTTTAGCAATGAATGAACAAAGTTATACCACTGAATAGTATTTTAATGTTGACGTCTTAAACTTACAGTTTTAATAAGCCATGACATGTAGCGTTACATTATATGCGCTATTTATTGAATTATTTATTTATTTATGTAGAATTTTTATATTGTAAGTCAGAGAAAGTGTAATAAGTTTATGTCAAATTTAATAACATATGTGTGTATTTTATGCTTTATGTAGTCGGTTTTAAAAGCTCTTCAGAGCTTAAATTATGTTGTCTGTTTTGTACACCGACTTGTAAATAAATATGACTTGACTTGACTTGGTCATCTCATACCCTTTTCGGTCAGCTTGTACCTGTTATAATAAAAAAAGGGAATGGCCGAAAAAGAACCTAAAAACGGTTTACGTTTTCCAAAAACAACTCTTTTTTCAAATGATAATGTACCATTTATAACTTAAGTATCAAATAAATGAAGGAATTTGTAGTCCGTTTTTTTTTTGTCTGTTGTGACTGTTTGATATATAAGTTCCTGTGCTGCATCCATTATAAAATCGTAAGTGCTAATGCAGAAAGTTTTAGGTCTGCCATATTTGTTTTACGATCTTTTTACTTCATTTGTATTACAATATTTACAAATTTCTTCATTCAAACTAATTTATTATATACTCTTTTTTAAAGAAATTTGTTTTTGGTCTTCATAAACTGGTTTTCAGTTGTTCTATTCACCGTAAAAAAGGTTAATTATTATGGTAAAGTAAAATTCTCATGCTTAAACAATAAACATTAAGTGTTTTGATTTTTAGCAAATGACTTTTATTATATAAAAAGTCATGAACGACGGTGTATTAGTAAAGAACTTAGTGTCAGTTCCCGCAGCGTATAACATCCTTGTTTGAATGCAAATTTTTTAGTTTAGTTTATAAATACTAATTTATTTCAGCTCGATTGTGAAGAAACCTTGTAGCTTATTAGTCACTCTCAAGTCCTCTTCCTGGAAAAACCAGTACTGGTGTCATATGAGGAAGCACGGTGGTGACCCCAGTCGAGCTCGAACCCGCAACCTCTACACCATCGCTCCCCTTTTGTCAGTCTAACAAGCATATAAATGAATTTTAATATCAAGATACAAGTAGTTAACTGCAGGCCATTTTCTCAGTGCAGTGAAACTTTTAAAAGTGAAGTCCAATACTCTATGAGTTGTTTTAAAGGGAAATACCCTATAACTGATGTCAACTAAATAACCTCCAAAACATGAAGAATAAAATCTTTGGAAGTATTAAAATTCAAACTGAAAGTTTAAGCTATGCATTCCCAGTCATTATCGATAATATCAGCGGTTTAAAATATACTGCAGCACCGTAAACCATTCAATAATCTATGTAAAGTTGTTGTTGTACAATTAATGGCTGGATGTGATTTATTACCGAAAGCCTCTATATCGATTAATTGTGGTAAAATGAGGCATATTTCGCCATAGGTTCTTCTTTGAAATTGTATTTATTCATCATTTTACGTTCATTGAGCACATAATCTATGTTTTGTGAATATAATCTGCTAGATGTAGGGAGTGCCCCTATAAACTTCAAAACAAATCGTTACATAGTGAATACCCAACAGAGGGATAAATATTACCATAACCATCATATTTTTAGCAGACCTGGAACAAAGTGCAATCTGGAGTGAGCTATTAGGATCGCTCCATCTACGTCCTACGTCGTCCGTTAACAAGTATTCAAGTAAAAGGATAAAAACACTACTGAAAAAATATGTTTGTTTCTGTTTTCAGGTCCTTTAGAAGTAAAAACTCTGACAGGTAGTCTATTCAAGTATGGCGTACATCATTAAGTTGAGGTCACGGCAGTTTGACCTGAAGGCTATAACAGTTGAACCTGTTATGTTCCTCTACATGTTTTCAACTTTCCTGAATTTTGTAACACTCCAGGCTTTATTGTATGCGAAAGTGTGTACGAGAAATTTTAATGCAACAATTTGTAATGATATTGAAAATGAAACATACAAAGTCCAGGAAGACTTTGTTCAGAAGACTGCATCCACCTGGATCTTGTACGGTAATTTGGCGATGGGTCTGCCATCATTGGTATCGGTGGTGCTGTTTCTAGGACCATGGGGCGACAGAGTGGGAAGAAAGATTCCAGTCATCAGTCCATTTATAGGTGCCTTACTCGCAGGAATAAACAATATCATTAATTCAATTTACATTGATGCGCCACTTGAATATTTGCTGATAGGAGGTTTTTTAAATGGACTACTCGGTGGTTACATTGCAGCGTTAATGGCAATGTACAGTTATATAGCTCATGTTTCAACGTCGGCATACAGAACCGTCAAAATCGGTATACTTGAAGCGATGATATTTCTGTCTGGAACTGTGGGAACGGCAGTGTCAGGTGTGATCCTTGATCGCACGAGTTACACTTTCGTGTTTAGTTTAATAGTTGGTATAATGGTTCTGGCTTTGTTATATACATTTGCCTGGATTGATAATGTAAAACCTGAAGATGTTGTCGACACAAAGGCCGAAGAAAAGGGAATTTGTCAGTCATTGTTCTTGGATTCAATCAAGGACGTGATTATCTGTGTGTATGAGAAACGGAGAAATAAGAATTTTCTGCGCATAGCCTTGTTGATCGTCATCTTATTTTTTCTCATGCTGGTCACAGTAGGTAGGTATAAATTAAAACTTATTACTTTTATTCCTGAATGATGTTACAGTGAAACCTTATCCAACACTTCTTTGGACAGTAAAATAGCTGATCAATCAGGGTGTCAGTTAAAACAGGTTCATTTCTTGTGAAAATAGCCATATGATGATGGATTAGACAGGTTGTCGTTGTGATCAGGTGTCGGATAAAGCAAGTTTCACCGTAGTAGTTATTTTCTTACAAATAATGTAGTTTTTCCATGTATTAGAATTGTTTGCTAAATACTAATGGCTGCTAAAGCTGGATGCCATATTTCACAGGTGTGTAAGAAAAATCTAAAGTAAAGAAAAGAAGAGTATTCACGGTTTTAAGGTTTTTGACAGCTCAACAATGAAGATGGCAACTAAAAAAGCAAATTAATGTACAAGTTAACTGTGTGAAAATCAACAATAGGCCTTTGCAACCAGTATGAATTCAGATCAAGTGGCTCTTGTGTGTAGTCTGACCTAAATTTCTAACTGTGGTTGAGTGGTTAGAGTCTTTGACTTGAAAGCACTGTAACCTCTCATAGATTGAGGGTCATGGGTCTGAGCCCTGCTCCTACTACAATAATAACTAATCCACAACATACAACTTTAGTAACAGTTAAGCACATGTAATTTTTAAAGTAGCGTTCCAAATTAATAACACATCTTTCTCCTATTAGTCCCCTACTGATCATATCATGTAGCTGCCACGGTGCAGTGGTAGTGCATTCCCCTCAGGATCAGAGGGTCCTGGGTAGGAAAAATAAATAAAGACGTAAAAACCAGTAAATTGACTGGTTCACGAATTAAAGGTTTGTGCTGTTCCCTTCATCTTTCCGCAATTTCGTGTCCGGTCTGTATCTTCCATATAATGCATGGACTGATTTTGATATAATTTCACACAATGGTTACCCATATCCCAAGGGTGTGTTATGTACAACAACCCATTTCCAAGGCCAAGGTCTCACTCTACTCAAACACTACTACATGCAATTTTGTTTCCGGTCAGTATCTTTCACATAGATATAACTTCACACAATTGTTACCCATACCCCAAGGGTATGTCATGCACAACAACCAACCTCTTACTTCTATGGTTATGCTCACACTTAGGTCTTATACCTTGGATTTTTTATAGCTGTATATATATTGCCACCTGTACACATAAACAAAAATAAATAATATCTTCGGCATTTTGGTTGTATTACCTTGACCGTACCATAAATGTGTACAATATTTTGAATTTCAGGTGAGGCTGATATAATTCTTTTATATACGCGACGTCGTCCCTTTGAATGGTCGCAGACGACACTTGGACTGTACAAAGCTTGTGAATCTTTCCTGCGTGGTACAGCTGTGCTCACCCTGCTGCCATTAATGAAGAGGAAATTCAAGGCTAGAGATACAAGTGTGATGATTCTAGGTCTTGTATCCAAAATGGCTGCAATGGTGGTGCTTGGAGTCGGCAACACTACATTTGTGCTTTTCATAGGTAATGATTCACAATATTGAAACCAATTTTAGGTATGGTGCAGCTTGTCAGTAAATAATTATAAGAAATTTTTCAGCATACAGCACATTCTTTGGGGGGGGGGGGAGGTCATGCTCAACAGCTTGCAATTATGGTCCTTTAAAATTTATCATCAAATGAAAAAGTTGCGAAAGGGGTTTTCATGAAGTATTCAGTTAAAATTGTTTATTCATGATTATTACCTTGAATATTAAGCAAACAGATTTCAGTGGAGCTGAGTTAAGGAGCCAGACTTTCGCTTAATAAACTAGAAGAACCAGGTTTGAACCCTGGACAGACTGCTTGATGTGTGTCCTTGGGCAAGATACCTGGTACCCCATGTGCCTCAGTCTACCCAAGTGTAAATGGGCACCAGTACTGATAATTGTTGGCTTTCTCTCGAATAAGCGATAGATTCCATCATTGGGAGTGTCTTGATAGTGATTGATACATGTTCAGAGAACTTGTTTTGATATTGAGCTAAAACAAACTAGAACTAGGTGATGACTTCTTTCCATTGTCTGTTTAAAATAGATGATTTTGTCAAAAAGACAATTATTTGATTTCACATTTACTTGCTTTTTAAGACAATGTGCTATTAGATTTATGTGGTTTTTCACACAATTTGTATTACCATCTTTTGTTGTTATATTTGTGACTGTTATCTTTTCTGTAGGTGCTATATCAGGAATATTCCAAGGATTTGCTTCAGCAGGTGTCAGATCATTGTGTTCAGGAATGGTTTCCAGCAATGAACAAGGTAAGCTGGTGTCTTGAGTTACTTTTCTTATCCCTTATCTACAATTGACTCCTCTAGCTTTCCATTTGGACAATTCTGTTAATTGATCAAGGGGTGTTAGGGAAAATTATGGACTAAACAGTAAACAATGCAAATCATGATCAGATCACACAGATGTACATGCTGATCATGATCTGCACTGGTTACAAAGGTGGAATCAGTTGTGGCCAGTATAGTTAGTGTTTATGAAGTGAAGGACAGTTTAAAGAAAGGTGCTAAGAATTAGATGTAGTGATATACCCCCTAATAATTAATTCTGTTGGAATAATTAACCATGTTTTACTCTTACTGTTGCTATGTGGATTTGAGTTTTTTTAATATTATATGTTTAAGTTTGTCGTGTAACTATACACCACTTTACAGTTTCAAACGGGGCTATTTCCCCATCTATTTTTATCGAGTAAATGTTACCGACTATTAACATGTTTATGTAACTGCTATGTAAAATTCCCAATAAATGATCAGGTTTAACAACTGATTTAATGTTAGTGGTTAATAAAATGTATCAAATTGCATATATTTAGAAAGCTAAGATCATGTTGATTATATTGTGCAAACACGAGCAACCATGTCAGACGGAAATTTACAAATAGCTTATTTTCTATTGATTATAAGCGTAATACAGTCAATTTACTCGAAATTCAAGGGAGATAACTCTCAACTTCATTCGATACGCTTCGGATATCTACGCTGTACAGTCTCGAAACTGTAAAGTCGTGTATTGAATCTATTTGTTATAGTAGTTCTGTTACTTCAAACAACAGCTCAGTAATCTATAATAGGTAATGTATGAATGAATGAATATTAGTTTCATTTTTTCAGAAAAGTATAAGTTTATTTTTCGAAAAAGGGCAGTTTTAGAATTTATGTTAGCCAGCACTCTATCACATGTTTTTTTTTTCTACGACAGTGTGTCAATTGAGTTATTGATCAGTGAAATTTTCAATAGGTATATTTCAATTGAAGATGTAGATTGTAGCAACTTTATTTTTATACTCATTTATTTACTCTTGATTGCAAAACAAGTTCTTACAACTGTATTTAATCTCTCTTGAGTCTCAATCCAGATTGAATCAACCTCGGTGTAGGGTTAAGGGCCGACACAAATAGATCAAAATGTAAGCCGATGCTCATGACTGCAAGAAGAAATAGGTCAATAAATGTCATAAATTATCATACCCATCATCAATTTTTGAACAAGGCTTACAGCTAGGGGCAACCCCCTTTATCCCAACATTTCTATTTTGTTTTAAACAAGTTTTGATACCAATCTACAAACTTTTTTTATGCTCATATAGTTATGTGCTTTGATGGAAGATTTTCCCCCTTACTGTACAAAAGTGATCACAAAATTGAAAGGAAAGAAGTTTTCAATTATCTCAATTCCCTTAAGTAGGGAACAATGGTTAGAATACTTTAATTTTTTGCATATTTATGGAGTTTGACCTCTAGTTGCAAGAGTTTTCATCAACTTTAGTGACCTATGTCATTTGTAGTAAGGAGTGCAATCTTCAGAGACGGGAAAAGTCTGAAAAAATAAATAGTTTTACATCATTTCTAAACTTTTTTTGAATAACATTTCAGATAAACTCAGGTGCTGCCTTAATTTATTTCTCTGATTTATAACTTCCTTTTTACTTCATTATCAAACCTGGGCTGTTGGTAACTACATTTTACATGTTTCTCTTTTGCGGGTGCACATTTAGATAAAAATGTATTACCGGTAAGTATATTAAAAAATGAAATTTATGAGTCTTTAGGATTGCTGTTAGGTATACTATTTAATTTTATTATATACCTTTAAATATTCTGTCAAAAATACAGCCTTTATTCAACAGTCAAGTACTGCCTTACAGAAAAATAATTGTATTGTATCAGGTATGTACATGCAATCTGCACAGTACCATTATTTTAAAGAGTATGTTTAATTGGCCTATAGATGATTCATACGTTTGATGTTAATAACGTCGTTTTTGATGGGTTGTTACTCTGCACTTGTAGTATCCGATGCACGACTCGAGCAAATCCGGCATTCTGGATCACATATCTATACTGATAACCCTATTTGATATTATCTACGGTACTCTTTTTGTATAAAGATGTACTCAGATGGACTAACATATTTCACATACATAACCTAGTTGATTTGGTCACAATTTCTTTAAATTCAAATTTTGCAGATAGATTGTTCCATTTCAAATTAGATGAAGTACAGTATTGAAATCTCTTAAAATGTACATTTCAAGATTTTATCTAGTTCTGTTTCAAAGAAGTTTATACAAAAAGTGACAGAAACTGTCAAAAGTCAAGTTGTACACTTACTGTAAAGCAGTAATTACCAGATCTTTGAAGACTGTTCTTGTTTCTAAGTTTAATAATACAGTGCAACCTCTCCATAACAACACCAAAGGGAATATCAGTTTTTTGTTTGGTTGGGAAAGGTTGTTGCTCTTGGGAAGTTAATTTGTTCAGATATAACTGCTTTGGGAAATAAAACATCTGTCTTTGTAGAGAGGTTTTTGCTTGTCGGAGGTGTTGTTTAGAGAGGTTGGACTGTATATCTATTAATGCTTTGAATTTAGTGAGAAGTTTGTTAGATGCCATTAATATGTAATGTTGAAAAACCTCACTAATGCAGAGTTTGTAACATTTCAGCTAAAATGTTCAGCTTGATTGGAACGTTTGAGACCCTGGCCAGTCTGGCAGCCACTAGTTTGTTCAATACAGTATACAATTCTACTCTTGACTTCTATCATGGCTTCTGTTTTCTTATGGCTGCTGGGTTCACAGGTCTTGGTATGATTATTGCAGTGTAAGTACTTTAAATTTGTTGAAGATCAGCACTGGTTCTTCACAGCAACAATGCTGAGGTGAAGTGCCGGCCTGTAAATAAAGTACTGTTGAAAGATGTGTTAGACCTTGAGAAAAAAATGATCTAAATGAGTTATTTCCAGTATATTCAAAGTTACAATGTTTCAAAATAAGATCAGGAAGTAGAAATTGGCAGACTACAAAAAAAATGTCCATCGTATATTAAGGAAGTTAAATACACAAGCATATTGATGTAGTGTGTTTTTTTACAGCAAAACAAATGTTAAAATATTTTTCAGGATTTTACATGTGATGTTATCAAAAGATTCCTCTGGAGATTATGATACCCTTCAGGATGAAATTGGTACCAATGAAGTTGTGGTAGACGAGGCCAACATACAGACAAACCTGGAAATTCAGTCTTAGCACTTACATACAACATCACAGTGTACAGAAACACCTGCATTAAAGACCATCTCCAAAACAAAATAAAACCACTATATGGGTGAAGGAAAACAGAGAAAGAAATGCACTTATTTACAGAAGAAGAAAACATTATTTTTGATTGTAATGAAGCAAACCCATATAAAATTGCACGGACTACAGACTGGGAATAATTTTTTTTTTGACTTCCGTTTCCCTTTAAAATCACCTGTAATGATAGACCTCTCTAGCTGTTTTTCCCAAGGGTCTTTGCTCACATGTTTGACTGTATCTGTATTTACTGGAGAATTATAAATAGTATATTTTCAGAGTTTGCAGTACTCTCTAAGCTTGCTGTTATTATTTAACATTTTAATGCTAAGCATAATGATCTGTTTGTCAAAAGTGATTTATTTACCAATTCATGTTTCTCATTTGATATACATGGATAAGTATTTTAATTATAGCTGTTCAATGATGTTATTTATGTGTTTCATACATATTGTGCTACTTAGATTTTATGCTACCCAGTGATTTTCTTTTACAGCAATTTGTTTGATCTGCGAGATTTCATATAATTTTTCATGTTAGGTTCTTAGTCTGAGACCCATTTCCATTGTAGAGTGGTTCAGGTCACTGACTTAGTTTATACTTATTTATTCTTGATAGTGAAACAAGTTCTTATTACTTATATTAATAGCTGGTCAAGACCCACTCCAGATGGAATCAACCTCAAAGAGAGAGGTAGGGTACTGTATGTGGAGTCAAAGGATACTATGACTACTTGAGCACGGGTGGGGATCAAACCCAGGACCCTCTTATTTCAAGATGAAAGTGCTACCACTGCCTGAAGGCAGCTCAACAAGGGCTGACTTGTAATCACTAAACCTCTGCCTGATTGGGGGTCATGGGTTTGAGCTAGGGGTCATGAGTTTGAGCTCAGCTACTGACCTGAATCTTTTATAGGAGAAAGTTTATAAAGGATTGGGAGTTTAATAGTACTAGTCCTTCCCAACATGTGTATACTACGGATTCAAAGGAAGTTTAGAAATCCCGATACTGTTTATATTGTGGTCTGTTGGTCCGAAAATGGTTTTCATTGGCACTGCACCCTATAATTTGTTTACACCCATTTTACTATAAGTAAAAGAGGACCTCTTTGAGGTTGAGTCCATCTGGAGTGAGTCTTGAAAGTGATTACGTTGTGAGATCATTTTGCAATCGAGAATAAATTATCTTTTATAAAGTAATCAATACAATGTAGTAGAATCAGACTGTAATCTTGCATGTCTTATTAATTAAATTAGTGCTGAAATGCATGTTATAGCAAAGTGTAGGTTTTCTTGACATGTATCCATATAATAAGTTTAAATGCTCTGCAGAATTATAAGTATTACTTGTGAAAGACATGATATATACAGATCCGAGTCAGAAAACCAGCTCCTTATGTAAAATTTGAGAAAAATTCTGGCCACCTATACAGCCATTGTTTAATCCAGTTGTGTTCAAACTTTGTTAAAAAAAAATTATTTGAAAGGGCATGCATCTTGGTGCTTCTCTAAGGTCAAGTATCAATTAAAGTAAGTAAATGTATTCTATAAAGTCTTATACTTTTTTGCTTAACACTTTTTTGCTTGGCACATTATTGTTACAAATGCTTGCAATTTTTACACTTGAATATAGACCATCTTCCTTTTAGCGAAGCATTCGGACAGTAGGTCAAACTTTAAAAAGGCATTGATTTTTCTATTGCTATTTTACTGCCAGTTTGACTGAGTTCAGGCTTAGTACATGTATTTTGATAAAATGTGATCAACAATGTGTATTGGAGTCCATACCGGTAAATCATATATGCAATTTAAAAAAGACTTGTCTTTTTTCATTGATGTCACCTTTGGCAAAATTGGGTTGTAGTGAACGATTCTCGTGTGATATTTTTAGATTGATATTACCCTTTAAAGTGACCATGATAATTTTAAGAAAGAGATGCAAATTAAGATATACCGAATTTAACGAAAGGGTGCATTTTTTTATTTTTCGACTATGCTTATTATTCTAGAAGTATTTAGCAGTGATAAATGTTTTGTTTAAGATGATGATGGTCACTTTGAATGGTAATATCACTTTAAAAGTCAAAAGTGCTATTATACATTTTTAAAATGTTTGTTGCTTTCCATTTTGTATTTGTGATATTAAAGCTTTTATTTAACCAGTGATTTTTATCTAAATTAGAATGATACTGTTGTCAATATGTTGTATGAATTACATGTACATTGTATATTATACAATTATAGACTAATTTTGAGGTCAATACATAGTTTTGCGGACCTGTTAAAATTGATATTGACTGAGGACGAAGTCCGAGGTCTATATCATTTTTCACAGGTCCGCAAAACTATGTATTGACCGAAACATTAGTGTACAATTATTATATCGTATACCTCATAAAGAGTAGTGAAAATCATGCAAAATATAACAGAAATGATGTCTTAAAATCCATGCAGATCTACACATCATTTTCCAGGTCTACACATACTTTTGCGGACCTGGCACGTGAGCACTATCAGCCAATCAGGATTAAGTATTTATGACAGGTATACGATATACATTGTTATTTTCATACATGTGCAAGAAATCAGTATTAAGTTTGGTGAAAAAATGATATACCAGGTATTAGTAAGCCGAAAGTCAAGTATATTTGTTACTTCTTTCATGATGTTTATGTCCGTTTAAAGTATTAGGACAAAGTAATAAGATATTTTGTGCTTTTTTTTTCCAAAGTAATTTTATGACAAAGATTTTTTAACAGAATGATGTAAAGAATTGTATTTCTGTTGAAGTGGGAGAAGAAAAAAAGATGGGTAAAGCATGACTTTGCCTTCATGTATTTCATTATTTCTTTCATATACTGCCTAGTGTTACGTATATAGTTGATAAAATGTTTGGGTTTTTGTTGCTAAAAAAAATAATTCTTTTTTGTCTGCTTACTGCCAGTTCCAGGTTATATTGTAGGGTTAACGCACATTTTTTTGTGTTATAACATCTGCAGAACCCCAGTGGATGGTTGGAGCCCGAGCCGGTCAGGGCAAGGGCACCAACGTATCCCGAGGGTTTCTGCAGGTGTTGAGACATGAAAAAAACGCTTGTTAGCACTATTCTAGCATAAAAAGTCATGAAAATAAGAATTAAATGTTCTTACTGGTACAACATTTACCAATGCGCAGGACAACGTCCGTGATGTTTACGTCATATTTATGACGTCACTAGTGGTTTAAGCCCAGCATTGTTGACGCCGTACTTGATGCAAGACTTGGGAGATAGGTCCATTGTTTACAATGGCCCTATAATACGCATAAATGAAAACTGGTTATAACAGCACGTGAATCTCACTGTTAACACACTTTTTATCTCCTGTTAAGACACTGGCAAAATAGGCAAAAATAGCATATTTCATGCTAGTCTTAAAGACCGGATACTTTCAGCTTTGATGTGCTGCATTAAAAGCCACCTCAACGCATTCAGAAGTTACTGCCGTTGAATTGTTGAAATCTTGCTGTGTAACTTGTATGGATTTGAATGAATTAAACTGAACTGAACTGACCCAAAATATATATATGGACATAATAGTTATTGATCTTGAGTTTACATTTTACTAATTTTTCCAAAAAGGGTATACATGTGTATCTGACAGAGCTCGTATGGTATGGGGAATGTTAAGAAAGTAAGACATCATGAAAAAATTTAATTTCTCAATCAAGTTTGACTGTCGAATCAAATTAGCTTGAAGTGTAGACATACATTTAAAAGAAGAACATGCCTACTATGTTGTTAATTATGAACAAAGAACTATTGTATTTGCTTTGTGTTATTAAAGTGTAAGAGTATTATGTTGCTGTATGTATTTTGACAATAAATTGTTTCTTTAGACCAGTTGTATTTTATTAGCTCATCTGAGCCAAAGGGTGTAGATGAGCTAGTAGTATAAGGTTGTGGTATGGGTGCCAATTGTCCACATTTTCACTTGAAGCTCTCCGCAGAAACTACTGGTCGGATTTTTACCAAACTTGCATCCTGAATAAAGGAAATGGTTCAGGTCCATTGCACACAGGGGTCCTTCTTACTATATGGATGGAATGCCACTAAACATGCTCTGTAGCATCCTTGCATTGTCCCCTTTTTAAAAAAAGCAGGAAAAGGTTCTGGTCCAGAGCACAGGAGCCACTGTTTTTAGCTCACCTGGCTATGCCAGGGTGAGCTTTTCTAATTTATGATTGTCCATCGTCCTTCAACATTTTGATTCAAATGACATCTCCTCTGAAACCACTAGGCCAATGTTGATAAAACTATGCAGGAATGTTCCTTGCATGAAGCTTTACCAAAATTGTTCAAAGAATTCCATTCCATGCAAAACTCTGGTTGCTATGGCAACAAATAGGAAAAACTTTTAAAATCTTCTTCTCTGAAACCACAAGGCCTAGAGCTTAGATATTTGGCATGTAGCATTGTCTAGTGGACCTCTACCAAGATTGTTCAAATTATGACCCCCAGGTCAAAATTGACTCGCAGGGGTGGTCACTTAGTTTTGCATAGGCTTATATAGGAAAAACTTTAAAAATCTTCTTCTCTGAAACCACAAGGCCTAGAGCTTAGATATTTGGCATGTAGCATTGTCTAGTAGACCTCTACCAAGATTAAAATTGACCGCGCACAGTGGGTCACTTGGTTTTACATAGGCTTATATAGGAAAAACTTTAAAAATCTTCTTCTCTGAAACCACAAGGCCTAGTAGACCTCTTCAAAGCTTGATCAAATTATGCCCTTGGGGTCAAAATTGACCTTGCCGGGGGGAGTGGGAGGGGGGGGTCACTTGTTTTACAAAGACGTATATAGGAAAACCTATTTGGTATATAACATTATCTAGTGATCTTCCACCAGGCAAGTGGACTTGTACCAAGGTGAGCGATATAGGGCCATTTTGGCCCTCCTGTTTAACATAGAAAAACCTTTAAATGCTTCTTGGTATGTCACTAAACTTGCCCTGTTGCATCCTTGTATTGTCCCTTCTGAGAAACAGGTTCAATTCCAGTGTACACAGGGGCTGCTGTTACTAAAAACGGAACAACTTCTATACAGCTCATGAACCAATGGATGGAATGTCCCCAAACTTTACAGTACTGTTGAGTACCAAAGCACCATAGAGTAAAGTACTACACATTACTATAGAATACTAAAGCACTTAGCAGCATTTGGTGACATCTGACATTTGTTCCAGCAGCAGACCACTTGAAATACGGCTTGTTCTGATGAACTAACTTGGCCCTCTTGTTAATCAACCAATGCATTTGCTAAAATAATGTAAGCAAATAGTAAGGTTCATCACTGAAGCTATGTAAATATCATTTGCAAATGCAGATTCATATTTCTGAAATTTTTTCAGTTCTAAACCTTCCAGTAACATCTCAAAATGAAAAGCTATAAATTTCAATTCAGTTGCATAGATTCAGTATACACAATGGTCATCACTGTAAATGGACATATGCCGTTACAGTGTGATTAAAATACAGTTGGCCAATTTAAATATCATTTACAATATGTAGTTAAAGTTGTCAATGTATAAAAGAACTAGGAAATGTTACCACTGGTAATGAATGAATTGATCTATTGACCTGGTAGGTGCAGACACTTGATAGTCAGTACAGATATAATAACCGAGTGTTGAGGGTCATATTGAGGCTACTGGTTGTTGCATTCAAAAAGTGGAAACTGCCGTCTTATAATAACTTGAGTAACAAAACTGTCTATACTCTTGTATTTTTGCTTCTTTCATGACATAGTGCATTGTATTCCTTATCACTGCTTGCCAAACTGTGTAAGATGTACGGTTTCAAAATAGAGTCAGTGTGGTAAATAAAGGCTTACTGTGTTCTTTGACTGTTTGATAAACAATAATATCTACATTCTTCACTAGATTTTATTGTTATAGCAAGCAACTACTATAGTGCAAGTAACAAATAATAAGATAACAACAGATTACGAAACAAGTTCGCCATGATGACCTATATATCACTTAACCCCGAGACCCTGTCAGCACAAATCTTAACACCCAGGTAAACTGTGCCTGACAAAGAAAACTTATTTCAGTAACATGGTGTTTGTAAATATAGCGACAGCTGTTTATTACCTTAAATATTCAGTGCCTATAAAATATCGCATATCTTCCATGAGAAAACCAAGAGTCAGGGGGTAGATCGTAAAGTGGCTTCTGGTTTACTGTAATCGAGACAAATGTTAGCTGGTGGAAAAAAATGTCCGATTTTGGTGGCGGCTAAGTTTTCTTCTCATGGTAAGTTATATATTTTACGTGTTTTGAATCAAACAACTTTACGATCTACCCCCTGAAGAGTACTAGCTGATAAACTTAAAGAAATACTTTAGATGTAACAAACAATACATCATATATGACACAAATTAGCTTTAAAATTATTTTTTATTGTATATAAGCGCGGACCTATATGCACAGATATGTATATAGGTCCGTGATATAAGTGACTTATAACATAAATCTTTATACACGGCAAGAAACTAGAATTTTTAATAAATTTAACAATCTTGTAGATTTTATATAAGAAAATATAACAATTCTGTGTACAATACATTAAACTTCCCTCCTATAAAAACATTTTTCACTTATCATAAGACAAAAAGGTAAATACATGTACTATACTCTATCACATAAATACAATATAAATAAATGCACTACGTAAATATAGCGACTATCTAATACAAATACTAATACTGGGTGTCAAAAAAAATTGTTTCACCTTTGCGTAATGCCTTTCAGGCTCTGACATGCAGTGTCCTTTAAGTTTGTATTTTCAGCAGAAGTGCTTTTGTAGGAAAACATTTTCCATCATCACTCTTATGACACTGGCATGTTGAAGTATTGTGTATATATAAACGATATATATTCTATGTATTACCAGAGAAGATACTACAAGTTCAGTTTGCAAGTTTAAAGAGCCTTGGTTTCATACTTCAACACCATAAAACAGAATCTTACTTCACTAACTTATGAATTTCTTATTTTGTTTGTTGTTTTTTTTTCTCCCGAGATTACCTTATGCTTTTGCCTATACATAATAAAAATAATTTTCCCTGAAACTGAGGGGGGGGGGGAAAAAAAAAAAAAAAAAAAAAATTTTTTTTTTTTTTTTTTTTTTTTTTTTTTTTTTTTTTTTTTTTTTTTTTTTTTTTTTTTTTTTTTTTTTTTTTTTTTTTTTTTTTTTTTTTAATTTTTTTTTTTTTTTTTGTTTGTGGAAAGGGGAGGGGGGGGGGAATAAATTTTTTTTTTTTTTTTTTTTTTTTTTTTTTTTTTTTTTTTTTTTTTTTTTTTTTTTTTTTTTTTTTTTTTTTTTTTTTTTTTTTTTTTTTTTTTTTTTTTTTTTTTTTTTTTTTTTTTTTTTTTTTTTTTTTTTTTTGTTGTTTTTTTTTTTTTTTTTTTTTTTTTTTTTTTTTTTTTTTTTTTTTTTTTTTTTTTTTTTTTTTTTTTTTTTTTTTTTTTTTTTTTTTTTTTTTTTTTTTTTTTTTTTGGGGGGTTGTTTTTTTTTTTTTTTTTTTTTTTTTTTTTTTTTTATAAAAATTTTTTTTTTTTTTTTTTTTTTTTTTGGTTTTTTTTTTTTTTTTTTTTTTATTTTTTTTTTTTAGGATTTTTGCAAAAGGTGGTAAAAGGGGGGGGGGAAAATGGTTTTTTTTGGAAACTGGTTTCATGCCATAATACTTTTAAATATTTTTGATTACCCTTTGTGAAGCATATAATCTGATAGAACTATCATCATAAAACGTGCTTATTCTAAATAAATCCGTCGTTTGATTACAAGGTAGCCTGTTATTTTTTTTCCAGAGCAGAGACATTGATTGGGGCTAGAAACCTGAAATAAATTCTACATCAGACATGGTCTGATACTGGACACTGTCCATGTTGCTATAATCAAAATGGTCGCCATGGAAACTGGCGCTTGTAACCAACACTTCTGCTTCATTTCCTTTAATACAAGCTATGAATTTTGCATGAAACGGTTTTAGAGGATAGAAAATGTTTGCAAATATTTTGTACTCTATAAACACCTGATCCTTAACACTGTATTTTTCAATGACATTTTTCTTTACTTCATGTATATCTCTGTTGTGGTCACACTGTGACCGGACGTAAAATGCATCGAGGTTCGCCTCCAGACGATGCTCAAGAAAGATATTACAGACGTCAACAAGTCGAGATGCATCAAGGAATGGTGTGACAATGTAGACTTTACATTCAGGATCACTAAACCAATGGTGAAGCAGAGATTTCCAGAGTCTGTAGATGTAAGTCGAGCCGTCCCGTACACAACTTGTGCGTAAATTGTTCAGCTGTTCCCGCAGAGTTTCTCCTGGCCACTGTAAAACAGTGAAAAAGTGTTAAGTGTATGATATAACGTTATCATTACTTGTATGCCAGTTATTGTTAAAAAGAAGTGCTTCCCCAGGTACTCGGAAACAAGAATACTAAATTAGTTGAAGTATTAGTTCCAAGAGCGGGTATCAATTTTTTATGGACATTCTCACAACTGAAGTAAGTATCAAATCACAAAAAAGTAATTGAGGGTACTACAAAATAGAACAACACTAATACAAAAAGCAGTTGATAAGCAAAAAGTAAAGTTTTCAGTAAAAAGAGGAAGTTCTACATACAACATCTATAGACATAAGTTTGAGCTCTTCAGCCAGTTGGTTTGCCACACTGTCCTCTGCCTGCTTAAATTTCTCTGCCAAACAACAAGTAGTCTCTATAACAACACAAAAGAGATGTATGCATGTATATTAGAGCTTTATTGTTGGTACCGGTTTCCCATGTGACCAACGCCCCCAAAAGGTGTATAGCACCCATACATGGGACCTCGGATTTTAAGTCTCATCCAAAAGACTAAGTAATTTTAGTTGGTCAGCCCCGGGAATCCAACTCGCAACCCCGAGATTACAAGTCTGACCACAAAAGATAAGGTTTCGTAGATATTTAAGTAGTATGAAGTAAGAATAATTTTCCACAGAACCAAAAAGCTTTCGTTACAGAAGAGAACAAAATGTGCTTAGAAGGATTTAAGATGTTAAACCACTACTATGTTCTAAAGAGCGAAAAGGCATTAGAAAAAGTAAATTCTATGGCAGATGTACTTTACTTAAGAAATAATAAATGCCTCCCTGTATTTTATTGTTGAATAAAATATAGTCAGGAATTTGGATGCGTAATAATTAAATTACGAGTGCGTAGCACGAGCAATTTAATTTTTCCCATCCAAATGACTGACTGTATTTTATTAAACGATAAAATAAAGGGAACAATTTATAATTTCGATTCTAACATGTTATTTTCTTTGAAAACAATCCCGAACTGCATTTAACGCATAGTAGTACACTATTGTAACCTTAAAACGCGAGATACGATTGGACGCGCTTGTTTACATACACGTACGTGTTTATATAGGAAAAGCAGCCGCTTGTGTTAGAATTTCAAATACAATTCCCCCCCATGATGCATTTTCAACTTAGATGTATATAAAGGAGGAGATAAAACTGTAAGAAGAGTGGTTGTTCGACCTCAAATCCTAATCCTGGATGAGACATTGCCCTACTTGATCCCTAAGTTTAAAAAAAAATTAATTCTCTGCAGTGACTCCTTGACTCTCCCCCACTGCCTCCCACCCACAGGCACTAACTTCCCTGGTGTTAGATAGAATAAATAGACATAGGTCCATGGGGTGATACTGTTGTTTTACAATCAAGACCTTATCTTCATTTGAACAGGTACAGGTACATTCTACTTAGATGCTACAAAAATGAATATACTAGCCAGTAACTTTCATGAAAACTTTCATCTAAGGTGCTATAAAATTAAAGGTTCTTTATGCAAGCAAATTTGCTACTTCATTAGCTTTACCACTGACATATCAATATTACAGACTAGAGAGAAACTTCTTGTCCTGCCCTACCTTCATCTGAAACCACAGTAACTTCCTTATTGTACTTTTCCTCTTCTGTATGTACTTTGTCTAGAACCATATCCAGGGTATCGGCTATCTCTATAGCATGATCTTCCATTTGCTTTATTTCTGCATCTTTCGTTGCTGAAAATCAGAAAACAGGTTACAAAAATACTGGAAATAATCCTTCAGTTAAACAGTGTATTTATTGATCTGACAGCTTCAAGAGGCGTTATAATCAACACCACCACAGTCAATTTTTTCTACTTTTGTGTAACTACTGTAGACCATGTTGAATCTACACCTCTGAGAAGTCTAAACATGGTCTACACTGTTCTCTATCAAGTTCATAAATCTACCAATTATCTTTATTTTCAGCTGGACTGCTGAGAAAATAACTGGTCACCTTGTCAAAAGCACCTGAAGTTTTGTCAACAATGGAAATATTAAATGACAATAACTGCTATTCATTATAGATGTATCACCTTAAACTCTAAATTGATTGAATTGCCAAAATGGACTTGTCCATCTTTTAAAGAGTCTGGTACAATTTATTTTTCATAGGGGACTCCATTTAAATTTACAACATGAACAGAAAACAGTGTAGACTGTGTCAACCATTTATATTTACAAAATGAACAGAAAACAGTGCAGACTGTACTGGCCATGATTAAAGTGCAGAAGTAAAAATGCTGATGACGGTCTAGACTGGTCTCAAAGACAACATTTCTGCTAAGATTTAATTAACAGATACAAATGTAAGACTGAAGTATTAGGATCATTGGCAAATATCCTGTAGGATATATCAAATTCTACCAAAGAAATCAATAAATTTGCATTGTCTAAAATTTCATCACAAACTTCTACGTAATTTCGATAATTTAATGATATGGTACTGTTACCATGGTGACTATACCTTTCTTCAGCCTGTCATCTTCCATCAGGCCCTTCCAGCTTTCTGTATACTGTGAATAAGCAGAGCTTACTCGCTCGGGATCTTTCATAGGGGCATCATAAGCTACGAGAATAGTTGGGAACACATTAATAAACCACTCCAGTACAAACTGTCCCTGAATCGTCAGCATGCCTGAACTCATGTATGTTGTGAGTGTAACACTATCCACTTTCAAAATAACCTGGTAAAAATATAAAATACCAAAAACACTTGATTAATCTTTGTCTACATTCAAATTATGCTAGAATCTACATTTTATTAGCTTAACTAAAAGGAAGTGGCTGTTCATATTCTAATACAGAATATGGATATAGGCAGAGGACGTTCAGTGAACAGTTGTCTGCTGCACATTTAAGTTATTGGAATAAAATGATAAATATTTGGGAGAAAGAACTGTAATAAATCACTTAATTCTCTAAAAAAAGATAATGATGTATTATTTGTTCTGATCAAATTGGGTCATTCAACCTTTAAGTTTAAAGGCTGATTTTTATACTGCATAGGACAAATTTTCGGACCCCGCAAGATTAAAAAAAAATATTATCATTTACTTTATTATTACACTTTGGCTTTGGAAAAGGATTGTTACTCACCTGAAAAAGTTAGCAAAGATAGAATTGAATGTGTAGTAATGTACATTTATATACCTTATTATTTCCATTCTTGTCATACAGCTGTTTATAAGGGTACTTTGGCATGGGATAGTTATTCTGATGTCTAAGCACACGTAACCAGAACATCGCCAAAGCTATAGAGCCATGTTTTGATAGATGTTTCACTGAGATTGTGTTGCTTGTTGAAACATCCAAATACACTTGCTCTTGGATCCTTGTATATACAAACTGCCTTATTGACTTCTCTATTGCTGTTTCATTTTCCATGGTAATGCTTCTATTTTGTTCTAAATTGAGGAAAAATATATGTACATCGAAATAGGATTATATTAAACAATCTGCATATATTAAGCACATTTGGAAGACTGTTAAAAGTTATAATAAAAGAATTTTTTCCACCAAAACCGCTCAGTCTTACAAAAAAAAGATACCTTAAAATGTAAAACTTTTAACATTTTGATGGACTTTGGCTCCTAATAATTCAAATGTTCTCCTTGATGAATATCATGATAGATCTTTTGACAAGACAATATCTACTAATCAAAATTATAAAAACAAATTGCCCATAGGTCTCATAAATCATACAACTAGCGGAACACTCCTTTAAACATGTTAAAGTTAGGCGGAGAAGGCACTGGGTGGGTCCAAGCAAATTTAAAGCTAAATGTTACAGTCCATATTAATAAGTTTTCGATCACTATAAACTTTGTAATTAGGAACTGGGTTTTTAAGACAAGTGATACTAAACACTTGTGAAGAGACAGTGTGTTTTTATTGTGTTTTCGATACAAATTGATATGTAAATAAGTTCTGAATATGTGCAAAGTAAAACAAACATTAATTATATCAAATATCTGAATAACAGTAATGTATGTTAAAGTCACAACAATTCCAAGAAGGGAAATGGGCCTAAGAAGCTACTTGCTTATATGTACCACCTTGCACCAGATGGTGCATCTGGTCTCAATATCTATGTGAACTATGTGAAAAATTTTGGAGGGGTGAGAACTATAACAAGAGTGCCAAACTGTCACAAAATACGCCCATCCAGGAGGCATAACTCAGTATCTTGCAGTTAATTTGTTTTGTATAACCTGCCGGAACTATAGAGCAGACAAGGCTAATACCCCTGTTTGAACTATAGAGCTGAGAAGGCTAATTTCATGAGTTTTCGATAACTCAAGGGCAATAATCCAGGAGTGAGTTGATTTGGCTGGTTATCAAATTTGGCCTAGATATTATGCTGACAAACATTTTCAGCAAGTTTGGTGAAGATCGGATGAAAACTCTTCAACTTAGAGAGTGGACAAGGTGAATTTGGTCAATTTTGCATAAATCAAGAAGGGCCATAATCCAAAAGTGCCTGGGTTGATTTGGCTCGTTATCGAACTTAGTCAAAATATTATGCTGACAAACATTTTGACCAAGTTTGGTGAAGATCAGATGAGAACTGTTTGACTTAGAGAACGGGCAAGGTGAATTTGGTCAATTTTGCATAAATCAAGGGCCATAATCCAAAAGTGCCTTGGTTGATTTTGCTGGTTATCAAACTTGGCCGAGATATTATGCAGACAAACATTTTGACCAAGTTTGGTGAAGATCAGATGAAAACTGTTTGAGTTAGAGAGTGGACAAAGTATTGATGCCGCCCGCCCACCCACCAGCCACGGGTAATCTTATAATACGTCCCTTTGGGCATATAAAAATTACAGATCCATAAAACGTGTCAAACCATAGGCCAGTGTAAGTCTGTAAAGCTTCACTGATAGCCTAAACTTTTTCTAATTCCATCATGTCACTGTTTTCACTTTAAAACATTCTTTTTTTCAAAATAAATCCTATAACATAGCCTTCTGGTTTTTTAACATTTCTGTGCCCCACCTCTAAGTAAATCTGAAATTGATTGTTAGGAGTCGAACTGCAATTTTTAGGATTAAAATCTATTTTTTAAAGACAGCCATTGTTATTTATGATAAATCTTCGTGGTTAACAAATCTGTGTCCATCAGAACTACTTTGCTTTTCAGTTGTGCACAATTTTACGGAAAACTTAAAAGTAATCTATTTCGTACCTTCGTTAGCAACATTTGTTTACCAATACACCGGTTACCTCCCAAGGGAAGAGCTCCGGAACGGACAATCGGATTATTTTGGAGATTTTCCACGAAAAATCATTTCCGGAGCTTACGGAGATCGCCGAGCAGAAAGGACGCCTTCCCGCGAAAGATTTCCCGCCTTAACCCAACCACGTGAACAAACAAACAAAAAAAGATGGACACAGGCTTTGATGATCCAGGAATATTTTTCAGCGACAATTTCGGGTCTGAAGATCAAAATAATGAAGACCAGATCAACAGAACACAAGTTAAGAAGCGATTCAAAGACTTCATACGACAATTCCACGAAGGAAATTTCTCTTATCGTTACAGGTGAGAATCATCAAGGGCGTAACGCTTCACTTCATAGCAGTGGCATATTTCGGCCCACTTCAAGCCCACGTTACTGAGAAAATATTTGTCTTCCTTGTGTATTTTAGATGTTGAACTATATCTCTTAACATTGCCAGGGGCACAAGCTGTACAGATATCTTGTAACTACATTCCAACTCCATCCCATAATTATGCAAGTTTCATGCATAGGAGCTTTCATGTTTCATATGGTTTCATGGTTCCCCGCATATTAAGTTTTCCAAGGTAAACTGCACTTTGGTTGGAGTTCATTATGCTAAGGGACACTAATGTTGGTACTTTAAGTTGAACACTAATTTTTCAGGTGAGGATTTGGTACTTTGATGCAAGGATGAAAATGAGAATAATTTTGCTAGAACTTTTAGGCAAATGGGCGGGCTACCAGTAAATATGTAAAGTTTTCGAGTGTAGCAGCTTCTGCCAGCAATGCTGTTGCGCTAGTTCTGTAGAAACAAGGTCAGGTGCTGGCACAATATTTAAGAAAAATTTAAACCCCAGTGTTTGGTTTGTTACCCAGCCAAAAGGAGACTATGTAATGCAATGTTCAGCGTTTAACAATTGTCATAATGCAATGTGTGGGTACAAGCAAACAAGAAGATATTCTTGCAATATTTACTAATTTTTGTTTTGCAGAGATGAGCTCAAACGTCACTACAATCTTGGAGAGTTTTACCTTGAGGTTGCTATAGAAGATGTTGCAAGTTTTGATGAAACCCTTGCCGAGAAGTTATACAAGCTGCCAACAGAACATCTACCACTGGTAAATCACAGTTATCTGTCAACAGCTTGAGTGCCAGTTAACTTTATTTGACTGGTAGTTTTTAAACCAATATCTAGGCAAATAAGAGCAGGTAGAAAACAACTAAAACCTGTTGTTCAGCACAGACCAGTGCAAATTGCGGACCTTGTTAGGCTGAGAAAATCTGGTTATTTTTTAAAAGTTTACATGTAAGTCACTATCATGCACATTATCTCAGTAAGCCTGGATTGTATTTATTTGAAGCTTCATGAAAGTCTTCATTTTTTGTGAATGTTGACTTCTGTGTAATTCTCCCTGGGGAAATTTTCTGTTGAAGAGGGGAAAAACAGATACTGGACAAGGGGAGGTAGCCAAATTTATATACTTGAAGAAAAAACAGTACATATAATGAAAAAACACACCTAAATTGGACAATATGGTTAAAGTTTTGCACACAGGTTGCAATTTGGTTAACATATGACCAGCGACAAGGGAAAATGGGCCTTCGGACAAAATCCTTGGAAACTAGTTTTCTTGCATATTTGAACAAACAATATTTCAATATCAATATTGGAAAATTTCAGTTACCTACGTTCAGTACATACAAAACTACAACATTTTGAAAAAGTATACCTAAGGCGTAATTGTTCACTCTAAAAATGACGTCACATACCATAATTTGACGTCAAAACTCACTTCAATTTACATGGGCAGTTAACTATACCGGTAATATTTTCCTAACAGCATCATTTATTTTTGGTTGCAACATTGTATACTCTTTCAATATATATCATATCTAGTGAACTAGTTCATGTCTTCTTTCCACGATCTGCCTTTTTCATAGGGTATAGCCAAGATTAAAAAAAGAATAATTTCAAATCGCTGTTGCCATAGTAATGGTCTGGAGGATTTTGAAGCAAATAGTATGTTTCTGCTGAGTAAAATACAGTAGCTATCAGTTTTTATCATTGGTTTTATAATTTAAAGAGGGTGACAAAAATGTAAATTTTATGGGTTTTTTTATCAATTATTGTCGAATAATGTAATAAATGTCCGAAGGTACATTTTCGCGCGTCGAAGGTCATATTTGTGTTCAAGTCACTGTCTTGCACATAATTCAATAACCACCCATAGGATTGATTGGAAACTCTTGACAGAGTATTCAAGAGTATCACACAGTCAAATTAGATAACTTGTGACTGAATTTAATTCAAAGTATGTTCTTTGTTAATGTGTAACATTTTGCTTAAAGTTTACGTGCAACCTACTGTCATACACATACCTCATCCAGTTCCAGGATTGATCAAAAACTTTGTCAGATAGTCAAGAAAGATACCTCTTCACTGAATTTAATTCAATTATGGCCCTTGTTGAACTTGAACATTTTGATTAAAGTTTGTCATGCAATCTACTGTCATGCACTTATCTCATTAACCAGTAATTGGATTAATTTAAAACTTCAGAAAGCATATCGAGGTTATCAGAAAGTCCAGTAAAATAACTCAAATTTGATTCAATTTTAAAAGTCGAGCATGTTCATTGTTGTCATTTGACAGCTCTTTGTGTGTTAGAGTTTCAAGTTTTTCAATCATTTCTGTCACAATCAATTTGTTTTCTTTAGTTTGAGGATGCAGCAAAAGAGATTGCAGATGAAATAACAAAGCCTCGCTCCGAGGGAGAAGAGGATGTACAGGATATACAGATTATGCTCACTTCCAAGGAAAACGCTTGTAATATACGAGCTCTTAAGGTATACTGACATTAGTGTCGGAATAAATACACTGGGTGTTCATGTGTTAAATTTGGAAGGGGAAATGTTTGACATTGTAGAAATTCTGATTGAGTTCGACAGTCCATAATTATGTTGTATTTAAGTATGAAGTGTTTAGCTTAAAAGTGTGAAACTGTCCTTAAGTTCAATTTCTTTCATAATATACCAATACTGCTGGAAACTTTACGCATGAAAGTACTATTAGCAGAAAGAGCCCGGGCTACATTGTTTTAATATAAAAGATTATACATATGCTCAACAACAGACCTGATTATTGTAACCAGATTTTGTAAAAAAAGATAGGACTTTTCTTAAGTTTATATTACTTGAGCATAATCTCGTGCTGAGAATGAGATTGTGCTGAAGAAACTTTTATACACACCGGGCCTGGTGTACATTTGTTCTGGAAAAAAGTCAATGAAAATTCTGAGTTTTGAAAATGTGTCATACATGATCCATATGCTTATTTTCAGTCTGATCAAATGGCAAAGTTGGTAAAGATTCCTGGTATAGTCATCGCTGCATCTGCCATCAGATCAAAAGCGACATATCTGTCCATCCAGTGTCGCAGCTGTCGTAACATGGTCAATAACATTGCTGTCAAACCTGGACTAGAAGGATATAGTCTTCCAAGAAAGTGCAACACGTAAGATCAAAATGTGTTCTTCTCATAGACCACGTTTCAAAACAATACAATGTACTTGATAGTACTGGAGAAATATTCTAAACCTGATGCACCTGTTTTTTTAACTCAATGACTGAATTTTGTGTAGCTAATAAGATATTTTTGTCCAGTTTATCAAAAGTTCAACACGGGTCCTATGATGGTTTAAACTTTAAAAGAGAGTTCATATTTATAACAAATAACTTTGTATATAAGGTTCTGTTGTGTTTATATGTGTTCTTACGCTTTTATAGGGATCAAGCCGGACGTCCAAAGTGTCCAATAGATCCGTTCTTCATTATTCCTGACAAATGCAAATGTGTTGACTTTCAAGTGCTGAAATTGCAAGAAACACCAGAGTCAGTTCCTAATGGAGAAATGCCACGACACATGCAGTTATACTGTGATAGGTAAAATCTAAATACAGTTAGTCTTCCAGATTGAGCAGCAACTTGCAGTAGACAGCCAGAGAATTATTTACCTGGAGTCTGGATATTTAACACAGAGTCCTACGGGTCATACCACATATATACCTCGTCCGAGGGTGGTCGACCTAATAAGCACATATACAAACAAACACAGATTCCTATCGGATACCTATTTTAAGATGTAACTCATTGAATTGCATGTATTCAAAAGGTTTGGGTCAATTTGTTTAAGTAAATAATGCAAATCCAACTGAATAGAAAGAACTAGTGTTTTATCTACAAACAAGGTATGCAGTACTGTATTAAACAGCCCTGTTAAGTAGGATACATTTCTAAAGAATGGTTTTGGTGTTGAACTGTTTTACTTACTGTTAAGGTCACTCTTTTATGGTATATTTCAGGTATATATGTGATAAAGTCGTTCCAGGTAACAGAGTTACTGTGATGGGTATTTTCTCCATTAAAAAGACAGGCAGACCAACCAAGGTAGTTGTTGAAAGAATTTAATTGAAATAGTGATTTGTGTTTGTATGTTGTTAAAGGGAGATTTCGTTATTGATTTCTCCGATTTTGCATTTGTTCAGATTCGTTTCAACCGTAACATTTAGGCTTGTTTTGGCCAGAACTGTTCCTGTTCACGAGATTTCAGCCAAACCCCTCAAAACTGTACGGCAACATAGGAAGAAGTGTCAGAAACAATATTCAGTCTTGAAATTACTCACACCCATTAATTACTGAACTACGGAAAAGCGCTCAGATGCCTGTTTATATTCGTGAATGACTAGTGTGATAAGTAATGAGTTCAGGGACATCCGATGCGCAACTAACATATGAAAGTAGCAAAACGAAAGCCTGTTTTAAAATTACTACTGTTTTGTCTTTTAAAGCAAGGAGCAAGGGACAAAGTAAATGTTGGAATCAGAGCGCCATACTTCAGAGTGTGCGGAGTACAGGTGGACACTGAGGGTCAGGGCCGTACCTCGGGTACAACAATTACCCCTGCAGAGGAGGAGGAGTTTAGAAGACTCGCAAAGTCTCCAAATATTTATGAAACGATCGCCAAAAGTGTTGCTCCTTCCATCTACGGAAGTATTGATATTAAGAAAGCCATCTCTTGTCTTCTGTTTGGTGGATCTAGGAAGAGGTAACATCATGGTCTTAAAATATATTTTTTTTTAAACTTACAAGAAGTGGTCAGGTGAAAATAAAGTCATTGTTCCTTGGTGAACTAGATTGATGCAATTTAGAGGTAGAAAAATGAGACAGAATTTCAACGTCTTAATACTGTGTTCCTCTTGTTAATAAAACTTCAGGTGGTTTGAGAAAATCTGTGCAGTACACTGGAAAGACTGCTAAAAGTGCCATGGAACGGACATCTACGTTTGCTATACTACCATATCTAACCACCTATCTATCAAGCCAAGTGTTTTATAGCTTTTACCCACATTTCTAACCACTTACACACATACTGCAATTATCAAAAGCAGTGTATAAGAAAATCAAACTTTTGGGTACGTTTTAGTAGCATGTCTTTAGTTGAATGTGATGTGTTTAGGGTAATACTTTTGCATTGATTTGTGTTTGCAATCTAAACTGTAGATATTTTGCTTGTTCAAGTGTCTCCAAATGATAATATACAAATTACTTGCAAAAAAAATGCGTGAAAATTGCAGTAAATTTGGAAATTGTATTTTCAGGCTTCCTGATGGTCTGACAAGAAGAGGAGATGTAAATCTGCTCATGTTAGGTGACCCTGGTACAGCAAAGTCACAGCTGCTGAAGTTTGTAGAGAGGTGCTCACCTATCGCAGTGTATACATCGGGTAAAGGAAGTAGTGCAGCAGGTCTCACTGCCTCCGTCACCAGGGATCCCCAAACGGTAAGAATTTTGCAAGTTTCTAGCTGACTATAGTAGTTATGGTTGGCGGTCTTGTATACAGCTGTAATCTCAGAAGCTTGAAAATCGCGTGTTCAAATCCAGCTTGCATCTTGCTCATCATTAAAAAAATGATAGTTTCTTGCAGAGGAAAACAGTCTAATATTTGTTCATCTTGAGAATGATATTTGGGGAAACGGCATTGTCAGGCTGAAAACATGTAATGTTAATAAAGCAAGCAAACTGTTGTGGACATGATATCTCTGTAAAGTAGTGACTTTTAAATATGAATAAATTCTATTTACGGTAAAGTGAAATTGAAAATTAGGAAAGATTAAAATGACTTACAAAGGAGAAAACGTATTCTTAAATGCAGTACCTGTGAAAACTCTGCTTCCTTGTTTGAGAAGTTCAATGACGGCTTACTTTGATGAATGTTTCAGAGAAACTTTGTAATGGAGGGTGGAGCTATGGTTTTGGCTGATGGAGGAGTGGTTTGCATTGACGAATTTGACAAGATGAGAGAAGACGATCGTGTTGCTATTCACGAGGCAATGGAGCAACAAACGATATCAATTGCAAAGGTAATATCGACTTCTCAGATATATTCAGCATTAGATCTCAGAAATTGGCCCATTTTACAAGATGCTGCCAAATAAACTGGGTGAAATGTGTTTTCATGGTATAGATGTTGCTTAAAAAAGTTCAAATCATTCTAATTATTTAATTTACAGGCTGGAATTACAACGACCTTGAACTCTCGTTGTTCAGTCCTGGCTGCAGCTAACAGTGTATATGGGCGATGGGATGATACAAAAGGCGAAGAAAACATAGACTTTATGCCAACCATTCTGTCAAGATTTGACATGATTTTCATTGTGAAGGATGAACATGACGAGGCCAGAGATACTGTAAGTGTATACACTTGTGTAATTGCTATATAACCTTGTGTAATTGCTGTATGCACTTGTGTAGTTGCTGTATACACTTGTGTAATTGCTGTATGCACTTGTGTCATTGCTTGGTTAATTATTTGAAATGATACATTAAGTTGCAACTGAAGAAAATGTACAACCTTGACACTGAAACAAATATTTGCCAATGGGCTAATTTAAAACTATGCAAGATCTCTGTGGTAATGAAGTAAGGAGATTGTTTTTAGTGTTTCTACCTTCCTGTGATGATGGTGTGTCTTGTCATCTTTGTTGCTTGTGGGATGTTCTATAGTTACTTGTAAGGTTGAAAGATAGTTCCAAGTTATTACCTTAGGGGTCACTGAAGGACTGTTAAAATATGCACCAGAAGCCACAAAAATCATCTAAATGAAACATTGAATACAACCTTCTATTGTACAAATAAATGCAGCTGTTGCAAATATAGGATAACAGTAGAATGTATCTGTTACAGAGGCTAGCCAAGCACGTTATGAACGTACATCTAAATGCATTACAAATAACAGAGGAACCTGCTGAAGGAGAAATAGATCTGATGACCCTGAAGAAATACATTAACTACTGTAGAAAGTAAGTTACGGAGGTTGTAAATAAATGTGTTGGGAGTTTACCACTTGCTTGAGAGTTGGACTCACAAAAATGGTAAAAAGTTGCCACATTAGAGATTGTCTTTATCCCTTGCTTTTACTAACAACCTTTGTTACATCTTTTTAAAGGTGAAGTTTTCAGTTTTAGAGGAAATTTTCTGATCGTGAAGCCTTCAAACAGACAGAAACTGCCTTGCCCTTTTCATCATTTTAGAATAATTTCTGATAATCCATAATAAACCTTAGGTCATACTTTGGCAGGTGATAGATCATGTAATGGATCCAAGAAAATGAAATAATAAATGCAAAAGCAGTAACAGGAGTAATCATTAAGAAGTTTATTGAATCCTGCAGGAAGTGTGGTCCACGTTTGTCACCAGAAGCCGCGGAGAAATTGAAGAATCGTTACGTGTTAATGAGGAACAGTGCCGGAGAATATGAACGAGAGACGGGCAAGAAAGTCAGCATACCTATAACTGTCAGGTATAGCAATGATTCTAATTCAAAATTGTCATTGTATAGTCTTGTATAGATTTAACATTGCAGTATTTACTCTACTCTGAAGGTAGATTGTTTTCAGTTCTGGGTCTCTTCAGGGCTAAAGTTGATAGATTTCTATAAAGCCCAAGCTAAAAAATAAGCACTTTAAATAGAGTTTCTTTGAAAATCATGTTCATTAGTTCGGAAATGTAGTAGTCATTAAATGTGAGGGAATTTGCAACATAAATTTGTGGTACACTATGGATGTTTACTGCAAAGATGCACAATTACAGGCAGTCTGTTACTTTGTATTTTCAGACAACTGGAAGCCATTATACGTATTAGTGAATCTCTTGCCAAGATGAAGTTACAGCCGTTTGCTACAGATCAAGATGTTGATGAGGCCTTGCGATTGTTTCAGGTTTCAACACTAGATGCTGCAATGTCGGGCAACCTTGCTGGTAAGTTACATGACCTAGAAATGCCTTTTCTAGATACAAAGTGCCTGAGCATGTTTATCATCAAAAGACAGCACTCAAATTTGGTGAAGTCTTGAAAATGAAGACCCCTAAGGAAGGCATAGAGTAATTGAATTATCTGTCCATTCCCTCAAACAGAATGGTGTTGATGTTTATACAAGAGTTTTTATACCCCCAAAACGAAGTTTAGGGGGGTATATAGGAGTCACCCGGTGGTTGGTCGGTCGGGCGGTCTGTTGCATTTTCCTTGTCCGGAGCATAACTTGAAAACTACTGGTTGGAATTCAATACAACTTCATACAATGGTCAAGCACATTGAGAGGAAGTGCAGTGCACAAGAACTATAACTCCATCTTGACTAATTACAGAGTTATTGCCCTTTGTTACTTTTCCTTGTCCGGAGCATAACTTGAAAACTACTAGTTGGAATTCAATACAACTTCATACAATGGTCAAGCACATTGAGAGGAAGTGCAGTGCACAAGAACCATAACTCCATCTTGACTAATTACAGAGTTATTGCCCTTTGTTACTTTTCCTTGTCCGGAGCATAACTTGAAAACTACTAGTTGGAATTCAATACAACTTCGTACAATGATCAAGCACACTCAGAGGAAGTGCAGTGTACAAGAACTATAACTCTATCTTGAGTATTTACTGAGTTATTGCCCTTTGTTACTTTTACTTGTCCGGAGCATAACTTGAAAACTACAGGTTGGAATTCAATACAACTTCATACAATGGTCAAGCACATTGAGAGGAAGTGCAGTGCACAAGAACTATAACTCCATCTTGACTAATTACAGAGTTATTGCCCTTTGTTACTTTTCCTTGTCCGGAGCATAACTTGAAAACTACTTGTTGGAATTCAATACAACTTCATACAATGATCAAGCACACTCAGAGGAAGTGCAGTGTACAATAACTATAACTCTATCTTGAATATTTACTGAGTTATTGCCCTTTTTTACTTTTCCTTGTCCGAAGCATAACTTGAAAACTACTAGTTGGAATTCAGTACAACCTCATACAATGGTCAAGTACATTTAGAGGAAGTGCAGTGCACAGGAACCATAACTCCATCTTGACTCATTACAGAGTTATTACCCTTTGTTACTTTTCCTTGTCCGGAGCATAACTTGAAAACTTCTGGTTGGAATTGAATACAACTTCATACAATGGTCAAGCACAGTGAGAGGAAGTGCAGTGCACAGGAAACATAAATCCATCTTGACTAATTACAGTGTTATTGCCCTTTGTTACTTTTCCCTGTCTGGAGCATTTTTCGAAAACTACAAGTTGGAATTCAATACAACTTCATACAATGGTCAAGCACAATGAGAGGAACTTCTAAGAACAATATCTCTTTTTAGTTTGTTTGCAAGGTATTATGTTACTACGAACTTCTTCAGTTTATAAAGCAATCCTTTTGGGGGTATTAATCACATTTAGTGATAGCTCTAGTTGTTACTTAGTGTGTTACTCTGGTGTAGATAGTAAACTCCCTTGTCATACCAGAGGTCAGAAGTTTAATCATTAATCACTTTCATCTAATGAGGTGTATCAGACTATTCCAAATGAAGTCTTGTTTATAACAGTTGTAAAGCTAAATGTGTAAAACCCAGTATATTTTTATAATGGGGAATAAAGTGTGTAAAACCAAATATGTAAGACCCATCTAACATGTTCCACAGTTGGATCTTCAGAGCTTGGGTATAATCATTTCAGGGGTTGAGGGGTTCACGACTGAAGAAGACCAAGATCTGTTGGGACGTATAGAGAAACAGTTGAAGAGAAGGTTCGTTATAGGATCACAGGTCTCGGAACATGCCATTTTACAGGACTTCCTTAAACAGGTAAGTTTATTATTCCAACCTTAACTGGCTAAACATGCCTTCCCCAATTGTCTGTTCAAAGTTGGATGCTATTTTCAGGACTAGGTGTGGGTAATTTTGGTTACAACTGCTAAGAAATAAGTGCTGTCCATATTATGTAAGATCAAGGTAACCATGTAACTGAATAAATTGAGGGTCATGGGTTTGAGCTTTACTGCTGACCATGTCTCTTTATGTGAGTTGGCAGTTTCTGATGGAAGATGGGGATCTAGTTCTGGTTCTCTGACAGGAGTAATGGCTAGGTAAACTGCCCACCAGTAAAAATGACAGAAATAGGATTGAAACACTATAGGTTGCAATTTTCATTATACCCCCAAAACGAAGTTCGGGGGGGGGGGGGGTATATAGGAGTCACCGGTGGTTGGTCGGTCGGTCAAGTGGGTCTGTTGCATTTTCCTTGTCCAGAGCATAACTTGAAAACTACTAGTTGGAATTCAATACAACTTCATACAATGGTCAAGCACATTGAGAGGAAGTGCAGTGCACAGGAACCATAACTCTTGTCTTGAATAATTACAGAGTTATTGCCCTTTGTTACTTTTCCTTGTCCGGAGCATAACTTGAGAACTACAAGTTGGAATTCAGTACAACTTCATACAATGGTCAGGTACATTGAGAGGAAGTGCAGTGCACAGGAACCATAACTCTTTCTTGACTCGTTACAGAGTTATTGCCCTTTGTTACTTTTCCTTGTCTGGAGCATTACTTGAAAACTACTGGTTTGAATTTAATACAACTTTATACAATGGTCTAAGACAATGAGAGGAAGTGCAGTGCACAAGAACCATAACTTCATCTTGACTCATTACAGAGTTATTGCCCTTTGTTACTTTTCCTTGTCCAGAGCATAACTTGAAAACTACTGGTGGGAATTCAATACAACTTCATGCAATGGTCTAGCACAATAAGAGGAAGTGCCGTGTACAAGAACCATAACTCTATTTGAGTAATTACAGAGTTATTGCCCTTTGTTACTTTTCCTTGTCCGGAGCATAACTTGAAAACTACTGGTTGGAATTCATTACAAATTTATACAATGGTCAAGTACATTGAGAGGAAGTGCAGTGCACAGGAACCATAACTCTTTCTTGACTCGTTACAGAATTATTGCCCTTTGTTACTTTTCCTTGTCTGGAGGATTACTTGAAAACCACTGTTTGGAATTCAATACAATATCATACAATGGTCTAGCAAAATGAGAGGAAGTGCAGTGTACAAGAACCATTACTCTATCTTGAGTAATTGCAGAGTTATTGCCCATTGTTACTTTTTCTTGTCCAGAGCATAACTTGAAAACTACTGATTGGAATGCAATACAACTTCATACAATGGTCAAGCACATTGAGAGAAAGTGCAGTGTACAAGAACCATAACTATGAGTAATTACAGGGTTATTTCCAAGAGCAATATCTCTATTTTAGTTGTTTTTTTTGCAAGGTATTCTGTTGCTACGAACTTCCTCAGTTTATAAAGCAGTCTTTTGGGGGTATTAATCACATTTAGTGAAAGCTGTAGTTTGATTTTGATGAATCTTGCTCACAAGGATGCATGCAACCTACAGATAATCCCTATGGTTTTGGGGGTCAGGGGGTCAAAGTTCAAGGTCACAATCATCTTAACCTGGAAAATCTTTCCGCTCAATATTTTGAGATCTAATTGACATAATTATACCCCCGAAACGAAGTTTACGGGGGTATATAGGAGTCGCCTGTTGGTTGGTCGGTCGGGCGGTCTGTTGCATTTTCCTTGTCCGGAGCAGAACCAGTACTCCATCTTGACTAATTACAGAGTTACTGCCCTTCGTTAGTTTTCCTTGTCCGGAGCATAACTTGAAAACTGTTGGTTGGAATTCAATACAACTTCATACAATGGTCAAGCACATTGAGAGGAAGTGCAGTGCACAAGAACCATAACTCCATCTTGACTAATTACAGAGTTATTGCCCTTTGTTACTTTTCCTTGTCCAGAGCATAACTTGAAAACTGTTGGTTCGAATTCGATACAACTTCATACAATGGTCAAGCACATTGAGCGGGAGTGCAGTGCACAAGAACCATAACTCCATCTTGACTCATTGCAGAGTTATTGCCCTTTGTTACTTTTCCTTGTCCAGAGCATAACTTGAAAACTACTGGTTGGAATTCAAAACAATTTCATACAATGATCAAGCACAATCAGAGGAAGTGCAGTGTACAAGAACCATAACTCTATCTTGAGCATTTACAGAGTTATTGCCCTTTGTTACTTTTCCTTGTCCGGAGCATAACTTGAAAACTAATACTTGGAATTCAATATAACGTCCTACAATGGTCAAGTACATTGAGAGGAAGTGCAGTGCATAGAAACCATAACTCTTTCTTGACTCTTTACAGAGTTATTGCCCTTCGTTATGTTTCCTTGTCCAGAGCATAATTGGAAAACTACCAGTTGGAATTCAATACAACTTCATACAATGGTCAAGCACAATGAGAGAAAGTGCAATGCACAGGAATCTTAACTCCATCTTGACTTATTACAGAGTTACTGCCCTTTGTTACTTTTCCTTGTCCAGAGCATTATTCGAAAACTACCAGTTGGAATTCAGTACAACTTCATACAATGGTCAAGCACAATGAGAGGAAGTGCAGTGCAAAAGAACAATAAGTCCATCTTGTCTCATTTCAGAGTTATTGCCCTTTGTTACTTTTACTTGTCCGGAGCATAATTCGAAAACTATTGGTTGGAATTCACTAAAACTTCATACATTGAGAGGAAGTCTAGTGTACAAGAACCATAACTCTATCTTGACAAATTACAGAGTTATTGCCAAGAACAATATCTCTTTTTAGTTTGTTTGCAATGTATTCTGTTACTACGAACTTCCTCAGTTTATAAAGCAGTCTTTTGGGGTATTAATCACATTTAGTGATAGCTGTAGTTGGTCTTGCTGAGTAGATGGTCCCTACTGATTTTAGGGTAAGTGGGTCAAGGTCATCAAACCCTGATTTTCACAAAACTTGGAACAGTCCAGTGCGCTTTCGTGCAGCTTGATGTAACTCAAAGAACAAAAATTATTCACAGTCGGAAGAGGTCTGAATTAGAGTAAGTGTTTACTACTAAAAGCCCTGCCTCCATTTGTTAGTTCTGAGTAACCAGTACTTTATTAGTAGTCACTTTTGAACACGTGTTTTGTTTGTCTTCAGAAATATCCTGAGAGGGCAATACAGAAAGTGGTACATTTCATGTTGAGGAGAGGAGAGTTACAGCACAGGATGCAGAGAAAAATGTTGTACAGAGTGAAATAAAACTTCGTCTTTGGAACTTTGACAGTGATGTAACATTTAAAAAAATTACGTTTTGTCTTGCTATAGCCAGTAAATTTGTAGTAAATGTTGGGCCAAATATCTTGCAACAGAAATTTGTTTATTCAGCGAGTTGTTGTAACAGGAATCTTAAGAACCTGTTTAGTATTTTGTTACATTTTGTCATTTATTTTCTTACAGGATAACATATGTGCCTTAAATATAATGTTTGAGAAATAGTCAATTATCAGTGCTTTGTTTGACAACATAGTCAATAATTCGCTTTTGTTGTTGAATCTCCAGATCCAAGTCTGTTCAAGGTTAAAAAAGGGGTCTGAGCTGATTCTGTTGTTAGATAATATGTATTATTGTGTTAACTTTGTTGCTTGATATTTACACAAAATGCTTGGTTTCAGGACTCGAATGTGTGATTACGTGTCACAGATAAAAAAAATTAAAATACAGAAAAATCTCATTTGCAAGTTTTGTCTCTGTATGTATGATTACCCTCATCATCTTTATCATCATCATCATCAACTCTTATGTGTAGTAAAGCATGCTGTTAAAGTGCTATTTGAAGCCATTTCATTTCATATAAATACTTTTTCATTTCATATATTAAAATATTTTTGTAAATAATAGGTATTTAGGCATTATTATTATTCCAGATTGATTTTTTTCAGGATTTGATACCACGCTTGTGTTCAGTGTACAAAAACTGTGTTCAAAAATGCTGTATAAAATGTGTTCAAGAACTTGAATGTTCTCATTATATTTGTGTTCAAAATTTTTATACATGTACATGATAATCTCAAATTGACTCTCAGTTTTAGAGTAACTTTTTGTGAAAATTGTTTATTTACTCTCTTGCATAAACATCTTGAATTTGTATATTTAAAAACTTTGAGAAAATAAAATCAAAATTTATATTTTGTGTTTTATTTTTCTGCGTACATGTAATGAATTGGTGCTACAATGTATAACCATTTCAGACAGTAATTGCCAGTAGTAGGGTGACTTTGTGGCTATAAAAATGGGAATCTGGACTCCCACCCCTGTATAAGCCGAAAAGTCCATATTAGTGATCTCACATTCAACCTATTGGTTGGTTCTGCCAGTCTGTCCACAATTCATGTCTTCGCTTTACTGTATGCATGCATCGATTTTGAAATAACTTCTCGTAGTTCTTGCCCGTAACAGTAGTGGCTTCTATCGAAGACACGTGGGATCAAAACGTGTAATGTAGGGTTATGTTGTGTACCAGTACTTGTAGAATCAAGGGTGTCCAGAAAGGGACACGTCCTTTATCTGACACTTTACCCCCAAAACCTAAAATAACTTGTGGCCGTTGGTCATACGGATTATCCGATACCAATGATAAAACTAAAATACATGTCACAATGGTACTAATGCATGCATAGACTAGTTTCGAACTACATGTAACTTCTCATTTACTGCCCATACCTTGCCTCGTTAAGTTCACTATGGTAATATTTAGGGTCAAAGGTCATCTGTTCCTGTAATCTCCCAAAGCTTACAAAGGTTGTCTTAAAACTTTGATAAAAGTTTTATCTTGTAGAGGGAATGTGTAGAACGCTTTGCTAAAGTCTAGGTCAAATTTCTAAGTGCCAGCTAAATGTAAAGGTCGGCTTTAAGAGTCGAATGTTATCGGACAACAACACCCATTTTATCAAACTTTGGTGAAATGTTTATCTTACGATAACAAAGTTCAAAGTCACACATGAGTCGTAGAAAATGAGACTTAACAGTTCTTAGGCTATTGAAGGATTTTAGTGAATCTGATCATCGTCCGTCTACTTTATATTTGGTTGTAGATTTGAATACTCGTTCACTTTTTAGCTCACCTGATCACAGTTGACTTTAAACTACATCTCTGCATCGACTTGGACAATTGCAACCAGACTTCATAGGAAAAGATCCTCGGACGGTCCTCTATTAAAAGTGTGCAAACTGTTTCGGTCCGTCCAGAGCCTAAAATAGAAACACCTTGACCTCGTCTCCTTTACCACTAGGCAAATTTTTACCAAATTTCACTGTATTGTTCTCCACCAGAATTGTTTTAGCCGTTCCACTTCGCTAAAAGTGGTGTGTCTTCATTATTGGTTATATTTTAGCTGTTGTGTACTTTTATCTTTTTTGTGTACGCTTCGAATCTAAACCTCTGGCAGCATTTTCATTAAACTTAAGCCAAATGTTCACTTACCAAGACGACGTGCAGAATTCATTTTACAACTTCACCGCCCAAAGGTCAAGGTCACAACTGAATGTGTAAGTTTCGCGTTTGACTCGCTGTTTGAGATCAAGTATTCACCCTGTAAAGACGACATGCAGAACTCTAGTTACAAAATCGTTGTCCCGAGGTCAAGGTCACAACCAGAGGTCAAAGATTCGAACCTTGTATTTGTGTCTGTCTCATACATCCTATTTTCGTGAAACTTGGCTCAAATGTCTGACGAATTACAGAGACAGTGGTCTAACTGTGCCGACGCAAGGTCAAGGTCACACAGGTCATTGGGTTTTCGTGTTTGTTCCATATCCTCTAAAGGATATTCATGAAACTTGGTGCAAATGTACATCTCATCGGAACGATATACAGAAGCCATGTTCCAGCAGCGTTAGCTCAAGGTTAATGTCTCACTTCGTGTCATTGGTTATTGCTGTCCACTCCACATATCCTGAACAACTTTAAGGGATTTCATGAAACATGTGTCTAGTGTTCATATCGTCGAGAGGATGTGTGGTTTTCGTGTCCGCTTCATATTTTCCAAGTCCAATGGATTTTCATGAAACAGGCTAAATGTATGCAGAACCTGTTTTCACTGGTGTTTTTTTAAGTCATCTGCATTTGTAGTAGAATTTATTTCAGAATATCGGAAAAGAGGCCAGTGATAACGTGTTCTATTTATCCAACTAGTATCGCTATGTACGCAGTTTCCAATTTCAGCTGAATTCCACTGTTTTCGAAGAAGCTATTATGAAATGTACTTCCACACAAAAACAAGAACTCTCAATGGAGCATTCAGGAAGACCACATGAAGTCCGAAGTGTCATTTCAATAAACAGAAAGTCTGTTAAAGTCACTCGCTATTTCATGAAAGGAGCTTTAGCACATTACATTACTGTAAACTATTTATTTATTGCCGTTTATTAAAACCAGTGAGTACAGGACCAGCACGCGTGACTTTGAAAATATCTAAACACAGACGAGACAAAGAAATGCGCTTTATAACAATCGCACTTCAACAAATGTTTAAGTTATTGCATTAGTGGAAACATGGTAACAGCTGAAGATGTGGCGGGTGTTGAAATCATGCGAGCATCGTCGTATAGGGCCATCACGGCCCTCTTGTTTGCGCCTGGATAAAAAAAGCTATAGAAGTAAAAGTATTTGCCACAGGGTCAGAAATGTGAAAATTGTAAACTTTTAAAGTAACAGTAGAAACGCATATATATTTTTTCTACTAGTGTTTTTTTTTAAGCCTATTAAATTGCTAAAATGAATTTAGTCATATTTGAATTCAGATACATTGTATTATCATTTATTACACTTAAGGGAACTCAGTGACAATTTATTGACTGCATATAGCGAACAGTGTATATCATGATCAGACTGCACTAATGTGATGGCTTTTCATGATCTACACTAATTGCAAAAGCAGAATAACTTTAAACTTAAGGTACTAAGTACACAATTTAATTTTACTTTACGAAGAAACTACAAAACTGGCTTTTAAAGTGCTACAGAGTGTTAAGTACGGGTCTATTATAATCTGTAATTTTATTAACAATTCATTAGTACTAATAGTAACTATTAATAGCAGCTTATGAAGTGACTTGATCTTTAATCCTGTTAACAAAAATAAATCCGAGATTAATAAAACAGTTTTGATGGCACGGACTTTAAGAGAAAAAACAAATAGCTTTAAAACTATTGTACTTGAATAATACACAACTGACTCGTTTTATGACTTCTTGTTTGTTTTAACCTCTTTTATTGACACTTTGAAATTATGATTTTTATTGATTCAAATATTTGACCAAGAAAGTAATAACCGTTCCTTTTAATCAACCTCTGTAAGAACCGAGCTGAACAAACAGAAAAGCAACATTAGTGGTTAGTTATTAAAACAGGTGAAAATCAATGGAAGATCAATATGTTTTGATATTCTAAGAGGAAATTTCGTTTTAGATGAGAAATGGTAAGTTTGCACTATTGTGTTTTTTTATACTAAATAAATGTTTTACTTTATGATACTTTTGATGTTTATTCGTGAATGATAATTGTTAAATTAACTGATAAAAGGGGGTCTTTATATGGACATTCTGTTAAAAAAGTTTATAAATGGAAACTTTTGAATGTACATCTATGTAAAATAACCGACTCATGTTGACTAAATTCTGGCTTTGAAAATTATATATTTTATATGCTCATACATCACAATCGTTGATCCATCGTGGCGCAGTGGTAGCGCGTTCACCTACATCACTATAATCGTCGAGCCGTCGTGGCGCATGGTAGCGCGTTCGCCGCAGGATCGAAGGGTCCCGGGTTCGATCCCATGTCGGTTGTGTCCATAGCCATGTCGATAGAGTCCTTAGGCAAGACACAAACAGTTCCACATTACCACTCTCTCTCTCTGGCTGATCCCCTCTCTCTCTCTCTCTCTGTGAGTCTCTCTCTCTCCTCTTCTCTCTCTCTCTCTCTCTCTCTCTCTCCTCTCTTTGTGGGTGATTCCATCTGGAGTGATACTCGAGAGCGATTAATCTAAGTTGCAATCGAAATTAAATAGATTTGAATGAATATCTAATCATTATCAGAAAAATATAAAGCAGGATTTCATTCTTGCATTTAATATTTATTTCATGCTTATCCAATCTAAAAATGTAGAAATTTTAGCCATTTTCAGTTAACTAACACTATTTGTGTGCTTCAGGATGTTGCTGAACTCTCAGAAGAAGACAAAAGAGGTAAGTCTTATGGTTCGAGAGTTATAGCATACTTCATTGAAAAGAAAGGCTAAACCATGGTTACATGTCTAAAACAAAGACTTAGTGATGATTTTAAAATACATAAATACATGCATATGTATCAGTCTCCCTTTAGCCACGGCAGAGATATTACCGAGCACATGAGTTTAAGCAGCTAAATCCAAATCCAACTGAAGTCTTCGTTGAATAATGCCAGGTTAAAACCACGAGCGAGGATACCATTTAGCTAATACACTTTTACAGAAAGCCTTGTTTTTCAATGAATTGTTCTAAACAATTTAAACTGAAAATACGTATTATTATACCAGTATTGTATAAACCATCATAACACTCATTAAATTTTTCACGAGTACTGTTAAAGGTATTCAACCATCTTATTCAAACTCGAGTAAGTGTTTTGAATGGGAAAGAAAGGATTAATTAGTTGAATGAAGGTCGACTATTGTACGAATATATAAACCTGTCTTTATTCGTCATTAAAAGTGGTTAAATGTAACTGATGACACTGTTTATGACAATATGTCACAAATGTGCGTATACATGTATGGTTCGTAAATACAACTGTAAAATGTAAGTTCAATGATTGGAAATTATTCCCTTGATTTTTTTTTAAATAGCCTAATTTTGATTGGTGTACTGCTCGAACCCGCCAATGACGAGATAAATGAACAGGGGACATCAAACTAAAATTGCTGAAGAGTTTGTTTTACAATTCTCAAGCTAAATAACATGTATCAGTAATAGAGCTAGCTGACCGCTGCTGCCTACGCTCTGACGTCATCAGCAAATCTCACCGTAAAATACGGTTTATTCCGGAGATGATTGCAGCTGCAAGGTCATTGCACATATTTTCCTTGCATGTCTGAAAGTGAACTGCAAAAGACTTGATTTCAAGACAATGTATTAATACGCTTTTGTGACCCTCTATAAAGTTACCCTCTTGTGATTAATCAAAATGCATTCACCATTGAATGCACTACAAGTTTGTGACATTTTAAATGGTTAAGATTGAAGAGTTCTTATAAAGAATGGCTTTTTTAGTCGAAATCAAACCTTGTGGGGCCAATAAATCAAGGTTAGTTGTTCCGAAAGAGAAGTTAATGATATTTCATTGTTGAGGATTGTCACAGACCTGATTTTTGCTGTGACACAGGCGGTTGCTTCATGACCTCATTTCTGTCAGAAGGTAAAGTAAAATTCTCGTTATTGACTTGCAGAGATAAAGATCGCATATGACTCGCAGGTGAAGAATGGCTGCACGGGAATGACGCAAACACAGACGCGAAACGCCTTACTTAGAATGGGAATAAAACCTGCAGCCTTTGACATCGAGAAGTTTTGGTTTGATCTGGATAAATCGGGTACCGAGCATGTCTAATAATAATGTTTTTCGTACAAATTAGCTGTAGGCTTTTAGCCAAATTGAGCAAACATTGCTCAGGCTTTTCGTACAAATTAGCTAAAAGTTTTAGCCAAAATTGAGCAGAAATTGCTCAGGCTTTTCGTATACAAATTAGCTAAAAGTTTTAGCCCAAATTGAGCAAAAAAGCTCAGGGTGAGCTACAATGTATTGTGACAACTTAAAACCGTCCGTCTTACAGTGTCCGCCCGTCCGTCCATCATTTTCTCCAAATGTCATCTCTGAAACTACACAAGTTGTGTAAAACTGATGAAACTTGACAAGAGTTGACTTTATTCACGTTGTAAATGTCAATTTCACTTTAAGCTACAAGGCTGACAAAGCTTAGAATAGTTAGACCGACTAAGGCGATCGTAACAATTTGCCCTTGCTTTGAGAAACCTAGCAATAGTTTACCCAATTTTGATTTTTAGAGGATGATCTCCTCCCACTGAACGAGTTTGAACGCTTGCGATGTGTTATCAATACAGACCCTGAGAGAGTGTTACGATGGGCCTTTAACCAGTTTGATTCGAACAACGATGGAACGATAGACAAAACTGAACTCAAGTATGTCGCTTATTTTCTTAAAAATAATTACAATGTAGACTCTACAACGCTTTTTTTGGCACATTTCTTGTTTTCTTGGAAATTTCATATGGCTTTATATTTATAAAATAATGTAACAGGCCTACAAGTAAATTTAAGTTTGTTATACATTTCTTACACATGTACATAGAAACATAACCGCGGGGCTATGATTCGTAGTTATTGCATTATAGCCGATATTTTTCAGCCGATTTTTATGCTATAACCAGATTCCTTGTAAGCGAGTGATTGCATAAAAAGGAAGAGCACAGAGAACTTATTTAAGTAGATCTCTCCGCGTTTTCGTTATATCGGAGTTCGTTAAGAGTGAGTGCCTTGTACTAGAACACGGTTACGTAACTTTGCATTACAGTCATATGCTATGCATTCCGTTAACTCATGATGCAGGCTTCTATTGTACTTCAGCTAAACATACTCATGATACTATATTCTATTTAACAATGAAAGACCAGGCACTGGATAACGTTTCTTTGATTCTTGGTAGCGAACATGTTCAAGATATGGCATTTTACACACGGAACATTTCAATAATCGATCTTTTGATTCATTTTTCTGTAGGAAGTTGCTGACAACAGTGTATCAGGATACGGACGGGGAGTGGGTGGACGATGACTTTGTCAACGACTGTTTAAAACTAGCTGATGCCAACCAAGATGGCGTTCTTCAAGTAGAAGGTAACCAGCATACCTTGAACTATTTACACACAAGTATACAGTATATTTTCTTAGAAATTCGACAATCAAGAATTCACTTGTTACCAAAACTGTTCATTTATGTAAAAAATACCTCAATTATTGCTATCAGAGAATCATTTATTGCTACCAAAACCTTGAAAGTTTTATACGAAGATAAGATTGATTTTCATGAAATCAATTTTTAAGTTGTTCATAAAGTTTAAGGTGCTCACTGAAATACTAAGATGTACAGGCCGATCCTGATCTGCACTGGTTGCTCAGACAGAATCACTTGTTGCTAAGGTAGAATCACTTGCTGCTAAGGCAGAATCACTTGTTGCTAAGGCAGAATTACTTGTTGCTAAGGCAGAATTACTTGTTGCTAAGGCAGAATCACTGGTTGCTAAGACAGAAACCCTTGTTGCTAAGGCAGAATCACTTAATGCTTAGGCAGAATCACTTGTTGAATCACTTGTTGCTAAGGCAGAATCACTGGTTGCTAAGGCAGAATCATTGGTTGCTAGCAGACCAATAATTTTGAAATGAATAGCTGTGACCGTTTTTTTTTTACCCTTTCCAGTATTTTGCAGGTCATGTGACAAGAAAATCTGTTCAGGCTATTTTGGAGAAAACAGTTTGAATTAAGGGAGAATTTATTTCAAGGACAATTATTCATTGATCCAGTATTTAGTCTCCAACATGAAAGTGCTATTTGACACCTACTTTATATTTCGATTTTATTACAGAATTTGTGGACATGCTATTACAGAGGACAGGGAAAACCTAGAGTGTTTGAACTTGAAAGTGGTTTCCAGGTCATTCAACGAAACCAAGCATCACTATTCTGTACAAGTTAACATTAATCATTTAAATGTAAATAAAATATGAAATAAAAGAAGTGCAACCGTATTACAGTTATTTTAAGTTTGTGCCAAAATTAGCATGTTAAGCCTTACCATGCTAACTTCTCCCAGAATAGGCCATTGACAGTTGTGCTTACTGAAGATTTACTAACTGACTAGCAAACCGTGCAGATCATTATCTGAGAGCACAGTGCATCCATGATCTACACTGGTTCCAGAAGTAGAATTAACTTGCCATAAGAGCAAAAGATGAATATCGGATACATAGTATGCTGTTTAAGTTGGGAGTGACAAAGTGTTGCTGCTGTTGGAAGAACCTATTGTTCTTTCTAAGTTTTGTTCCCATTCTCTGATGACTTAAGTTTCTGACCAGATTGCATGCATATTTGATAGGAACTTCTGTCCAGCTTGCATTCAAATTTGATAGGAACATCTGACCAGATTGCATTTAAATTTGATAGGAACATCTGACCAGATTGAATTCAAATCTGTAGACTCTGACCAGAGATTCAATGATAGAAATTTCTGACCAGATTGCATTCAAATTTGATAGAAACTTCGACAATGCACAAATGTAGAAACTTCTGACCAGATTGCATGCAAATTTGGTAGGAACTTCTGACCAGATTGCATGCAAATTTGATAGGAACTTCTGACCAGATTGCATGCAAATTTGATAGGAACTTCTGACCAGATAGCATGCAAATTTGGTAGGAACTTCTGACCAGATTGCATGCAAACTTGATAGGAACTTCTACCAGATGGTAGGAACTTAAAGTATCAAGTCTAAGATATGTGTCACATCTCCCAGCACAGCATCCCATAAATAACTGATAATCCTATATTTTTGAACACAAATGTTTAAAACTTGTTACAGCTAAATTTACCATTCAAGGTTTGGTAGGGTAAGCA
Organism: Saxidomus purpurata; assembly: GCA_022818135.1. NCBI lineage: Eukaryota > Metazoa > Mollusca > Bivalvia > Venerida > Veneridae > Saxidomus > Saxidomus purpurata. The sequence goes on along the minus strand of JAFMSR010000001.1, from coordinate 27,703,525 downwards.
GAAAGGAATGAACACACAACTTGTTCAAAATCATTTTATTAACATCATTGATTTCTGCATCACAGTATATAAAATCACACTAAAATACAAAATAACTGGAAATCAAAGTAACATTCACTATTGGCAATTTACATAAATAAATATTTATGAAAATATTACATGTATAATGTATTTACAAACTTACAAATGCCATCATAAAAGTGTGCTTTTACAGAATGTAAAAATTTGCAAAATAAAAATTAAGCAAATACATAACTATTGCATTTGGTAAGTGCTAATTAGATTTTTTAGGGTTTGTTTTGTAAACATGAGTTATTTGTCCTAAAAAAAGTTACTTCAGTCAAATTCAAGATAATCTCATTTGTCAATGCAGTCAGAAATGGCAGTTTTAAATATATAGTACATTTTTATTACCTGGATATATTTCATCCTGGAATAATAATAATGATAGGACAATGGTGACTGTTGCCAAGCAACCACTTGTATTACTGGACCACTATGGTTAAGTCACTTACAGTCAAACCTGTGTTAAAGACCACCCCCAAATAAAGACCAGCTGGGTGATCTCAGTGCACTATTCATCTATAGTAAAACTGAAAGACTACCTGCAAACAAAGACCAATTTTAGCTTCCACACAGTGGTCTTTGTTCACAAGTTTGATGTACATTTAAATTTCAAACATCAATACCTGTATTATGCAGTCATTCTTTCCAATGGCAACCTATGGTATCTTAACAGATCCTACGGTATATTAAAAAAAAACACCAGTCAGCTTTTTACTAAGTCTTTAACAATAAATAATTTTCACTGTGGATCCCCCTTAGACACCCACACAGAGCAAATTGTACAGAAACTGCGATGAAAATCTGTTCTCGTCTAAATAGCTAGCTTAGCTCCAGGCAACAGACTACAATAACAACAAATTGCTAGCAAGGAAATATTGGAACTTTGATTCACTATTTCTGGGAGCGGTTGATTCATGTTTTTCTTCCACCTCAGATAGGTAACTACCTGAAACTCATAACAGTCTGTAACAGAATAACTGCTGTATGTCACACTATAAAAGTTGTATGTCACATAAAATAGTTGCATGTGTACTGCTCTTTAAACAGTCAAATATGCATTTCACACTTGTAAAAATAACTATGTAACGCTACTGGATGGTGTCACACAATAATAATTGTATGTCACATTAAAATTGCACGTCACACATTTTTTTTATAATGTAGTTACTCATCACACAATATCATTTGTATGTCCCACTATTAAAATTATATGTCACTTTAATGGCTGTGTGTCACACTATAGCTGCTGTGTGTCACACAAAGACTGTTGAATGCCACACTTAAGAATGGTTCAAAGTAAAAACATCTCAATAAATGAAAAGCAACTTAATAGGATGTTAAGACAGTAGCAACTTTGACAACACCCACTGGCAAAAGTGCATTCTGTCCTGCTATGTGATGTTGGAATGGCATCATCTAATGTTAAAATACAAATCATGTTTTTGGCATGATCTATAAAATCTACAATTTAATAATGTGAGCGAGTGGATGAATGGAGAGTAAGGAATTGCCTTACACCCTCGGGGATTGTACAGAAAATGCAAACATAAAACAGATTTGAACACTAATGAACAGATTGAAAATTTGCTTTACAAAATGCAATATGAAGGAATGAAGTTTTATACGGCTGAAGTGAATCAGTTACAATGAAAAGTAAAATTAAGCCGTGACATTTAATGGAATTCAGATATGAGAATGGTCATGAAGCTATGCCTGATTTCAGCATGGATTTGAATAAATGTCAATCTTGCATTTTACTTTGGCAAACTGAATTTCATTAATATTGACCTCGGAAATGTATTTTTCCGTCAAATTTTTTGCAGCAACCACAAAGTTCAACTCTCGCACGCTAAAGAAATGACGACTATCAATATAATTCATTCCCAGCCCCGAGTACCTGTACAAAATAGTACACATACAGTTAACAGTATATAAATGCACGGGGCTTGAATCAACAGATTACTAGCATATTACAAATAAAAACTTCTGTTTAAAATCATTCCAGTCACTAAAGTTCATTTAAAGTGACTGTTTGACGGTGACCATCAAAGCTTGATGGTCGCTAAAGCAGTTCTTAGACCCAATGTTTATATTTCTTTTTTGGCAGTTACAAAAGCCTATGATACAATGAACACATTGATTGATCCATGTAAAATCTATTGCAAAACAAAATAGGCAATTTACAAAATCCTCAGTGTTACATGGTCACAAGATACCGTTATATCATAAAAATTGAGAATCAACTCTTACCCCACTGAATTTCTAAAATGAACTTGTCCATCTTTCTATTTGGACAGTACCATGGACAGTACCATTAATTATTCAAAGGGGTGCTCAGTAAACATTTATTGACTGAATAGTGAACAGTGCAGAACATGATCAGACTGCGCATATGGGCAGATTACTCATATCTGCACTGGTCACAAAATCAGATTTATCTGCTGCTAGCTTGGTAATGGTTCTATAATACATTTATATCTTTTTTGAACACATATGTGAACAAAGCCTTTTTCTTCTATGTTGGTAAAGACAGTCACAACTTGCACTTAAGGTGTTAATTAACTAGGTGAACATGCGTTTAAAGTTTTCTTGATTCACTAACTGACAGAAAAAAATCACATCAAATTCTAGCGATGTACTGAAAATGAATTGGAAATGGCAGTCGGATGAAGATGTCCAAACATATGGTTGAAATTATACTAATATATCTACATCAAAACCTAAAACTCTTAATCATAAACAACATTACTCATTGATAGTATTTCTTGAAAGTTAACATCTGATTCAACAGGATTTCAGTTACTTACAGGCTTTTAACCATTTTTCATGGAAAGGACCAGCTCGAAACTCATATTCCACTTAAAAGATTGCCAAACTTTCTCACATCAGGGTCCGTATAATTATTATCCATAGATACGGACCCTGTTCACATAAACAGTCAGGTAAGAGTCAGGCTCAACACATTATCTTAAATCAGTAAAATTTTTTCAGTGACAAGACCTCTAGGTGAGTCTACCAATTTCCTTTTATAGTTTTGTTTAGTAGTGAATATACGTACATGTAAAATGCAATGAAATACAAATTTTCATATGAAATTTCTTATTCGAAAAATTGTTTAAATGTGCTTCAATGAAAAAACTAAACCACTAAAAATTTCTATGTTGTTTGTGTTAAGAGTTTTAAGTGCACACTTCATCATGGACTAACACTATGATCTGGAATAAATAACATAGAAGCATATTAATTTTACTCTATACACATATGGCACAAAACATGTACACGCATCATAAAATTTTGGTCGAAACAGGTACTTTGTCCATGACATTTCTAAAAAATAATGTACACCCTTTCTTAATAATCATACCAGAGGCAATAAAAATATGCTTAAAGCTGGCATTTAACTATTATAAAATTACTATTTTTTGATATCTAGACATTCAAGCTGAACAGTGTCAGAAAATACAGGAAACATCTCAACATGATTTACATGTCTTGAATAAGTTAAGGAAACATCTGAACATGCTTTACATGTTTTGAATAAGATACAACAAACATCTGAACATACTTAACATGTTCTGTATAAGATAAAACATTTGAACATATCTTAATGTTCTGAATAAGATAAGGAAACATCTGAACATAATTTACATGTTCTGAATAAGATACAGGAAACATCTGAACATACTTTATATGTTCTGAACAAGATACAGAAATCATCTGAACATACTGTACATGTTCTGAACAAGATACAGAAATCATCTGAACATACTTTATATGTTCTGAACAAGATACAGAAATCATCTGAACACACTGTACATGTTCTGAACAAGATACAGAAATCATCTGAACATATTTTACATGTTCTGAATAAGGACATTGCATTATTAAATGAAACAGGAATGCAATGAGTAGAGACAAAAACACTGACTTGGTCATTTAACAGTTTGTACTGAAAAATATACAATGTCAAAACCGTTAGCAGGTACACTGCAGTTTACGCCAACATACAGTCCATGCAAGACAGGTTTGTACTGAAGATAAAAATGTGAAGATTATAGAAATCCCATTTAGTCCAAACGCAGAAAAGTTCATTGTACCTCGAAGAATAGAACTGAAAATGAATATCTGTCCACAAACAACAGACACGTGACTCTATCAAGGTACCTCACATCCAGTATTTGGCACGCAGTGTTGAACCAAGGAGAGGTAAAGGCAGTCTATTCTAATAAATTACACAAAAAATTCTTTATATACAAACTCACATAAATTATAATTTGGCAACTTCGTATCTGAATGATGAAATTAATAATGAATTTTTGAGTAACACAAGCATGGACTAACTTAGTTACCAAAATTTAATGTTAATAAAATATTGGCGGAAAATTAAACTTCTTAATTTAAATAACAGACTGGACTGAAGGCTTAGTTTGTATACTAGTACTCAGATGTATATCACATAAACTGCATGTATCATGGTTTCCTTTTATTTACTGGTCGGTCGACGTCTAAGAGTTACTGATTTCGTATTTGATTCTGTTTGGAAATATATTTAAGTTTGCAAACTAACATGTGAATCATGTTATATGTATAGTGCAATTACTGTGGAGAAGTTAGTGATATAACTACATTATCAACTGGTCCTTGATAAAGCAATAACTGGCTGTTTTAACAAGGCAAGGGCAACAACTGCGGCAAATCTAAAAATACAATTTTGTAGTGATTGGTCTTTGATTCACTATAAACTGCAAGGGTAATATTTGTGGAGCTACTGAAAAATTCATCATGATGCTACTTCCAAAGCCGGTGTGAGGAGATTATAATCATGGTTTGCTCTAAATGTGATAATATTACATGTATATATTCCATTAAATCTGCTCCCAGCTCATGTGGGAACATTCAAGCATGCCAAAACAAGGTCCCTCTACCCTCTGCTGGGAAAACAACACCCAACAGAAATTACTTGATCAAAAATACATGTTAAACAACAAACAGTTGGTAAATTAGAAGTTTAAAACATGACTTAAACTTATCAAAAATGACCGATATAGATACATCAACTCCGCTAACTAATATGGAGTTTTTAAATGACCTACAAAAGAACATCTCACACCAACTTTTTACAGATGATACTGGCATTATCTGTTAAAAATATGATACATCTGGCGGGATTCATTGAATACTGGTACAATATCATGAAATAACATTATGATAAATGAATATTATCCAATCACAGCAAAATCTCAGAAATCTAGACATACACGAGTTTTTCTCTACAGACTTTTGGCCTAATACATTCAGTTTACTCAAAATTCAAGGTAGGTAACTCTCAAATTCACTCGATATGCTTCGGATAGTTATGCTGTATAATCTCGAAGATGTAAACCCTTGTATTATAAGACACTTTCATTATCATTCTCTTTCAATACTATATTTTTTTTAAATGGTGTAAATATAATGAAATATAATCAGACTTTATCACTAAGCAGGGAAAGAGCTATCCCTTAGAATTTAGTAATGAATTACTCCGGCATTATACCGACAGGGATTTCTTGTCCAGTTTGAATTCAATCAAATTATCAACTGTTTGGCAATAAAAATAGATTGATCATTCTTGTATGTCATATCTTTTTATACTAGATGTGGAATAAATACAATTAAAGACTGCTCAGAATTTTGGCAAGTCAGAGACCAGTATTTTATGGAATTTTGATTTCTGGTGATCTAGAATTTCTAAGATTCTGCTGCAAAGGCAAAACTAAAGTAGTACATTGTTTTAAGAGATCTAAATGTACTGAAATATGCACTCAAAATGTTTAAAAGCGAACATGTATTCATTTCAGTAAAAACTTATCTCATTTTTAATATCAATGCACATTTATACAACCTTACATAGTTCTGCTATCCACATACATTTACTCAAAATGAACAAATCCACATACATTCACCCAAATTCTCTTTTTTTTACAGAAATCCTCCCTCTCATTTACTCTAACGCACACATGTATCAACAGCCTCATATCATACATACCACTCTTTTACATCTTTTTTCTTACCACCTGCTTTTCCGTTACCAACATTAGTGGCAGCCGCTCCATTGGCCTGCTGTTTTTTAGCTTCTAAATAGGCAAAATTCTGACTTTCATCGACCCTGTACGACCCTTCATCCCGGCTTCGGAATTTATACAGAGCAACTAGTAAAATAACTAAAGCTAATAAAACTCCGCAGGCAATGCCTACTATCAAAAATATATTCAAATGTCCAGAATCATTTGAGCTCTTATTGGCCCGTGGCTCATTAGTATCTGCAGGTTTCCCATCAGGGTAGCTGGTATGAACTGCATGATTGTGAACAGTTGTGCTGGAATTGGGAGGCAGCTGCTTCTCCTGGGGCTCACAGTCTTTATCCTTACATGTGTGATTCTCCTGGTCACTGCAAGTATAAAAATATCTAGATTTACTTCCCCTGGTCACTGCAAATATAAAAAAATATCAAGATTTACTTCCCCTGGTCACTGCAAGTATAAAAATATCTAGATTTACTTCGCCTGGTCACTGCAAGTATAAAAATATCTAGATTTACTTCCCCTGGTCACTGCAAGTATAAAAATATCTAGATTTACTACCCCTGGTCACTGCAAGTACAAAAATATCAAGATTTACTTCCCCTGCTCACTGCAAGTATAAAATATCAAGATTTACCGCCCCTGGTCACTACAAGTATAACAAAAGGACCAAGATGGCCTTATATTGCTCACCTGAAACCTACTTATGACCAAACTTCAACCCTAAACTATATATCATAAACACAAACATTCTGTTTGACCTTGACAAGACAAACCTTCTGACCAATTACATGAATTGGATTAAAAGGACTCTAGAGTACCAACAAGGTTTTCCTTAAAATTGATCTGGTGACCTAGTTTTTAATTCCAGGTGATCCACACAAACATTCTGACCAATTTTCATGATGATTGGGTTGTAAATGTCACCTATATGGCATAAACAAGGTTTTTAACCAGTGACCTAATTTTGACCTCAGTTGACCCCTACATTCATACTCTACCTAAATTTCATTAAGACAATCATACTGACCAAGTTTTATGAAGATCCAATAAAAAATACAACCTATATTGCGATCACTAGGTTTTCCTATGATTTGACCCCATGACCTAGTTTTTGATCCCAGATGATCGATATTCGAACTCTATGTAGATTTCATCAAGACAATCATTCAGACCAAGTTTCATGAAGATTCAATGAAAAATGCTACCTCTATTGCATAATCAAGGGTTTTCTATGATTTGACCCTGTGACCTAGTTTTTGACCCCAGATGACACTTTTTCAAACTTGATCAATATTTTATCAAGACTTTCATTCTGACCAAATTTCATGAAGATCCAATGAAAACTGCAACTTCTATTGCATACATGTGTTTTTCCTAAAATTTGACCTCATGACCTAGTTTTTGACCCCAAATTACCCGTATTCAAACTCAATCCAGAATTCATCAAGATAGTTATGTTTACCAAGTTTCATGAAGATTCAATGAAAATGCAACAGATATTGCATACACAAGGGTTTTCTATGATTTGACCCCATGACCTAGTTTTTGACCCCAGATGACCTATGTACAAATTCCAACTAGACAGTTATTTTGACTTATTTTAATGAAGATCAAATGAAAAATGCAACCCATATTGCTTACACAAGGTTTTTCTATGATCTTGACCCAATGACCTAGTTTTTGACCTCAGATGACCCATAATTTAGGTCAACATAGATTTAATCAATGCAATTATACTGACCAAGTTTCAAGAAGATCCAATGAAAAAAGCAACCTCTATTGCATACATCCGGTTTCTCTACAATCTGACCAGATGACCTAGTGACCTAATTTTGGGAACATCCACTTCCAGACTCCCATTTTCTAGTGGAAATTGCAAACATTTTCCCAAAAACAGTCAAACTGGTACTCAGACTCAAACCCATGACCCTCAATCAGATTGAGGTTAACTACATTAATTTTGTTAATGCGATGGAGGATCCTAACAGTTGTTAAAATAACTTCAAATAACATACCCAGTGTTTGGTTTAGGAGTTGACAACCGTAAGATGGTAATGGCTGGGGTAATGATGTCATCATCGGAACTGGAACTCGTTGATATACACTCATCTTCATCATCGCTGTAACAATCTGGACCCTCTCCGGAAAATATTATATCGTCTGTCACTTTCTGCTTAGGGGTGGTACTCTAAAATCATACACAAATTTCAAAATACATAATTACAATTATTTCAGAGGTATACAATGAAAGCTGCATCTGGCAGGGTTTTACATCAAGGAGACCACTCAGACATGTTCAACTGCATTTCATCTAAATAATATCCAACACTTTCCCTTTTATACTGTTTTTGAATCAGCCGTAATTTATACTATCAGCTTATAAATACTGCATCTATTTTTCATATTGATCATAATTTTATAAAAGACTAGAAAATAATGCATGTGCTGGTTTACACAATGATTATTTCTCTGCATTTTCTTCTTAAAAATGAGTTAAAAATGTATATTAAGTTATTGCATGCATATCTGCACTGGAAACACTCTGGATTCTTTCCATTTAAGTTCTGTAAAGTTAGCGTGTTAAGTACTGGATTAATTGTTTCCTAATGTTAGTACTTCTACACTACTGCATTCATGTAAGTACTGGAAAACCTCAGCATTCTCTTCCTGCTACTGTTAGTGATGTAGTTTGTTGTTTGCTGTATTCACTGCATTCATGTTAGTACTGGAAAAACTCAAGGTTACTGCATTCATGTTAGTACTGGAAAAACTCAAGGTTACTGCATTCATGTTAGTACTGGAAAAACTCAAGGTTACTGCATTCATGTTAGTACTGGCAAAACTCAAGGTTACTGCATTCATGTTAGTACTGGAAAAACTCAAGGTTACTGCATTCATGTTAGTACTGGAAAACTCTGCACTGTTTTCTTCAAAGCTTTAGTGCTGAGGTTACTGCATTCATGTTAGTACTGGAAAACTCTGCACTATTTTTCCTTGTATTAGTGCTGAGGTTACTGCATTCATGTTAGTACTGGAAAACTCTGCATTCTGTTTTTCCTAGTTGTAGTGCTGAGGTTACTGCATTCATGTTAGTACTGGAAAACTCTTCATTCTGTTTTTCCTAGTTTTAGTGCTGAGGTTACTGCATTCATGTTAGTACTGGAAAACTCAAGGTTACTGCATTCATGTTAGTACTGGAAAACTCTGCATTCTGTTTTTCCTAGTTTTAGTGCTGAGGTTACTGCATTCATGTTAGTACTGGAAAACTCTGCAGTCTGTTTTTCCTAGTTTTAGTGCTGAGGTTACTGCATTCATGTTAGTACTGGAAAACTCTGCTGTCTGTTTTTCCTAGTTTTAGTGCTGAGGTTACTGCATTCATATTAGTACTGGAAAACTCTGCATTCTGTATTTCCTAGTTTCAGTGCTGCAGTAAATACTTCATTGGCGCTAGTACTGGAAAATAAACTTCTACATTTTCTTTTCCATTGTGTTAATGCTGTGAAGTCCATAAAATCAAGCTATTACTGGAAAAACTCTCCCACCTAACATTAATACTGTCATGGTTCTGTATTCAGGTTATACTGGAAAAACTGATTTCTTTTCTTCCTAGTTTTAGTGCTGTGTAATAAATGTATTCAAATTATTACTTGATAACTCTTGTCTATACATCCTTGTGTTTGTGCTGCAAAGTTGCTGCCTTCAAATAAAGTCCTGGAAAAACTCACATTTTCCATCTGTTAGTAATACGTAATACAAAGTGCATGTTTTCCATTAGGAATGAACATTTTTTTTATGTAATACATTCAAACTGGTGTGTATCACAAAGGTTACTTTTGTTAGTAGTGTGTTGTTTTGGGCGACAATAGTTTTGTTATTTGCAAGAGTTAGTTCTTCATTCCTGTTCACCTTCCAAGTTAGTACACTAATTTCAGCAAACAAAATAACAGGCTGCCCTTGTTATTATCTACTTGTTCTCCACCATTCTCATGCACTCATTTTCAGGGTTCCCACAGTTTTCTGCTGATAAAATTCCCGACTATTTCCCGACTATTTCAATTCATTCTTGCTAAAGTCAAGACTTTTTCACGACCGGGAAAAGACTTTTGAAAATTCCTCCTTTTTTTTCTGAATTCCTGGTTCTGTGGGAACCCTGCAACCCTGTAACTTACTTTGGAATGTTTTCTATTGGAATGATGTGGCAAATTGTGATGTCCTCTCCTCCTATATACAACCCCAGTTTTCCCCCGATCCTTGGGATAAAAGGTTCTTCTGCTATCTCTGGCAAATGGCTCTGTCCGTGACTTTCCTACATGAACCTTCCAATCATTTTTTGCATCCTTCGCACTAACTGTATGATCAGCTGGTAAAAACAGAGTCATTTTTATAAACTTATTTATTTCTGATTGTTTCCAATAATTTCTCTTTCTGTTTTTTTTAACAGACTCATCATCAGTTGGGAATGTTTCTGTTTCCATCATGAAATACCCAGAATGCTCTACATCCGTGTCATCATTCTCTACACTTCCTGTTTCCTGTATACTATGTACATTTCCACCAATCACATGATCTCTTTTATGTCCCCCAATCCCAGTTCTTGTTACATATGAAGGACCAATGGGAGCACTGTTTACATGTTTTGATTTATGATGTGACTTTTGAGCACTATTTTCAACTACAGGATTATGATGTCCTGGAATGCCCATTTGCTTTTCCTTGATGATCATGTTTTCATGGCTTGTTAATTCTTCATCAAACTCTTTCTGCTGTTCTATCATGTTTCTGTGCCGTAGATAAAATCTAGATGACCGCTTGCTTGATGTTTTCGGCCGATGTCTCGCAGAATTTTCATCCACAACTGACCTCTTGACTAATTTTTTCTATAATTTCAAAGTTAAGCCCAACAAATTAAACTTTCACCTTCAGAGCAAGGTATGTACAAATCTGTCGGTTCTAAACAAATATAAATCAGAGAATTTCAAAAAAACATATTCAAGCTGTGATGATATATTTGTGGATTTACTCTTTTGCAAGTAATTAACCATTTTATAAGACTTGTACACTAAGAAGTTACCTACAAAATACCCTGTAAGAGTTAAGTACCTTTATTCCTTGTGTCGACTGCATTTCCTTCCCCTGCTTATCTATAAGAGGAATTTCAACAGATTCTGGTGGTAGACTTGCTCTGTAAAAATAAGTACACAAGCACTTTTAAAAGTTTGATATGAAAATACTTTTGCATTCACTTCTCCTTACAAGGGTCTACTACATGTAAAATTAAAAGTTGACAAGTCTGCATGTTAACTTTGATAAAAAGACTTGCCCCTCCCTCATTCAAATTGACTGTAAGGAAATTTTCCCTTTAGAAAGCTCTTTTCAAGAGTATTTAGACATACAAATACACGTGTACTTGACAATGCATTAGATAATTCTTTCAATAATTATCATTTCTAATATTATGACATACTCAAAACTTTTCCTATCAAGAATTTTCAAAAGTTTCTCCAGTAAATTTACTCACAATGAACGCCTCACGAGTGAGACATTTCCCTCTGAAACGACACGTGGATCTTCGTCTTTCAGTAAATCTAGTATTCTCATTCCATTGAAAACAACTCCTACAAGAACAGAGGCACAGTTATGTTCTGTATGACTATATCGGCAAAAAAATTTGTAGAATCTAACAAACCAAACTATATAAAATATGATTTTCATACCTATCTTTACAATGTCCTTGTCCCACACAACGAAAACCAGCGTTAGGCCTTCGTGACCATTGTGGATCTGGGAAAGTCTATATAACTGTAAAGTCTGATCATAAACTGCTAGTCAGTCAGTAAAATTTAATATTTGTTGAAAACATTTCGCAAGTCAATTTAAGACCTTGTTCATGAATATCTATCAATATTTTGTAGAGTAGCTTTTGTGCATACTTCTTGTTTATTATATACATGTATCAGAGTAGTTGTTTTATTTTTTTCTGGGAAATTCTGGAAAATATTTTTTTTGATATAGTAAGGTCATTATAGCACCAGGCAGATTTCCCATGCCTGGTGCAGTGACTTACTGAAATAAGTAGACAGCTCCCATCCATTCTGACCTTCCAACTGTTACCATGGAAACCAAGAAGAGCATTAATTTTGTTGTAAACTTACTAGGCACAGTTCCTTGAAATGCATGTGTGATAATTTCAACTGTTACCATTGAAAGGGCCAAGAAGAGCATTAATTTTGTAGTAAACTTACTAGGCACAGTTCCTTGAAATGCATGTGTGATAATTCAACGTTACCATGGAAACCAAGAAGAGCATTAATTTTGTAGTAAACTTACTAGGCACAGTTCCTTGAAATGCATGTGTGATAATTTCAACTGTTACCATGGAAACCAAGAAGAGCATTAATTGTAGTAAACTTACTAGCACAGTTCCTTGAAACATGTGTTCCAACTGTTACCATGGAAACCAAGAAGAGCATTAATTTTGTAGTAAACTTACTAGGCACAGTTCCTTGAAATGCATGTGTGATAATTCCAACTGTTACCATGGAAACCAAGGAGAGCATTTGAAGTATACTTACCGGAAACAGTTCCTTGAAATGCATGTGTGATATCACCCTTACTGCTCTTCCTTCCACCAATCATCACCCGAGCTTGACTGTTAAACACACTCATCTTGTGACCTGCAAATATACAACCAGTTCTTGAAGGCAAGTGTGTAATAATTTAATTATCTTCTGCAAATAAAATCTAAACACATAATCTCTTTTCAAACCCGACAAACTTTTTATGCCACAAATAAACTTCAGAAAAATTTAATAGTTCTAACTTTATTATCTTCATTCTAAAAAGCGTTCTTGTTCAAGAATAATATGATATAAAGTGAAAGTCAAAATTACAAGTGGTACTATTCTTTGTAAATGTGCGTGACTGTACTGTATCGGACATATACAAGAAAATAATTTGTTATTCCAATCTCGGTTCAAGCAAAACTCCAAAATAGCTTTTTGTTATAACAAAATAACAAAAATTTATGCTTGATATTTTCTTTGGCAAAAAATTTGGTATTTTCTGTAACAAGTTCGGACAGCATATTTTCTGATACAGACAGATTCTTCTTATCACACTGAGGGTTATAATTATATTTCATGTGAGTTATGCAGAAACTGAATAGAAAATCGTAAAACTGTGCAATTTTCAGCCCACTCTTTTATCATATATTAGTGACACCACCCTTTTCCTTTGTGAATGAAATAAACATGATTCTATATATAGCATTGGTTTTATTGTTCAAACAGTGAAAGAAACGTCTACATCAGGTAATATATTACCTGCCGGATTTATGCCTGGATAGAGCTTCAGTAAGGTTTCTGGTAAGCATTAAAAATGACATACACATCATATACGAAAAATCAAAATACTGAATAACAGGCGCAGGGAATTCCATCTTTAGTTTTGTTAAACTAATTTATTTTAGCTCGATTGTGAAGAAAGCTTATGTTGCTTATCGAGTCACTCTCGAGTCCGCTTCCTGGAAAAACCAGTACTGGTGTCATTATCTTTTCAAAATGAAATACCATAACATGACATGGTCAGCGACCATGATAGGAGGTTCAATTTTCATAAACATTTTTTGGAAAACGTCTAAATTTTTTCTATCTATTACAACATAGGGCCTAAAACATGTATACAATAATTCACTATTTTGTGAGAAGGAAGTTTCAACTGCAAGGTAAACACATGAAATTCAAATTTTAACTGATTTCGACCAACTTGTTTCCCAGAATTATGGTTGTCATGCTATGATGGAATTTTCTGCCCTGACTGCAAATCACACAATTTACATTTATTTCCTCGCAAACACAACTATCTTAACCATAGATTTTTTATCGAAATGTCGTATGTACAAAACACATTTGACGGACCAACAAATTTGCAAAAATAATTTTCACATACATAACACAAAATTAACGAAAAAATTCAAATTAATTGTCAGCCTCAACCATTAATCACTAAACAATATAATTATCAGGATTAACATGTTACATAGAGCAGTGTTGGCGACATAACAACTACATTATGATAGACCAAGGCCAGACACTTCCGATGTTAAATTGAATTTCTACGTTCTCAGCTGCCTCATTAGCTAGTGTATCTTAGACAATAGCAATGCTGAACGATTAATCACTTCTTTAACTCTTACTCTGTTAAATTTCTAAACGGACTTGTCCATTTTTCAATTTGGGGAATGCCGTTAATTGATCAATAGGATGATCAGAGAAAAATCACTGACTGAGTTAAGCGAACAGTGCAGTATTTACATAGTTTGTAGCTATAAAGTTTATATGCACGTTTTGCCATTTTCAATGTTCGTCCTACAACAGTTACTATGTCCTTTATATTGCTATTTCTAGCAGTGTAATTTTCAAGTTAACCTGTTTCATCGTTGTAAAACTATACCTGAACATGAATAATTATTATGATAAAGGGAGATGATACAAACATGGGGTAAGGTAGAGTTATGGTTCTTTGTCACTGCACTTCCTCCGAATGGCCTCTATCACTGCATAAAATATAGACTCGCCACTTAGAGTTTTCGAGTAATGCTCTTGACAGGCATATTTCAAAACGGGAAATAATTCAACCGTGAGCCAACCTTGTCACTGTACTTCCCCTAAATGACCCTTTTCAATGTATGAAATATCAAGTAAATCCCTTCAATACTGTTTGAGCTATGCTCCTTACAAACATGTGACAGGTGGATATGGACATAGGAACATTTGTGACATTTTGTCTCTCCATTCGAGGGAACATGAAACAGTATGAAGTTGTCTCCCCTAGGTAAGTTACACCATACCATGTACTATACTACTGTTTCATAACATGTAACTACTTCCACAGTCTACCAAAAGCTAATATTTCCAGTAGTATCTCACTGTTTCAAAAAGTATAGTTTCAACACAGTTTGGCCTCAGTAAGTTTCTTCTGGAATGACTAATTAACGAGCTATCTTAATAAATTATTCAAAACATTAGTAGGTGTATTGGCAAACATGTTTCTCTTCAAAATGTAGAAAGATGCCATGTGTCTCGAACATTTTCAATTACTAATAAGATATTTCCGATAACACCAGAAAGTCAGATGTAACCCGGTACATGTAATTCCGCTGATAAGTTTTATCCATTACGTAACTGATGTACATTTTCCCTATGCTATTATTTTAAGTGTATTTCATTGTCACTTTATTATGACAGGGAAATGAGGCAGTGTTTGGCCGACGCCTTTAAACATCAATGGCTGTGAATAATCAACACTGTATTCAATTACGACAGGTTCATCTGAAACAAAAATCTAAGAACTGCATTAACCTGTTTTCATCTCATCTGCAAACTACAGCCTTGTTGCAAAGATCAATTACAGGTTTCAACATAAGAAAAAACAAGAAAGCTATGCTGGCCTAAATATTATGCTAAAACTCTTATGCCTTTAACAAATACAAAATGTATATAACAGTGTAAACTGACAGTCCGAAATGATTGTAATCCCATCGCAGTTCAATAAAATGTAGGTTGCTGCATCTCTTTTAATCTCATCCGCTGGTAAAAAAAGTCTACAGATCTTGGAATCTACCATTTGGGTAAATTATTCAAAGAAATATGACAACTAAAGGTATGTCTGCGGTAATGTTTTATATGGCAGGCTTTAAAGCCATAAAATGTATTACAGGCTCAGCAGTGGTAAATCACTTCATCTGCTATGGTTTGCTTAGACTAAATTTAGCTTGCTGTGTGCATAACACTCAAGGAAGATGATATCTGTACTGTGAAGTCACCTTGAGATTGCTTTGATTTGACCTTGAAGTTTTTGGCTCACCTAACTTCTGTATCATTTTATAGCAAATTTTAAGATCAAGGTCCTTTGTAAAACAATTCATGAAATACTAGAAGCTAATAAAAAGCTTTTTCTATTGGACCAGGTGTATGCTTGGTTTTGATTGGATTTTGTAACTGAATTTACAGAAGTGATGACAACAGCTTCTTTACTAAATTTCTGACGACTAAAAATGAACAGTTTATTCGGGAAAAATGTTTCGTTAAGACTTAACTTACACATTGGTTTGAAACAAGTAACAACTATCAAAACTATACAACATAATATGCATTGTATGTAAAAAAATGTATGTATTCTTGTAACTGATAACAGAAAAGTAGCAACATCTTCCTGTTGGCCATGACCTTGAAGATTCCCTAAATGCACTGACTGTCACAACATGAGATGCCTGTGGCTGGACTAACTGAAGAACCAACAGGGAGTTTCAATGTATTACATAAATAATTTAGTTGTAAAAACTTATTTTTTTTTTTTATAACCATGTCTGTACTGAAAGGAAACAATTTCCATCATTCACTTTTGTTTTCCCCAGACAAAATACAAAGTGTCCTTCCAGTTTAAAATAATCAATACATAAAATATGACCTGTCTGTATTGAAGATATTTTTTTTTTACTTTCCTTTCATTCCAAATTCAAATTCCTGTGCTGATCAATTTCCTGTTCTGGCTGTTAGAATCCGGCTCAGTGCCTAGGGGTGCCCCTGTCACGTGCAGCTTTAGAAAAGTATGTAAATTCTCCTCCATTTCCAGACACAGACTTGCAAACAAAACCTCTTTCATCAAATGAGATCAACTTTCACACTTAAAAGAT
Organism: Saxidomus purpurata; assembly: GCA_022818135.1. Taxonomy (NCBI): domain Eukaryota; kingdom Metazoa; phylum Mollusca; class Bivalvia; order Venerida; family Veneridae; genus Saxidomus; species Saxidomus purpurata. Next base: position 27,686,701 of record JAFMSR010000001.1, on the reverse strand, counting down.
TTACAGTTCCTTACATTCAGAACCTTAATGAACTTTACATAAGTCAGTTGTAGTTTCAACAGAATCTGCTTTCAGGAAGAATTGCTATGTACTTTAGGTAGTTTTCTGTAAAAGACTGGCACAGTATATGCTAAAATGATAGGCATTTTAAGTTTAAAATGGGGGCAGGGGAAGTCAAGATAGCTGCGTATATGAGGAAATGAAACTTCAAGAGAATATTAAATTATATTAAATTAAATTCAGCAATGCTTGCTATTTCATGAGCCATAACTCCACATAAGCTAATAATGACCAATGGGACAGTTTGCAAACTAGAGGACCAAGATGGCTCTATATCACTGATTTGAGAACATTTGCAACAAGGACTGGACCTACATGTTCAACAAATGGTAAAAATATATCAATATAGAGTTCATCAAGACAAACATTCTGACCAGCTGATTGCAAGCAAAATACAATATGTAGAGTGTAAGCAAGGTTTTTCTATGATTTGACCTGGTGACCTAGTTTTTGACCCCAGATGACACAGATTCAAACTTTATTCTAGAGTTCATCAAGACAAGCATCTGTGCCGACTTTCTTGCAGATTGGGAACAAAATGATACCTTTTATAATGGAGAGTTAAAAGTTTTATGATTTGACCTAGTGACCTTGTACTCCTGACCTAGTTTTGAACTTGATCTAGAGTTCATCATAACAAATCTTTTGACAAACTTTCATGATGATTGCTTACAGAATGTGGCATGCAGAGTGTTAAAAAAGGTTAATTATGTGGACTGTAGACAGAAATCTGACAATCACAATACCTCACCTTTAGCACTTTGTGCTCAATGAGCTAAAAATGATGCCTTATAACAGATTTACATAAGTAATAAAAATATTCAGTGTCCAGTTAAACATTTTTTCCTTGGGGTTTAACACCCACTGCAAATAACAGTATTTCAGTCATTTACAGACAGACGGTTTACTTAACCATCATTCTTTGGATATCTAAGACTCTTAGCTAACTGCTTTTATTAAACAATAAATTATGTCAGTACAAAAAATATCTCTATTCTTGCATATGCTTTGTCAGTAAACTGTTACTAAAACCCTCTCTGAAAAAAATTTAACTTTACAAAATCACTAAAAAGACCTTAACACTAAATCCATAGAAAACAGTATGGCAAATTCTATTATCTACTTACTTCTAAAAAAAATACATTTCACTTCAATATCAAATTCTATTAAAAAGCTTCAGATCTAAAACCAATTCATAGTAATTCTCAATCATTATGTTAGAAAATCATATAAAATTCACATTCATTTAAATATTCTGGGAAAGATTCTCATCAGATTCTTGGATTGTCCGTATTCTAAAACACTGTCATTTTAATCAATACAAAAATTGTCCATCTGCCTCAAATCCTCTTCTAAGTTTCTGTCTTCCTTGATGATATAATATTACCTTCCCAGCAGGTTCTAATGTAAACTGTTTTTCCTTATGAATTGTTAAAATAAATAACCTTGACCTGAATGTTATGATGTTATAAGATAACCTTGACCTTATGATGCTGAAAAAATAACTTTGACCTTGACCGGAATGTTATGGTTGAAAAAATAATGTTGACCTTGACCTGATCAAGGTTGGAAGCAGTATGGTGCCATTTCAAGCTACTTAAACTTAAATTACCTGAGGAAATGCTGGAATTAGAAACCATTTCAATTTGCCATGTCCTTCTCCAAATACTAAACTAGTGCAAGGCACAAGTTTTACACACAAAATTCCTCTACATTGCTGTGTATGATTCTCTCTAAAAACCAACCAAAATGCCTATGACATCCTCAGATTGTTAAAGCCCCCCAAAAAAACTGTTGTAAATACAACTTGATGCGATTTAGAAAATGTCATACTGTATCACCGAATGTTTTCAGGAAATTCTATTCATTGAATGCATCATATTTGGTTGGGGCGTGGTAATTGATCAGATTGCTCTAGGTGAGTGAAAGTTGATCTGGACCCACGCTGTTCACAAAGACCTAAACATCGGCTTTCACACAATGTTCATGTGAAACTGAACACAAAGTTGTCTGCCTTTTTGTTGAGAATACACATAAAACTTAGCTAACACAAGTTCTCTATATTTCACAATATTTACAACATTGAAATTTCTTACACTATAACTTAACGTCTCATCAAATTAACATTTCAAGAAAAAACAAGAAACATGGCAATGCCACGAAACCAGGTTTTCAAAAATGTTGTTCTGATTCAAGTTACAAAGTAGACATGAAATAATAATCATACTTTAAATACCTCCAAAGATGATAGACCTTGACGCCAAATCAAGTTAAAATCATGAAACAGGATTTTCAAGAATGTCCTGTGACCTTGACCTTGGAGCCAGCCTGCGGAACATGCGTCGCACGTCATCTTGATGTGGTAAACATTTGTCTGAAGTTTCATCAAAATTCTTCAAAGGGTTGAAGAGTTACAGAGCGGACAGGATTTTCAATGTTAGTCACTGTGACCTTGACCTTGGAGCCAGCCATGCGGAACAGCGTTCTGCACGTCATCTTGATGTGGTAAACATTTGTCTGAAGTTTCATCAAAATCTTCAAAAGGGTTGAAGAGTTACAGAGCGGACAGGATTTTCAAGTTAATGTCCTGTGACCTTGACCTTGGAGCCAGCCATGCGGAACATGCGTTCTGCCGTCATCTTGAGTGGTAAACATTTGTCTGAAGTTTCATCAAAATTCTTCAAAGGGTTGAAGAGTTACAGAGCGGACAGGATTTTCAATGTAATGTCCTGTGACCTTGACCTTGGAGCCAGCCATGCGGAACATGCGTTCTGCACGTCATCTTGATGTGGTAAACATTTGTCTGAAGTTTCATCAAAATTCTCAAAGGGTTGAAGAGTTACAGAGCGGACACATTTCGTTTGGCCCCGCCCCTCCGCCCATCCGCCCATCCGCCCATCCGCCCGCCATACCCCAATCTAATAACCAGGATTTTCAAAATTGAAAACCTGGTTAATAATTAGTGATGAAAGCATTATGACATTTACAAAATATGCCTCTTGTGTGTCAGAAACTTCTTCAAGCAAAAAATGAATCAAACCATTTTAAAGGATCAATGATGACTGTAGAAACTGTCTTGAAAAAATCTATTGTTTACAAAAGTCAAGTCTACACAACCCAAAAACAATAAGCGATTATTGTAAAAATTCTCATTATAAAACAGACAAAAAGCACAAGAAGTCACCTAAAGGCTTGGCTTCTAGGACAGTTCAACAAGAGTGCCAAACTGTCACAAAATATGCCCATCAGCGGCTAGCTCTAAATTGTTCTAAACTCTTGAGTTACTAGGGCAATTTGGCTGGTTATCAAACTTGGCCGAGATGTTATGCCAATTTAAATTCACAGCAAGTTTAGGGAAGATTGGTGAGGAATTGTTTAAGATAGTGACCAGACAATACCAAATTTGTCTAATTTTGGCAATCAAAGGGCAGTAACTCTGGAGTGACTCGGGCAATTTTGTTGGTTATCAAATGTAGTCGAGATATTATGCCAATAAACATTCACAGCAAGACTAGTGCTGACAGTTGTGGAGGTTAGAGAGTAGACAACTTTTTGGATGCCTCCTGTCTGTCTGCTTCAGTACAGGACAATTTGTTTCTTATTGAATAATATTCTGTACATACTTGAAGTTTGTATTCACATTTGAAGCAGCAAAAGCTCGTTGGGGATGGGGGATGGCGGATGGTGGGTTGGGGGATGGGGGATTGGGAAAGGGCATCCTCCAAAAATGTAATATGAGAAATTGAAGAGTCTATCAAAGAATAAAATAGTTTCATAATAAAAGCATAGACAGGGCATCATAAAGACAAAAACACTCCCAAATGTAGGAGAACTTATTAACTAATTGAACCTAATTGAACAATATACATGCTTCAAAATACAACTGCATGATTCAAACAGCATGGGGGTTTAACATGGTTTCAGATAAAAAAACAGAGACAATTGATATTATGAATAATAACACACCAATTCAATTAATCTATAACATATTAGTATCAGTAATGCATAATTTCCTCAGTTTGACCTTTCCTCAGTAAATGATAGCAGAAAAGATCAAAGAGAAAACATTATTAGAATGCAACCAAATAAATGTATCATTGCAATGATTATCTGAGCCCGGCTGTACCAAAACCAACATGGCGATGTCTGCCATCACTCTAAACTAGTAATGTCATGGATGGAAGGAGACTACAAAGCAGTTCACCATAATATCACTCCGGTTTGATGAGCCAGTATTATAGATCCAAATCAACTGTGCAGAAGCACTGCCTTTTCTTTGTTTAGTCTGGTTGTGATGCAGTGTAGGTGGGCCTCGGTGGTGTAGAGTTTAAGCATTTTGGATACAGGTTCGATCCCAGGTCAGGCCATTTCAGGTGTCCTTGGGTAAGGCACCCGATGCCACATATGTGTCAATATTCCTTGCTATAAATGAGTACCAGTAATGAAAAATTAGCTAGCTCTCTCTATCTCTGATAAGAGATTACTTTCATCATGGTTCATGTGTCTCGACGACAATTCATGCAAGTTAAAAGACTTTTTTTTGCACCCAAGCTCCGACAAATAAGTACATATCAACCGTTCCCAAAATTCAAAATCACGCTGATTTTTGCACAAAAGGGCTCATTTGCAATAAATGAAGGCACAATGTCTTAATTATCAAGTATCAAATTAGAGCTTGAATAATGAAAAATAGCCATTATAAAACAATAGTAATATGAACTGGAGCAAACAGTAACTAGATTTCCCACTAGTGTGTTTATGACAGCTTTGATGTGGTGCAGAATTGTGCAAAAAGTTACATGAAATTACTTATTTCATATGTTAAATGTAATCTACTATCATTTCATGTTATATTAGGCATAACAATATCAAAGTTATCCTTGCAGTGTAACATTCTAGAACTGCCTCTATGGAAAATCATCAACATTTAAAATTCATTAATGTTATCTACCAGCCTTTACCCACATGGATTTGTCCATCTTTCAAGTCGGACAGTAACATTATTTGTTCAAAGGGGTGCAAACTGCAAATTAACTGACTGAATAGCAAACAGTGCAGATCATGATCAGACGGCACATATCTGCAAGATGATCATGATCTGCACTTGTCACAAAGCCTGAATCGCTTAGGTAAAGGTTAAAAGCACTGTTATAATATATAAACCACACTTATAGAATGATACTGTACAATCCCGCACAAAGACATGTACCTACTGAACTGCAAAAACTCATTTTATTATTTCTAAAAGGATGCGGCAAAATCCAAAGTCTGAAGGCAAGAAAGCCAAGTTTCCCTAGTAGCAATCACCACAGTGAACAGAACATTTTATGACACATGACCAGGCCTGCTTCATTTACATACTGAGTATTAATCTAAATGTTACAAATAAAATCTATGTCCGGTTGATCAGATCCCCAAATTGAAATGTGGCCTAAAGAAGTTTCACAAAGCTATCCTTTTAACAAACCTGGTGACCTAATTTTTGACCTGATGTAAACTAGTTTTGACCTTGACCATGACCTAGTTATCATAAAGAGGAATATTGTTGTTGTTGTTGTTGTAGTTGTACGAGTACTGTTTCAACCATATTGTGGTCATTTATACAGGGAACAGTTTACCTAATCATCGTTCCTGGGAAAAACCAGTACTAGATCCCTTATAATCCTCCGTAAGGAACCTTTCTCACAAAAAGAGACATGGTTGGTAGCAGGATTAGAGTCAATGACCCTAAATCAATACGGTGGCTTTAAGTCAGCGGCTCAAACCACTCGACCACAAAGGTGATTAAAAAGAAACATCCTAACTGCCTCTTAAACGTGTGGACAAACTATTAAACCAATTTTCATGATGAACGGGTACAAAATATTGATCTTTTGTCTCAAGGATTTTCTTTGGTTTGACCTGAAAACCTACTTTTTGACACAATGTATTCTACTTTCAAACTTGACTTAAAAATCATTAAAACAAACACTTATTAGGCAGATGATGACAGTGAGACAGACAGACAACAGGTGATCTTAATAGTTCACCTTGAGCACTTTGTGCATACATTGCATGAGCTCAAATGGAGTTGTATGATATGACAAAATGCCATTAAGAATTACCTTTATCAATCTACTAAGTAATTTTTGGAATATCTGTTATACAATTTTATATTCTAAATATCACCATAGACATACATGCAAATATTTCCAGGATTGTACAGTATATTCCCATTTATCTACGTGACATATTGCTGACACTAACTGTGACCAGACTGTCACACATAGTGTGAGTCCAAGTTAAAACTTTGTGAAATAAGCCCAAAAAAAAAATGGAACAAGTGACAAAAGTGAAATATACAAACCGACGGGATTTTTACTCGTGGATTCCCAGTCAACTTCAAGAATGGCATCTGTGCCCGATCGCTGGAATCGGATCACATGATATTTGCCGTCGTTAACTTTCTGCTGCAGTGTAACCACTGGGATGTCCTCTTGTCCCATGTTGTATACCATAAATATATTTCCATTCACCTGAATAATAACAATAATTTCTTATATCTGTTAAGCCAGACAACAGTTTTACTACATTAAACTTAGATTCAAATGTATCAGAACAGTCAAAAGTACAGTTTCAACCAATATATTGTTGATGAACGAGCACATATTCAGCATCCGCCTCCATGGTTTCAGGAAGTATAACTCTGAATGCATAATGGAAGCTGTTTGATTTCCCTTAGATCTTTAGATGAAAAATCTGTGTAAATGTTTGGTTAAAATCACAAAAGGTAACAGTTAACAGTGTAAAGCTCAACAGATCATGGCCACAATAGCTCACAATTTTGGCATTAAGCTCAGTTAAGCTCAAAAAAACTTCACAAGGAAAGCTTACTAGAAACATAGGAGAAATCTGGCCACTAAATTACTCCACAGTTGCCTGAATATCCAGTCCAATTATCCTATAACTCTTCATAGAGATTTGGAGATCTGCAATTTGCCTTACAGTAGGCCATTTTGATCAATTTGTTCCCAGACACTTTAAATATATATTATCCCCAATGTGAAATTAATTCTTTTATTGCAAATTGATATTTATGATAAAATCATTACCATTATTATTGAGGTCTGATTTGGCCAGACATTTTCACTGCCAAAATGATTTCCTGTTTTTCTATAGCAGGAAATGACCACAGCCGGCAAGATGATAAGCATAGGGACTGGCTGTCCAATCAGCATGTAGCACACTTGCTTCTTGCCAATGCATTCATTGTTTTGGTCTTGGTATATGATAATGTTCCACAGTTATCAGACAGGACAGGGAGTTTTCTCTGAATACTCATTAAGATTACCACATGTCACAAGTTCAGAAACTTGCAATATTTTCTTTTGCTTGTATTTTATATGAATGATGATAATAATGATAACGATAATGACTATCATTATGATTGTCATAACTATCAACCAAGCCTGGGAACAATAGTCAAATATTTTCAATAAGCAAAGCAGCAAAGAGCTGTTTATGGAATTATTGATGAACATAGTGAGACAGCTGCTCAAAGTTTGACTGAACATAGTGAGATAGTTGGTAAAACTTGACTAAACATAGAGAGGCAACTGGTAAAAGCTTGACTGAACATAGTGAGACAGTTGGTAAAACTTGACTGAACATAGAGAGGCAACTGGTTAAAGCTTGACTGAACATAGTGAGACAGTCGGTAAAACTTGACTGAACATAGAGAGGCAACTGGTAAAAGCATGACTGAACATAGTGAGACAGTCGGTAAAACTTGACTGAACATAGAGAGGCAACTGGTAAAAACTTGACTGAAAATAGTGAGACAGTTGGTAAAAACTTGACTGAACAAGGCAGGAGATAATGGCTCAAAACATGGCAGTAAACAGATGCCAGGACAAAAGGACAATAACACTTCCTTTGATCAGCACCAAACAGTCCAACTTAACTTCTACACTTCTGTGTGGAATAGAAAAGACATTTACCAGTTCTACTTCAATATAGTCATCCGTATCAGCACTGTCAATCCTCAAGATTTTGGCTTGGCTTGTCTGTATGGTGGTAATACCAAGAGCAAGGTAGTCCGTCTTTGTACTTGGACGAGGGTCTTCTGGGTACTCAAACACAACCAGTCCTTTTCCCAGTCCAAACTGGTATGTTACGCTCTCTGTAATATTTCAACATGCAGCTTATCATAATTTGTGCATTGTCTGTAATTAGGTTTTCAAATGTGTTTAAGATGTTTCAAACAGATGTAGGAAAATTACAGAATCAATCATTAAGAGTGCCGAACTGTAACTAAATGTACTGGTAACACCAGTTGTAAATCATACCGGTAACACTGGTTAAAATCAGACCGAAACGTTGGCTGTAAATTATACTGGTAACATTGGTTGTAATTCATACTGGTTACACTGGTTATAAATCAAACTGATATGGAGATAATATTGCCTATGAACATTTAGACAAGTTTGGATATGACTGAAGAGAATATATCAGTTTTGAACACTTAAGCTTGATGATGATCCGAAAATCACTATTCCAGTTAGTCAGCAGACACTGTATTCTTGCATATCGGATCATATCGGTGATTTTGCCCATGCTGTAAAACTCTGTCAGGCACCCCTGCTATGCTAGACGACTCTCATGAATTACCTGTGACTTAACATTAAAAAACATTCCAAACACAACGTCTAAATATATGATAATGCATCATTTTGATAAGTTGCATTTAGAAACCTACTTTAAAGTGCAAGACATTATGCAAGAAAAAGTTTCTATCATGAGACATTTGGTTCAGATGGAAATATCCGTCACCTAGGGTAGCTGTTTTGCGGTAACTTGGCAGAGCCTCTTTTCCGCAAAAAACAGTTACCCTCAGTGAAGGATATTTCTCTCTGGACCGCGAGCTCATGACAGAAACTATTAATATGAAGATGTCTTGCCTTCCCTTTTCTCAACTGATCCCGTGATGATTGTCCTTGAGACTTGTAGAGATCATTTAGATAACCTCTTACACAATTTTAACTTTTATATATTAATGTGAGACTGTACACAACAGTTTACTAACCATCAGCACACTGTGGTCCAGTAAAAGACGTCATGTCACAGTTACATATGTATGAGTTCTCACATCTGCCTCCATTGTAACACGATGAGGCATGGCATGTCATCTCTGAACCTGAAATAGTGAAACAATATTAAAGGAAGTGCAAAAGGCGATAGAATGATTGTTGATACTTCCGATAATGCGTCTGCTATTGGTGTACAAAGTGTCACCCCTAGTAGCAACACTTTGTCTCTGAATGAGATAGTAGTGCAGTTTGGTGAATGTTGTTTGCATGACCTCCCTGCCGTGCATGCATACTTGGTCGCCATATGAATGTAAAGTCACAAAGCTAGAGCTTAAAGGCATATGTTTCTACTCTCAGATCAGTGCAGACTGTGATCAGTCTGCATATTCATGCAATCTACACTGTCCACACTACACTGCCCATACTACACTGCCTACACAACACTGCCCACACTACACCTACACAGTTGCTAAATATGTATCAAACAATTAAATTAACTGACAATGACCAACATGAAAGGAGGAAAAGTAGCTATAGTGGTAAGACGTAATCTGAGATTAACTACACAAACATTGTTGCATTGGTATATTGCTATTTTAACTCCAATGGTCATGGCCCCTTTATCCAAAGGTCATAACCTCCTGATTAGGTCAGATAGAGAGGTAACATTGATACAGCAATCAGATTTTAATTGCTCAACATGCGGCTAGAATGGCATGAATAAAATCAGTCAACTCCTAAACCTGCTATAAACAAAGAAGATTTGGTATATCATAGTTTTACCAGTCAATAGCAATTCCCAAATGGCCAGCGCAACATGTCATCTCAAAACAAAATTCCTTGCAGCACTCACTAGTACAATGCTTACTGAAAATCTACTGAGGATGATCACCCAATGACATCAGTCATTCTGAATTCTTTTCATTGTCACCAGGTTAACTATTAAATAAATGTACACATCTGTTTAATAATTTAATATTCCATTAACTGTTCGCATTTTGATGTACTGAGGTTCTGCCACAGTCTTCTGAAATGCATCTAGGTGTTATCTTGTTTATTGTGGGATATTGTATAAGTAGATCTATATATTTATCAAAATGAAAAGTATTCTATGATGAACAACAGGACAGAAGTTTGAAAACCAGCTCTTACCCATTATGAAAAAGAAAGACTTGTTTAAGATGTTGTTTGTGGAAAAAAAAACTAAATATAAAATATCTTTTTCAAAATATCTTTAACTCTATACAGTCTGTATCCAAGCGACCATGCACTCTTCATGGTTAATATATAATGTTCAATGATTTTGAAACATGTGCAGAGAAATTGGCAATACAAATTTTCATGTACCAAAGTTTAACTATACATACTAGCAAAACTTAGTGCCTGGGCCTCTGAAATAAATGCTTATACCAAAGACACAAACAATTCCAACTAACACTAACAACACTGTATCCAAAGAGCCAGGACATTTCTGAGGTAAGCTATTTTCTGTTTCTTAATTGTCCTTTAATATCACACACAATTCTTGTAAATAGTAAATTTTACTTACTTCCTTTACATTTTGGCATATTTTGTGAGAACACCATTTGACTACATGTATATAGACTTCTATATGAATAAGTTACTAATTTTAAATACCCAACATTAATGCTGCGATCATTGCACCTATATGATGTGTGAGATTTACAGCCACCCAGTTAGGAAAGTTAAGAAATCATTAAAGTTTTCTGCTATTTATTATTTTAAACCATACACTGCATTTGTGAATGATATCTGGAAATCTTAATTAATACGGATATTCACCGTATTACTAAGAAGATCTTAGCAGATCCAAATTTACCGCTTTATTGTGCGGGCCGCCAGTATGAATAGGTTTTAATTTTGACCATGGGGTGCATATCGAATAGGAGAGCCAACATTATTATTGTAATAAAAACTACGGTATGTTTGAACAAACTCCTATAATGAATAAAAAATAGTATAACGATTACAAACAATACTAACCAGATGCATACGCTTCGACCGTTAATTCAAAACTTTTGACATATTCATAGGATATTTAATAACTTTTCCACAAACTTGAAGGTACGGTTTTTATTGCTTTGTTTACGGACCCTACGGCCAGATTCATCAAAGTTCAGAAAAACGCCTCGATAGTTGTTTTGCTTTCTCAAACATTTTGAAGTTTAAATACATATGTTGTCAACGTGAATAATTAATGAAAACCCATTTTGATTACTACATGCAAAAGTAAAATGTAGGCATTATAAATAAGACCGTTCACCAACTAGCGATACATGGGGTCTCAATGAAAGAGTAAAACATCGCTAACAACCGACCAATAGTAAAGACAAAAAAATCACGGGGTTTCGCTGCGTCGAGCGCTACGACCACGAGCGTAGCCTTGTTTAATGGGCGCATCGTACCATTATACGGAAGGTTGTTTTATGATTTGTTTATTTTTTTGGTTAAACTGTAGTAAATGTGGTTGTTTTACTTATTATGATAACAGTTACATATAACATAAGTATTTGGTTTTCCCGTGATAGGTTGTTTACTGATATTCTAAAATGACACTGATTCCTTTAAATCATGTTTCAAAAACGTGCGCAGCGCCTTTGATGCTTTGCATCAAAATTTGTCTTGTTGAATATTGAAAAACTACTTTAATCAGACACAATGGCTAAAATCACAATGTTTTACAATGTCATGTTTTTAGCTTAGTTTAGACTTATTTTACATTAGTTATTCTAAGACTTAAATTCTTACTACCCTTGACGTCTGCTTCCTGGAGTTCTAACCAGAACATAAACCAAAAGATTAGGCATTGTGAATATAAACAAAGACGTTTGATAAGGTTTTTTAAATTACAATTACTATTGTATTTTTTTCAAAGCTTTCATTTCATGTTTTTTTATTTTCTGTGTTACAGGAGAAACTATGATGAAGCAAATTGTACTGCACACCCTGTTTCTGACAACATGCTGGTCGATAGCTGTAACAAACACTGAAATGTCAACATTAAATCACACTATGCAGTTACTTGCAGACCTCACACAAAATTATGATAAACGGTTACGACCAGTTTTTGATCAACATCGCTTTCTAGTTGTCAATATGCTTTTCAGTTTGGACATGGTTCGGTCTTTTGACGATGTTTCAGGAGAAATCACTCTTCTTGGTACATTTCACATGAGGTGGAATGAAGAACGATTTGAATGGGATCCATCAGATTATGGTAACGTATCTGAAATAATTTTACCAAAGACTGATGTATGGCACCCAGAATTGTTCTTGACCACATCGCTTAACACGGTAAGTCATCCAGGAAATTCTGCAATAAAGGCTGCCATAACATCTGAGGGAAAAGCCTTTATGAAAAGCACAGACCTACTAACTTCAATCTGCCCAGTAGATGTGACTAATTATCCGAATGATTATCAAACTTGTAGATTAGCGATTACTACTAGGGGATACAATTTACAGCAAGTGAGACTAGGTAAATCTTCATCCGTCACTCACAATGTATCAAACAATAATGAATGGGATATTTTGGGTGTTGATTCATTCTCTGAAGATGGAATCTTTGAGGTTGAGATACGTTTGAAAAGACACAGCACATATGCTATGATGACAATGACAGTACCAATTCACGTACTTGGAATTCTGAACCCCTGGGTGTTTTTCCTACCACCCGATTCCGGCGAACGAACTTCATATTCTATTACAACATTCTTAGCTTTCACAGTCTACATGGGAATTTTGACGGACAACATGCCGAAAGGTTCGCTGCCAGTGGCAAACCTCATGTTCCAGGTGTTCAGCATGCTGATATACAGTGTAGTAATCCTCTTCTGTACCATTGTCTCGCTACAAATTCACACAAATGAAGGGAAAAAACCAGTTCCTATCTACACACAGAAAGTAACCCACTTTTTCTCCTTTGCATTTCTACGCAACAGAAAAACCACCGTTCTGAATATGGAAGATACTGCTCCCAAGGAGAAAAATGTTCCTATATCGGTTATCGAGGAAAGAAGGTCGGTAAAAAGGTTTTCCCTTAGGAGATATTCCTCGGTGTACCTAAACCAGGCAAGTTTACCAAAAATCCGAGAGAGAGATGATTCAGACACACTAGCGGAGGAATATCCAACCAAAACTGCCCGGTATGAAGCAGAAATGAGGTGGACACAAGTCGGCAATGTTTTCGATGCATACATGTTATTGTTTTTCGGAGTGTGGTTCGTTGTTATCACAGTTTATTTCAGTAATTGACTTTAAACATACATTAGTACAGGAAAAAAATACCCTCTAGCACATTAAAAGACCTTAACACAACATTTGTTTCTGAACTATCACTCATTTATGCACATCACAGTGGGTTTGAAACATGTAGATGTAGAAAGCTAACAATACACATGATGCTCAACATTGTACAGACATCTAACACTTTGAAAGTTGTGGAAATTTACCGAAACATTAGTCTTCTATTTCTCTATTTATTTCATGTTACTTTTTTTTGCACATATCTCAGTTTTTTTGATCAATAAATTTCTAATTTGAGTGTAAAAATATGTTTATTGTACTGGTATCTTGCTTAATATGGAAACATTTCAATAGTCTTTAAACTGCATTTTTCTGGATGATTATCAGTTATAAGGGTTTCTAGACTACTTCATTCTAATTAAAAGGTAATTAGCAGATGTTTAGTAAATAATTATGTAACATCAGAAATGCTAACCCTGTAGACCATGTGACAAAGACTGAAATACCGGTAACCCTAACCCCACTGAATTTCTAAAATGGACTTGTTCATCATTCACACGGGAAAGTACCATTAATTGTTCAAAGGGTTGTCCACTGTAAATTTGTACTCAAATTTTCAGGTGTACCCTAAGCATGAGAAATATTCCCAATAATTTAATGTATGCTAGTTTATGCTAGTAGTAGATATAGGGCATTTTAATTATAGCGAGATATTCTTAAAACATCCGTTTACTTATTCTTGACGTTTCATAATTATGTAACTGCATAAGGCATCCAAACAAGCTAAACTTGATACTTAAAGCACTGATTGTCGAATTGAAAGGACAATAATCAGTGTATTACAGAGGTGTAAAACTGAGTACTCAAGTACTAAAATACTTACTTGAACATCCGCTGATGACCGAATGTCCCGAGGTCTGTTCTATGTACGTAGCTGCTTCAAGGATGTTAATATTCTCGCCATTAATATCGAAGGATGCCACACATCCTAGGAATCCATTTCTTGACATAATCTTCACAGAGAGGGAGAAAAATCTAGACTTTACCAAACCACCAACATATAATGGCCCTTTTAAATCAAAATGTCTCGCTGAATATCCCTTCATATCTTCGACAGTTGGTGGGTTATCGTCTACGCGTATCTGCTGCTGATCCATGTGCGGACGGAACAACGACACATCGTGCCATTTGTTATCGTTTAATGCTTCGGGCGTATCTACTAAAATCCTTTTCGTTCCTCCACCCATATCATAAACATAGTTTAAAAATCCCTGGTATAATTCTATCGCTAAAAAGTCTGGCCCTAGTCCGGAAAACAGGATTAGTCCATCTCTCTGCTGGGTTTTGAATTTGAAGTTTAACGAGAAATGATGGCTGTTGGATTTTAGGAGCTGATGTGGTAGGGTTACGTATGCTTCATTTGATTCAAACGTAATGGCGTTACGAACTTCTAAGTTTCCATCATCAAATCTGTGAAATAACAATAAAACAATAATTTATATCTTTCATCAGAAAACCATATCATAAGTCATGTGACATTGGCAATTAAAGGACGTGATTTCTAAAACAAGTTCCATACAGCAGAGGCAGTCCACAGCAGTTTCCGACAAAGTTCACATACCAGTCAAGATGAAAATGCTTGGCATTTTTAACAAGTCCAGTCCAACTGAAGTATACTCAGGCATATTAAAGTAGGCTAGCTCTGTTCATGCATTACGTTTTTCAGTTTTCACAGAACATTTTATTTGAATGCTTTGTTCATGTTATTTCTTAGCAAATTGTTCCTGATATGGCCAAATGTTACAGTTTCCTCCCCTTGATTATTCATTGCATTAACAATAGATATAACTTACCACAGACTTTAAGCAAATAATTCTATAAATTTATACATAATAAAGAAAACAAGAGCTACCACTGAAGGTGGTAAATACCCCCACATGGACACCTGGACAGGATTATTATTATTATCATTATTATTATTATTATCATTATTATTATTATTATCATTATTATTATTATCATTATTATTATTACTAACAATAAGGAGCACAGCATGTAGACACTGGTTGCAGATGGTTGTTGGAGAATATGTAAGAAATTTCAATTCATTCTGGCAAAAAAATTATCTAAACACAGCATGCCAACAGCTTAGTACAGTGGAACCTCCAAACATGGCACACCCAAGGGACCTGCAGAAAAGTTGGGATTTTGGAAGTTTAAGGTATTTGTAAATCCTCGGTAATTTGGACCAGTCCACAGAGTTTGTTGTTCTAATGGGTGTTAAAATAAACCATACCCATTTATCTGCCAAACAAAAGAACCATTTCAAGACTGACATTTTGCTACAGGCACATGATCTAATTGAAGTATGCACTTTTTTGGAAGAAAATCTGTATTGAGATATCCTGAAATTTACAAAAATATCATCCAGGTTTCCAAATCTGAAAGTTCCGGTATTTAGAAGTACGATTTATATAGAAAATAGGAGGGGAGATTTCAGGACCAAGAAAATTGTCTGCTTTTTGAAGTTTCCAGTATTTGGAAGGTCCCGTATTCGGAAATTCCACTGTACTTATCACTCCTGTGAAATTTCACTGAATTCCGGCATGTGGCTGCTGAAACATTAAGCAGGCAAACATCCCTATGTAGACTATAATTATGCATATAAATAAACAAATTGCCAGAACTTATGAACATTTTTCCAGATGTAACATGAAGTTAATATGTCCAGTGATTGCCAAGAAAAAGGGGCAGACAGACAGACAGACAGACATGATTCCAGTGTACCTCTCATATACATTGTCTAGGGATTAAATGAATTCCCATTGTCTAAACAGATGATATACCTTGCAGTGACATCTATACTCTCTATGTTTTCCCTGTCCTTTTCTCTTGCCATGTCAAAAAAATGCTTTCCATTGTAGACAAACTGTTGCATGGCCCCCACAAACCATGGATGCTGGCGTGCTGGCCCATCGTTCTGTACTCCGGCACCATTTAACGACGATCGAGAGGACACAGTAAAGTCTGAAGTAAAAAGCTGTTTTGTTTTCTCTCTGTTTAGGTATTTAAAGGGTAAAAGTAATGCTTAGAGGGTAAATACCTTTAGTTTGTGACTACAAGAGATTACAACGGTTTCGATTGTTTCCGTATGTCAAGAGAAGCTTTTAGCACATAAAGTTTTACACCCTGTGTTACAGAAAACTTACTGCATGACTCATTTTATTCATATAAAATGCTGCTAACGGAAAAAATACACACCTGATGATAATGGTCCCATTGAACCCAACACTATCTGCTTGACTCGCACTGTTGGTGCAATATGACGAATTATACCTGCAAAATATTACAAGCGTATAGAAATAGTTCATCAACGTTATATCCTGTAAGATATATGTGCAATTTCCGTGATTAGTGAGTCAAAGCCTCATTTACAACAAGATCGTATTAGTCAGAGGCTTAAGCTCAATTTTCAAACGTACGTGATTCAAGAGAGGCACAAACAAAATTAAAAAGGGTTGAAAAAGCTATGTGCTGAAAGGCTGATATCCTATCTTCTAAACTACTGATTCCCATGTATTTTTTTGCTTTCAGACCCATAGAATCATTCATTTCAACTGAAAAGAAGATTGCCATGTATATTTTTGCCCATAGAATCATGCATTTCAACTGAAAAGAAGTTACTGTAGATGGTTTTCACACAGCAAGCCTTGTCTGCCCTAACCTTATTGAAGTATAGCTGCAGATGCAGACACTGTGTCAGATCTGGGCATTTTCTCCAAGAACTGTTCATGTGTAAAAGTGTTAAGTGTAAAAGTTGTGTTTTTTAATGAAGTTTTTATTTTTCGTGAATAAAGCACTTTGCAAATTCATCAAACTTGCTAAAATAGCAAACAAACAATGATTATATATAAAATAGTGTTTGCTCTTGAATTCAAAAACCTAGCTGCGAATAAATAGAAAAAACGTGAAATAAACAATTCACAAATACTTTTTCAGTATTTCATATTGTCAGCTTAAAAGCCCTAGCTAAATGACTAAAGAATCACAAATACTTCTGACAAAGAAACCTTTAAATGATCAGCAGGTTATTTTAAGAAACAGGAGATTCGTTAAATCTTAGATAAATCTACATGCTAACTATGAGTTTTACCCTCTACTGGTCGGCTGCCATCCATTCTCAACTCTAACTTCTGGCCCCGCCGTTTCACATATACTGTATGCCACTTATCATCATTCAAAACATGTCCAACTGACAGAGTCTGAAATAGATATAGGAAACATTCAAAACATGGCCAATGGACAGAGTCTGAAATAGACATAGAAATCATTCAAAACATGGCCAACTGACAGGGTCTGAAATAGACATAGAAATCATTCAAAACATGGCCAACTGACAGAGTCTGAAATAGACATAGAAATCAATCAAAACATGGCCAACTGACAGAGTCTGAAAAAGACATAGAAACCAATCAAAACATGGCCAATGGACAGAGTCTGAAATAGACATAGAAATCAATCAAAACATGGCCAACAGACAGAAAACATGGCCAATGGACAGAGTCTGAAAAAGACATAGAAATCAATCAAAACATGGCCAACTACCAGAGTTGAAAAAGACATAGAAACCAATCATAACATGGCCAACTGACAGAGTCTGAAAAAGACATAGAAATAAATCAAAACATGGCCAATGGACAGAGTCTGAAATAGACATAGAAATCAATCAAAGCATGGCCAACGGACAGAGTCCGAAATAGACATAGAAAACATAAGCCAAGCTACATGCTGCGTTATCTCTCTGTGAGGCCCATTAGGGAGTTATGTGGGAGATGAAATCAATGTTAAAATCTAACCCAAACTAAATTTCTCCATTTTTTAATCACTACCAGCAACAGTTTTTACTCTTCATAGTGGTGTACACTGAAAACATACTGAGAAAAAGTAACAACACAAATTAATCTTTGACAAATTTAGAGGTTGGAAGGTCGCTGTCCGCATGAAATTACATGAGCAGCTGTTTGGAAACTAGGCCCAATGAATAATATATGCATTTTAACTGCTAAGGAAAAGAATCATGCTGTCAACTATCATCACACAGCATCACAAGATGTCTCTCTGTGTTTTGGTGTATCAAATTCAAGGACCAACAAAAGCAACAAACATTTCAACACCGCCAATAATAACCACAGTTCAATCTAAAACAAAAAAACACCTGTAACATTTGAAATAACGACACATTAGATAGATCTAAGGGCTCAGAACACATACCATGCAAAAAAAACACCATTACCTATACTCTCCAAAAACTTGCCTAGAATACATTCTGAAAGCATATTTCCGTTATGCAGCCTCGCAGACACCATAAAATTTCTGAATAGCAGGGCTCGTAAAATTGTATAGATACACATAACGGCTGTAACAAATTGTATAGATACACAAAACAACTATAAGAGGAGACAAACAAGTTTTAATTCTGTCATAAATTCTGATATATGAATCACATAATGCAGTTTTATTGCCAAATTACTGTGAAGGGTTCATTTAGAATAAAATACTGGAACCATGGAAACCAAGCAAAGCTTTTATTTTTTCTACGCAATTCTCTGTTACAATTTGATACAAACTGCTGAGTGAGTATATATCTATATTTGGAGAAAAAAACAACAACAACAAAACAGACATTGTTTAATAATTCAGGATTTCAGACCGTTACATTCTTTGAAGGTCGTCATCTTGGCAGGAGCCTGAATATGGCATAAATAACATATGTACAGTGTCAAATAAATGTTGTCCCAATTACTCTGACCTATGTTTTATTGCTTTCTGCTGTGATCTTCATATTGGACCACAAAGGAACTACAGTCCCTTATCTAGAAAAAGGCAGTCTAAAAGACAGCTACCAGGCATAATATTATCCCCGCTGCAAATAGAAACATTGAAGGAATTGATATTAATGGGTGTAGTTTTCTCTCTCAGACGTGCACAGCATAGATCTCTTAAAAGCAAACAAAGTTACTGATATGTTAAGGTGGTCTCAAAGGCCTCTGTAGAGTACAAATGTGTAGGTTTTGTAAACTAGATTAAGGCGGACAGATTCAAATCTTTGACCCAATGTTGTAACTTTGACTATAATTCTGTGTGGCCAGCTCATTATTTCCGCATATTAACTAGATGAGATAACATTTGACCACAATTTCAAGACTAAAACCTTAAACCTTAAGTTCTGACCTTGACCTTGAGCAATCTTTACTGGCTCGTAGGTTCTGCACATCATCTTGATGAGGTGAACACCTGACCCGAGACCCATTGAATCATGTATAATAATTCCTATTTTAAGGACACCCTAATGTAAGCCCATTTTAGAAATATGGCAAGGTTAGGATTAAGGTTGTTGACACGCCTTTCATTGCCTGTTACCACAGTTCTGTCAATATTAAAAACTCTCACATTCAAAACTTTCAAGCAGTTGCAAAAATTATTCAACTTAAGTACTTGTTAATGTCTGCCCTATTGGGAGACACTCAAAATTCCATTGGTCGTAATCCCCTTGGTCCAAAAATGACATACCGTATTTCCCCGCTTATAGGACGAGGAAATAAAGTCCCGATTTTGCCTCAAAGGGGGTCCTCGCTTATAAGGAGGCCACAAGAATCAACCAAAAACAAAATCAATTCTACATACATTTGGATGAAATCGGCATACCGAATTCGTCCCGCGAGGTTTTGTGCAGGCGACAGTCGAACAATACCGTTCGACATTGGCGAATTACGTTATTGGTTGACTCACACCCGGTCGATCGCAAATGTGCTTTACAATTATTAAAGAATCTGAAGGTAAACTTTGCGAAAATAAGTGGTGCAGCATTTTTTTTTTTCCGGTATATATAAGCGGCCTAAAATTGATATCTAATCAAGCGTTACACAGCGTTATTGTAAAGAAACCCGATAATCAGTCTACTCTGTGTATGTTAATTCGGATATGATTTTTGTTGACACTTTGACACGATAATTGCGTCCGTAATCGTGTCATCGGCGATTAATCAATTTATGAAAACATCTGGCAGCTTGTGTATAATTGTAAGAGTGCCCAGGATACCCCAAATTAGCGGCAATGCGTTGTTAAGGAGGGGGGAGTCTTAGACAAAAAGGCCGACATTTTTTGTAAAATTCGTCGCGGTTGTTTTGTCAACTTTTAATTATAAATAGCGGGGGTTTGCTTAAGTTTTTTTGCAAACATTTTGTGAAACTCCCAAGAAATTGTAACAATGGGAATGAAAAAAATTTTTATGACTTTATTGCCATCTCGATCCTTTTGTCTTTAAACTACGACGTAATTGTCGCTACTTTGGGGATCCTCGGCACCTTAATAATTATATACAAGCTGTCATATGTTTTCATAATGGTTAATTAGCCAATGGCACATATTTACGCAATTATCTTTTCAGTGTCAAAAAAACAATATCGAATTGACAATACACAGATTGGTTTTAATACTCAAAAAAATCGCGATTAAAAATTAACTTAAATAGCTTAGAAACATACGAACTTGAACAAAATAAAGTAACTGGGTCATTAAAAAATGCCTCGTCTTATAAATGAGTCTATTCAAAACCACACAATTTCCATGGCAAAGTAGGGGGGTCGTCTTATAAGTGGATCGCCTTATAGGCGGGGAAATACGGTAGTAGTCATAATCCCCTTAATGGATTTTACATTTTAATTTCAATAATTTTATTTTTTTTCAATCATTCGCTATAGTAAAGTTAAACTAGAGACAAATGAAACATTCAGTAATTTCGTTTATTCAATATATGCTTTTCCACTTATAAAATTGATCGAGGGGATTATGACTACTATGCCATTTTTGGACCAATGGGATTATGACCAAGGGGATTTTGAAGTACACTCTGCCCTATTAGGACTGACTGCAAGACTTCTTTCTTCAGTTCCTTCCCTCTATTTGAAACAAAAGTTTTAAAAGCTGACTTGAGGAATCCATGAAAAACAGTTGCAACTTCTTTTAAATTGTTCATAAAAGTTACAACCGTTTTACACAGAATTTTAAAATATAAATTCAGCATAAATGTGACAATGTAACCAAATAAGGAACAATGCCAGATTTCTATCTGAAAGCATTCTTGGAAATTTCTAAGAAATTCTTTATTATATTCATTCTTCTCTATATAAGACAAATATTTTGTTTACTCATTCTATTCCTTTAGATTCTAGACAGATTAAAACCTGCACAGTCAAAATTGTTTTCCGCCAGAACTGCTATTTTGTCTAATTTGGCGAGATTTTCTTTATATTTGATGGAGGTAACAAACATTGGGCAAATGATTTATTCATTGCGATATCTCTCATATTGATTTTCTGTAAAGAACAAGCGGAGATTTTGATGAGTGCGTATAGTGGGTAAATTAAGCCACGACAGTAAAAAATCACTTACGTTAGTTTTACTACCGCCATTAAATGTTAAAAGAATCTCACCGCGACGAACCCCATTATTACCATAAGCGGTAATTAATTGAATTTCGAAGAAAGAAAGGAGCTCCAAAGCTGCAATTTGGAATGGTTCGGACACGAGTTATTCAGAATTAGGACAAGTAATGAAGTGAAACGATTTCTCAGAGTTATTAGGCCTCTTAAGAGAAACACAGAAAGACGGGAGTGTCACAAAAGTCAGTCAGTTCTTCAAGGAGAATAAAAAGTATGTGAACCTGATCTTTTAACTTTCAAGATTAGCAGCAACCAAGAATGCTTAAATACTTCTTCTCAGAATATTCTTGCATAACAACCATCAGTTCAAATAAAGGTGCTATCACTAGAATGTTTGCCTAGAGGTTATTATGAACTCAAAAACTGCATCCCAGTCAAAGAAAACCAAATGGTAGACAAAGTTTCATCCTTCTCTAAAGACTTAGGAAGGATCTTTTAGTGTAAATATACAAAGATTATCATACTTTTCAGTAATTGGGGTAATTAAAATTTTATTTTCGTTTGGTGTTCCGCAAATTCTTCCATTATTTTATGTACATATTAATTTGTATTATGGTTTTCCAACAGTCAATCCTTTGTTTAAAATGTTCAACTCCCTTTCATTTGTGATTTCTGGACAACTTTGGCAGCTGCTTTGCTTACTTAATAAATCAAGTGTAGTCTACCCTTTGGGAAAAAGCAGACGTCTACAGCTGGTTGGGTGTGTTTTATTCAAATTCAGACAGGAAAAACAATAATGAACATGTTCCTGATTTAGGTGTGCTTGATTTATATGTCTGAACAGCTACGTAATGAGAAATAATGAAAAAAAATGATAAAAATAGACTTTGTATTTGTTTTTATCAATTGACATTATTTTATAATGCTTGTAACTGAAATGTAAATTTGGACTACTGTAAAGTACAAACCCCTGTATTGGTCAATGATGTGACTGATAAGCCCCGCCTACTGAACTTATAAATAGTATCAATATCAATGATTTAGTCTAACCCAACAGCTTATTTACATATTATTTACACTTATTTTTGAATCTGCCATATTTTTCTTAGAATTGTTGCAAGTTTATTATTTTACATTAATACACAAATTATTCTAAATAGGAATAATTTTTTATAAGTCATATAATGTTGTTACATGTAATGAAATTTGGGGTACATTTTGGTTAAACATTGTTCAGTCCTGTTTAATTTCATCAAGTTAGGCAAGTTCTACCATGTGCTGGTGCTGACGTATCTGCTATATGCAATTTCAAATTAACTCTTGGCAACTAAGATGTACTTTTAGAAAACTTTAATGAAGTTCTAGTTAAAATTGCACAAAGGAATCAACCTTCAATCGAAAATTAATTATCTTCAGTATATAATTGCACATGTAAATCTTCGAGGTAATCAAGGAATATCTGAAACTGCTTCTTAAGATTGATGATGTTCAGTGTAGAGTTCTTTGGGCTCAATAAGGACCATCCAATTATCTTCTGATGACATTACATCCTCAGAGAAGACAGGCAGACATACACGCGTAAATAATGAAAGGACTGAGGCAGAAATAAATTAATGCAGAAGATGGGTCAGTAATAAAAATATTCAGTAAGCGTGGCTTATCAGTCATGCCACCCCCAATGAAGTCACTACGATGCATTGATTGACACAATCGGTAAACTGGTAATATAATAAACTCGTAAAACCATTATTCTCCAAACTTGTTTACAGATCACGATACAAGCAAATACCCAATACTCATTCACTTAATTCAGAAACAAACAATTTGAGTTTCATATTCTATTTGCTGTTCAATTAATGAATCCTGTACACAACAAGGAATTATGGACCAAGGCCGGTCTTCAGAAGAAAATGTATTTACAACTTCCCGCAGCTATATTCTACAAACATGCTGCTATTATTTCTGACTTCCTCATTACGTTGGTCCTAAACATAGCGGTTAAATATGATTAACGTTAATCAAAAAATGAAAACATGTCTTCTGGAAATCTGAAGTGAAGATAATACAGTAGAATATTTCATAAACAACATCTTATAGGCATAGCTTCTATTAAGTCATTTTCATAAAAAAAAACCCACGTCAAGAAAATTACTCCAAGAGCTTGCAGTATATCGATCTATTCTCAGGACCTTTGAGCTCTGATTCTGGTGTTTTAGCGTGAGTGCCTAATGTCTTCAATAACAATGATTACACCAACAATGTGATAATGACTTCATTTAAGGAGGCAACACGAAAATTTCCACCAAATTTATTACTCGGCTGACGAGCTTCAGGGCTGTTTTTATTACCGATTTTCGCCCTGGACAGAACAGAATCCTAACATAAAAGAACCTTCTTAATAAACTAAAAAGATGCACTTTAAATGGTCTTTCTTGTGCACTGAAAAATGCTAAATATAGATTGACTGTTGCATGTAATTAATCAATTGTTCAGAACAGTGACAATAATCATACTGTGTGCTGTATACCGAAGTTGAATATTAATCTTTCCTGCATTGTGAACTCCAAAATGTGCTTCGTTGCAAAATGCAGTGTATTGCTAAATATGCTATGCTGTAAAGTGTATGTGTTGCACTTAACAATGTGTGCGAAAAATGTTGTGCTGCACAGTGTTCCTTGTTGCAAGGTATGAGGTGTTGCAACATGTACTCTCTTGCATAGTGTACAAGGCTACCAACTGTGCCTTTTTTGTGAAGTTTATGGTGTTGTAGGTTAGTGTGTTGCAAAGTGTGCTGTACGTGCCAACTACCTGTTTTGTAAACTCTGCTGTGTTGTAAAGTGAAGTTAGCCAAATGATGAAGTGAATTGTGTTACAAATTGTACTGTGTTGTAAAGTGAAGTTAGCCACATGATGAAGTGAATTGTGTTACAAATTGTACTGTGTTGTAAAGTGAAGTTAGCCACATGATGAAGTGAATTGTGTTATAAAATGTACTGTGTTGTAATTTGTGAAGCTTGCAAAGCCACATGTGTTGTGAAATGAAGTGTTAAATTGAGAAACAATTGATAGCAAATGTACTGTAAAAGTGTACGTATTGTAGTGTTCAATGTTGCAAAGTTTAAAAAGACTTGTTTGCAATGTTGTTTTGTAAATGATACTATGTGTTGCAAAATGAGAACAATTGTATTGCAAAGTGGATTGTTTTATAAACGATAATATGTGTTGCAAAGTGGACTGTTGTAGTGCAAAGTGGATTGTTTTATAAACGATAATATGTGTTGCAAACTGGACTGTTGTATTGCAAAGTGGACTGTTTTATAAACGATAATAAGTGTTGCAAACTGGACTGTTGTAGTGCAAAATGTACTGTTTTGCAAAAAATTCTTAACATCTTTGTGATTATGGCCTGCACTACCTGTTTTTAGATAGTAAAGTGAATTGTGAATCTCATTTACTTGGGTAAAGATATTGCCAAGCATTTAGAAATTCTATTAGGCCAGAATTAGTATCAATTGAATTGGTTTAACAGAATGACAATAAATTTTGATACATGTACATACCTTAGAGCCGGGCCCAAGACTGACAGTGAGCTTACATGCTCCCCGCTCCAGGTACAACTCTATAGCATCTTCTGACGTAGACGAAGAAGTCATGAGTAAAAGACCGCTCGATCGAATGGTTCGGAAACGTAAAGAGATGTCCTCTGCCTCGGTGTACGACTCCTGGGGAAGTGTGACTAACATGTACTGTGCCTCACTGAATGATACCGTGGCAACAGCTGAAAAACAATAAATAAACAAATGATGTAAATAAAACTATTCTGGTAGCGAAAGAATGTTTGCTATAGAATACTTAATAGTAATAAACATATAAGGCATAGAAATAAAAAACAATATTTACTATAGGAATCAAGTTTCATGGTTATTCAATCCTCTATCCATACATTTTAGGCATTACAAAACATACAGGTTATGAAAGTAAAGGAATGGTCAAGTCTAAAAGATTTATGGCCATTCAGCAGAATTTTATTTTTCTGCCATTCCACAAGATCGAGACATTCTGCATAATGCATCACTGTAATAATAATTCAGTTATAATGTATACAGTTTTCTCAAATAGCAATTTCAAGGAATGCTCAAATGCTCAAGACATTAGAAAAAGTTTAAAGAGCAGATAACTGTATTACTGTCTGAGACTCTGAGATAAATATTCATAAATACTCCAGACCAAAGTGTTTGTTCAGGCACACAGAGTGACACATCGGTAGAGACCAATGACCTATGTTGCAAATGAAATATGTATGCAACTCCTTCTGGGAGTATGAAAATCATCGACTATCACTGTTTCGGTGTCTGCGAGATAATGAGACAGGCAACATCCTGGTACAATAAATTCTTCCAAATTAAGACAAGTGGTGATCAAAAGGTGAATCCAGCACTTAACCCCCAAAAATGTGGGTTGAAGCCTTTTCTGATGATCATGACCCAACCACCCGCTCCCTCATATGACAGCAGTGCTGCTTTTGACAAAGAATTGGACCCAAGAATGAAAAAACAGTAAAGTTTTTTTTTTCCTCACAATTTGGCTAAAGTAAATTGGCATAAGCTAACTTAGCCCTTACCATACAAGTGGCATGTGATTCCGACTTAGCAACCAGTGCAGATCATGAACTTCCTGCACATGTACGCAGACAGATAATCAAATCCACTGTTTGCTATTCAGTCAGTAATACTTAATTGATCATCCCTTTGTACATGTAATGGCACTATCCAAATAATAAGTTGGACAAGTCCATTTTAGGAATTTAGCAAGGAAAGAGCTAAGCTGTTAAGATCACTTACAATTTTCACAGTTCTTTCCTCTGTATGAAGTATTGGTGCAGTCACAGACATATCTGTTCCATCCCTCTGAACATGTACCACTATGCATGCATGGCTGACTTGAACACTGTGTGTCCATTTTTCTACACTCGCTTCTAATATCTCGCTGTAGCTGTTTGCGAGCAACAGTCATCAAATCAACTTTTTCATCATTTATTACCATGTCCTGTATGCATCCTACAAAACCGTGTTTCAAAATTCCCGACCACAATTCTTTTGGCAGTCGATAAGAATTATAACGTTCAAAATCAACACCTCCTATAAATAGCATGTCTTCAAGATCTAACTGCTGGCCCATCCCTGGGGTTTGATATTCAATTTCATGAGCATCAACCCTTATAAAACCCTCTCGACCACTGTATTGAAAATGCACTGTATGTGGGGCGCCGTCATCCAACGCTGTTAGTGATACTTTTTCTTTTATTGCCCCTGTGCCTAAATCCATCACAAGATAAAAATGACCGTCAATTATTTCCATAGCAAAGAAATCAAAATTATTTGACCCATATGTACCACTGTTATACATTACTAATCCATTTGGTTCCGTTGTTCTAAACTGAAACGATATTGTTCCGCTGTTCTTCTTCACGTCCCATCTAGGTAAAGCCACGAAGGATTCAGGAGTAGTGTATGTAACAGGTTGCGAGTCTATCACCTCTTCACACTTTCCAAATATGACATCGCCCATCACAGTTATAAGATTGTGGTCTCTATTAGCCATCTCTATAAGTTCTAAACTAATGCTGTCAGCTTTGTACTCAACCTGTAAAAAAAAAAATATATCAATTACCTTAAATTTATATAAATCAAATTTTATAGGTTATATCTTTTTCTTTGGGTTTACTTCCAGGTGCAACAGTATCTTCATTACTTACAGGCCGACAGTTTACCTAACGATCATTCCCCACAGATTGACCAATACTTACACACTTATCCTCCATAGGAAACTTTCTCACATAAATAGTTGTGTTGTAAAGGGTTTTGAAACCAAGACCCTCTATCAGTGATTTCAAGCCAGCAACCTTAACAGCTTGATCATGAAGACAGGTCAACAGTTGTTTATTCCACGGGGAAAACTTAACAGATAGTCTTCACAGGAACAGACACTCAATAGTCTTAAAGTTAAAAAGCATATAGTTAACTTATAGTTGACAAATTTTGGAAAAGTTTGATGGCTTCCATCACCCATCTGAGCAAGTTGTATTTATTAATAGATTGGTCAACTAATTTGATGTGCATGCTTTGTGCTTATTTTGTGACTAGATTTGGTTTTAACTGCATAAATGATTTACAAGAAAGAATTTACATTTTTTGGGGAGGAAATTGGATATGAACTTGGCCCAGATATATTTGCCCATGGCTATTCTGAGCAGGTTTGGTGATCACTGGATAAAAACTGTTCTAATTTGAGGTTGGACAGTACTAATTTGATGAACTGGCAATAACTCGGACCGTCTGTGGTGCTCTGGCTGGTTAAAAGATATTGGCAGTAAACACTGTCACCAGGTGTGGTAATGAAATTCAATGAGAAAGTTGACATTGCTAATTTGGTTAAATTCAGACAGACTTGACTGAGATATTATGCCCATTAACATTGTGGTCTAGTCTGGTCTGGTGACGATCCAATAAAACGCTTGAAAGTACACAAGTGGACGCAGCCTGTCTGTCAACAGGTCATCCCACAATATGTCCCCTCTCTAGAGAGGGGCTGCAAAACTGAAAGGTGTTGTGGCATTATGGGAGGATTTTAATTGTCTCTTAAACTTAATTGACATTCTTTGATAGCATATTCAAGAGATAACGGATGACAGACAGACCAGCAACAAACTGGAATTAACCACAATTGTATTCCTTTGCTCTTGGCTCAAATTATATTAGGAAAACAAAAATAGTGCACAAAAATGTTGAAGTCCAGACATGTTCATTAGCAAAAATCAAGCACCACTTCTTCAAAAGTTCTTGGAAATTGTGTAAAACTTTGCCAAAAACTGCATCATATCAGTTTTTGTTGCCAATGATGTTGTCAAATCCTGTAAAAGCTTAACCAAAGCCTGGGTTTAGCGGGGTTTTTATTCATTTATTAGCATAACTCTTAAATCTGGAAGCAAAACTTCAGACTTTTATTATCTGATAACCTCTGTAAAGCCAGAAATGTTTGCAAGCACTGCTTTAACATTTTTGCTGACCTTAATCATTATCTTGCATCAGTGCACCGGGCCTTTTGTCAGGATATAACTGCAATTTGACTTTTTAACCACCCAAGGAAGAGAATGATAATTAAACAAACCTAAGAGTGTCAAGAAAAACTGACTAACATGCCTAACATGCCGGCGAAGGTCTATTTTTTTTACAACACACCTGAGTTTATTTTCTTAATGATGTTTTTTCAAGGGCTTTATATCTAAATTTGAGAAAGACTTTCTTATAAGGCATGCATTCAGGAAAATTAAGGCTATAAATCGTACTTTGAATGCTGGGGACAAAGCTGTTGCTAAGGAAGTCACTTGTGTGTAGAAGAAGTCAATGATTGCTATGGATGTCACTGGTTGCTATCATTGGCTGTTAGGGAATTAAGAGGTTGCTTATGAATTTTCTTATCACTAGTACAAGTTACTAGTTCTCAGGGGAAATCACTGGTTGCTAAGGTCAAATGTTAATAAAGGAAGTCACTAGTTGCTAAGGGACTACACTGCTTCTATGGTTTATTGTTCCTAGGGCAAGTCAATGGTTGCTAAGGAAGTCATTGGTTGAGTGAGGAAATCACTAGTTGCTAGGGGACAAAGCTGTTGCTAAGGAAGTCACTGGTTGCTAAGGAAGCCACTTGTTCATAGGAGAAGTCAATGGTTGCTAAGGAAGTCACCGGTTGCTATCATTGGATGTTAGGGAAGTAAGAGGTTGCTAATGACTTCTCTTATCACTAGTCAAAGTTACTAGTTCCTAGGGAAAGTCACTGGTTGCTAAGGAAGTCACTGGTTGCTTATGGAAGTCACTTGTTGCTAGGGGACTTACCTGTTGCTAAGAAAGTCACTAGTTGCTAATAGTCACTTGTTCCTAGGGGAAGTCATTGGTTGCTAAGGAAGTTGCTAGTTGCTAGGGGGGAGTCATTGGTTACTAAGGAAGGAAGTGGTTTGTAACTCCCTGTGACAGTAGGAACTCACTGGAAGTTAGGTTTTTCCTGTATCTCTATATACAGTCAAGGGACCCCAGGGGATGGTCAGTTTTGACCCCAGGGGCATGATTTGATCAAACTTGGTAGAAGTTCCACCAGAAAATGCTACATACTAAATATGTTAGCTAGCTCTAGACCTTGTGGTTTTGTAGAAGAAGCTCTACTCTGTGTGGATTTGCTCCCATAGCAACCAGGTCTCTTATTGGAACTATCTTTGATGAGGGTAACCTAAGGATCATTTGTGTGAAGTTTGGTTGAAATTGGTCTTAAACAGTTTTTCACAAGAATATTTAAAAGGACCCCCACTGAAGAATGTTGAGCAGTCACAATAGCTCACCCTGAGCACAAGTGCTCAGGTGAGCTAATCTTTGATGAGGGTAACCTAAGGATCATTTGTGTGAAGTTTGGTTGAAATTGGTCTTAAACAGTTTTCACAAGAATATTTAAAAGGACCCCCACTGAAGAATGTTGAGCAGTCACAACAGCTCACCCTGAGCACAAGTGCTCAGGTGAGCTAATATGCTGAAAATCTAAATACAGAGAGCATGTATATGTAATTTATATTCAAAGTGGGCTCCATTGTGATTAAACTGGTATATTGTAAAATTGTGCAAAACTAATTAATGGTACTGTGATGGATAATGGAAATCACGATGCAAAAACATGTTAACTTCTTGGGTTAAGTTCTTTTTCTCTGTGGGTTAAATGCTCATTTCAACAGTATATCAGCTGTTTACTGACAGACACTTCACCTCACCATTGATACTGGAAAGGATCAGTACTTGCCCCCATCCCAAGTAGGAACCACACTATAACTAGGATCAGGTCAGAACTGGGGCTGGGACCAATGACCCTCATTTAGTGAGGGGTAATTGATTTCAAGTAAGTGACTGGACCTAGAAGGCTGTCTACATGTTTCTCAACATTTACTGAGTCAAAATCTCCATTTCAGGAAGAACTGATAGTTACCTTCTTCATACAGCCTCTGAAATTTGTCCTCACTGGAGATCCAGGGAGTTCAGGAGTTGCGCTTCCTCCAACATATAAAATATTTGAAGATAACTTTGTAAACTGTCCCACCGTAGAACCTTTAGCGCGAGACGTTCCATCTATTTTTATGTCAATCTGAAAAAAAAATAAGGTAAGTTCTCATTTTCATATGTTAATAATTACTTTCATCCTAAATGCTGTAAAAACAGTGTGCTGTAAAAACAGTGTGTTATTCAGCAAAATATAACCTGGCTTACAAATTAAATTTCTGCTTTTAACAGAAAAGTTACAAAACAAAATACACTACATAGGTGCAACAGCATACCTTGAAGCACAACAACAATCATATTGAGGTCATAGAACAACAACCTTTACCCTGCTTATTTTCTGAAATGGACGAGTCTATACTTCACACTGAACAGCAAAGTAGAGCTCATGAGAATGGATAGGTGGCCGCCCTTGGTACAAGCACTTGCCTGGTGGAGATCACTAGTAAGTTTAACCAAATAAGTTTTCCTTATCGCCTTTGAAAACAAAGATCCCCCGGCAAGGTCAATTTTGACCCCAGGGGCATAATTGAACAAACTTTAAAAGAGGCTACTAGGCAAGCCTGCCATATTCTAAGCTCTAGGCCTTGTGGTTTCAGAGAAGAAGATTTAAAGTTTTACTATATATTCCTATGCAAACTAAGGACCCCGGTGCGGGGTCAATTTTGACCAGGGGTCATAATTTTAACAAATTGGTAGAGGTCCACTAGCCAAGCTACAGCCAAATATCTAAGCTCTAGGCCTTGTGGTTTCAGAGAAGAAGATTTTTAAAGTTTTTACTATATAAGCCTATGTAAAACAAGTGACCCCGGTGCGGGGTCAATTTTTCCGGGGCCATAATTTGAACAATCTTGGTAGAGGTCCACTAGCCAAGCTACATGCCAATATCTAAGCTCTAGGCCTTGTGGTTTCAGAGAAGAAGATTTTTTAAGTTTTTCCTATATATTCCTTGCAAAACTAAGTGACCCCCAGGGCGGGGTCAATTTTGACCCGGGCTCATAATTTGAACAATATTGGTAGAGGTCCACTAGCCAATGCTACATGCCAAATATCTAAGCTCTAGGCCTTGTGGTTTCAGAGAAGAAGATTTTTAAGTTTTTCCTATATATTCCTATGCAAACTAAGGACCCCGGTGCGGGTCAATTTTGACCCGGGGTCATAATTTGAACAATCTTGGTAGAGGTCTACTAGACAATGCTACATGCCAAATATCTTAGCTCTAGGCCTTGTGGTTTCAGAGAAGAAGATTTTAAAGTTTTCCCTATATATTCCTATGCAAAAACTAAGGGCCCACCCGGGGGCAAGGTCAATTTTGACCCGGGGTCATAATTTGAACAATCTTGGTAGAGGTCTACTAGACAAGCTACATGCCAAATATCTTAGCTCTAGGCCTTGTGGTTTCAGAGAAGAAGATTTTTAAAGTTTTTCCTATTTTTGCCATAGCAACCAGAGTTCTGCATGGAATGGAATTCTTTGAACAATTTTGGTAGAGCTTCATGCAAGGAACATTCCTGCATAGTTTTATCAACATTGGCCTAGAGGTTTCAGAGGAGATGTCATTTGAATCAAAATAATGACGGACGACGGACGATGGACAATCATCGATCAGAAAAGCTCACCCTGGCATAGCCAGGTGAGCTAAAAATCATGGTCATGATCCGCACTAGTAACCGTAAAAGCTGGGCTACAAGTTGGCCAGATCAGACCTTTACCAATACAATCAGTCTGTATTTACACAAAGAATAAAGCACATTACGAACATAAAAAACATTAAAAAGAAAACTGGATGACATTATGGAACAACACAAAATAATTGATATAGATCTATCAAAAAATTAATTAAAGCAATAAAATTCAACTAATATGAGTGATAAATGTGGGCTTGTCATTCTTTTAACTGGGGTGTTCAAGGGTTTTCATTAGATTTTACTTTACCAAGTGACCTACTTTTCAAACGTTATTGGAACCACTTTAGCATGTCATTAAAAATAATTTGTCACACAAAAAAACTTATAATTTATGAGGAAAGAGTTCAGATGCACTTGTATTGTGTCAGACATGCTCTAATGAATCAGTATCGTGTCAGACATGCTCCAATGTATGGTCAGACGCATTAGTATTGTGTCAGACATGCTCCAATGCATGGTCAGATGCATCAGTATTGTGTCAGACATGCTTAAATGCATGGTCAGATGCATCAGTATTGTGTGTAAGACATGCTCCAATGCATGGTCAAATGCATCAGTATTGTGTTTACAATTTATAAGTCTTGTAAGGGTCTGGGTACACAAGTAGAGGAAAAACAGATAAATTATCCTTCAAACAATGTCATTTGAATATGCTACTAAACAATGCCCTAGACCTTGTAATACAATGGTCATCAGTCCTTAGAATATTGCAGGAGCATTAGAAAGACCAAAGGGCAAGACACATAATTCAAAGAACCCCTGAGTGGCAATAATTTATGATTTAAGTTTTAATTTTCTGTTGACTGACAATACAATTCTAAATCAGGTAAAATTTTGTGTTGTTAAATCACTATGTGGCACTAATTAGCGGAAGAATGCTAATGTGAATTCAGAAATAATATGGTATTTACCAAGTTGTTTTTTTACCTGGTGACCTTATTTCTGACCACAACTTGACATTCAAATCACCAGTTTTCATGATGACTGGGAATAAACAATGAAAGATTGGTGGGCAACAGACAATAAATGTGATCCTTGTGCTCAAGTGAGCTGAAATCTAAACAGCATGAATATTGCTATCTAATGATATTTACGCCCTCCTTCAGGGGCTTGTCCAATAAAAAAAGATGAATTTGTTAAAGGGCAGTAACTCTGTCCATTCTAGTACATCAGTATGCGAAAATCATTAATGTCAATTCGAAACCTCAAGGGGATTGCAATTCAGCTAAACTTTTATTTTTTAAGTGCAAAACATATTGGTAAATGAAAATCTGATCTGTTCTTGTGAGGCTAAGAGGAAGAATGCCCCACAAGCTATTCACATAACTGCGCCTTCTCTGAATTTCAATTAACTAGTTTTACCAAAATACCATTACAAGTTTGTACCCTCTGATAAAAACCCTGCAATAAAATTGAACTGCCTTTCGATCTTTCAGAAATGAAAATTACAATAAAATTCCCTATCAAATACTACAATAACTGGTATTTTAAAATTAAAGACCAAGCAATTAATTACTGCTCTGCTAAAAGGGAACATAAAGTCCTTTATCATTTGTAAATTTACTGTCCACGTAATTTCTATTCCGCTCTCGATGTTTGTCACTTGGAACAAACTTTGCGAGAAAAACAATGTCCCGAGGGAAACGAAAGCCTGAGATCGAGATCAATATCAACGTGTCAGGGTATTAGGAGGTTTAGTTAAATGTGATGTACGAGAAAATTAGATGCCAGAAAAAACGACAAAATTTTCAGCGAAGATGAAATATTTTTGTGTCTGAAAAATGAATGTGAAAATGAAAATATATTTGCACAAGTGGAGAAACTATCTGCACTTCAAAGCTGCAAATTGACAAAATTCATCTCATGTTGGTTGTTAAATTGTTGATTCTTCAGTGTCTTTTGTGATACAGCAAATTTTATATTCACTTCGCTGAATATAAGAAAAGCAGGAATATTTCTAATTAATGTGCACTTCCAATGCGCAGCAATTTTATTTGTAATTTAAACAGCACTTCGAAAGAAAAAAAAAGAATGCATAATAGGGGGATCAGTGTAAAAATAAAACCTACGTAGTGAACATGCAGATATGTATAGAATTGAGTATAAGTTTGAGTATCATATAATACATGTGATCTTTATCAATTTTCATATCTACCCCTAAGCATCTTTTCCGCAGAACAAATTAACAGATCATAAATTTTCTGTATAGATGTTTCCAATATTTTACATTAGCATATTCATTTAAAACTTTAAAGATTTTGTATCACATGTACATGAATTAAAGACTGTACTAGGGGCATGTCTGCACGTTCTTGGAAAATTCTTTCCTTTCTTGAAATAAACATGGTAATGTTATCTTTAAAAGCCCATAAAGTGGAAATGGCAATCTATATATAGACACTATCTAGCAGATATAAGAACCACTTATACACGAAATGAAGTCACGAAGATCACATTGCAGTACTATAAGCCTCATCCCAGATACACATTCTAACCACCTAATCAAATTACTGCTATCATTTTGAAAGTCTCTCCATATGTCATTAAAAACTCTTCACCCTTCTCATGGCTGTCGTGATGGAATCGTAATATTATTCCTCTGTCTGAGATTCTCTGGAGTATTTGAAACAGAAAAGGTGTGCCTCAGGCATGAACATTTACATTCATATTTTCTTAATGTGCCCCTGGCTATGACTTTTAACAAGAGTTCTAAGCTGTCACAAAATACAATTGTCACATTCAATGTAAAATGCTATCTGATCATAGTACCAAACATCACAGTGTTTCAATTTGTAATCCACAGAACTTGGAACAAGAATGTTTCACATGTGTTGCCTGCTTGAAGACATAAATTTGGAAAGGAAAAGCTATTAAAGTAAAGAGCAGTTCTAAAGTTGCATCAATGTCTGTCAAGGACAAAACTAAGGTAAACAATATAACTATAAAGGCAGTTTTAAAAGGGAGATAATTGCTTGAGATATGGAGCAAACATGAAAAACTGTGACCTTGACCTTGAGGTGAGAAGCATCTTGAGATGAACATTTGACCCAAGTTTCATAGGGGTTTAAGAGATATGGAGAGGACACTATAACAAACCTGCTGTCCTCACAAATAATATGAATCATCTACTGGTCATGGCAAACCTACCTACCAAGATTGAGGACACTAGGCAAAGGCATTCTCTAGTTATTAAATGGACAAGTTTTCTGTGTTAAAAAATCTCTGTGTACTTGACCTTTGACTTGAAGTAAGAAAGAATGAGTTTGTTGACTAGTCTACATTTCTGCAGCAGAAAGCATCAGAAACTAAAAAGCCAGATTAGGTAGTTAACAAATTAACACAAATCTAATTTTCTGTTGTGCAGTGGATTATTGAAGCAGCTATACATTTTACAAATGTATCGCCTAAAACTTAATTAACTTTCGCAAAATAAATTTTCCTTTTTTTCCAATTGTTCTTTCTCTTTACTGCAATCTAACAGTTAAACAAAAATTAAAAATAGAGATTAGAATAGCAATCAAGGAAGGTGACTCATACACTCACCATTGTGCCTTGACTCACAGAACAATACACGGAGACATGATGTGTAATCAAACCTTAGGTTTTCACTGTAAAATAGGACATAACTAAGTCTTGTGATTGAACCTCATCTCAGTTGTGCATTTTGAGACAATAAATGATACAACAAAAATGTATAATGCTGTCAATGCTGCAAAACAGTTGTTCTAAAAATTTATGAAGCTCAAAGGTCATGTGTAGTCAAAGTATTCAAGTTTTCCAGTGTGATGATATTATTTTGAAGTGTGAAGGCAGTTTTAAAATAAATCAAAAGTGTTAATAAGAACAAAATCTGTCACATGATAAATAAGTTACCTTAATTAAGTATTTTCTTTAATAATATTAAGTAAAGGTCAAGGTCACTTTATGGTCAATGTTGCAGTTCTTTAAGTCAGTTCGAAGTAATTGTCTGAAAGTCTATTGTGAGTGAATGTAAAATTTTGTCACAGGATAAAAATACTTATTTATAAACTGAAACATGAAAAAGTGATTCCTAAATAGACTGTTTGGTGGGAGGGGAACAGAAAGGTCATTAGAACTTATACACATAGCTTTTAAGAGCATCTGAAATGGGCAAATACAAGTTTGGCATAGAAACATATAGTGTTAATACACTTTAACAGAATCTTTCAATTAAATAACTCGAAAGGACACCCACTGGCAAAATAATAAAGATATCATCCTTGCTAAGCATGAACTTGTGATTAAACTCTTCATCAAAAACGGAGATGTTATGCCACCATCTTGAAAGGTTTTAGGCCATAATTAAGCAATAAATTTTGATGTATGACGTAATAACATGACCGCAGCATACACCATAAATACAGAGAGCAAATGGTAAATTGGCCATAGGTAATGAATGATGAGATAGGGAAGGTATTATACGGCTGCTGCCAGAAAAGTTTAAGCCTAAAAGTACAGACACAGACAGAAAAAATTATCAATCAAATAGTTCACATGTAAAACTGGTATAAATCTAGAATATTTTTTCACGAAAACTGACTTGTCTACCCATAAGGATTTACTGTCGCCATGTCTGAAAGGGACTTGTGTCATGACAACATGCACTTTACTGTCTGTTAGAACATAAAGATTTGTTGAAAATCCCTTGCCAAGTTTTAATACTGTTTATATGCGATGGATAGGAAGCCATGTATGGGGCCATGTTTTTACGTCATACATCAAAACCTATTGCAATGTGGACATGCACATTGCACTTGGGTCAACAGAGAACATCTGCAATGCATTATAATCAGACATGCATTGAATACATTCCTAGAGAATGTGGCGTTTACTGACCCGGTAACCTAATTTCTGATCCACCATTGATTCCGAGGACAAACAACAAGTTTTTATTATGATTGACAAGCTTTCCATTTGATTTGATCTGAGGAACTTCTTTTTCACTCATATGTGCCCTAGATTCATACTTGGCCTTCAGATCACCAAGACAAAAAAATGTCCATTTTTCAAAATGAATAAATACATCATGTGGCTTCTAGAGAATTCTCAAGATTTTTCTCTGAACCAACGCTTTAAGCTTTAGCTTCGGGCTACATATTAATAAGATAACTATCCAGTTAGTTTTTGTTGTGATTATGTACAAAATGCTTCTTTTTTGTCATTTCATTTGACCTCGTGATTTAGCTTTTCAAATCCTAATCCAAACTGGAGATCATCCACACTATTTTTCATGATGATTATGCTTAAAATGTTGTCTTTAGAATGTTCAAAAAGATTTCCTTTGGTTTGACCTATTGACCTATTTTTCATCTAATGGAATTCACTTTCAATCTTTCTAAACTATTGTTCTAAACAATTAACTCATGATTGCTAATACAATGTGAATTTTTCACTAGGTATTTGTGGACAGCTCTACTACAGACAATACCATTCTGGCAATCGCAATAGCTAATCCTGAGGACAGCTTACAAGTGGTCAAGATGATTCCAGTTTGTTGAGGTTGACAGTACTTTCTGCTGGTGACATTTAAGAATTATGGCCCACCTGCCAGCTGGACTATATCCATCCATACCGTATTTTAAACTATAAGGAAGCTTCTGCATGAAAAAAAAAATGTTCAAAACTGATATGCAAAATCCTTTGACTAGATATTAACATTTTGTTGTCTATTACAAAGCAAATCTAAACCGATTTTCCTTGAAGAAACAACAACATTATGTATAAGACTTATACTTTCAGTTCTGATTCTAATCACTGGAGAAATTCTCCTCCTGTAGCATCTAGATGCAAAATTTAATTTATAATCAGGTCTCCCCTCAATCCTTATCTGAATTTCATATCCCAAATGATTCATCAAATCCTGATATATGTATTGTATGATACTCCGATTGTAATATTGATTCCGATAAAAATGAACTTCCCCAAAATTCTGCGCCTTACAATAAACTGAAATGATGTAGGTTTGAGATTTGTGGTAAACATGGTAATATTTTCTCCTGGAATTGTCAGTTCTGCAGAGACAGATCACAAATATTTATTTTATTTATTTTTACTGGAAGAAGTTTCTGACTGACGTTATATTGTAAAGAAAAACAAACCCTGTTCTGAAACCTATATAATGTACTGTTTAGTCCTTCTTCTACTCCATCATTATGTGGATAAAACTCTACTAGTAACCATTATGTGGGTAAAACTCTAGTATATTTACATTTATGAAGCAATTAAATAACTACCTGGTGGACTATGAAAATTTACCTTTTTATCAGCTCTACCAGCATGGATCAAAGTACTAAAAGGACTGTATATATGTACAAAATGGGATGAAAAGATATATGGATGAACAGATGAATAGTCAGATAGAAGACACTACATGTAATTCCTATATTCCACTCATGCTGGGGGTTATAAATACAGATGAGCAAAAACATCATACTATAGCTGAATATAGTATGTTAAGGTTGACTTGAATTAATTCAAACCACTATTGGTTTGGTTTATTTCAACAGTCTATTAATATACAAAATGTTGCCATATGTTGCTATTTCAGCCACCTTTAATTTACCTACTGCAAACACATATTTGTCTATATAATTGCTATTTAAAAGACTGATGTTTGCAAAAAAAAATGTATACCATTTTTTTTCAGAAAAAGTAACTCAATGTTGTTTATTTGTAAGCACACAGTACAACAGTTTCTATACAAAGTTTGTTTATATGATGGAAAGCACACTCCACACAGAATAAAACACTTCTTAATTTCAAAACAGGTAAACACTACACTGATTACTTTAATAGATAAGCATCTATAACAAATTCCATACTATTGAAACTATATTTCTAGATGGAAAAAAACATGGAAAAATCTGTCTGGGAAGCTGAGCCTATTAGGGAAATATTCCAAAACCAGGAACATGCTTCTCAGGGCATATAACAATTAAAGTTGAAATAAAGCTTTAAACATAATGTAATTACATATTACATATATCGCACGTCTTTTGAATACAGGTGTACTGTTCATGTTTTAGGCTTTCTCATTTGGTACTGAGATAAACAGAAACTTGGCGGCTAATTCTAAAACAATACTTTTTTACCTAGTATGTAATATAAATAACCCCATGTATTAATTCACCAGATGATAAACCTTTCTCAAAATGTCAACTGATGTCTATATATTGGTACTTTTCTTGATAGGAAGCAAAACCATATAACTGATTGAAAACCAAGTAAAAATCATGCAAATATGCGTGAGATCATGCAAACACATGCAATACATGCCGGGTCCAAGCCACATGCTTATTATACCTATTACTTACATCGCACAATGTATGGCCGTAGGTCAGCTAGTGTGAAAATATAGAAAAAACACACGGAAAATTGTAAATACGCTGAACTAATGTGACATTCTCATATTATCATTCTACATTCCAAGCTATTGTCATTTATATTGTCTAATAGTATTTTCTTGCTAAAACTAAATATTGATACAAATTTGAAATCATCTTGAACATTGTGTAATTTAATTAAACAATCTTCTGCAAGCATGAATATAGTTTACATGCCATCAGCTGCTATAAAATTAAGAACCAATAAAAGTGTCACCGTTTCTTCAGGAACATCAGTAATTTCTCCAGTACAATTGCTGAATAAAGAGCTGAAGTACCTTTTTTTCTTACTAGTTGCTTTTTCCTTGCATAATATTGTTTCCAATTAGCAAAATCTCTCTAATTAGAGGCCCTTGAGACATAATTATAAGAATGAAAAAGTTACTTAGATGTTGAATTGTTTTAGAATCTGGAGAAGTAAAATATGTATAAAAATTATTTAGTTTTTATTTTGAGTGAAACAGGCTACAATATGCTTTTTGCTAGCATCAGTAATAAATTTGACCATTTCATCTTGGCTCAACAAGAGTGAGGTCAAAATAGAAGTGCTGATACTGAATGACTATCAGTGTTTAATCGTTAATGTATTTAGTATATGCAAAAGCAAAAAAGGACACACAGTTATTATAGAAATTGAAAATGTGTTTGACTTTAAAGCTACTTCTGCTTTCAGCTGACAATTGTTATTCTTGTAAAAACATTCTTTTTCTAAATGAAAGAATCCTCAACATTGTCTAGAAATTAAATACTTATTTGTTAGAATGAGCCTGATTTACTGCCTGTAAACAGTATTCATTAATGAAAATGCCTATCTTGAATTTTTAATTAGAAACAATTAAGTACATATGTTCATGATTCTTTTTATACTATAAGGTTCTTAGCTTTTCAACAAAAAAAACCTCATAATACTGTCAGTTTGTAATCCAAGTATATATGTTCAAGATGATTTCAGCATACAAAAACTGAAGGAAAG
The DNA here is from genome assembly GCA_022818135.1 of Saxidomus purpurata. Classification (NCBI taxonomy): domain Eukaryota; kingdom Metazoa; phylum Mollusca; class Bivalvia; order Venerida; family Veneridae; genus Saxidomus; species Saxidomus purpurata. The sequence goes on along the minus strand of JAFMSR010000001.1, from coordinate 27,645,716 downwards.
ATCTTGTTTGCAGAGCTTGCAAAAAAACAAAATAGAAGGTTTTGGAGAGAGTGTTTAACTCAAATTTAGCTCTCATCTAGAGATCTTTTCTACAGAATTTTAAATGGTTGATATATTAGTAACAGTGCCTTTAGGCTAAACAAGATAATGTGAAGGTTCTCAAGGTAATTGCTTTACGAAAATTAAACTCATTAGAGAAAATCATTACTTGTTTCATCAAGTTGACTAAGTAACAGTCATTTATGTATTAATGCCAAGGAAAAATGTTGTCTTTAAGTTTCCTTAACTAAATACATAGACAAAATATGGCAACTTATAACCCATTTAAACTGATAATAATTATAAAGGAATTTCCTCAAACTTGTTTTCAAGTTTCTAGTCAATAGCAAAAATTGTAAGGTAGAGCCTTCTTTCTGTCACATTTATCAGAGAACTTTCACATTTATGACAGTGTTTCCATTGTTCTGGGTAGAAGTTGAGTATTGGTAGACACATGCATTTTCAGCCAAACTTATGACAGGCATGTTATATAATCAAAAGTTAAATATCTGTGTAAAAAAATCATAAAACTGCCGCACGCACCGCTGTGGCCTGAAACTGTGTATCTGCAGGGCTTGCTCGCATGGTACTGAATGGCAAACCTTTCAGCCAAGGTGTTGGCATACCACAATTTTGTGACACTTGGTGACACACCTGTGTGTAAATGTGTTAGCATTCCAAACCCATGTAACACTAGATGGCACACCTTTCTCTTGATGCACTGACAAAAATACTTTTATGAAAAAGTCAGCCAAAACAGTGCTACAAAAGAGTGCAAAATTGAAGTACAACAACAGACCTTCTTGGCAATGCTGGGCATACCAATATGGTTGAGTAAATAAAGTGTAGCATTAAAAATTAAAAACATGACATACATTTTGAGATGCATCATACATGTATTTCCTATATATATAAAATGTGTCAAGCTCATTGTCTATTCAAAATGTGCATTCTAAAATCCAAGTATATAACTGAAAGAAATTCTCCAAAATTATCATGCTAACCTAGTAAAACTGTAAAATCAATCCAGCAAAATTAGCTCTAATAGCTTAAAAAAACTGTGCAATTTCAAGTTAATTCTGACATGCAAATACCATTAGCATCTAAATTAATTATAATACATCCAACAGTGCAGTCAGGAAGATTGAGTGATTAACAAAGACATGTAGAAACCCTCTTTTGGGATGATAAATTTGATGCTTCAAGTTTTATCTCTAACCTATGAAAAATCTTTACCATGTTTTGCTTTTATCAACTGAGCATTCAAAGGGACTTCTAAAAATCAAAGAAATGTAGAACATCCCATGCAGCATTAGAGAAAGTAAAAGATCAATAATATTTTATCCTTGAACCTGAATATTTGATATAAAGGCCACCCCAAGTAACAATTTGGTTATATATGTGATTAGATAATTGTTTAAAGATAAAAAATTATACGTGTAATATTATAATTTCATATTCACAGACCCTGCCCCTCTGTGCTTCCAACATCATCTGAAAATCACAGACCACACCCCTTTTTGCTTCCTACATCAGCTGATGATCTAAAACCACACCCCTTTGTGCAGCCTTCATTTTCTGGTTATTAAAGACCACACCTTTTTATGCTTCCTACATCAGCTGATAATCAAAGACCACACCCCTTTGTGCTTCCAACATCATTTGATAATCACAGACCACACCCCTTTATGCTTCCTAAATCAGCTGATTACTGAAAACCACACTCCTTTGTGCATTCTACATTATCTGATTATCACAGACCACACCCCTTTATGCTACATGCATCAGCTTATAATCAAAGACCACACCCCTTTGTGCTTCTTATATCAGCTTTACCAATATCATTAAGCATATGATATCAAGCAGTCTCTCTGCCATTGACATTTGAGTAAGTCTCTTTGCCATTGGCACTTAAGTAAGTCTCTTTGCCATTGGCACTTAAGTAACTCTCTTTGCCATTGGCACTTGAGTAAGTCTCTTTGCCACTGGCACTTGAGTAAGTCTCTTTGCCATTGGCACTTGAGTAAGTCTTGCACATTCTATCCAATAAAATCAAACTGTGGACATGCTATTATATAACATAAAAAATCATAACCATTTAACCTGTAATCCTTGTGAGTCTAAACAACTGGATAGTGCATTACTTAAACAGTTGTACCTTTGCTGCTATGGAAGGCCAGTGCTGTCAACTATCAGTGAACACTGACCAGGGCAAAATCACACAAAGTCTGGATATCTGAAACCTTAAGATTCAATGGACTTTCAAATGTCACTGGTTCTTGAGCAAGCCCTCTAACCAAGTCTTGTAGACAGAAGAATAACAAACTGTAACTGTTTCCATTCCTCTGTGGACACTGAGAAGAGACAGGGCTATCAATTGTGGTAAGAAACACACTCCTGTCAATACTTGACTACATATTACTGTTTTCATTTTTCTCAAGTTGATCCATAACCATTCATCGTACAGCAGTAAATCACATGGATCTGACTTGCAAGAAATTAAACTGTAAGATGCTGGAGTATGGTTACTGATGTTTCCTACTTTTTGCCCCCAAAACCATCTTAACAACAAGAGGGCCATGAAGGCCCTATATTGCTCACCTGAGTACAAGTGCACTTGCCTGGTGGGTGTGGTCAATTTTGACCCCAGGGGCATTATTTGAACAAAGTAGGTGGAAGACCACTAGATAATGTTACATACCAAATAGCTCTAGGCCTTGTTGTTTTAGAAAAGCAGATTTTTTTTTTTTCTATACCAAACAACCACCTGGGCAGTATAAATTTTGACCCTGGGGGCATGACTTGAACACACTTTCAAGAAGTCCACAAGACACTGTTACACACTTAATAACTAGGCTCTAAACCTTGTGGTTTTGGAGGAGAAATTTTTAAAAGTTTTTCCTATATACATCTTTGTAAAACAAGTGTGGGGCCAATATTAACCGCAGGGGCATATTTTGAACAAACATTGAAGAGGTCCACACGGCAATGCTACATGCTAAATATCTAAACTCAAGGCCCTGTGGTTTCTGAGAAGAAGATTTTTAAAGTTTTTCCTATATAAGCCTATGTTGAACTAAGTGACCCCCCAGCAGGGTCAATTTTGACCCGGGGGGTCATAAGTTGAACAATCTTGGTAGATGTCCACTAGACAATGCTACATGCCAAATATCTTAGCTCTAGGCCTTGTGGTTTCAGAGAAGAAGATTAAAAAAAAAATCCAATTTTTTGCCACAGCAACCAGAGTTCTGCATGAAATGGAATTCTTTGAACAATTTTAGTAGAGCTTCATGCAACGAACATCCCTGCCAAGTTTCATCAACATATGCCCAGTGGTTTCAGAGGAGATGCTGTTTGAAGCAAGATGTTGACGTACAACGAATGACAGTGATTAACGATGGACAATCATCCATCCTAAAAGCTCACCAAGGCAAAGCCAGGTGAGCTAAAGAGCAAATGAAGTTCAATGCAAAGAGACTATTATATATTATATATAGAGATGTAGTATACTTTTATGGAGTTTGTTTTATTTTGCTTCAAATTCAAGCATATTTTGCAGTGATATAGGCAACTTTGAAAAATACTGAAAAATCTCACTACAATCAGGTACTGAGTTTAGTGGGAATTGGTCAAGCAGTCATTGTGAGAAGCACTGGTTGTAAGGTGATGTGGCGGCTACTGGACAACACATAAGTATAGACTGTAACATGACTGTACAGACATCTATTGTTCTATTTTGTTAATATTTTCCTGTTCTAAAGTTTCTGTCAGATGCCTATACATCCAATATGGAGAGCTTAGCAAAAATTAGTTTATCTCAGAATTATATTTTACTAATTAATAGTTAAGCTAATTTATTCATCACTTATTATTCTTTCATACCGAAAACCCTAACTTCCACCTACACAGCCATGAAACTGACAAAAAGCACTTCAAAGTTATATTTCTCATAATCTATTCTCCTAAGCTTCAATCATATTCATCACCTAACGACTCTTATAAAAAATGCCTTTCTTTATTGCCATATAGTCATTGCAGACAGACGCTTGCATAACAAAATCATACATTTCCATAAGAAACAAACTCAAAGTCTTAATATTACCAAAACTTTCAGCTTATTTATTAGCCCGTTGGCATTTTCAGGTATTATTAGGCCAGCTTTATGAAGACAATACTCAAATATTCTTCCTAATGGGGATACTTGCTTACAGTTTATTTATGCAGCGAGAACAGTCGCTGTCAAATCTAAAGATTATTTGCAGATGTGCATTAATAAAACATCTGCTGGCAAAGTGCTGAAGTTTAAAAATTTTTACAAGGATATAAAATATGAATAATGCAAATGAAACTTCGCCTCAGGAAGAAATATTACAAGACGTATAAAACTTTTTCCAGTTTCATGGCTCATACAGAAAAATCATTAAATTTGAAGGACTTTTCAAGGCCAAATTCATATTTTCAAGCACCAAGTCTTAATATAAAGGGAGCTAATAGTGCAAGTGACGTTAAGAGTCAGTCTGGAGTCCATAAAATATAGACAGCACTATATAACAATAACATGAATTACCATGCTGCTGAGTTAGGTGATTCTCATTACCTCACAGAATTGACAAGTTCATTTTCAAAAAAAACATTGATAAAGGGAGATAATAACATTTTTTTTAATGGTGACAATCTATTTACAAAATTTCTGTCTATACCATTGAGTACTTCACCTACAAATAAGCAACCAAAATCTGACAGAAAAAAAAACAAGCCAGTAAAATGGCTGAGGGATGTAAAAGATCACAATTCAGTTGGAGTCACCTTAGTTGGGATTTTATTTCTTGTTCCCATCTTAACACATTTTTGTTTCTATCAAAATATTTTCATGCTATCAAAACGAAATGCACAAAGTTCTGCCATTTACAGCTACTCAGAAGTAAATGGAATACTGCGATCACTTCAAAGCAAATAATATCCTAGTGGATTTCAAAACATATCTATTATGAAACAAACATTTCTATGATAAAACCAAAAATCTAACTTCTAACACTTATAAGCTAGCTAGGTTTTTTTTGTTGGGTCTAAAGCAACGGGGTAAGGATTTCCTTTGATTTTGAAAGCAAGGTTAAAGGGGGTGTTTCACTTGAAATAAAGCAGTATGTAAGACAGTGTAATTACAATTGGATGTTACCATGCAATCAGTAATTTATATGAAATAAAACACTTGACTGTTTGACTTTGTATTTCACTCTGAAGGACTGTCCTTTACATAATAGCAAATTTAACAGGATTGTTCTGATTTCAGACTAAAGTATTAGAGCATCTTTGATTTTGTGAGAAAAAAAAAGATAAAGAAACTTCCATTTTTTAAAAGAGGGCATTACTTTTAACAGAAGATTTTTTCTTTAGGATTACTTTTCCATTTCCTTATGGAGAAAGGTACCATTTTAATTTAAAGCAATGTCAAAAAGTGCATTTCAGGAATACAAGGTTCATGATTGTTTGAAAAATTCAAAGCAGATCAGGACCCTATCAATAACACAAGTCTTTTATATGCTAAAACTTCAATGAAAAAAAAACTTGAACAAGAATTAATTGGCTTTGCAAACTAAAAATGTGTCCCCTGAAATAGTTATTACAGGAGTAGGGAAGTGAACGTATGAAAGGGAAATAAATCCACTGGGTACAGAGATGAAAAGTGGACAGAATTTCCTATCAACCTGTCCAGTTAGCCTTGACCTTGAAACTAGTGACCCAAATTAATAAAGCAGACATCTAGATATATCACCAAAATGTAACAAGCGGTTTAGGACATGAAACCAAGATAAGATATCCTTTAGTCCTTGTGACCATGACCTTTGACATAGTGATTCTATTGTATAACTTTCACAACAAGACTTCATGTAGAAGCTTCCTCCAAAGGTTGATTCTTATTCAACGAGGGATTGAGGAGAAGTGCAGACTGGTAAAGCAGACGGACAAATTGAAGGGGGTTAAAATGATGACTTTCCTCGAAGGGCGAACTTTCAATATACAAATTCTGAAAAATAGGTAAAGACGATTCACCGAAGTATTTCCGGGTTGGCAACAAACCGTCTGTGGAGACATTGACGTTTCTAAACCCTAAAAACAAACAAACCGAAGTATCTCAGATCACAAATGTTAATATACATGTATAACCATTTCTATTACCAAAGTGTTTTCACAAATGCTTTGAGCTAAATTTAGTGAAAATCCATCAAACAGATACTTTTTAGCAGCTACAGTCGGCAAACTTGTTGATAATGTGAAGTTACAAATGTGTCTGAACATGACTGGAGGATTGTATAGAAGAGAAACTCTGCCAAGTGTTGCAGCAGAAGACACTAGTTTCTATCTTGGTGCAAGTACCTTATTTACATATTAAAACAAATGTCTATAAAGAAAAATGAGACTAAGGTGAAGTAAAATAGTTCTATCAAATTTTTCTGGGGTATTCCACAAGCACTTCTGAGCAAGTTCAAGGAATGACAGATATGTCTGGAAGCATCAGGGGGCCGTTTTATCAACGTTCTACGACATGTCGCAGAGGCGTTTTTGTCTTAGAAGTGTCGCAGACGACTTAGTACCGTTTTATGAAAGTTTGTCGTAGCTTACGACGTCGTAGAAATTGTCGCAGACCTACGACAAGTATAACGCTGTCTTAGACGTCTAAATGACGTCACGATCCAATATGGCCGCTGCTGTTTCACGCTAGTTAATCACTGCTTGTAAGCCTTTTATTTTCAGTAATTGCCCTCGTACCAGTATGTACGATTGTTTATTTGGCTTGAATTTTGATGTTTTTCATTCCGCTTCATAATGTACCTTTCCGTTTTTTTAATAATTCGACCTTGACATTGAAATTGTAAACAAACAGGTTTCTTCAAGTTTCGTGCGCGCTTGTTTCAATTATAATAAACTGACTCGTATTATGATCTTCTGGTCTGTGGATTAAAGCGTTTGTACGTTTGATAAAAATATACTCCCAAACATTAAATATATCCGTGTTGAACTGTTCTGTCCAAGAAGGTAGGAAATGTCATATGTTTTCCACTGAAACCGTGTTTTCACATTAATTTGATCAATTTATTTTTCTATAAACAAGCTTGCATGTGCATTTACAGCAAAGGCCTATACCTCCTCGTAGCATAATTATCAATTTTTAATACTGGCAGTAAATGATATGGTCGTTATGACCAGTGCAGATCTTTTAGTTCTGGCTGCCAAATCTAAATGCTGTAATAGTTATGAATCGTGCTAAACCGTTTATCGACGTGGTTGTGGAGTCCCCTTCCCATGCTGGCGGTCTGGGTTCGATCACAGCTGGGGACTTGAGACTTTTCTCCTCTGGAAATACTTCATTGGCAACAAGGATATTTCGGTGAGCAGGTAGAAGCCAGGGGGGAGCTGTAACAAGCTCGAAACTGCAGGGAATACGCAGCTGATGCTCGGCTCCAAATTGATGAGAGGAGTTTAGTGGTTATAAATCACTTTCAACCCTTTAGCGACGTGGTTGTTTCCATGTCAGCGGTCAGGGTTCAATCCCAGCTTGGGACATGAGACTTTTCACCTCTGGAGTTACTTCAATGCCGCAATTTTTATATTTTGTTTTTTGTCAAGCAAATAAACTTGATGCGCTGAAGTTGTTTTAGCTAATGCATATCATGATCAGCTGTCATTACATGCTCTGTTTGCTATCAAGTAAAAACATTTTCACTTAACACTTTTGAGAACAATGCATTTATAAGCCCAAATATAATGATCAACTATTCCATATTAAAAAAATCCAATATTTATAATCAGGGTAAGTACTAAATTAATAAAAACTGAAGAAACCAAACTTATTCAAAATAGAACTTCACATTTGCTTGATAGCAGTAGCAGGTGAAGAACTTCAGTAATAACAATACATTGTATAAGCTGTACATGTGATATCAGGACTAAAGCGACTAAATTCTGTTAGAGATTTGTGAGAAATGACAAGATTCTAATCTATTCATCATCATAATCTTCGTTAATGGCTAACCATAATAACTGATTATTATGGCCATGCGTGGGTTATTTTTGTTACAGCAGAAGATTTACAGTGAAAATGTGAAGTTTTTAAACGTGTAGTTCCAGTTTGGCTAGCACTACTTGAAATTTCTCCATGTTGTTCTACACTACCTAAATGACAGTGACTTACTAACTCTCAGACAGTAGATATGGGATGAGTACAGAACTGAGGATCAGTACTGAAATAAGTACCAATATGCTGTATTTTACCCTATTAAGTACTAAATAAAGTAAATATACTTATTATTTCCAAGAACACATTTTAGAAGTACCAACTTCATGATCATATTGAAGCACAAACTTTGTAATACAAGAAAGGGCTGTCTGTAAGACAGGGTACTAGCATACCAGGGGTCGTATTCCAGTAGCATCTTAAGTGATTTTTTAAGTATTTTAACTTAAGTCCAAAACTTTTAAGTATTATAATTTGCTTAAAAGTGAATGATTGTGTGCAATTTCATCATCGTTTTAGAAAATGGTCATAGAAGATTTAATAAATTTTCAACATGCTGCAATACACATTCTCCTTTTTAAATTATCTTCATAAGGAAGTTGTTAAGTTTAAGGAAAATCTTAAGATTTGACTTAAGATGCTACTTGAATATTACTCTAGTAAAACAAAGCTTTTGACAATTAAAGGCAAAAACAAACATAAGTCTGTCAGTAAGCCAAACGGAAAAAATAAAAAAACAAAAACTTTATCCTGTTTTAGATGTTGAAAGTAAAGAAGCATTTTAAGTTTTAACTTCCTAGTTGTATCCAAGTAACTGGACTTTATAAAAAAAAACTTTAACCAACATTCAGGCCAGGTGGCGCAAATCAAACAGTCAATCTACTAAGGGACAGAAAACATCTAAAGTCTCCCAAGACATTTTGTTTCAGGTTTAATCAATAGGTGAATAAATCAACATTATTAACTAAATAAGACATTCCACAAAAACACATTTTAATTCACTAGGAAATCAGCTTAAAAATCATAAAAATTTAATACAATTAGATAGAATCAATGCGTTTGAGCAAAACAATTGAGTAAATAGTAAAACTAAAACATAAGTACAGTAGGAAGAAAAATGCCAAAAACATCAGTACCTATTAAGCTGGCACTCCTACTATAATTAAGACAAAATGTACAAGGTTACACTGTATAAAACTACTTGAAAAACAAAATGTAATGTCAGATAGCTCAGTTGGATAGAGCAACCCATGCTTAGTGCCATGTTAAAAGCTATGGGGAGACTTGGGTTCAAATCCCAATCTGACTTTCTTTTGTTATACAGTCATGTAGTTTATATAGTATTGCTTGTGAATTAAAATTTAGTTTTACTCTTACCTAGGAAACTCGAGTGCATAAAGTTGATATCAAAATAACTGTTTATTTCTATTGTGCAGCTAATTACATTAGAATAAGCTGTATTTCCTTTCATGAAAATGTGCATGCTTAAGCTCTCAATACCTAGACAAACTTTTTAACTCAAGCATCAAACTTTTGTAAAAAGCAACTAAATTTAGTAAAAGTCATGTCTACATACTTGCCTGTACAAACTGAGAATGGAAATTTTATTTATAATATGAGCTGCACCTAAAGTTTCGTTAAAAAGGTCAATACATTTTCTAGTCCTTATATTTCTAGGCAAATACTGTGGCGACTGCACTTCCTACTGTCTTACATGGAAATATTTGCACTACAGCAGTAAGTACAAATGAACATACATGTTCTTAGCTGAAAGTACACAGAAGAAAGGTGTTAAATGTAAAAAAAGCAGCATGAATTCAATTCTTTGTTATGCAGAAAAGAAATCCCCAAAACATTATTTTGTGTACACAATTATTTTTTATATTCAACAAAACTACAGTTCAGAAAATAATTAATTTTGGTCAAAGTTATATATCTGATTTATCAGAAATTCTACAATTCATAGTCTTGAAAAAAATTAACATGTTCAAGTAGATTTCTGTACAAAAATGTGTTGTTTGCACCTTTTAGAATATTTTGGAGTTCATATTGACATTTACCCTGTTAGTTGTTTGAAACAGGCTTATTTAAAGCCTCCAGTTCACTTCTACTAGGTTTCAGTCAAGATATGTACATACTTACTGATTATGATCTGCACTGGTCACATAGACAAAATCACTACTTTCTGGTAGGTTAACAGTCAGTTTAGTTAATTCCAATTTATTTTAGCTTGATTGTGAAGAAAGCTTGAAGCTTATCAAGTCACTCATGGGTATGCTTCATGGAAAAACCAGTACTCACAGGAGTCATGTAAGGAGGTACGGTCTTGACCTTGGTGGGGCTTGAACCCGCAACCTCTGGGATAAGTGGCAAACGCCTTAACCTCTACACTATTGCTCCCCATTAATAGGAAAATAAGACATAATGTGCATACTGGTCTGATCTAGACATTAAAAACTAAACTCATTTAGTTGCCATCATGATATATAACATTGTACTGAAGATGAAGTTTCCTTTGAAATGTGTTGTAACTTAGAGTGTTTCTAAGTGTAAATAAGTCAGTTGTGAAGTTTAAGAAAAGTGGACATCCATCATCTATCATAGAAGTTTACTTTGCAACTTTGTCAAATGCATGAAATGTTTCACTGGTTTTTTTTTTAATATTCCCTATTAAAACCTATGGAGTACTTACTTTGTGCTGAAACTACTTTTATAATATATGATTGTGTCTAAATTAATTGCGCTTATAACATTGTGTATTCATGTAAACATGCAGAAAACACGTCAGTCTGTTAAACAGTCACAGGGCTTTTTCTGGCTCTTTTGGGAAAAAGCACCTGGCCCCGATTTCACGAAAATACTTAAGTAATTGCTTAGCTGAGTAAGTTATTTTGAAGTCTAATTGTCACTAAAATTAATAATGTTTCTTGTCGTCATTTTAAACAATAGTATATTTTTTAATGAAAATAACATGTTGAAAGAACAAAAATATTATATAAAACTAAATGCAAGTCAGATTGAGCAAAAATTCATTTGAGTACAAGTTAATAATTTTAAGAATCTTAAGAATTTACTTAGTGCAAATTACTTGCTAAAAACAACATTTTCTGCACAAATACTAACAAGTGTATACATAATTGTGATAAATGGGTAAATACGATTCTGAAAAAGTTTAATTCTTTAAATGAATATACATGCAAGGGGCTGATAAGTGTTGAAATAAGTTAAGCATGTTACTAAGTATTTACTTAAGTATTGTTGCGAAATTGGGGCCAGGCCCTTATTGGGAAAAAAGCGGTGTTTTTCTTATCAAATTGGGAATCTAAGTATGAGTTTAATATCTATTACATTGACGTCTAAATAAATATCTGTGTATAGGGCTCGATCCCAAAAATTCTAGGTAGAGTAGGGGCAAAGTTTATTATTATTATTTTTTTTAATCGAGAATATTTCTATAGGTTGGAAAAAAACACTCGTGTTCAGGGCAACAGGCCCAAGAATGCTAGGTAGTGTAGGGACAGACTAAAAAAAAATGAAAAAAAAATTCAATCATGAATTATAAAAAATGAAGGTTATTTTCGATTGGGAACATGGCCAATGTTCGTCCCCTGGTGATAGGTTGAAAAAGCCCTGAGTCAATACTAATACATGTACTACTTTCTGATTTATGTTTACAAAAGGGTATTGTAACAACTGGAAAGACCTTCATACATTGTTGTGGTATGATACAAATAATGAAAGTCAATACCGGTATGGCATTCTATGGCCTTGCTCACCAACCAGCTTCTGTGGTCCTACTTTGTGATCGAGTAGTTAGAATCTCTGACTTGAAACCAATAATACATCATATGGAGTTAGGGTTATGGGTTCGAGCATAAAGGCGCTCCGCACACTCATTGTCAAGATCGGATTAGTATCTCCAGAGTTATTGCCTTTAGTTGTTATTTTCTTCTATATTCAATATAAAAACATTAAATTTCTATTTCTTTGAAACCAGTAATGAAAATTAAATTGCAATTCGCTCAAGTAGTTTAATGATCACTCTATCTAATTTTCAACATCTACACTTCCTGATTTTTTTTTTGAAATGAGGCCCAGTAAGGGAGTGTAGTGCTTTTCTGAAATACTCTATTAAGAAACTTAGAAATGTTTGTTTTCTGAAACTAATAGTACTGATTTAATATATCTGGTAAGAATTAAGTTGTGTATTAATTTGAGATGCTGTAAAAAGAATTAGACCTTAGAGATGAGGCCCCAATGGGACGGTAAAATTTTAAAATGCTTTTTTTTTCTGAAACAGACAGAGCAATACACTTTCCAGTTGTTATTTTTCAGCTATTTGCTTAATTATTTCACTAAATTTGGTTGTTTATATGCCCTAAATTAAGAGATAGCAGACTCATGTAAGTTGATGATGAAACAACACAAAAGGTTAAGGATTAAGAAAACATTTGTTTTAATATGTTTTTCATTATGTACAATGTATTTGTTAATTGTCACATACCCATGACCCTCTTTATGCTTGCCACAGGAGTGGTAACAAAATATTTAACGGGGGTTCTGACGATGGTATTTGTTATAATATAACAAATGTTTTCTGAATCCTTTTGTATTGTTACCGATACCTAATAAAGCTAGAGAAAATGATCTGGATTGTTATATATTTTCAGGAATTTTACTAACTGCCTATGTGGAATATAACTGACTTGAACGTGTCACCCTTTCCTTTACATATATACCTAATCTGAACAGAAAACTAACCATTAAGTTTTAGTACCGAGGGTCAATATGTAATCATTTCTAAAATGTCCAAGGAACAAAACCCCTACTCCATGGTCAAATTGAAATAATGCTATTTTATCAACTCAAAGCTAGATTTCATTATACTATTTTATCTAAGCTATTGTTACAATTGCCAAAGTAAACAAACAACATAAATTGCATTCACTTGTACTAATAATTTGGCAATAATGCACTTTCTTTTCATGGCTTCTCAGATAATTGTTTGGGTATTTTCTCCAGAAGAACAGACTATCCACATTTTTCTGGTCTTCAATGGCGTTACTGCATTTTTCCCTTTGACATTATCCATGCCCACATAATGTGAATACTTTTGTAGCAACAGAAAAGTTGATATTAATTTGATTGTCATTATGACAATGTGACACTGAAATAGCAAATGTTTTGCTGATATGTATTAAAATGGAGGGTCCATGGGACATTAAGCAAAGCCTCAGACTTCTGCATTGAGTTCAAATCAAATTTTATCATACACATGTAGCATGTTTGTCAAGAAAATTTAACATTGTTTAAAGAACCAGGACACCTTTGCTTTAAATCAATATACAAGCATCAAATGGGTATTTGTGTTTTCATGGTAAATGTTGCTTGCACTTATATTACTTCATACATATTTCTCATAAGAAAAAAACACTTTCATACCATACATAGGTAGGTACATCTTGAGCTTGCATATGCCCCGACTGAAAGTGGGTTCAGCACGATTATATTATGGACCAGGCTTGACCTCCGTTCTGTACGACATCCTGATTACTGCTGCTTTACAAATTGACCTTGTGTCACCAACTTCATACACATGTTTATTGGGTTGAGATTTTGTTTGTTATTGTGCTTATTGGGTCCACCATCCGCTAAAGGGGCTATAATCGGTACGACCCGGTTATTGGGTTTTCAGAATATTTTATAAACAACTGAGCTATGGCCTTTGAAGTAGTCAAAATAGGTGTTCCTTTTATGGTGACTTTGGTGCAGGCACTGCTCCTTGTCCCTGACATAACAGGAAAACGTCCAAATGTAAAAACTTACATATTGGAATACCGGCTACTTAGTAGGCTACCAACTTCAATATCAGATCTGATAATGTCATATCCGAATTTGAGTTCAATTTTCTTTCAAACATTTTGGCTTCTGCGAAATTAATTACATAATTTTGACAGCAAATGATCCAGATTTATTTGTCGTTTGCACATGTTATTAATTAAGCATTGTTGTTCATCTCTTTTCGCTCTACATTCTATTTTAATCATACTTTCGTATTGACTTTTGGTCAAAACTTGGCGATACCGGGAAAATGACGTCACAGGAAACAGGTGCTTTGACTGTGTCTCGCGTGAATAACTGTCTACGACAAAGTCTGCGACATTGCAGCGACATGGGGCCTGCGACACCTTTCGTAAAACGGTCGTACGACAATGTCGTTGAACAAGTGCTGCGACAAAGATTTGTCTTTGACTGCAACATGTTGATAAAACGCTGTCCAGGGACCTAAATTTACACGTGAGAACTAGAATTGTATAGTCGGAGAAACACATCAGAAGACACTTTTTAAAGGTTTTAGTTTCTATCCTGGTGCAACTACCTTATTTATGCATTAGATTTGATGCAACTATCTTATTTATGCACTAGATTTATTGGGCCAATAAAAGGAGAAAAAAAACGGAACAGACACTAAAAACAAATACATGGTAAACTACCTTTTTTGGCATTTGTTCCCCTAAAGATCTCTTTTCATTATTCCTGCTTCTTGTTAACAATACAAACAGAAAAATAATATTGCTGTGGGTTTGATCTTTTTTAAATCAAATTCATTGCCTAAACCTACGTCTCTAGACGACCTGTCAAAAATTGCCATAGCAACAGGAACTAGCATATTACTATGGTGACCTACCTGTCTAGAGTCCCTCAACACAACGATCTCATGCCATTGGCCATCATCCAGCTTGAACCCTCCCATGTCTACTTTCTTATGGAACACTCCGGATCCCAGACTGATCACAACATGTATGTCCCCGTTCTTCAGTGAGACTGTCATATAGTCACCCTGTTCACCTAAACAACAAGTACAAAATATTAGACCAGTCTGAAATTGTTGGCTTTTCATTGGTTACTAATTTTTTTATTGGTCTGTAACAAAATTTTCATTTGCACCAATCAGAAGCCAGATACTTGAGACCTGATATGATGGCAAGTGATTTTACGTTTTTCTCTTGGGTGAACGAAATCTTCACAATTCATTGATTGTTCTTTAACTACCATCATTCATTCAGCATCAAAACAATATTTTCATCCCATTCTTACCATTATCTTTTCTCTTACAAAACCATACAAGTGGTCATAAACACAAATTTTTATGTCATTTAATCATTTTCTACTCAACTGAAGGTCATTTTGCTAAGCTTCTTAACCTGGAGGTTTTGGATTGGAACCCCACTTTGAGTCATGATCAGATTCAATAGTGATACCAAAAAGTTAAAAACTCCCTTTACATAGAACTGTAATGCCCAGTGTTTCTTTGGGTTTAAATGGCAGTTTCAACATCATTTCAACATTGCTCTTGGGAAGAACTGGTACTAGACTCCCATCCTCCGTAAGAAACTGCTAATTAATTTGTCACATAAATAGACAGGCAGGTTGTAGAGCTCCAGCTAATGAGAGGTTCGGGTGTCAAGTCAGTGACCATAACCACTCCACACAAGTCTGTGCAAAACTTAAAATCAATGATTTGCTACAGAGTTTGCTGATTTTGGTCAGAAAATTAATTTATATAATGATCCTTTCTGTTGTCATTTGTTTTCTCGGAATTATAAAACAAATGTTTTACCAGTGTAAAAGAGGAGGCCACTTGTTTGTGTTGTTTTGAAGTGCATCCTGAGTTCATCCTTACTGCTGAAGAAAGAGTCGCCACGCCTTGTCAGGTCATAGGTCAGATACTGTGCTCCCTGGAACATGGCTTCAATAGGCTGACGTTCTGAAAATATAAAAATTAAGGCACAGTTACAAACACATCCTTAAATTATAGGGAATTCTTCAAAGATATTTTCATCAACAGGTATTATCTTTATTGCATGTCCGCTGTAGCCACTGCCCAGCAGGCTATTCACAACCAAAGTACAACCTATCCTATACTGTACAAGAGTACAAGTCAAAACTCATCTACAAATAAATAAAGTATTTTGACACAAAATCTACTTAGCTTTTATAGACAGACATGGGAAATGCCTTGGGCTGTAAGAGATGTAACTTTCTGTCTAAATTTCCCAGAAAGGTCTTTGAAAAACATTCTACTGTCATATTCCTAATAATTTTAATCATACTAAAGTCCCTTTCCTATGCATGTAACATCCATTTTTGATGGTCTTCATTGACTATTATAAACCACAATTTTGAGTTCTGATGCACAGTAATAAACCACAAAGGCTGCACATTAAAGTCTTGTCAGATCATTTGAATGGTTTTATTTCTTTCATTTCTGTTTCTATCTGTTGTAGAAACTTTGAATTTTGAACAGTCATAAAAGAAAAAATAATATTCATCTTCCTTAAATAATTTCTAATTATCCTTCCTATTTTCACTCCATACAACAAAACCTGCATAAAGCAACCAGTTCAACAACAAAAACGCTCATTGGTTCCAGCAGGTTTTGCTTATTTCGTGGACATTTTAATATGTTCAAATAAATGTTAATAGCGTAGAACACCACAGGCCCCATGCTTATAAAACTTACTTGAGCACAATGTCATCATGCTCAAGTAATATGAAGTAAAGTTAAGTTATATCTTTAAACAAAGTCGGTTATATAACAATAATCAGGTCTGTTTTTGAGCTTATGCATTTTAACATAAAACCTGATTTTGTAAATGAATAAAATTTAATACAACTTTACTTGACTTCTTATTACCCGAGCATGATTTCTTGCCGAGCATGAGATTGTGCTCAAGAATCTTTTATAAGCACAGGAGACAAACAGCTACTCAATATGCATGTGACCACTAACACTGGTACACTGTACTATTGTTCAAGTCTCCAACATTACTGCCGACCTTACTTTTCTATGTTAAAAGTAAGCCACACTTTTTTCTATTCCGTCAACTCTGAAAATCAGCATAATCACTGCTTCATTTACATATAACTCTACAGTCCCCTTCAAGTAAGTATAGGCAACCTAAATCACACGTCCACAAAAGGCATAACAACTGTCTGTCTTACACTTAATTTTCTTTAACAGACTTCAGATTTCCATCCAAGGATTCCTTTGACAGCCTGTTATCACAGGCAGGAATCAGGATGACAAACAGTGATCTAGGAATCTACTCAACATATCAACTCTGTCATGCGATTCTGCCTTAGCGACTACCGTAGATCATGATCAGCCCTTAAATCTAGGCACTCTTATGACCTTGACCATTTGCTATTCAATCAGTAAAGTATTTACTAATCAACCCTTAATTTTCAATCTTGTCAATTCAAGGAAGATACAACACGACTCTATAGGGTGATGGCTGACTTTCTACAATTTTCACATGAAGAAAACAATTTATTTATACCAGTTATATTACTAAGAGATTGGAATATTAAATTGAAATATTTCCTCAATGTTGTTAGTACGTAGACAGATAACTCACCGAATTATTGACACAAAAAATATGTTTTATCACCGGGAAAATATTCGAAACACGAAGATACATTCAAGATTATCGCTAATTCCCTATCGACTGCAAGCACGGATAGTGTGTGATTTATTTTCACAGTATAATGCAAATAGAAATGAGATATGATGAAATCACGCTAAGAACGCAATTCTAATATTAGGGCTCATCGCAAAATACATGCTGATTTACTTGATAAAATGCTTGTTCCCCTGCAAACAGGATGAACGATCTTTGAGAAAAAGGCAAAAATGTATCAATACTGCATACGCAAGTTCTGAAAGATGCTTTTTATTGCCGATGATCTGATATGCTAAGTTTCCTTTTTATCAGTGACACTTGAAATTGCATAATAAATGTGCATTGGCTTCCTGAATAATGAACTGCTAGTCTGTCATCTCATCTTGTTCTGTTAGATCTATTGAAAGGTTGCTAACAGGGTGTGCCCGTCAGCATGCATGCATGGCTGCTGTGTGTGATACCTGACTGTATGTTTGTTATGGCAGAGTTAGATTTTGCAAATTAAGCTCTGCTTGATTTACATTGCACAAAACACTTTTATAGCACTAACTCTTTGACTTTTGACTCTTAGATTTCAACATATTTCTAGCTTTCTCACATAGACAGGTAGGTCATTCTTGGTGCTCAAATCAATGACATGCAAGAAATTAGATGTTACAGAAAAGAAAACCAAAGATTTAAACATGGAGGCAGTTAAAAACCACTTAAACACAAACACAGTTAAAACATAGAGGCAGTAAAAAAACACTTAAACACGGAATCAGTAATAAACACCCAGAGGCAGAAAAAAATACTCACACAGAGACAGTTAAAAACCACTTAAACACACAGTTAAAAAAAACACACACAGAGGCATTTAAAAACACCAACATGGTGGCAGTTAAAGACCACTTAAACACACAGTTGAAAACACCTACACAGATGCAGTTAGAACATCCACAGAGGCAGTTAAAAACACCGACATGGAGGCATTAAAACCACGAACACAGAGGCAGTTAAAACACCCACATGGTGGCAGTTAAAAGAACGTACACAGAGGCAGTTAAACATGCACATGGAGGCATTTAAAACCACGAACACAGAGGCAGTTAAAACACAGACATGGTTGCAGTTACAAGAACGCACACAGAGGCAGTTAAACATGCACATGGAGGCATTTAAAACCACAAACACAGAGGCAGTTCTAACACAGACATGGTTGCAGTTACAAGAACCCACACAGTGGCAGTTCAAAAACACCTACATGGAGGCAGTTTTAGAACACCCACACAGAGACAGTTAAAAGCCACTTATCATAAAGGCAATCAATAACTAATCAAAACACAGAGAAAGTTAAAAATCACTGGAGACACAATCAAAAACCACTTTTAATCAGAAAGGCAGTTAGAAAACACCAAAACACTGAGGATTTAACAACTATCCAAACAGGGAGATGGTTTAAAAACTACTTGAAACTATTCTAGTCATTCTTACAGACATTGCGTTTTGTGTAGGCTGTGAAAAATGGGTCATATTTTACCTAATTATCCTATTTCTTCCCAGACTAATTTGATTATACAAGACAATATACAGTAAATGAAACAATAATAAAGCTCTTGCTTTTTTTGTTCAGAAAACATGGAGTGGATAGTGTTCAACATTTGAAAGAACATCACTGTCCAATCTATATCAATTTTCTGGTACCTGGTCCGGGTCGACATAGCAGCCTTGAGAACACATGAACCGAGTTATGAAAATTGCACAACAATTCCGCAGTCTAGTTATGTCAATAAATCATAACCCAATTGCTTGACCTCTTTCAAACACCATTTGGGGTCATCCCACCTTTTGACGGTTTACTTATAAACGATTGCACAAGATAGAAACAAATGTGTGATTCCAACATAGTCCCACCAAGTGAGGATTTAGTAACAAATTAAGAAAAGCTATTGAAATTTGTTGCATGCAAAAAATATCTATATTGAATACTTGCATGTACCAGCATGTGTGACACCCATTGTGACATCTACTATGACATCAGTCAAACATGAATCATTACATGTAGTGTGACATCCTTTAAATCTTACTGAAATGGTTTCTCTTATCTCATTTGGTTTAGAGACCATTTCAAAAGTGTTTCCGTTATTCACAGATGGGCAGTTCACTTAACCATCATTCCTTGGAAGGGCCAATACTATTTCTCTATCCTAATCATAAGAAACTGACAACTTTATCATATGAGCTGACATTGTCACCAGCGATGCTCAAACCTAAGACACTCAATCGATAAGAGGTCACGATGAGTCTAACCACCACACAGACAGTCTACACAAAATATAATTACTTTTATATGACAGAGACCCCTGTTGACTGTGCTTATAAAATATAATGGAGTCAGCTCTAATAAATAGATATATCTCCAAAAACTGTTCTTGCAGTGGCACCATATAATGCAGCTAGTTTAAATCTATCTCACGCCAGACAATTCCCAATCATTTTGAACACTACATTTCTGAGGGAGAGACTCTCTGTCTAGATCTTTCTACGTTTTTTTTTTCATACACTGCGGAACATCAAATTTTACATTATTTCTCAGACATCAAAGGCAGGATAGGGAAAATCAATGTTTGACTGATGAATGCGATCAATATATAGTAAATGAAACCATAACAATCCCGCCCAATGTCTTGCCTTGTCAAAATATCTTACGTATTGATCAGTCAATCTACAGCACAGCTCCGTATAATGTCCAGATACCGCCGTGGGTAAATAGGGAATTTTGTCATATAAGGCCTCTTCTATACAGTCTTATAAACAGGTGAAAAGCTTGCGCAATAAAACATCCAGGACTCGTTTTTCAAAATTATGAGATAGGCATTATGACCGAGTGCTCTATTTTGACCCCTTTAAGCAGCACACAGTGCCAAAATACTGCAAAAAAAGGCTGGAAACTCAATAACTTGTAACTCTAGTACATGTATAGCAGGAAAACTGGATTTGTAATGACTCAACTGCAGCAAATAAATCCGACAAAAAAAAGACACTGAAACATGTATCTTAACAGGACTAGTTCCGCTTGTCAGTTAAACAAAGAAGGAAATGAGTTTTTCCAAAATCTGCCATAAACAATATTTTTAAGCATGAGCCGTCATGACATAAATTACATGAAATTTTGCCTTATGACGTTCTTATAAATGTCCAAATAAAATAAAGCCTTTGTTTTTTAGAGATATTTAGTAATGTTAGAATCAAAATAATATCTTTTATTAGCATTGTTTATTGTTTAATAAACAACTCTTTGTCATTCAGCTGCTTGGTTATAAATCGCTCATGTCTACAGAGCAACCAATACCAGTTGTACAAACTTGTGCAATCTAGATTACCAGTAAATAAATTAGTGTAAATATGGCTATCCCAAGTGATGGGTCTGAACATGGGATTGGCAGAAAAATGCCATCTACTTATAAACAATAGCTGCCTCATTACACCATGCTGGAATATTTGAAAGCTAGTCAGTAAAATGAGCTTATTGTGTAAGAATAGGTATATTGTGCAATTGTGTAAGAATTAATGTCAAACTTGAAAATCTTGTTTTCAGGGTGGGTAGAGGGTGGGGGTAGGTTGGGAGGAGGGAGAGGTAGAAGGGATACATCATGACCATGATGTCATAAGCAATATAATTTGAAAGTTTGATGAAGAAATATAAAAAAATGGCATAATTATAGCCAACTTTAAGATATCATGATATATGCTGATGCTGGGCCAAGTGCAAAGGACTCCTTATTTTTGTAATAGTAGAGTAAAAATAAATCCAGATCACTGTCACTGAAGCCAAATCTCCAATGAGCAAATTATGAAAGATAGTCTTCAAAAATATAAGTAACTCGAAATATCAATTACGGAAGTCTCGTCTGCGTCATTGCCAACTGTCAAATGTATTCCCCAACTGCATCTGGATGTACTTACTGACTGGCAAACACAAGCATTAATCATTCTTGTAACAACCAATCATGCACAATAATTCATAATTGAATAACCTATTTGAATATTGCTTAATGCATGTTTGAAATGACACCAGAAACTATTATATTGTTCAACCTATTCAACATATTCCATCTATTCTGATGTTTACGAAGATACCGTAGTACGCGTACACGGCACATTCCAACAGCAATGTGACTGCTCAGTCTGCCAGTATGTTGTATTTAAAAGCCTGAAAATTACTAAAGAACTGCTGTGTGAAATGTACTGAACAAGGTTCATATTGATTTAACGCTATTAAAACAATACAAAAACTCTATGTAAATTACATTGATTGTCATCAATATACATAATGATATCCATCAACACATCAACAGATTCACGTGCTTATAGTGTGACAGCGATCCTTAGATGTGATATTCGTCTATCCCATCATGCATAAGAAAGTTTCTTTCTGTCAAGTATTTAATGCAATGAGATGCAGAACTAGCGTATGACTTTCTAATCATTCAAGACTTGATGCTTAATAACACCATCTGCCTCTGAGACAGACAGTTTAGATTTTCACTCCTCATAAACCTGTCAAATATCATGCATTTGATATTTCAATTCCATTTTTTTCCATCACAAAAATAATCTACACATTTTGAACCTAAAGATATCTTCCTGATTTCATTTGTTTTAAGTGTTACATAAAAATATGCATTATATGATGATGCTAGGGATTTCTTTAATGATACTGATAAGCCCATAGGCTGAACTAGTCAAAAACTTCCATTTATATGGAACTGGAATTTAACCATCTCAATGGATTTGAAAATGTATTGAAAAGAGTTTGACAAAATGCAGTGAGTTTGACATAAGCAGTGAGTTTGATGTAAGTCCATTACAGCATTGTGTTTAGTTCAAGTCAAACTCCTCAAAGCAATTTGATAGGGTGAGCTCTGCCATTACAAGATACCACATGATGATGCAAATGTCACGAGAAAGCATGTTAACATTAAATTCACTACTTTAAATTAACTTTTTTTGTATTTGACCCCACAACAGTTAAATATTTCATAAAATTAACCTAAAAATGTTCCAAATGCAGTACAAAATTCAAATTCATATCTTTAATTCTTGTTAAAAACAGTTTGTGAGGGCAATGGTTACTGCATGCTGCAAGGTGAAGTAACTGCTGCTGACAATTCGAGTTCAAGCATGATATGTATTGGGTCATGTGTACTCAAAGCATCATGTTTATTTCAAACAATACAATTACAAACTTACATCCAATACCAACAAAAGATATTGCAATAAAACTTGGAACCAGAGACTTTTCTGAATTAATTGAGGTATATTGCATGCAGTCCAATGCCTTTTCTATTGGCCTCAATTGGCCCATCACTCTTTATGATCTATGGTAGAACATCACAAAGTTTATCACCAAATGGAACAAAAGCATTGTGTCCAGCGATCATAAATAGCTATTTTATTTGCTATTTTTCTCATTAGGTCCAGAAAAAACATTGATTTTTTGCTCTAATTGCCTTCCTGAATGCTTCTCCTGTCACTCTAACTTGTGTTTTACGAGTCTGCCGTACTGTCTATATCGCTTTTTATTGTTTTATATGGAGTGTCTTTGACTTGGCACTAAACTGTATGTCAACAGGAAAACTTTGGACCTCCCATCCTGGCATGGTAAGTTCAAACATCAGGTATGGAAAATATACTCATACACATTATGTTATCTTCCGCTTTTAGTTGTATGTGAAGAAGTTGTTACTGGCAAGGAAGGAAATAGATTTGACAGTCACTTTGTTAAAAATTAGGTTTAGTGTGTGTTGGTAGTGTATGTGTTCCTTTAATTGTTCATTTTGTCCTCGTGTGTTTGCTTTGTATGCTAGTGTGTGTTGGTAGGTATGTGTGTGTGTGTACATGGGGGGGGGGATTGTGTGTTCTGCTGTGTGTGTGGGGGGGGGGGGGGTAGCACCTCTGGGTGCTGTGGGGCCATTTTGGGAGGCGCTTTGGTACGTGGCATTCCCTGTTTGATATTTTTGTTTTTAAAATTGCTAAAATACTGATGAAAAATGGTGTCAGACCTTTTTGTTAGCAACTCTACGGCTGGCGGAAAGCTTTTTCAGAAAATTTCAGAATTTTTTTTCTAAAAAGACTGTGTTACAGTGACCACAAAGTTTCATTCAAATTGCCTTAACAGGACTTCTGCAACTGGAATATTCATATATTACACAAAAAAACACATCCCAATTTTTCTAATTCTCATTTAATCAAAGGCCTTAAACTAAATTTTCTCATTTTCAAAGCAAAAGATTGTAGTTCTACAGGAAGATTGTAATAGTAATTAGAACAAAAATATCTCACAAAATGCTGTTTTTTTGGTAATCTGAAATAAGGTTTATTACAAAAATAGTGAATGACCTTGTACAAGGACTAAATTTAATGATACTGAATCTGTCACAAATCTGTCTATCATGTTCAGTGCTTTCTGTTGTAATGTGTTATCCTTAAAGAACTTGCCAAAAGTGTTGATGCCTTTATATCTGCAATGTGTACCTTGTTGCTGATGCTTCTTCTCCTAGTTGGGGGATCCATTCTATGTGTAAGTTTGGCTGCTTGTCACTGTTTGTTATTGATGGTGTTTAAGAGATTATTTTATGACTATTTTATCTTGAAAAAGAAGTCAAAGTTATATCAAGAAATCTGACCTAGGTTCCTTATTTCTTGAATCAAAAGATGTATTATTGATAGATAAAGCATGTCTCCACTAACTGAATCTGATTGAGAGACACATATTTTTACATTTTTTTTTTTACCTTTCACCCAACACTGCTGTGGATGTCATATTCATCAAGATCAAAAATGTTATCAGCATTTGGTGCCAAAACATGTTAAAAACTATAGTATCCATTACAACCGAGAAGATTACTGACATTTCTGTATGCAAAATTAGATGGTATGTCACAAAAATTAAACCAATTTCATTTATTTTAAACAACTCTTTAACTGAATTGTTTAAAAAAAAAAATTAAAAAAAACAACAACAACAGCAACAGAATTCTTATTATTCCCTGAGGAATATTTATATTTTAAAGAATCAATTTTATTTAGTTCTTTCATTTTCCCCAGAAGTGATGTAGATGTTATTCAAATTTAAGAGACAAAGTTAACTGGGCTTCAAAATCTTCACAAACTTCACTATAAATTTCATATCATCTTTAACAGACTTGTAATGCCATGTCAGAAAACAATGACATCAAATAAATTATCAAATATTCTTTTGCTTCAACCATAACAAGATCTCCCATTTGAAGAGGTACTCTTTCTCCATCATATTCCATCATTCTAAAATATTTCCATAAACTAGTAACAGAAAATAAAACAAAATGTTTAAGATAAGATCTTCTTCTGGCTGCAGTTCAGTATCTTGGACTCCAGTCTGTTACAGAAATTGTTTTTCAATGTCTCTGACATTGTTTACCAATTTCTTGCTAATTTCTAATATCAATTCTTCAGTATCCTGAAATCTTAATTAAATTACTATGCAAGGAAACAACTCATGTATTTGTTGTTTCTCATCACTTGGGAGTATGCAGGAGATAAACCTAGTTAAATATTGTAGTATTAGGACAGACATGAATTATGAATATATTTTCCAAACTGACACAAATTGGTAATATTCAAATATGACTTCTATTTTTAAATATTTGTTGTTATGGTCATGCATTGCAATCCAAATGGCCAAAGATGTTGCAAGAAGCAGTATAGGTATACAGATAATAGTATAAGAAATAGTTAAATAAGGGCAATATCTTAGCACAGCAATATCCATGGCTTAAGTCGAAATAGCCTAATTATGCACTGGAAGTTTTTAATTACCATGGCAAAAAATCAAAATAACCTAAATATGCATTGGAAGTTTTAACAACCATGGAAAAAACAAGAGGGCCATGATGGCCCTATATTGCTCACCTGACTGCCATTTTGCTATAATAAAAGGGGTCAAGATTCTAACATAATTCATAGAGGTCCACTACAAAATGCAACGTAACATTTCAAATATCTATTATCTGCCTGTTGGCCTTGTGTTTTTTTTTAAGTTTTCCCTTTATAAGCCTATGTGAAATTAAGTGCCTTTCCCCCCTCCTGGGAAGGGTTTATTTTGACTTGGGGGTCATAATTTGAACAATCTTGGTAAAGGTCCACAAGAAAATGCCACATGCTAAATATCTAAGCTCTAGGCCTTGTGGTTTCAGAGAAGAAGATTTTTAAAGTTTTCCTATGTAAGCCTAGGTAAAACCAAGTGAACCCCCACCGGGTGGGGTCAATTTTGACCCAGGGGTCATAATTTGAACAATCTTGGTAGAGGTCCACAAGACAATGCTACATGCCAAATATCTAAGCTCTAGGCCTGGTGGTTTCAGAGGTGAAGATTTTTAAAGTTTTTCCAATATAAGCCTATGTAAAACTAAGTGACCCCAGTGCAGGGTCAATTTTGACCCGGGGGTCATAATTTCAACAATCTTGGTAGAGGTCACTAGACAATGCTACATGCGAAATATCTAAGCTCTAGGCCTTGTGGTTTCAGAGAAGACGATTTTTAAAGTTTTTCCTATTTGTTGCCATAGCAACCAGAGTTCTGCATATTGAATGGAATTGTTTGAACAAATTTGATAGAGCTTCATGCAAGGAGCATCCCTGCGAAGTTTCATCAACATTGGCCCAGTGGTTTCAGAGGAGATGTCGTTTGAAGGAAATGGTGGATGGACGACGTATGGCGTATGAGGTACGACAGACCCCGGACGGAATGTGATCCTAATAGCTGACTCTGGCACTTTGTGCCAGGTGAGCTAAAAACAAACAAATAACCTTAATATGCACTGGAAGTTTTAATTTCCATGGCAAAAAATAGAAATAACCTAAATATGCATTTAAAGATTTTAATTACCATGGCAAAAATACAAATCACCCAAATATGCATTGGAAGTGTTTAAATACCATGGCAAAAAATACAAATAACCTAAACATGCATTGAACGTTTTTACTTACCATGGCAAAAATACAAATAACCTTTTATGCTTTGAAATTTCCATGGCAAAAATACTAATAACCGAAATATGCATTGAATGTGTTTAATTATCGTGGCAAAAATACAAATAACCTTATATGCTTTAAAGTTTCCATGGCAAAAAAAAATAAATCGCTGAAATATGAATTTTAAATGTTTAACTACCATGGCAACATAGAAATAACCTAAATATGCATTTAAAGTTTTTAATTGCCATGGCAAAGATACAGATAACCTACTATTCATTGAAATTTCAGAATTTCTATGGCAAAAATACTATACAATGTAATAAGACATCATTAGCAGTAGCACAATGAGCATGGCTGAGAATTAGGACTATTTTCAGGTAAATATATAAAAAAAGGAACCGACAAGAATGAAAGGACTTCTGTAAACATTAACATGCAGACAGACACAGGTTGCTAATGCAGGCTCTAACACATAATTTGTTTATCTAGTGAAAATTTTATCTGGAAAATCATTTGCTGTCAAATTGCTCTTTATGATACCATGGTGAACTTTCTCTGTCATATCTTGTATGTCATATCTTGTACTGCTGCACTTTTATCCTTTGATAATATCTATAACATGAAAGATGAAGGTGACCTAAAAAAAACTTTAAAAATAGATACATGTTTCTATTTTTATGCTTCAGTCATATTCTGTAAGTGTTGTTTGGTAATGTAATAAAAATTAAGAATATGTGTTATTGAGGTATCATGATATTTACTCCGAGGTGTAATGTACATTTAATCATATTCCAAACATAGCCAGCTTCTCTGGATATATTATCAAATCAAAGCACTGAAAGTACTTTTGGAAAACATTTTTGCCGATGGAATTTCAACAATATATCAATTATGTGATGAGCTGATGTATTGTAACAGTTTCATTCCTATAATATTGGAATCATAATAAAGTCACTGATAATAAAAAACTTTGATGATATATTTAAAATTTTGTGCTGACTATTTTCCTTTTAAGTAATGTATCAATTCCATCTGAATACTATAAAGGAAGTCAATTTCTGTATCATTATACATTAGCTATAGCATGTTATACACCAAATAGTTTTAATTAGTTTAGTAACATTCACATTTCATTTATGCATGTCATGAATATCATATTATATATTTTTAACACAAAAGATCTTATATAGCATCAGAGGGAACTCTTGTGTAAAATTAAAATACAAAAATGATACACAACTTTTGAACTCTTCATTGTGTAAAAATGAAATACAAAAATAATACACAACTCTTATATCACAAATACAAACATGTTTTGCATATTGTTGGCCACATGCTTCAAGTGACAAAGTGTTCGTATAGAAAACACAGACAATTTATCTTATTCAGTCCATTGTAAACATTAAGGTAACTTGCCCCGGAACAAAATGGCCACCAGTGAAAACATGATGATATCACTAAAATGTAGTCTGTTTGTTTAATTTTTCTGTATCATATACATAATTTGAAAAAATATGTAAAGACAATAAGAGCGTCTTGCAGCATTTTAGATGGCTTGGTAAACAAAAATTTTTACAACAAGAGTATGTTGATTATATGGTATAAACTATGTTTTAGTTTCTTTATTTCCACTGAACTTGTCACAGAGTCTTTGTTCGCCAACTAGCAAGAATAGTTTCAAAATGTATCCGTTCTTTATAATAATCACTGATTTATAGTGTTCTCTTTACATGAATTATTAGTGTCAGTTACTACAATATTATGACATCCCAACCAAAACAAACACAGTATACATTAAAGGGAAAAATAAAAATGAAAAAAGCATGCACCCACCCACCAAAGACAATAGCGCTCTACCTTAAACCATAACTCGAGCATGTGGACTTCACAATTTAGTGATGTGTTATAAACTGTTGATGTGTAAGATTGAAAGAACTGCTCAACTATTTCTATGGTCGAGCATCTGGAAGAGACATTGAACTAATAAACAAGTGCCAGTTTGAAAATTTCGTCATTTGACTTTGTCAGGAAACTTGCACAAAAATTGGATATTTTCAGTAAGTAACTCAAGAACTGAAATGACATGTTTTAACAAATTTGCAACAAAACACACTAATACAGGTTCTAAAAGCTTATATAACAGTAATTTGATTGTGTATTATGTCAAAAGACCACCAGACTACATTTTAGTGATATCATCATGTTTTCACTGGTGGCCATTTTGTTCCAGGGCAAGTTACCTTAAATCAAGATTATTCCATGCTCAAATAGCAAAACAATTCTTCAATCAAAATGTGATTTCAGTATGTCTACCTGGAACTACACCAAAAACAAAACCATTTAAAGAAATGATTACTGCAAATATGGCTGCCATACCATAGAGATTTCAAACAGCATGCAACTTACACTAAAAACACAATTCTAAACTAAGCACCAGACTTGACATAGGCATTTTTTACATGATTATACAGTTCTCCAAGGACAACATATTCCTGGGTTTATTCTCTCTCAATATTTCTTTTTGAAGAAGAAGTAATTTGTCTCTGTCTCCATAAATTGTATCACATTTAGTAGAATGTCCTTCCACAAAACACCCACTTCCTTGTAAATTCAAGCTGAAGTGTTTTAATCGCCTATCCTCAAGCGCTAGATACTCATCTGTCACTGCATAACTAAGTGATGACTCCCTGGAGATTTGTTTCAGCATGAGTAGGGAGTATTTGTAAACTTCATATTCTTCTGTGACATGATTTTATATCAAATTATTAAATTATGTAATAAATAGCAAATATTTGAAAAAGACAAAAAAGAAAAAAACAGAGAAAATAAAAAGGAATGAAAATTAACTTTTCCCATAAGGTTTATAGGATTATATTTGCAATGGCTTTAATTCTAAAATTGTTGTTGTTAATTTCACAATTCACCATTAATTAAAAATATTTGCAATTAATACTTCATGTGGATGTATAATGTAAGAGAATTTTCTTTTTTGCGAATTCAAATTTTGCAAATAAATTTGTTTGCATTCAATTTGCATTTTTTCCTCATTCAAAAACTATTAAATTTACAATATTTGTTTAAAGTCCCAGGATCACTTTTGATTTGCTGATATAGTAAAATGAATGAATTTAGTTTAGTTTATACTTATTTATTTTAGCTCGATTGTGAAGAAAGCTTTGAGCTTATCGAGTCACTCTCGAGTCCGCTTCCTAGAAAAATCAATACTGGTGTCATATGAGGAGATACGGTCATGACCTTGGTGGGGCTCGAACCCGCAACCTCCGTGATGAGTGGCAGACACCTAAACATCTACACCACCGCTCCTAATGAATTAATTTACTGATAGGATAATGATAAAACCATCTTCTATTTACCCTGTAACATTTATAATGTTGACATATGCCTTTCTTTCATATTCAAGTCATGTCTTCAAGAAAAAGAGTTGCCAGCAAGTCTTATTTTTTTGCAATATCATAGAAAAAAAACTGCTATATTTCTAACATGTACTTGTCAATTTAAAAAGCGAAGTTAGGAATGTTTTTGGTACAAATAAAGGTAATTTCTGCTGATAAGAAAACTTTCTTGGTAAAATGAAAGCTATTTGACATTGTTGCTCCTGTGACTTTAAACTTTTTGGCATTGCTAGGGCTACAATATTTTAGGACAGTTTTAAAATATTGTTGCTAGGATGTACCTGTATCAATGTGCTTAACTGTCCTTGGATGAAACTGCAAAACTTTCCCACAGTCATTAGCAGTGCTTGAACCCAATAAACCTGCTGCGTTCAGAAGGTATATGAGTTAACAAGTCCTGTATCACAGAGATTGCAGGCCTCCTATCATTATGATTAATAAGTCTTTAAATTCTTTTATTATTAATTTTATAAACATTTTTCCCATTTCCTCTTGAAGTTCCATATTACATAAAATTTAATGATCAGCAGAGATAAAGGCAGATAACACGATGAATATATTATTATTTATAGCAACAGAAAAAAACATTAATCTGAGTTATTTATTTTATTTTTAGTTATTTTCGCTTCTAGGAGCTATAAAAGGAAAGGTAATCTAGAAATTACTTAATCCAAAATCAATTTAATAAAGCTATGATTGAAAGTATGGCTGATATATCTGTTACTAATCTGTTAATATGTGCAATTGCTTTTTTTGTACATTTAAAAGTCTTTAAGGTATACAATCAGGACAATTTCTTTATCCCATATTTCAGTGCTGCTAGCACCAGTGAATAACTGCAGCATTTCTAACTAATTCAAAACCGCAATAATTATTGGTCTCCTTTAATGTACATTATGGGCTGACAAAAGTCAACAAGTATAAATTGGCTGATAAAGTCAACTGCAAAATAAATACAGTTAAACCGGTGGTAAGTTGTAACCTTGGTCAAGCCTATCTCAGTCTGTCTGTTTTTAGAACTTCTTGTCCTATCCTATCTCAGTCTGTCTATTTTTAGAACTTCTTGCCCTATCCTATCTCAGTCTGTCTATTTTTAGAACTTCTTGCCCTATCCTATCTCAGTCTGTCTATTATTAGAAATTCTTGCCCTATCCTATCTCAGTCTGTCCATTTTTAGACCTTCTGTTTATTTTTAGAATATATTTTTAGCAATTACCGGTTACTTTTAATGAATGAACTGACTTCCTGCTTATACTTGTTCAACTGTAGTTAAATTCACCCATTATTCAACTTAATAACCTGAATAAAAAATACATTTTCTTTCCATAGTTATTATTATATTACATCTTAATGGTCTCATTTCAGTGACAAAAGTAAAAACACTGCACGATAAAATTGCTGCATTTAATCTTTATATAAAACCTTATTTTTCACTTCTATTTTCATGTTTACACTCTGAAGATAGAAGATTACTATCATGCAAAATTTATGATTTTTCCTTTTAACATCTCGGAGACTAAAACTGTTTATGAGACATTTTAAGCACCGGCAATATTTATGGAACAAAAATCCACTTCTTCTCAGCACTAAAAAACTGTAGCATAATCCTTAAAACAGTTTCCAATTCTGTAACAAAAGCTATCTATTTTCTGTGAGATATATCTTGTTTATAACTATGTGCATGATTCCTGTAATCATGAAGCATTTTGCTGATAAGCCTTTTCATTCAACAAATATTCCATTCATCGGTCTGAGATAAAATCTCAGAATATTATAGAAAATGAAAATGCCCGAATTTTAGTGATCTTCAATAGCATTTAATAGGTATATTTGAATGCATAATGTGGGGTTTACAAAGTTCAAAGAAAAAACCAAGTTATCTTTCTTTGTAGCTTAATTTTGACGGCCATATTTGGTAACCGCCAAAAACACCCCTCCTTGGCAATTTTACCTTTAGGATTGTTAGTGATGCTGGCAATGTTGGTGTATCTATACCAGTAGAAGTCAGACATTAGCCTTACATAGTAAATACATATAGTTTTTGAGCTCTGTTGTGTGAAAATCAGCATATTTAGTTATATACCGTAGTCTTTGTAAAAAGAGGAGAAATAAGTGTTAGTATGAGGGCATTTACTATAACCAGAAATCCACATGCTATGCTCAAGTTTACTTATGATTGTGATTGATGAATGAATGAACGAACGAATGAACCAACACACGAATGTACAGACGAACAAACAAAATGAATGATGGATTCAGATCATACAGCATGGATGTGCAGACTGACTGGGCTCCACACTGATTGCAAAGACACAGCAAGAATCAGTTACTGTCTACCATTATATTAACTTTGCCTCATCAGCATGTTGCCAACCCAAGTCTATACCCTTCACTTTGCAACCAGTGCAGATCATGATCAGCCTGTACATCCATACAGTCTAAGAAGATCTCCACTGTTGGAACTCGCCACATCAGAAAAAAAAAGTCAGTCCATTTCAGAAATACAGCCTGGCAAGGGTTAATCCATGATTGACAGGCTGTAACTGACGATGGATGAGTGTCATCATTGAAAGGAATTGGCATATCTATATTATTGTCATTTGGATTTGAAACAATTATGTCCATACTTTTCTTCCAAGATTCAGACATAAGAGAATAAAACAGGAATTAAATGAGCAACATTAAACTTTTTTACAGAAAATTTACTTTATGATCAATAGTTAAACGTATTTACATACGGTTTCTTGTAATAATTTTTTTAAAAACTATTTCTGCATATTTTAACTGCAATAGTTATTTTTAGCAATGAAAGTCCTATTTTGCAGACAAGGATACAAGCAAAATATGTTTAGGCTAGCATGAGTGTTTTTGTCTGTCTTGCAAACATGTCATGTTGCTGCACTGAAAGGATCTTGTATCAAATTATCCGAGAATGATTATCATACTGAAAGAATCTTATTATCGGATAATAATTATCGCTTAAAACTGTTTGCTAAATAGAATGATATGAATTTTATGTATCATCAGATTTCATCTTGCAGAAAATAGACAGGATCTCTGTCTATATTAATCTCATTAAAATCAGCTTCTTTGAGGCTTCTATTAGGTATATTCAAAAACAAACAGCGAGACACTTTAATACAAATGTATTATAGAGGAGGACCGATGAATATGATTTTAATAATACAGACTGCATTAATTAATCAACTATTAATTTGACAAAATTGTTAATTCTTTTACGCAGGTATTACTTATTAATAATTTGATCAAATAACTTCAGTAAATACCCCTATCTGTGAGTAAAGTGCTTCAGGAAGTCACCGATCTGATACTAGTGTCGGAGAGAAATGAAATATTCTTTTTGGAGCCAAGATACGGCTATTACTTTTTTCTATAGTCAGACTTTATGGCTTATATCATGCTTCAGAGGCTTGTTTTTGTTGATTATAATGCTTAAAGAAACCTTAGATTTGGCCTGAATTATTCTCTATGATAATTCTACAGAAGCACTCCAGATACTGGGCTTTTATGAATGGAATCGTGATACACTGGGTGTTTTCATTCATAAACTTACTCATTTGGAACTTGTACTGTGTGGTGCTGCGATAACCTCGCATGTCTGCTACGATATCCTTAGGCCACAGCATTAATAGTTTTCATTTTCCTAAAATAAAACTTGCTGAAAACATAAGAGCTGTGCAATTGACATAATGCGTGAACAATAACGTAAACTAATGGTGCTTCATGCTAAGTTGTTTGCTGCGTCAGTTTGTGATGCTGTGCTTTTTATAGTCGTACAGCAGCAGCTGTCTGAAGAGGAATTTAGCCCTCTGGCTTGCCGCAGCAATCATTTTCAAGTTGTACAAAATATTACCACAGTGTGAAGAAATGACTGTGATAAAAGTCTGTCAAATAATTACCTAGCATTCCCCATCATATTAAGAATGGACTTTGACCATAGGAGTTAAACACTCTGAAACTGAAACACCAATCATTTTTTGTATCACTGGTATCTGTAAAGTCTAAAATACTAGTAGAAACCCTCTCCCTAATAC
The DNA here is from genome assembly GCA_022818135.1 of Saxidomus purpurata. NCBI lineage: Eukaryota > Metazoa > Mollusca > Bivalvia > Venerida > Veneridae > Saxidomus > Saxidomus purpurata. The sequence continues at coordinate 27,611,731 of JAFMSR010000001.1, read as the reverse complement.
CCCGCACCCTTCACTCCGCCCAAATTTTTCATTAGTAGCTACAACATGCAGAAGACCATTTCTGTTTGTTAGATATTTTCCTAATATCTGCCACATGCAATATCCACAGAAAATGCTTTGAAGAAATGGAGATCAACTGTTAAATGTAATACAGATTAATTTCAATAAAATTTACAAAGACTGGTTACTGTTTTGCACTGGACCCAAGAAAATTCAAACTTCAATAGAAAAAATCTTATTTAAATAAATTATGCAACTGGGGGATTTGTAGAGCCTATTATTGTACCTAAGAGAACGTCGTTTCAATTCCTATTCTAGTAAGACACCAGCTTCTGTAACAAACCTTTTAATTTTCATGGCCTCGAAAATATTATTTAACACCATAATCCTTATTGGACATTTTCATTCATCTCAAACATAAGCCGACTTTATCTTGTTTGTAAGTTTTTAGCTGATTCATTCAATTTCATTCACAGAACTCAGGTGTGGTGTGTTGGTAGGCAAAGGTTGAAACTAAATCCTTAACTTCTGTTATTTTTAGCCTCTGGTATCTTTATTACTGTGGACCTCTTGACCCTACCTTTGGAGGCAGTTCCTTCCACCCTTGATGGAATTTTAAAGTGATAAAATCATTCATAAATTTTATTAGCAAACACAATTTCTTATCTTTCTCAAATATTTTTACTGAATGAAACGATGATAAGCATTTTCAAAAATATGGCTGCACTTTAGGTTGATGAGGTATTCTCTGACAATTATTAATTGTTTAAATGATAATATTTGATTGTAGGTATTTATTTTGGGTAAGACATGGCTGTTCTCACGTCTTGTTTGTGTCTTCAAGTGTTCCCACACACTGTGGATTGTCTTGTCATGCCCTCTATCTTTTCCTGTGCTATCTAATCATTGTCTGTTCAGTCCTGTCCTGCCCTGTTCTGTTTTGTATTATCATATTCTGTCATGTTCTGTCATGTATTGTATTATCATATTCTGTCATGTTCTGTCATGTATTGTATTATCATATTCTGTCATGTTCTGTACTATCCTATGCTGTCCTTTCTAACATGTTCCATCGCTAATAATATTTGCCTCTCCTGCCCTGTTTTGGATTCTGTCATTGCTATATCAGTCAATTATAAGTGTTTCTTTGTCCTTCTGTCACTATTTTGTCTTTTTGATTTTGTTTCATCTTCTGAAGCAATGTCCTATTTAATCCAATCCAATTTGCACAATCATCTCCAGTCCAGTCCAGGAGTCCTGTCATGTGCTATATCAGTCAAGTCTATCAGTCCGTCTTCTTGTTGTCTTGTTCTGTCACTATCCTGTCTTGTCCTGATCCTGTCCTATCTTTCTGTAAGACACAGGTCCTATCGAATGTACATCTCAATCCAACTCAGTTCAATCCAGTAATCAAGACCTTAAATGTTCTTTTCCAATAAAGTTACTTAATAAGTCCTGTCTTGTGCACATACGAAAGGTTCAGTGAGTGAACTGTACCTATACTGGGAAAACACCTGTCTTGGTTCTACAGTCAGCAAAAAGACCTTGTGTGATAAAGATATAATGACAGGAAGATAATTGAACCTAATCATTCAAGATGCAGGGTAGGAGTGGGGGGACATATTGTAAATGGTTATTTAATGCTTTGTTTGCAGCTTGTATAGAAAATCTCAGCTTAGTTCCAACTTTTGGCTCTGTCCTTTTGTTCCTTATATTGTTTGAATTCATTGTTTAGATAGAACTGTACCTGATAGTGATCCATTACAGCACCAAAGTGCTTTGACTGTCATGAAGTTAACCTCAGTGGAGTTATGCCCCTTAATAAAAGAGCTACCTGTTCACTCCTACCTGAGAAGATGTGATATGGAATGATGTGATGGGACAATAAAAGTGTGATGCAATCCTGCAGTGTACTGTGTGATAAAGTGACTCCTGTACAGTATGATGAAACATTAATAGCCACATCTGACACTGAAATAGTGAACTGAGTAAATGCATGTGCACGTTTCTCCTTTCAAAGTCTATGCAGAATTTTGAATAATACAGTATTGTTTGTAAAAATAGATTTATAAATATTTTGTCAGATTTACAGTATGACAGAAAGCAGATAAGCCTTATGGCTTTTTGCTTCTCTGTAAAACAACAGAATGTCTGTACTGAAGAAGTTTTTGTGTTGTTCTTTTATCAGAAGCAGCAAAATCCAAAGATTTGCAAGACTGATAAATTTCTTTCACAGTTTACAAGGCATTTAGTTCTGTAGCTGATTTTAAAAGGTCAAACGGGACTTACATGCAAGCTATTTTAAACATTATGTGACAATTCAAAAGAATGGGAAATAAGGTGTCAGTGTGGCTAAAAGACAGGAAGATGAACAGACAGAAAACTGATCCCTTACACAGATAATCTATTGAAATTGCTTATTTGTAAATTTACAAATTACCTATACTGCAATATAAAGGCGCTGCAGTGCTTCTGAAAAGTGCTTGATTCTCCAGTATCAATTGGGCTGAGTTGCACTCAGGGAAGATAACAATATAACTAAAGAATGAAAACATGCAAAAACTTACAAAAAGCAGCCACAAGAGTTACAGTACCTGAAATGTTTACTGACCATGAAGTTACAAATTTGCATACAGATTCATAAAACAACAAAGATTTGTGGTTTGGTGACAGGTTTTATAAAGAACTGTGGTAATGTGATGATGAATGTTGCTGGTGAGGTGGATGAAAAAAAAGTTTCAACCTTTAGCCTCCTTTGGGTTCACCGCCATTTTGGTGCCTCTCTTCCCTGCAAAATTCAAATTAGCATACATGTACTTGAACAGTAGAACATTTTAGCTGAAAGAAATAAATACCTCTAGTATTGTATTAAAACATGCAAACTATATGGAAACAATAACTAATTACCCGCTGCCAAGAACATATGAATAGAATACAGTGGCTACTTCATTGTAAAGAACATATGAATGGAATACTGTGACTATACCTAGTGGTCAAGAACATATCAGTAAAATACAGTGGCTACCTAGTGATCTAGAACATATCAATAGAATACAGTGACTACCTAGTGATCTACAACATATCAATAGAATACAGTGGCATTCTAGTTGTCAATAACATATCAACAGAATCTTGTGGTCAAGAACATACCAAAAGAATTTCAGAGAACAGTATGCCAAAATGTCTGTTTCTGAAATACATGCCTCTCAGTTTTTGAAATCCAAATCAGATCGACAATTTATTCCCTATCTCTTTTATCTGATATTCAAAGAACCTGATCTAAGAATACCTGTAACCATAAAAAAAAATGTCATTTTGAACTACATGACAATAATTATTATATCAAAGGAAAATCAAACAGAAAATTATATCAAAGCAATGTAATTAATTACTCTACATAGTTTCTCTTCAAAACGTCACTGGGATTTTTCCGTGTCTTCTTGATACCCAGTTTTGAATAATCGGCTTTTAATTTGAATGACAGAGAGAGCTAATGAATGCTGTTATAGGCGGAGAAATAACATGGCTGACACAATAAAGCACGTCGAGTAATTGAAGATGCTGAATTGAATACTAATTTCAATACGTGATCGTGGAATGAATATTAAAAAAAAAATTCCCGTCAATTCCTAGAAAATCCGTACTGTTACAAATTTGCTTTACATGAACTTAATGCACCAGCTTCGATTTTCGTTTCAATAACAAAGATTCAAAGGCAAATCGACAAGTGCATTGCAGTGGTATTCATCAAAAATGCAACATTTCACATGTGAATAATAAAACAATTAATACGCAACAAAATTCAATATCACTCAAAGGGGAGCAGGGACTTTCACATTAATAGTAACTATATTTCAGCCACTTAACAGAACTATCCTCCAATGAACCAGAAAATCAATATAAAATCTGCTGATGCTAGTTCTTTTGTGCTAGCTAATTACTACAGCAATACTTGAGCCCATATCGACCCCCGGGCACCAATCCCACCCAAATCAAAGATAGCAGTTTAGAAATTAAAATACCAAGGTTGTGTGCAAGTTAATGATAACCTAAACAAAGTTCATAATGTAATGGTCACAACACCAGAACTGTTGTTAAAGCTGAATGACACAGAAATATACTTACAGAAAAATGTTCAGGAACTGACAATTTTTACAATTTGAATACAAGGGTCATAGGTTCTGCATTAAAGGCATTTGAACAGTAAGGTTTGTTACCTGTCAGATACATGGACGTTGCCACTTTAGGACAGTATCTTCATACTTCAGTTAACTGAATGAACAGACTGACGGACCAGAAAATTACATTGGCTTCTATTCTCTTTCAGAAAGGCACACAGTTTAATAACAGTTATTTGTTCAAACATATATAACTCTACATTGAACACTCAAAAATGAATTCATTTGAATAATTTATTCAAATGAATAAGTGAACTGTTACAGAGGACACCTTGTTGTTTGTTACCATTTTAATTGACACATCCAATGGTGTAAAAAAAGACAACATACACCATGATACAATAACAATAAGCAAATCTTGGTATACACTTGCTTAGGTTATCATTTATATATCAACATCCTTGCCTATCTCAATATATGCTACTTTTTGGTAATAGAATTTTATAAAGACAGTGTCCTCTTTTAAGGCATCAGTAACAGGTAAACATGCTGTATTTCAACATGGCATTACAACCATCTTAAACCCCAGTTCTTTGCTGAGAAATCTTCCTGACGAAGTTGAAGATGAAACAGAAACTTTAGCTGCCACATAATTTCACAATTTACTATCAAAGTCAACTGCACCTTCTGCAAAACTGTTCATGCACCTATGAAGAGCTCTAAACTGTTAACTTTTGCACCTTGTCTATTTCATACAAGAAATAATTCCTAAAAGTCACTCCAATAAAACAGATCAATGGAGACTAGAAGGTGAAGATAGTATGAACCTCCCAGAACCAGATGCCTAATTGCTAATTGCTTCAGTAGAGGAATTGCATTAAAGGCTGCACACTGAAATCAAGTCCAATAATTCTATGTAATAGTTATTGGATTAAAAATGCTTCATATTTTACATATCTTGTTTCCTTTGATAAATTTTGATGGAAAACATGCTGTAATACAGGCGAGTTTTTATGGCGGGCAATACTATTAAACAGTTGGTGATAAATGAGTTTTTGATTTAGATGTTTCAAGTCTAGTAAATTTCACATAACTGACTGATACACTGAATGTTTTCTTTAGAGTTATTTATTGTCTTATCATATTAACCTAAATGAGCTTGAGATTACAAAAAACCAGTCAAATATTCCGAGGCTTCTGATTGGCAGGAAGTGAGCCCAATTTCAAAACTGACAAATCAGAGGCAAGATATTTTAGACAGGATACTCAAAAAGTATTTTCTTTATTTCAGGCCCTTGCCTTTCTCTTTTTCTTTAATATCTTGTAGTTAATATATGCCCAGAATATATAGTTCTGTTTGAGAAATCATTGCACAAGCATGTTACATACAAACAACAAGAGGCCCAAAAGGGCCAGTATCGCACTATTGGACTGACTGGACTGCTCAGAGTAAGTTTTGTGAAAATCTTTTTGTATGTTATCAGGAAAAGCTAACAGAGGTCACTGTGACCTTGACCTTGACCCACTGACCCCAAAAACAGTAAGGCTCGTCAACTCAGTAAGACCAACCATCCTATGAAATTTCAAGACTGTTTTTGATAATCAGATCGGAAAATGATTTTCAAAGTTCAGGTACTTTGTCCAGTAGAGCTTAAAATTGGTGGAAGTCTCTTAAGCCATTGTTTTTGAGTTCAAATTAATTTTATATAAAGACCTCAGACAAACTAACTAAAACCATCTGCGCTCTTGCTTCCAATTCTCTTTAGAACAGCAGTCAAGACAAAAACAGGATGAGAAAATAACATTTGTGACTATAAAATATTTTATTCTGTCTTTGCACTGTTTCACAAAGCAATTGACTGGACAAAACAAATTTATCACTATAGGTAGTCCTAACAATTATGAGTATGAGAATTCTTTGAAAAGTCTCGTAGGCAACATTTTTCCCAGCATGTTCCAACTTCTAAATTCCCATAGACGGACAATTTGCTGAGCATTATTAATGGGTGAGGGCAGACAAGGATTATTTTCTATGAGACAATGCACACTCTTCAAATATTTACATTTGTGGAATTGCTTCCTCCCCGTTGCTAAATTGCCTGGTTAAAGTTTCACCATTGATCATGCAAACACAAAGTACAAAATCAGTCCATGTAAAGATTTCTAGTGAGCATTTGAATAGTTTGAACATAGTTTGTTTGAAAGGATTTTAGATTGGTTCAATAATGCCAATAAAATCTAATAAGTAGAATACCAGCGTAACAAAGATTTACACATGATATCAGCCATCTTGGAACCTCTACTTCCGAAAAAAATTGTATTTAGAACAAAATAATTCAATTTCTCTCAGCGTGGAATACAAATGGCATGAAAATCTGAATAAGTACTGGTTAACATCAAGGCCTAGAATCGGTACGCTTCTCATCAAGACCAGTCTAGCATCTCTGGCTTCTGATTGGTAAGTTTTTAAAAAAACGGCCAATCAGATCTCAGAGATTTTAAACCCACTAGATTTTAGACTGGTATGATTCAGAATAGAGCAACTGTAAGTTTTAAGGCTATTCTCTTTTAGAACTGACCATCGTTCAGAACAAACCAAACAAAAGTTAGAAATTTTAGACTGGTTTCAGAGAAAACTCTGTGCTAAAATCTGAGACTGCTACCCAGATTAGTTCTAATGAGTTTTGAGGTAATTAACTATGTGTTAAGTTTATCAAATGTTTGGACAGGCAGTTCCTGTTACAAGATCTAAGTGGGGTCCCGTTTGTACAGAATCCAAGTTTCTTGTACAAGAATGTTCTTGTAAACACCCACATTTGAGCAACTTTGGCAGAATTTGGACATAATAGGATAATTTTCTTGCACGAGAATAGAGCCGTTCTATTTTTTCACAATTTCTTGGTGTCAAATTACTGATAAGAAGTGTTTAATGGGAAAAACAGGTGTGGGAGAGGTAATTCAGGTACATTTTTTTAAATTTTGTACACAATGGCTTGGTCAAAGGACAAAGTTGACCAACTGATCAATTATACCAAAAAAAGAACATTAATATGATACAAGTGCAAAGTACTACACACTGAACAAAAAAGAGAGTTTTTAAGATGAAATTAAAAGCCATTTTAATATGTTTGGTCATTCAATAAAGATTTTCTCGATAAGAACACTTAAGCATTTTTAAAAACATAATCCATAATTTCATATTTTCTAAAAAATCAGAAACTCGCCTGCATGCTAAAGACAATATTATGGCTGAAGACATCTCCCGCTATTTTGTGATTAATGTCAAAGCAATTCTTGCTAGATCTTGTGTAGAAAAATTTCTTGTACAAGTCATAACTTTGCCTTATCTTAATGTCTTGTACAAGAAACTTGTTGTATGTAAACGAAGCCTAATACATTGGTTTAATTGTGAACATCATAAACATTGGAACAGCAATTTTCAGCAGTATTTCTTTTCTCTTATTTGTAAGCAACCATATATTTGTCTAGAGCATATTGAAGGGGTTTGGGTTCATATCTTAAGGCATTCTTGTAATAATACATACGTCAAAGACAGTGCCATTCCGCTGGGATTGCTTGGTGTAAGAAAATATATTGTAATGTTAATATCTGGGAACATCTGTAGCGATCTCATCAAGGTCCAGTTCATCGATAAAAAGCGTCAAAAATCAAAGTATGGATCAACACAACATGAGAATCCCTCTCAAGGATAAAAAAGATTGTTTTGTAACAAGCTGAAACCAGAGTTCTGAAAATCAAATATTTACCTAAGACGGTTTTACTCAGATCAATGTAACTGGCATTATTCTGGGAATTAGTTATTTTCATCATTTGTTGAGATTTTGATTCGGCTTCTGCAGAATGTGTTGAAGATCTAAGAAAATTCACTAAAATATTCTTATAAAATGATAGCGGCTCGATTTCTAGTTATATCAGAACAGTGGAACAGCAAGTGTGTTTCTTTTCTTTTACAAGCCATGATATTTTTGACAAGAGAATTTTGGGATTCAAAACTGTGACCTCTCACTCCAAATGCATATATTCTAATACATGTACCACTAAATCAAAGAGAATTATGTTCCGTATGTAAATACTTCCAAAGGAACTAAAAAAAGATTATTATTTATTATGTACAAAATGTATCTTACACTGAAAAAAACATTTACCTATGATTTAAAAATGATAATAGAAAAATATCAGCAATAAAATAACTTTTTCAGACATTATTTGATTAATCGGTACCCAAGCGCATCAGGTTTATAGTTTACAGGGCACAAATCAGCCATGTTTATGGAATTTAGAGCAATATTCACAGTAGCTACATTTATGAATGAACATACTTAAACACTCATTCTGCAGCTTGATTAGAAAAGCAGCTTAGAAACACTGTTTTTACAGTGCTTTATCTGAATCAAACGTCTCTGATGATGTATAGATGCTACAACTAGAGCCATCACTAAATCTGAATCTGAACTTTTATCCCGATTGCTCACAGTGATTCTGTCTTTGCGACCAGTGCAGATCATGATCAGCTGGCACATTGAGAACTCCTTAGTATTATTATTACTGTCGAAACTGGAAGATAGGAGGTCCATCAGAAATTTTAGAGGGGTAAGGGCCAATACTTTCACATACAACATTGGTCTGACCCAGGAGTATGACCAGTGTAGACTGGTACAAACCATTGACCACTAAATGTGACCTTGACCTTAGACACAGCAGGGTATGGGTCTTGTGTTGGACAATACCGTCTGCTAATGGTTCTTTTTTTGGTGTCAAAATATTTAAAATATTTTCATAATGTACCAACTGGACAGACACGTATGACTCCCTAATTTATTTTTTGGTCCCCCCCTATATTAGTCGATGAAGTCGGGGAGTAATAAACATCCTGAACAAACCGTTACCATCATTGACCGGGATTTCATAATTCTCGAGGGAAATCACTGAACCCGCCCCGCAGAAGATTCAACACTTTAGACCGATAATCAATGTTTCGCTAAAATTGAAAACTTACTCACAGAAGTTTTATTGACAGTACAATTCCTTCTATGGTGGGAAAATGTAATTTAAATTTAACATAGCATAACACCCAAATTGTTTCTGCAAGTGCAGACATTTATTTAACGTAAGACGAAAAAGTAAAACTTATTGTACTACAGAGCAATTGCCTTATAAAATAAATTGCAGGGGATCCATTCTGCTGTCTGCATTGTACACAAGTCTGGTAACATTTTGCTACATAATATAGATGAAGCTTGCTTCAACTCTTTCCCTGCTGGTTGCAAGTAATTCTGCCTTTGTGATGAGTGAAGATCATGATCAGCATGCATCCATGTCATCTGATCATGGTCTACAGTGACCACTTATGCATTAGGGCTCATATAGCTGCCCTTCACAGAGAAACCTGGTCAAAATCAGTACCACCAAGGTTTCTAGTCAAGGAGGTTTCTAATCAAGAAGGCTTGTAGTCAAGGAGGTTTCTAATCAAGGAGGTTTGTAGTCAAGGAGGTTTCTAGTTCATTAAATTTCTAGTCAAGTGGTTTCTAGTCAAGGAGGTTTGTAGTCAAGGAGGTTTCTAGTCCATTCAATTTCTAGTCAAGAAGGTTTGTAGTCAAGGAGATTTGTAGTCAAGGAGGTTTCTAGTCAAGGAAGCTTCTAATTTATTAAATTTCTAGTCAAGGAGGTTTCTAGTCCATTAAATTTCTAGTCAAGGAGGGTTCTAGTCCATTAAATTTCTAGTCAGGGAGGGTTCTAGTCCATTAAATTTCTAGTGAAGGAGGTTTCTAGTCCATTAAATTTCTAGTCAAAGAGGTTTCTAGTCCATTAAATTTCTAGTCAAGGTTTCTAGTGAAGGAGGTTTCTAGTCAAGGTTTCTAGTCCATTAAATTTCTAGTCAAGATGGTTTCTAGTCAAGGTTTCTAGTGAAGGAGGTTTCTAGTCAAGGTTTCTAGTCCATTAAATTTCTAGTCAAGGAGGTTTCTAGTCAAGGTTTCTAGTCAAGGAGGTTTCTAGTCAAATAGGTTTCTAGTCAAGAATATATCTGGTCAAAGTTTCTAGTCAAGGAGGTTTCTAGTCAAGGAGGTTTCTAGTCAAAGGGTTTCAAGTCGCCTTCGTGTAGTGGTAGGTTGTTCGTCCCAGGATCAAAGGGTCCTAGGTTCAATCCTCACCAGTTCCCAAGTAGGCATAATGTCCTTAAGCAAGACGACATATAATTCCATGCTTCTCTCTCTTTGATGGTTCATTCCATTTGGAGTGCTTAATATAAAGTTGTAAGAACTTGTTTGGCAACTGAGAATAAATAGTTAACAAATAGACATAGATTTATATTTCATTCTTGCGTGTCAAACTTGAATTTTCCTAAACAGTTCTAATTATAGACGGACTCAAATTATTTGCATCCTTTAATATCAAAAATAGCATTTACGTGATATCATAGCATGCCTGCTTCATTGATGAAAATATAGATTTGTAATTATTTGTCTAAAGTTATGTGGCTTTTAGTTAAATTGGTCACCAATCTCAGGTAGGATTTTAAGGCCATCTATTACACTTAACGAATATGTGTAACAGATACAAGTACATAATCTCTACACAGTGCAACATACGTAACATGTTCATGTACATGATGATACCTCCATAGAAATAGTATCACCTTGAAATACTTGCAATACCTACAGTTTATCCATGAAAATGAAGGGGTAAAGTTTCAAACTAAAGCAGGAGTAAGTTCTGAAATAGTCAACTGGTGAAGTTGCAAACTTGTTAAATGCCTCCCTGTATGGTGCCTGGCGTTATAAAGGAACATAGACAAAACCAGAATGTTCTAAACAAGAAGGGTTGTAAGTCAGCAAATGGCCGATGCTTTACAAAGGTAACCAGTATACCGTCTGTAAATTGGGTAATTTTCCTGTGATGAAAATTTCGCGATTTGTGTGCAGACGGAATGATTTATTTCGCAAATCTTATATTTGCGAAAGGATATTTCTGGGATAGCAAATCAATATGAAATGAATCTTCTGCAAGATTTCGAAATTAGTGAAATCGGAAATAGCGAAAATTAAATCAATGCAAATATTACTCAACTTACAGTAAATGTCTCTCGTTCCTTCCTCTCTTCAATCGAGACATGCATTTTTGTTTGGCTAGCATGTACATGTACAGTCATTCACAGTTTTCTTTGAAGAAATAGTGTCATGAATTATTTAATAGGGAAAGAGTTTGTTTCTGAACAGATTTTTGATAAATGTGTACTAAAGGAAAATTATATATTTAAAGATTTCAAGATACAGACTTTCGTTTTTAAAGTATGTCCTGTCAGCCGTCTTAGAAGATTGCAGCTAACACTTCATAGGTTCTTTCGTGTGGAGTGGATGTGCTATCAGTGAATATGGAAATTTTCCTCTCATGTTATGATTATTGTAGTCAGACGTATAATTTTCATCTCATCCATGTCATCTCATTTGCGAGACTGGGCAAGATGGATTACAGATTCTGCGATTTCTGCTGATTTCTGCGTCTTGCACATCTTGCTGTTAAAGGATATTTAGTCTGGGATTAACAAATGGACATCTGCAATCGATGAAGCAGAATAGAGATAAGAAAAAAATTTCAGTCAAATGAACAGTTATATTTCTTAAGAATATCAGCGGCATATAAAGTCAGATGTGTGAGAATGAACAATTGTGATCATGTAGCCATTACATGCTTCAGTTTTAAGTCTGTATTCTATTTTTATCCTTCCACGCAGAATGTCACGTCTCTTTTACACCTCATCAAGGCTATGATTTGTACTTTTGGTATAAATGGCAGTGAAACATTTCGTAGTCAAGCTGCCAAAAAAATGAATGCCCTACTTTTCTCTTGTAGAGCAATACTCATAATATTTTCTTATTAATTATGACTGTTCGTGACATTTGTGGCAACCAATCAATGAATGCCTGACTCAAAACTTTCTTCCTTTCTAGGAAAGCTGAGTAATGGCATAGGATGAAACACAAATCATTTACTAGATTTATTTATCTATATAATACTATCTGTATGTGAGAAGTCCCAGTAGCAATTGGTCAAGGTCAGAACCAGGCATTCAGATATGGAAGGTCTGGAAACCATTTCATGAACATGGTCAAAAGCACAGCAAACGTCTGCAAAGAACTGTGTATTAGAAGGACCACAAGTGACTAAGGTCTGATATTGTAGAAATAGTTTAAAACAGTGACACATCCTTGAGAACATAAATCTGACTAGACGAAATTTTTGGACATGGTCCAGAATAGAAGTATTTTTATTGGAAGCATTGATAGAATGTGTCAGATCACTGTCGAATTCTATCTCCACTTGTGTATCTTTGTACAAATTCTGCATTTGCTCCCTCAATACCCCTACCTTGAAATCAGTTGTAGAAAATGTCCTTTCCGCTTTTCCTCTACATAAATGATCAACTGAAGAAATGAATAACATATCCACCAACTACCACCATGGTTTCAACAGTTCTTCACACTATGACCACATAAAGAATTTCCCAGAGGTGTTGTTAAGCCAAATTGCTTGCTGCAGTAAAGCTTGGGCGTTAAAATAGAACCAAGTCTGACGAATGATAGCGAGAAGATATTTAGTCGGCAGTCATTTAACATTTATGACTCTATTTGCTAGTAGACCTAGTTTCCATTTTCGTTCCACCACTGCTTTGCGACTGTACAAGATTACTAGGCATTTATTCACCTTGTTGCTTTAAAATAAATAATATGTCAACATAAGCACTAAACGGCACTTTGATCCGCAGAAGAGAAAACTACATCAGGACGCAGACAAATTACGAGGATAAAAATACGTTCATAGGCAAAGGAAGTCAAAATTAGCCTAGCCTGGTCACGATAACACTACTACTAAGCTACCAGATGTAGGTCTGAAAAAAGAAGTTATAATTTCAGGTTTTTTTTAGAATGCAGCGAGCTCTTAAGTACGTATTAAAGTAATAAACAAAAAATGTCTAGGATTATATTCATCAACTTTTAGAACAGTGAGATTCAGTAACCAATGGTATTGAGTTAACAGGATTTCAGGTATTTTGTAACTAAATGCAGTCTGGACACACAGAACTACAAGAGGTGCAGATAAACAAAACTACAAGCCTTGAAGGCAGACAAAAGTGCATTGAGCAGTGCAGAAATACAAACTACAACAATTTTGAGGACAAAAAAACCTACACATACTGAGGATGAACAAAACAAAAAAAAAGGGCTGCAGGCAAACAAAATGCATGAAATACTACAAGCACTGTAAATGGACAACTACAAATAAAAAACAAACAAAAACTACAAATACCAAGGACAAAAACAGAAATACAAGTTCTTCTAAACCCAGTTCTGTTAGCTGAAATGATACCAGTAGGAGCAAATATCTTTGCAAAGTTTCCAATAATCTGATCAGACTTTCTTTCAAATCAATCGAGATTCCAGTCATATTTAGTGAACAATATTCAGTGCAACTGAATTGACAGGTCTGCTATAGGAAACTTTTAAAGCATTCATTAGTTTTCCCTAATTTACTATAAAACCTTTTCTAAATTGCTAGTTTGTGAAGGAAGAAGACAATTTCCAGTCCCATCTTACAACTAATCATATAAATAAAGATAGATGCTCTTCAAAGGAGGAAAGAAAACTCAATACTGGATTTTTATACTTACTAAGCAAGTTGATCTGTTCAGAAATCTACAACAATTCTCTTTTTAAAAAGTACAACACTGCAGACCATTAACAGAAGCCACCAGGGAAAATTCATTGAGAAGATATTTCTAAATTAATGAATTTACATAATTTACCAGGCAATGTAACTGTACACATATTTGTATTATCTGTACATCAATACATGTATGACCACTCAAAACATATACACCCACTCAAAACATAATAATAAGACACCACCACCCAAAACATACCAAAACAAGGGATGTTCCAAAAATAATTTGTATATTTGATTGTTTGCTAAAAGAGTTGCATGCTAAGTTCTGACACGAAATTCCTGCACACATATCATTCTGTTAAATATGTTGTTATTTTCATTGCTGTTACCTGATATGTTTTTAACATGGCTTGTGACCCTTATCAAGGGTTTAGTACAAAACATTTTAAATCCTTTATTTCCTGCATTTTACCACTGTACCATTGTGCCAACCCCTTGATACGAAAATGATTTTTAGCTAGTCATTCTAAGTACCATATCAGTTGTAAACGTGGGTTTTGCAAAATCTTGATGATAAAAACATTCAGATAAAAGTTTCTTTAAAAATTTGAATATATTCAGGTCTTTTGACCCCTTATTGGGACCTTGACCCAGTGAGCTTAAGATATAAGATCTGTAATTCATCTTGATGATTCAACATTTTAATCTCGACAATCTTCTTAGTTGCATAGGAGATACAAAGTGGTTAAGTTTTCAGTGCAACCTTGATTTGAGCCCGCCAAGTTGGACCTAAACTGATATCTCCCAAATAGCGATTTTTCCAATAAATACACCTGTACTAAGCAACATCTTAATGCAACCCCTGGCTGGATGAACAGGAAATGTACACAACATATCTTAATGCCATGGCTGTTCCAACATGCAATTTTCTCAGTGAAGCAATCACTTTTTCCTTGACAGATACCAAATAACTATGAGGTTTATAAAGAACTTACAGACTCTCCCTGCAAAACTCTCCATAGTTATATTAATGGTTAAGTACTGGTCTGTATACAGAGATGAAAACAGAAAGAACTATAAGGCTACTCAACACTATTAATGTCATTGCTGGTGCAAAGCATTTCTAACTGCACAATAATTAGTGTTTCATTAGTTTTGCCTGATTGTGATAATGTTGAGCATTTTATGTGTCCAGAAAGTGTTCAGTTGCCTAAGTAAATTTAACTGACAGATAAACAAATATCACCAAGATCAGAGTTGAAACATGCAGAACTATTGTTAGGAATTTCCAAATGCATTGTGACTAATGTTGGCAACAACAGTAAATGTTGAGAGTAAGGATTTCAGTTTAGGACCCA
Source organism: Saxidomus purpurata (assembly GCA_022818135.1). NCBI lineage: Eukaryota > Metazoa > Mollusca > Bivalvia > Venerida > Veneridae > Saxidomus > Saxidomus purpurata. The sequence continues at coordinate 27,596,574 of JAFMSR010000001.1, read as the reverse complement.
TCTTTGAGCTCACAACAGTTAAACTGCCTGATTAAAAAGATAGGAAAGTCCATAGAGGAACAAATGTTGACTGTCTACAAAATGTCAGAAAGTACTGAAAAGTTCACACTCCATGAGTCTGTTAAACTGTCAAATATATAAGTAAAACATTTTTGCGACCAAAAAATACACATAATCATGCATATAAATTATTGCTTACTCCACAGCGTGACCCTAAAAACTATCATTGGCTGTTTTATAGGCTTTTTTACATTTTCCATTACTTTGGTTAACTGATTCCAAGTACTAAAGCCGTCTAATTAATTTCCACCCACTGTGCATGCTCTATGGAGAGGTTGTTTGGATGGGTTTTTTTTTGTGGGACATAATGTAGCTTACATTTTGAAAGATTGATCTAATTTGGTACAGTTAGGTGCCAGGATGCTTTGGGCAGAGTCTGATGAAATCATCGATAGCCTTATAAAATGTCCCGCAGTATAAAAGCAATTTGTAAATTACAGAGTCGGATCTAGATTTCTTACTGTATGTTCTGTATTATACTCCTTGAGTAGAGTAAGGGGTCAAAGGTAAATAGCATACAGTTAAACCTGTGTTATAGAAAACCCTCTGAGTGGAGACCATCCCGTGAAAAAAAAAGACCGGAGGAGAGAATTTCTTTAACTTTGGCTTTAACTTTCCTTTCAGCAATATTTCAGTTTAGTTTGGTTAAGTATGGATGAGCATTTAACGTTTTCATTTTTCCCGGAAAAGTCCAGAGCTAGACTCCTATCGTTCATAAGAAACAGCCATTGTCGCATTGAACGTCGCTTTGAAAGCCACTGGCTCTGATGGTTCTCAATCAGTAGAGTTAGCGATTACAAGACAATGACCTTAACGACTCGACCATAGTCGCAGGTCAAGACCAGACCGACATGTCTCAATGAAACAGCTGACTTCAACATGGCCCCAATTTCAGTTATAAATACCTTTTAACAGATGAAACTTAATGACAACACTTCCTTTCCGGCATAGTGGGAGAAATAACATCACTTCATCAATCAAGTATAAATTGATACTAATTAACAGGCCTATAATTATTTTATCAATGATGGAATTTCCACGCTAGAATTAAAGAGTATAGATTTCAATCACAACCCATCTACACTAGCTGGTGCACAGTTTTATTACAGTGAAAGTGTAAATCAATTATTAATTACTTACACAATCTGATTGCAAACACTTAATTACATAGAACACATGAATCGGTCTACCAGGAAATATTGTAGAAGAAGTCAATGAGAATCGGAAATAATGAACATACACTTTTCATGTTTGTTGATTAGCACCTACATTTTTCGATCTGTTTTTTTTCCCCATGATAATTAATTGGATTCTTTGATATATTTTTGTGACTTCTTGTTAGCATGATTTTTTTAAACCTGGAAAAAGGAGCACTATCAGAATCTTTACAAATCTGATAATGAGGGCATGGGTTATAATAAGTGCAAAATGAAAGTGGAAAAATGTTTTTAATCAATTAAAAGCCTATGCCATACAGAAGACAGGTGTTTTATATGTGCAGTGTGAAGAAGATATGTTTATCAACATCTTTTAAAGAGTAAGCACAGACCAGAAAAATTGACAATTTTTTATAAATACTAGCAGAAATCGACAGACCCCGCCCAAATCCTTTTTGACCAGACCATTTGAAATCATAACCAAATGTATGGAGTGAACAAATATTGATTGTTCGCTGCAAAACCTTCCATTGATTTCAGAATGTGACACTGACCTTCACACAGGGAGCAGCATGCCTTGTGCATTAAATGCCATTTCAATCACTTTACATGTTACAGATTCTGACAAAGTTTCTAAACAAAGCTCATACACCCCATGCCATATTATGCGTAAGTGTTTGAAGGAAATAATTAGCATCACAATAAAATTCATTAAACAAATAACAAGCAAGGAGTAAGAATGCAAATCAGAATGCAAATCAGAATGCAAATCAGGGTTAAGAGAAATAACTTTGCTATGATACAGGAAAAACAACTATAAAATGTGCTGCCACATTATTTCAAATGAGTTTTTTACAGTGCCAGCTGCTAAAAAGTTAACTAGCAAAAATAGGCGAGCGTCTGCATTATTTTATATATATATATATATATATATATATATATATAATTTTCTATGCTTTTTAAGTTCATAATAATCAGTTGTGTGTGAAAGTGACTATAAGACAGCTGCTGCTGGTCTTTATTGGAACAAATTTTCAGGATAAAGAACCAAACCCTAATATAATTTCATGTCTTGCACTCTGCCAATTTGAGAATTTATAGCAAATAAGAGTGCCAAACTGTCACAATATATGCCTGTCAGCGGACAATTCTAAATTGTTCCAATTTTGGCAATTAAAGGGCAATAACTCTAGAGTAACTGGAGCGATTTGGCTGGCTGTTGAACTTGGCTGAGATAGTAGACGAATCAACATTCAAAGCAAGTTTAGTGAAGATTGGTTAGAGACCGGACAACTTGAAAGTTTCCAATTTTGGAATTTAAAGAGCAATAATTCTGGAGTGATTTAACCAACTTGGCCAAGATACTATGCATATAAACATTTAGACCAAGTTTCGTGAAATTTCGATGAGGGTTATGGAAGTTAGAGAGCTGTTTGTGTATATATATTAACTTGTATAAACAAACACGCAAATGAACTCCTCTGCAGCTCAGTCATATAAAACCGCTGCACTTTAAGATCTCAAGGCTGAATGTTTGAATCCCACTGGAGACATCATTCATCCTCAACAGAGAAATCCAAATCATTAATAATAATAATTATGAGCACTTAAACATTCTGTGGGGATAACAACATAACTAAATCATTAATCAAAATGATTATGACAAGTCGTTAAGGCACTTAAACACGCTGCGGTCTGTGAGATGCTTACTCTAGCGGAACTCACAATCCACAGTCAAACATGTTTTTCTTATCGCATTTTCAGAAGCTTTCATGAAATTAGTGATTACTTGCTTCATAAATATTTCAATGAGGCAGAAGACGTTTTTTCCTCTTCTGCAACACAGCTATTGATTACTTCTGGTCTTATTTATTTGAACTATTTCACAGATACACAGGAAGTATCATCATTGAAGCTGCATGATTCAAGGCTAAGTCTATAAAGCTTCAGCAGGTCTATAAGTACATCTAAGCACTATTTCTATGTAATAATACCATCATATTATTCATGTGAAAGCAACACATTTTCAGGAAAAGTTTGATCTATTTTTATGTATAAGGATAAGAGAAAAATTCATATAAAAAATTTCTACATTGTGACCTAATTTTCACTAAAACTGACCTACTTTGGACAAATCTGGTAAAGGTCAAGGACACCATAAAGGTCAGAGAATCTTTCTTGTAATAGTTCACTATTACCTGTGGATCAGATGGCAGAGAAACTTCATTCTGACAGCACACTAAAGCCTGTGGCTCAGGTGATAGCAAGAAATAATTAGTTAATGTTTCTCCTTGTAAGGATGGAGTAATTGCCATTGGAAAGCAACATTAACTCCTTATCAGTGATGGAAAATACTTTGTCATTTAGAAGCCATCCAATTAGAACAGCCATCTGAAAACATCTGAGTACTTAATCAGCATCCCAGATAGTGGTTCGCAACTTTTTTGAAAAAAAAATTTTAAAAAATTTTTTGGGGGTAGGAGAATGTTAATCAGTAAATTGAAGAAACATTGTCTTGAACAATCTCACCTAACAACAGCCCTGGCATTTACAAGATCACTTGTGTAAAATCCACCTTCAACATCTCCGTTGTTATGTCCATGTAAAATGCCCTTTTCACTACTTATATTACAGTTTCCATTTCATTTACTTTTCCATTAGTAATATTCCCTAGAAAGTCTTAAGATTGCTCCTTAATTTTAAGAAAGACAAATACTGTAGTACTTCTATTTAATGCACCCAGGAACATTATTTTAACAATAATGAGACTATAAGTATAAAATGGCAATGCAAATTGATGCCATTCTTGTATTTACTATGAATAAATAGTAACTAAAATTAATAGAATTACTTTGAACCATGATGGTTTTCTAAGCACTATATATTTTCCATAAGTAATTATAAAAATTACCAGCATCTTTATGAAACATAATGGATTTCTCATATTTCCATAAGTAATAATAAAGTTATAGTGGCTTTCCATATTTTCCAGAGTAATAAAAAAGTTATGAGCATCTTTATGAAACATATAGCTTTCTAATACTTTCCATGAGTAATAATAAAAGTTATAAGCATCTTTAAGAAACACAATGGCTTTCCCATATTTTCCATGAGTAATTAAAAAGTTATGAGCATCGATATGAAACATAATGGCTTTCTTACATATTTTCCATGAGTGATACTATAAAGTTAAAGCATAATCTATCTAATTTTATATTTTCCATGAGAAATAATAGGGCCACATTGTTTATTTATAAGTATTCAGCACAATCTGAAGGTGACTATGAGTTCTAGAATACTTTTATGTTGCCATACGAAAATCTACATTTTACATTTACAGCTGAACGGATTTCATTATCTTCTACCATTTTTCATAGATCTACTTTGGTTTAGAGATTATTTCGATCATGTCATTCCCCACCCTGAACTAGCATGTCTATGAAACATATGGCTAATGCTTTGCAAAGGTTACACTTTCCCTAAGTAGACATAAGAGCAAGTCTTTATAATATACTAAATGCCTCTTCTCTCTGTAGACATCATGCATCCAATCAGCTAACCAATTAGCACTTTGCCTGGTACTGAAAAAATCAAAGCAACAGGTTGCATTTATTCGCTGATCAAAGATGTGAAAATGAAATTGACATATCATAAGCTTAATTAAATAAAGTAGTAGCAATGAGTGAAGACTTGGTTAAGGGATGGGGGGGGGGGATCTTTTGAAGTGTAGTTATATAACTGCATGCAGACAATTACACCACTAAAGCAGAGATCAATAATTTGTTCATCCAATAAATCAATCTAGGAGAAATATTTTTAGAACAGGATGAAATTAAACAACAGTCAGGATAATGGGTATCAATTTTTATGCCATTCGTTGTGTCAAGCTGTTCCTCCACAGAGTTTGCTGTAAAAATGAGTTTGACTTCAAAAACTCTGTTATTAAAGTGTCAATGAATTAGTTTTGTGACATCTGAAAAAAATAATAAACATGATAGAATATATAGCAGTTAAATGGAAATATCCACCATTTTGTCAAAAAGCCCATGACAGTAATGAAGAACTTATTTGCTAATTTCGTAATTTGCAGAAAACTGGATTCTGAGAATGTAACAAAAATAAGTTATACACTAAAATCAGTTAATTTACAGTATTCAGTTGCGAGTACAGAAGAGTAGAAGATGTTCATACAAGCAGAATGAAACCTTAAATATACAGACAAACTCCTTTTATCTGATGAGAAAGTGAGAAGAGATAAAGTGAGATAAAGTGATTGCGATAAAAAAGCTGTCTATGTCTTGAATAACAATGAAGAATAAAGAAGTGATCAGACATATCATATAAAGGAAACACAAAAGGATTTCTCACAGTTTACTTCTGCAACCAAAAGTCTCAAACATAAGACCAACCATGTATTAAAATCCGAATACCACACTTACAAGTAGCTGTTTTTTTTACGAACTAAGATGTCTTTAATACCAGCAAAAAGGACCTTCAGTTGTACCAAAAACATTACAAACTTTGCTTTTTTTAAGTTAGAAATATTTCACAATATTTTTTTTCAATGATATTGCAAAGAAGAAAGAAGTACTATAGCGATTCTGGGCTGTTGAAATGGAATAAGAAATCTCCTCAAATACTGACATAAAAGACTTCAGAATGATTGAAAGAAGCTTTGGACATAAAGAAAATGTGATGTACTCTACATTTCAACCATTGCTGTTTACATTATGTATTATGTACTAAAATTAGCAAAATAATTTCTTATAAATTTATCAATTTTTTCTTAGAACTTTTAGAATGGTTTGTAGTTAAAAACATTGAACAATAGATGACTGTTTGCTCTTAACTCATAGTACTTCAATAGAATAATACTTCTATAGAACTCCTACTATCATGCAATGCCTCAGAAGAAGTCAAGAAAAATGTTTGTCTACAAACTAAATAACCCCCACCTACTAAATAACATCATAATGTAATATCTGGTCACCTTTGATGATTCTTTTGTATGAACACAATGTAATATAAACCTCTTTCAACCTACACACTTCCAGACTGTATCACAAAACTACAATGATTCTGATGCAAAACACCCAGAAGTAATAGCTTCCCCTGACTGACAGCTGTTATTAACTTTTATTTTTTTAATTAACCGTACTTATGTATTATAAGCAGTATATCAAATTAATCTTAGATATTCCCACCCATAACCTGTTACATCGCAGCTGTCAACAGGTTCACTGTCACAAAAAAAACATCAAGAAATTCATGCTGCTGAAGCTGCTCTGCCAAAAAAACTGGAAACCTGCATCCCACACTGATCTTGTGATTCACTGAGTCCTCATCTTTGGAAATGTTTGCTTTTGTCCTGTGGGTTTAACATTGGTTTCAACAGCATACCAGCTATCTGCAGGCATGCAGTTTACTTTAACCACTGTTTCTGTGAAGGACCATGTACTTGACCCCAGTCTTCCATAAGTAACTCGCAACTTTCTTGTTGGTAGTGGCACATGAGCCCCTCAACTAATAAGAGGTCAAGTGATTTTGAAGTCAGTTACCTTAACAACTTCACGATGTATGCTGCGCAGTGACCTTAACAACTTCACCATAAAGGTTGAGCAGTGACCTTGACCACTTCACCATTTAGGCTGAGCAGTGACCTTAACCACTCCACCATATAGGCTGAGCAGTGACCTTAAGCACTTCACCGTTTACGCTGAGCAGTGACCTTGAAAACTTCACCATTTAGGCTGAGCAGTGACTTTGTAGGCCGAGCAGTGACCTTAAGCACTTCACCATATAGGCTGAGCAGTGACCATAACCACTTCACTATGGACACTGAGGCACTTAAAGAGGAAACGTGTTCATAAATGGGTAAGGAAGTTTTAAAGGAGTTGTACTCCAAAGGTCTAACAAAAAGGTAATGAACTTTCATCCCTGAGGTTGATTGGCCTTAGATAAATACACGGGCGAAGCCGTGTTTCATTTGCAGAAAGGAGTCTAGCAAGGTACCCCTCCAGTACTTGATTTTGGGGCAGGTTTCTATACAAAATGCGCATGGTAAACATTAGAGAACTCTGAAAGAACTACAGCATTATAAATTTTAAAAGTTTGCGATATGTGATATTCTATTTCTATCGGTGCATTTTTTTTTCACCTAGATCCAAAAGAGGTTTAAGTTTTCCTAATAACTATTAACCATCTAAAAAAAAAGCCAAAAAATTAGAGAAGTTCCCGGTTATACTCATCAACTGCCATTATTCATCTAAAAACAAAAGCACATGAAAATCTGTGCCTCTGCAGATTAACAAAAAGCTAAAGTTGACTTTTGCATTTTGCATTACTCATTTTTATGAATAAAAGACAAGTTTCAAGTCTTTTTACAATTCATGACCGAGATAGAATCTTTGTAATAAACTTACAATATCTTTGGCATTTAGCAGGTGCAAAAATAGATATTAAAACAATTTCACCTTTGTCTGTGTCTGAACAAAACCACAACTTGTGATATATTACCCGGCAGGCACACTTCTGTTACAGATACAGATTTTCCTTAACGCCAGGATACCTGAGTTTTGTGTGCCCTTATCAGCCCTTTCAATTGATCAGATTTCCCTTTTTCTTCCAATTTCACACCAATGTCTCTCATATCAATCATGGACTCTTTTTCACTTGTCAGATTTTCTTCTTTTTCTCCTGATTCTACACCGACATCAATCGCAATGTATTTATCCATTTCTAGCAACAAACCCTTGAATTCTGACTTCCCGGTTTTGACTAATCAAATTTTTGATTTTACATAAAGCTCTTAAAGATCTTTTCTTAACTTGGCTCCTACACCGGGCAAGTGAATCATCTGGTCGCCATCCCTTTTGACTGCTCAAGAGTGACTTGATACGTTCTGACCTTTCTAGCATAATCAAGTTAAAATTAATTGACAAAAACCAAGATCTATTTCCTCGTTTAATTTAGTGCTGTCACGCCTGAAAGTTCTAAGGCGCTATATGACAGGCAGCGGAGTGACATTGTTAACAAGGTCTCATTATCTGCTGACATCTACTTCCAACTGTTTCTATATTTTAACAGTGAAGTTATCTTTCTTTGTTATCAGTTCTTAATAGTCTTTCATAAACAAACCAAGCCTTCATGTCAAAATATAACAGGCGTGATTAATGTTACAAAAACTGCTACATTTAACAGATGTAAACTACTGTCTAAGGCGGCAGTTTGTCATGTTTTTCTTGCTTTTTTTTTCAATCCATTATGCCACTTCAATAAGCCCTATGTAATTTTGTTTTCTAAATTGCCTTTACAATAGAGGCTTACAAAATTTTGGTTGGTAATTATTGTTTCTCGATCATAAGTCTTGAAAATTTTACTTTTCAAAAATGTATTAAATCACACCCGACTTACAGCTGTGACATTTAAATAGCAACTATGGATGAAAGCTCAGCAATTACGGAAGTTATGTCAAACTAATAAGCATCAATACAAGAAAGTTTCTCAAAATTTAGCATTTATCCATACTGCGCTATAGAAATTAGAAACTCTCCTGTTGCAATCACTTCCGAGTCCATTGACTTTTCTAATTTCTGCAGAAAAGTGCAGCTATACACTAATTAGTAATTAACCTCCCTTGTTCTTTACAGCTTCCAAAAATACTTTCAAAATTTTCAACAAAGAAATTGAAAATAGAACAAAAAGCCCTGATTATTAAAAGTAATTCCCTCAATAAAAAGTGCAGCATGCAGGAGACGCATGTCTAGCCACAGAAACCTTAAAAACAAGTTAATTGTTGTTTTTTTTTTGTGTAATTAATCATAACTTCAAAATCCTTTGTGATTACTAAGTAAATGAATTATTACCATATGTTGTTGAGCTTAATTTAATAACTTCGAAAAAGATTGTATACTTTGATACTGTTTCTATGAAAAGTATGACAAATTTGTACCAGTACATACAAGTCCCCTCCAGACATTAATCTCCCAAACACAATCTCCAGAAACAAAATCTTAAGTAAGGGCTCTGATGGACCTTTATGATAGAATGGGCGGGGACACACACTTTACATCAAATGTAAGGCCCTTTACTACAGCATGAAACTAGGTTGCATTAATCTTACAGTACTGACTAGTATAAGCAACCATGGCACAGTGGTAGGGTTCGAACCCCGTCAGTGCCACAATAGTAGTGTCATTAGGCAATAAACATTGCCTTTTTAACAAACATTGCCCTTTTCTTCGAAGCAGATTCCATCCGGAGTGAGTCGTTAAATTAATAGAAGTATGAATTTATTTTGCAATGAATAACTAATTTAGTATATATTCAACAAGTTGGTTAACCAGCACAGTGCTTATAAAATCCACTTTTCCTATATTCTACTTTCTTGATCCAATCAAATTACGGCTGTTTTGAAAGAAAATCAATTTGTCAACCCTATAAAATTTTAAAGCCTATAAAACAAAATTAAACAGTGCAAAACTTATACCAGCATATATTTCTGTTATCACCGATGCTTCTTAAACCACTTTACCACACCTGCATAAGACTAATGAAACAACAGTAAATTAGAAAATTACAGCCACTGCAATCTTTTAGAAATGTTTTTAGAGAAAATACAGGAAATGATTTTAGTTTCCAAGGCAATTTAATGGGCGAAAAATATAGTCATTTAGATTAATTGCAACAAAAGACATTATATTTGATGGCATTTTAAATTTTCTCGATAATTACCTCTTGAAAAATGTAAGCTTGATGTGAAAATGCACATGTTTCCTAAAAATATTTTATCTAAATTACATTTATGGCCCTGTTTAAAATACACTGATAAAATTAATAGCAGGAAATTTTAAGTGTTAGTATATACCAAAAAGAGCTTTTCTTTTTTGCTTGACGTATGCACCAGAATGGAGCGTTTTCTCTAAACATCTCACAGATAGAAGTGCCGAACAGCTTACAAACAACCCAGGACAAGAGAATATTAATTAAATATCATTTAGGATGTCGTGTAAAAACGACCGCCAGTACCGGGTATCCCGTTAGTAACCTCGAATCACCTTTACTCTGCTCCTCCTCAAGGTAAGGTTGACTCCTTAGGGAAAGCTGTTCCATGGCTTGACAAGTAAGAGTAATTAAGTAATAGTAATTCCATTATAACTGGGACATGTAACAGTAATTACAATATGGTATTATCAATTATAGAAACATGTTTGACAAGTAATAGTAATTAAGTAAAGTAATCACATTATAAAAGGGGACAAGTAATAGTAATTGCAAATTGGTAAAATCTATAACAGAAACAGGTGATAATCTGATTACTGTAAACTGTTAACAAGAAATCAAGATGGACAGTCTTAGGTCACTCACCTTTCACCCACAGATAGAAATTCTATTCATTTTCAGCTGTGGAACAGGAATAAATGCCTGATTCTGGAAGGTTATGACAACTTTTTAAGTTAAAGAATGAGTCCATTGTTTTTGCAATCATTTCATTTATGATAATATTGATCAATTATAATTGTTTGGTCAAAAATCAGTCTCAAATACTTTAAACTGAACATATGTAAAATCTCTCTATCTGACTGAAACATTTTGTTTGTTAATCATTATAACAAAAATATAATGTTTCTAATTTAGTAGTTGCAACTGAACGCATGACAGTGGGTGCTATCTTGGAATCAGCTTACATCAATGTAATTGAATGCCTTACAGTCATAATAAACTATTATAGATTCATATCTAGCAAATTTTGCACACGATTTTTCTAATAATACCACTTTTATTACAAAAATTTCTTGAGAATAAAACAAAAGTATATCTGCATGTGTCAGGAATTATCCCTAAAGAGAAACTAACTAAATTTGTATTTCCCGAGATTAAAATCTGTACCAAAGAAAAAAACAAAACAAAAATAATTCAAGTGCCTGTCTAGAAACTTTGAAATTGACGTAAGGACAAAAAAAATGCTAAATCAACATTTGAAGACAATTTAAATGAATGAAAATATTTACAGAAAATACACTTCCATAAATCAATGCAGGTTATGGCAGTAATTATTTATTGAGCTTGTAATGATAGATCTAATGAGAAACTCTCTCTGCACAAAAAGCACTGGGTAATTTTTTTTAAGAGCTTAGCTGTTCATAAATCATTAACCTTTCTCTCGAGGGTTGACCAAAAAAAATGTTGTAAATACTTCTTCATTTCACAGTTATAAGGTACTGCAGTTTTGTAGTCAACCCTCGACAGCCTACTTGGCAAACCGAAGGGTAATCAAAGCACTTCAGGAGCTGAAGACCTCAGGGGCTGCACATGGCAAAGCAATAACATGCTCAATGCTGTCATGCTTCTGTGAGACTTGGGAATTAATATTTCAAGATTAAATTAGTATTTATTGGAAATGTGTAGAACTTCAGTTTATGAAATGAAGGTTACAGATTCATTATTTCAATGCAGTAATCATTTTCCACATGCAAGTTACAAACACCATTCATCTATATTTGCTTCATTTACAACAGTAGTAACTGTTCATAGCAGTTATATATATATTTTAAAGAATGTACATGTTGTTCTTATTCAGTTCATGTTTATCTTTAGTTAATTCTATTTTAGTACCCATTATATGCAAGTTTTTCTGATTTTGATTTCATACAGAATGTACAAAACAAATTAGAAAATATATCATTTATTGAAATATGTCTACACATATATGTCTTCCTACCCCAATCGACAATAGTTAGCACTGTTTCCCAGTCACTGATAATCAAGCATCCTTCATTTGACTTTAAATTCTAAACAGCAAGTTTCAATACAAAAGAACATAAACTGAAAATAAGCAAAAAGGCATCGCTAAGGGCATAAATTTTGCTACAAACTATGTTCAAGACTGTGACTTCAATGTTTTTTGTTTCCAGTTATTTTCAAAATTATGTAAGTCTTGGTTATAAACAGCCAGTTTCAGCACCTTTTTCTAATTAAGGCCAGAAAATATCGAAATTTTAATTACAAAGTTATTACTTTTTTTTTATTTTTTACCCCTGTTGCTATTTTCTGAATTACTTCTTTTACTTTCTTTCTGCTGCAGTCAATTTCTCAATAACGTTTTTATTTTTCTTCTACTGCTATCAGATTTCTCAAGGGGAGGTTGTCATATCTGGTCAATCGGAGGGTGAGATATGTCCAGTCTGGCTCAACAATGTCTTATTGTGAAGAGGTATTGATCATAATCCCATACAATGACAAAAGGTCATGAAGGAATAAATTGGTTTTCCTTTACACCACACTTGTCTGCTATTTGACTCCCAGCACAAATATACTATGCCTGTTATTCGACTCTAAGCCTATAGCTAATGCCTGCTATTTGATTCCCAGCTTGTATGCCATGCCTGTCATTTGAATCCAAGCCTATATTATACCATGCCTGCTATTTGACTCCCAGAAGACTTTTTAAAGTAAAATGTGAAGTTGCATTTGTTGGTATATTTTGAACTCAGTTTCTACATTGCGTTCACCTCAATGTGGGGGAATGATGTAATAGCTCGGAAAAGATTTAAATCAATATTTCATGTCACAGATTTGCCAATATTTTCATAACAATCTATTATATACAGTTTTAAATATGAAATATGGCCAAAAAGTTTGGCAAACTCGGAAGAAAAGTCAGTCAATATACCATTAAGTCTTTACAGAAGCCCTCAGGGGCATAACATTTTCCAACAGAGCGCGTTTATTAAGTCACATTTACTTAAAATATGAATATCTCGTGGTATGATTTTGCAATTTTCCACATATTTTCACAAATCTGATTCTATGGAGTCAGAGCAAAAAAGTTGTGTCTATTCATCAGTCATACAAGTCATGTCTCGTCATTGTGTCTGAAAGTCAGGAAAGATTTGCGTAGTGAAAATATGTAACAAACAGAGAAAACAGCATGTCTAACGTACTAATTAAAGTCAAGGGGGTGCGTTTATTAGAGAGGGAGGGGGTGGGGGCTACTATTATATCCTTTACGGTACATTGGAGCTAGTCAATATGTTTGGTTGAAGGAAAGATTCAAGAGATGCATCTTTAAGAGGTTTTCGAGCATGTATAAACAAAAAGCAATAACCATACATCAACACTGTCAGCAAAGAAACACATAACCTATCTCTTGATATCAGTATTTGTCATCCATAGATTACTGGCAGAGAATGCTGTATTCTGATACAATATTAATTGAAAACTGATAATTATAGCCGAGCATGAAATATTGACAATCAAACATGGGACCATATCAGTCAAATCTCAATCAAACACATCTACTGAACAATGTTCTTTTCAAAGGCACTGAGATAAATTCTCATCATTTTTCTTACCGTGGTGCTTTATTCAAGACATGTTTTCTTAAAGATAGCTTGCATTTTTTCTTCCAAATAATTGAGATATAAATTTTAGTACCGTATTTCCCCGCTTATAAGACGAGGAAATAAAGTCCCGATTTTTGCCTCAAAGTGGGGTCCTCGTCTTATAAGCGAGGCCACAAGAACAACCAAAAAAAAAACAACCTACATACATTTGTGATGAAATCGGCAATACCGAATGTCGTATGTGCAGGCGACAGTCGAACAATACCGTACCGTCATTGGCGAACGTTGTGTAACTCACCTCCGCTGTCGATCGCAAATGTCGCTATTTACAATTATTTAAAAGAATCTGAAGGTAAACTTTGCGAAAATAAGTGGTGCAGTCATATTTGTTTTTTCCGGTATGATATAAGCGGCCTAAAATTGATATCTGAATCGCGTTACACAGCGTTTATTGTAAAAGAAACCCGATATCAGTCTAGTCTGTGATTGTTAATTGGATATTGATTTTTGTTGACACTTTGAGGCGATAATTGCGTCCGGTAAATACATGTCATCGGCTGATTAATCAATTTATGAAAACATCTGGCAGCTTGTGTATGTGTATAATTAGTAAGAGTGCCCAGGATACCCCAAATTAGCGGCAATTACGTCGTTGTTAAGGAGCGAGAGGCTTAGACAAAAGGCCGAACATTTTTGTGAAAGGGGGGGAGCATGGGGGGTGTTTTGTTTTGTCAACTTTTAATTATAAATACGAAAGTTTGCTTATTTTTTGCAAACATTTTGTGATAACTCCCAAGAAATTGTAACAAGGCAATGAAAAAATTTTTATGACTTTATTGCCATCTCGATCCTTTTTTGTCTTTAAACTACGACGTAATTGTCGCTCTTTGGGGATCCTCGGCACTCTTAATAATTATATACAAGCTGTCATATGTTTTCATAATTGATTAATTAGCCAATGGCACATATTTACGCAATTATCTTTTCAAAGTGTCAGAAAAAATCAATATCCGAATTGACAATACACAGATTGGTTTATAATACTAAAAAAAATCGGCGATTAAAAAATTCACTTATTAGCTTAAAAATCATACGAACTTGAAGATAATAAAGTAACTGGGTCATTAAAAAATTGCCTCGTCTTATAAATGAGTCTATTCAAAACCACACAATTTCCATGGCAAAGTAGGGGGTCGTCTTATAAGCGGATCGCCTTATAGGCGGGGAAATACGGTATTGATACACAGTAACTGAAATACACCAAAAAGACTGAAATGTACCAAAAATATTGAAATGTACCAAAAATACTATGTTTCCAGATGAAAAAGCAAAGAAAAATCAACATACACTCACATACTATGTACATCTTTATTGAGCATGTTATACGCTAATAGCTGAAGCAAACCATTTTATTGTCCATCTAAAATATGGCCTGTATGATACAGCATAGGGCAGGAAATATATTTCACAACCCTACTGGCAAATAGTACTGCAAGTTACTGCAAGAAACTGCTGTTAAAATTGAACAAAAAAAATCGACAACCTACAAAAGAACCTCACTAAAAAGAGATGTTTAAAGTTCTGAGCCATGTTTAAATGAAAATATTTCAAAGTCTTCGATAGAAATTTAATTATTTCATGTCACACTAAATCTGATATACAGTGAGTAAATGGGTTTTCCATGCACCTAGTACACCATTGCACATTCTATGTGATCCAAAACAGACATCAAATTTTTATCGATCTGCTGTAACAATTTCGGCTTTCCTGATCATGGAATGAGAATACATCCTCCACAGAGATGACGAATTATTCCATTAATGAATTAAGGTTGTGGGAAACTTTTCCAAAAGACAGCTAATTTCTTTTCATGTAATCTGGCGCAGATTTTTTTCTTCCTTATCATAATTTCTAAATTCATAATTAAAGCTTGTTTCAAAACGATGCCAAACTAGAGCTAGAGCTTTCACTATTGTGTAGGCTTTGTGGTTTCAGAGAATTTTCTATATAAGCCTATGTAAAATCAAATGCCCCCCCTTTTTTACAAACAAAGTTTTTCCTTTCTGTTGCCATGGAAACCAGAGTTCAGCATGGAATACAATTGTTTGAACATTGACGATAGACCTTCATGCAATGAGCTTACATCAACATTGGCCCAGTGGTTTCAGAAAAGATGTTGTTTGAACGAAATTGTGAATGGATGTACAATGGACAGCAATCCTAATAGCTCATCATGGCACTATAATGTGCCAAGTGAACTAAAACTAAAGACTTAAGTCACTATATAAGAATGGTTATTGAACCTTCATTCTGTTGATTTTCATATTCAACAAAAATCACGCACTGTCATTGTAAAAGGTATTCCTCGGCACAACATAACATGTCACATTTATAACTGTACATAAATATTTTCAATTGCATATGAATTTAATTATCTAATTTCTACATAATTAAATCGCAAAAAAGGGTTAACAAGCCGACTGATGGAAATTAATTACAAATGAACCAGCGTATTGTACTGTATATTGATTAGACATGTCATAAATATATCTTTTCATTCCGTCACATGCACCGAGTGTGTCTCCATGAAACACATGAGTAGATTGAATAGGCTATGTGAAACTGTTATGTCCGTTGCAAAACCGGAAGAAACTTCCAAGCTCTACGACACACATATTTGAGCTTTATTGATACTTCTGAGCAGATAAGAATTAGCATAAATTAACAAAGTTTCGCCTCCGTGGTCGAATGGCTAGAGTCACTGACTTGAAATCTCTGTAACCTCTCATAGACTAAGGGTCAAGGGTTTGAGCCCTGCTACCAACCATGTCCCTTTATGTGAGAAAGTTGGCAATAGGAGTCTAGTACTGGTTCTTCCCAGAAACGATGGTTAGATAAACTGTTCACCTGATAAAATGACCAAAAATTCAGTCGGAACATGCATTTTTTGTTTATATACATGCTTATTAGGTCCATCACCCTCGGGTGAGGCATATATGCGGTACGACCCGGCGGAACATGCATTAAACTCCTACAACAATATTTCAATGGAATCAATTAAAATGTGACATTAAGCTTCACAATATGTCACATGTAGTGAAATCATATTTATGGAGACAGGAAAAACTTCTGAATAATATTACACAATGTACAAAATTTGTCAGACATGATTCAGATCACTTTTAAGAAGTAAAACATTCCAGAAGTAACTTCACTGAACTGAAGAAATGGCAGAGATTTATTCTATAACATTGTACATAAAAACAAATTTTTAACTGATTGTTAGTTGACTAAACTGTACCTTTCAAATATAAGTTTTATCGTTTTATATACGCCTCGTATGATTTTGGCGATTATTTGTATGAAAGGTGTCTGTAACTCATACAGTATAAGGAACACTCATTGCCTCCAGTCACTCAATCAATTCACACAAAATCCAGAAATGCACATCTTTTTTAATTCAAGGCAAATAAACTGATGGTGTAAAGAAAACGGCTCCCGGAAAATGCAATTAGAAAAGATGTGGCTTATTCTACATCACTACAAAACATTTACATGAATGCCAATTAGCTATTTTCAGACAGCAGCCAACCCCCCCAGAGGAAAAGGGTCCCACAGATACCAAAAAGAGAATTCTTTTTCTCTGAGTCATTTGACAAGGAAACTGATTTTTTCTCACCTTTCTGACATCTGACTGGATGAAACTATTTAAGCAAATTATAATTTTTGTCACCAAAGACATCTGTGTCAGAAGTTTAAGTATCAATTTTCAGCCTCCAAATTATTTTATGACCTCTAAACGACTGTATGTCATTGCACACCTTAAGAAAACAAAATTAATTGGATGTTGGTTTCTGTGTAAAACTGTCTCAGTGGGCACCAAACATGATTTTTTCCCGGGGAAAATCGCTATTTTTTTGTTCAGGAGAGAACATATCAAACACAATTTTCATTTTTCATACTAAAACTATTTGCAACCTCAATAAGATGTTGGGGACATGGGTTGACACACAACTGACATCACTTTTTAACAACATCACTGCTTTATGGTTTCCACTGCTGCATTCATTATGTTCGGTTGGTAAAAGATTTTGATAATTTCATAGAGTGAACAATGAGTTTACCTGGTAATAAAATCCACTGTTACATTTCGATAAACCATCGAAAAAACATGTATTCATAAAAGTACAGCTAAATTACAAATCTCTAAAAAAAAAAACAGGTACTAAACAAAATGAAGATAATAAATCAGAACTAATTTGCTAGGGCGTAATTAACATTCAGATAGTTATTAGTTGAATGAAAGATGTTTTCAGGAAATACTGTTACATGTTAAAGTTGTGTTCAATTTATAATCCATTAAATATTCATGAACAGACTTCCCAAGAACGTTTAGATTCTTATTAACATCAGAATTCAGAACATGCGTATTTTATCTGGGAGACATAATTTAAATACTGTAATATCAATTTTAGTTGTTTTTTGATGCTGTTTTTTTTCATTCTGCCTCTTGAAGAAAGGTTTGTTTTGCCTCAAGATTAATCAGAAATGATTAATGAATTTGAAAATTTTAGATTTGGAATTTCGCCCATTGCAAGTTTTTGTAAAATTAATATTTCCCATAAAATGAGGAGAACATCTAGAATACTAAGTGTACTGCGCAAAATATTTATTAACTGAAATTCAGTGTAAATTAAACACCCTGTTCAATTTCGATTCCATAAAAAAACAAAATTATTCTAGGTAACACATGTGTCACCTGCTACAAGACATGCGCGAGAAATGAAAAACACCTCAAAAATGTTTTTTGTAGTTCTGAAAATTGCATAACAAATCTGTAAATGACAAAATTTGATAAAAACATATGTTGTAATACAGGCATTTTAAAGGGGAGATAAAAGCAACTGAAAACCAAGTTATTGTCCTTGCACACTGTGTTACCTCTATTTTTTCTCTATTTTACTGACCTAGTTTTGCTAGACTACAATTAATTTAATTGATCAAGATATTGATTTGATAAATACAATTCAGAAATGACAATATCACTTTTAGTACAGTAATGGTCGTTAAATACTCAGCTTCACAGTTGTCCTGTGTTCAGGGTTTCATTGGATTATCTTTATCAGTAACTGAGATATTTCCTGGAAAAAAGGGGAATAACTAACAACTATGATGCAAGAGTTATGTTTCTTCTGTAAACTGCTATATCTATATGTTTTCTAAATTCGAACTCATTCCCTTTGAGGCAATGGTATACTGCCAATAAATGCATTATGGATGGACATGAGAGATGTATTCCCTAACTGTGGACAGACGGAGAAGTGTTCCCTAACTGCAGTTGAAACAATAAAATGTGCCATAATGTTACATGTTTTTTTCAAAGAGCTAGGTATATATACTTCACTATTAATCTTTATAAAATGTCTGCATTACATTTTTTCATTTGTCTTAAACTTTACTGTTACATACATTAAGAACCTGTAAATCGCTCATCTATGATAAATTTTATATACACAGCTGAAAGAATTTCATTGAATCAGTGACAGAATTTTATCTATGAAATGATAACTATTTGAGTCTGGGAAAACTGCAGCATGTTTCATCATATTTCATTGATAGAAGAAAAGAATCACCTATAACGAAAAGGTATAGAATCCGAAAATCTTCTACAGTTCACATTTCCTGATGGATGTCTTGAAATTCGGAGGTTTACTTCAGTATTACTTCACTGCCACTATCGCTTGGTCACTCTTTGACAACAACTATAGATATTTAAATATACTGCTACTGAGAGATAAATATCAAATTAATATCTGGGCGTTAGTTAAAATGATAAAATTAGGTATATACCCTGGAGATTTAAACTGACCCCTGCTGTAAGACAAACAATATCATAGCTTTGTTGCCATGGTGACCATCTGATCTAAAACATGGTTACAACAAGAGCAAGATCCTGGTTTGCACACAGCGAGTACAAATGCAAGCATTATTTCATTCTGCAAAGAAATCAGAGTACAAATTCAAGCTGTTTTACTCTGAAGAAACAACTGAGTACAAATTCAAGCAGTTTTATTCTGAAGAAACAACTGAGTACAAATTGAAGCAGTCTTATTCTGAAGAAACAACTGAGAACAAAATCAAGCATTTTAACTGCGAACAAATTCAAGCATTTTTACATAGTACAAATTGAAGCAGTTATAGTCTATTTGCTTATTGTTTAACCAGTGAGAACCGAGTACAGATTCAAACAGTTTTACTTTGAAGACACAACTGAGTAAAAATTCTGAAGAGACAACCAAGTTCAAATTCAAGCAGTTTTACTCTGTTTGCTTATTGTTTAACATTAAAACATTGCCACCACATCCTCAGCATGTCCTATTACGAAATTATGATAAAGTACCATATGATAAAGTGCAAGTCAATAACACAACACTTGATATGACAGAAGATAAATATTGTTATTGGGAATCTTTAATTACAAGGTTCAGGTCAACAACATGAAAAGCTTCCACATTAGCAGGTTTCCGATCAATATCAGAACACTTTCTGACATCACCATAGATCTTGTCGCGTTTCAGTCATTTTTATATTTTGATTTGATAAAACTTTTACTGAAATGCTAAAAGACGTAAATAACGAATTTTATATTTTGATTTGATAAAACTTGTACTGAAATGCTAAAAGACGTAAATAATGATGTGATGTCCGTAGTTACATTACGTTCAAACATTCGATTGTTGACTCAAGTTCTTCCGACTTAAATTAACTACTCATGATGATTGCTTCCCTGGAGTTCTGACTAAGTACTCCCACACACCAAAAAGTTGTAAAAACTGCACAATGCAAAATAATATTTACACTTTTGCACAGCACCAATTAATGGACAATGAAGTTAATAGTAAAATGAATTAGAACTTACAAGGAAGTGCATTCACCCTAAATATAATGTTTTGAATATTGCTCAACTGTGATAGAATAATAAGTTTACAGATGACTTGACTATTATAATGGAAAACTACAGAAAAATATTAGATATTAGGTGAAATTTTCTGGAAAAGGAATTTCAAGTTTTTAAACCTGCTTTGCACAATGTCTGAAAATTGCCCAAGGAGAAATTAGTAATATACCATTCTCTGAATCATTTCCAGAAGTGGTTTCTTAGAGATTAATTTAATTTCTTGAAGAAAAATAAATGCCTGTATTATTTAGCCCATGTCTTTGCAAGAAATGGTATTTCACTTAAAAGTGCTTAGGAAATGATGGAGTACTAATGTCTCCGACTTCACACAAATGCAGAAATTTTGAAAAAACTCCCAAGAATAAATTTAAAATGATGTAAAAATAATTTCAAGATATTAAATTTGTTCAAGAACAAAGACTTTGAACAATTACATTTAGATTTTTATCAGCAGTTCACAGCAAGAAATTCTATTTGTGGAACAAACAGGAAATTTCCTCCCTGAAATACCATTAATAAATTTTATTTTGTTAAAGAAAAAAGCAAAAAGTATTTTTTTGCATTTTCTTAAATTTGACTTTTAAGATCCTTTAAGATGACTATAACAGTCAAATGACACCTTGTAGATCAAAATTTTATACCCTAAATTCAAACAGAAATATACACAACAAGCAATTACTAACACTCCAATTTTGTGGAAATACCATCATGAAATGTTTCTCTTTAATGTATGAAAAACACATAGACAAAATACTACAGTAAATGCTTTGAAAATAAATGGACATACATAAGACATGGACACATATATTAAGTATTTTTCATGTGGTTAAACATGATGTAACAACCATTTTTCATGACAATACTGAATTACAGGTTATCTTATTCCTCGATCCTGTACCATTCTTTCCCAAATGTAACAGGTATAATAAAGAAATGTATTAACTCAGTAATAGCAGAGTTTACCTAGCTTTTTACTGTATTTTGCACAGTTGATAACAGCTACAAAATGTAACTATGCAACCAACCTCAGAAAATCAAACATTCACACAGAACCCTGAGTGGCCAGTAGTTATTAGAAATACAAAGAATAACAACCAGTCTGTGAAATACAGAACTATTTTCAAATATTTCTTGTACTTCTTGTGATGTAAATTTGTACTATGATGAAAATTTGTACCAATAATGAAAATTTGCACCATGATGAAAACTTGTACCAATGATGCAAATTTGTACCATTATGAAAATTGTACCAATGATGCAAATTTGTACCTTAATGAAAATTTGTACCATAATGAAAATTTGTACCTTAATGATGCAAATTTGTACCTTAATGAAAATTTGTACCATAATGAAAATTGTACCAATGATGCAAATTTGTACCTTAATGAAAATGTGTACCAATGATGCAAATTTGTAAAATGATGAAAATTTGTACGTCACAAAATGTGGATTTATTTCTACAAATCAAAGAAGAACACTGCTTACCGATTTCACAGAACTCTCCCGCAAAATTTGTCCAGGAGCAGTCACACTGCACTCCATGATCTCGCATCACACAGATTCCTTCATTTTTACATGGGTTATTCTTCATACACTGGTCACTCTCCAAGATAAGACCTTCAGAATCCAGCACTTGAGGGGTCATCATTGCCTTACCACAGTTACTGTAAAATAAGTTCCGAACAGAGCCTTGTAATCGAGGTTCAAACATGATTTGTGGATGGGCTAGTTCCGAGAGTTTATGATTAAAATCCGATGGAAGACCTCCGATAAAAACATAATTTTCATTAGAATTTTCAAATGTAACATAAGCGGGGTCAAAGTTTTGATTTTCTCTTGTGTATGAAAATTCATCAACTTTAAGCGTTGTAAGACGTCCATCACGTATCAAATCAACCGAGTGCCATTCGTTGTTATTCAAATTTTGTCCCGCAGAAAGCATGTTCCTTTCATTATTGAGCTTAAAAGTCAGGTGCAGTACACCATTAATAAGTTTTATTTCAAAGTAATCCTGGCTTTTTCTTCCGCCGTCAATGTACATTAACATCCCGCTACCAGAATGAGTTTTAAATTCGAAACTTATTGTTCCATTATGACAAGGAACCCAGGACTCAAACTTACTAAAACTTGACGATGATCCACCAAAATTAGAAGAGTAGGCAAACATAATCCAGTTGAAACTCAAAATTAGAAACCACTGAAAAAAGTTCTTAAATTTATCAACAGCCATGTTTAGGAATGTTTAAAACATTCACACACAAAAAAAGAACTTGCAATTCAAATTGCACAAACCCACAAATTAAGTAAAGTTAATATTTATATAATCACATCAGCCAGATATCAAAGCAATCCATAGCTGAAATTTATCAATGACTAACACTGCTTCTGTGAAGCAGACGTCAATTGTACCTATGGAATCGCGCTGTTGCAAGAGACATTCTTCACTCCTACTCGAACCATCCAATATTCATTAATGACTGTCAGACATTATTCCGATTCAATTACAATATAGTAAAACTTCCATATATGGAAAACTTGTAATACCGTTATCTTCAATTTTTCAATACTGGACAAAAATCAATACCCTAGGCATCTACATTAGTTTCAAAGTCGAACCAAAGCAAGGTTCATTATCATACTAAATTCTCTCACATTTTCCCATGAAATGAGCAAAGACGATCACAAATTGAAGTCAAAATGTTAGAATAATCCATTTAGGTTGTTCCATGACCCATCGCACTGAACACGAGTCAGTATAAGCGTTATATATCTAAATCCTTTAAATCAATGTTTTTTTTTCCCGATATTGGCTGAGGAATAGAAGGGTTCCGAGATCACCAGTACAAACAGTGTCAGTTGAGAACCAGTCCAACCAATAGGAGCTGACATCTCTAGTGAGTTGATTCCACACACTTGCAGAATCAATAACTGGTTCCAGCAGCAGACGACAGTTTCTATTACGCTTTATTATTGAGTTTTCATGACAGGCTTTTCATATTTTCGACTTTTCGCTGAATTTCTCTTGCATTCTTATCAATATTTCTACGATTTTGACATGAGATTATTTGAAATCTTTGGAAATTTTATGATTTTTACATACTTGACATTTGAATTTATTTGAAAAGGTTCAAGTAGGTTTCTTATTATAACTTATTTATAAAATTACATTTGAAACTATGTTCCTCAAAAATCACTTCCTGAAATAACAATTTAACAACAACAAAAACATCCGGGGGGAAAATTTTCTCTAGTTCCTTCTTAATACATTTAGACTGTTGTTTCATCTGCTAGATATTAAAAGTTAAATTTCAATGCAACCTATGGAAAGTATTAACACAAATTTTGATTCAACATCACATTTTGTTTTCCAGAAATCAAGTTTTCGGGTCTCTTTATTCATATTTTATCCATTTTTGCTGTTTATTACTCTCACAAAGAATGATTCCTATAATTTTGTAAAAAAAAAATCTTAGCCAATGTATTCAGTTGCTGGAAATTCCATTTCTAAATACCAACAATAGTAAGAAAATAATAATTCAGTTCCAGATCAGATACAAGACACTAACAAAGCCACAGTAGTGGTACTCCACTTGCGTAGATTTATCTGTTTTACAACCGCTACCCCTACAAGCTTAATGTACTTGCTAAAAGAGATACATTTGTGTATAACATTATAATGAGTTTAGCAGATGAAAATAAAAACTCATTGCCTTTATGTGCTATTAGCAATAGCTTCTTATGCAGATTGCCCAGTTAACCTGCTATTTTATAAAAAGATGCTGTTTTCCCTTTATTTCTGCGATCATCTTCAGATAGGAAAACTGACGTATAACTCTTTCAACAACAACAACAACAACAGCATAAGATGGAATACTAAAAGAGGATTTTTAATATCCCATAACTTTATACATGGTGCAATCAGATACCTGACATAAAAGATAGAATTTGATAGAAAGTATTGTACCTGTTATCATAAATTTATTCTATCCATAGTATATTTTCCAGTCTTTAAAGAAATGGCTTCAAGTTAATACTTCTTTTTACAAAAATTAGTTTTCCATATACTTTTTCTCAACATAAGATTTCTCCTAAGAGAAAGACATTAAAATACAGTGCACAACCTCTCAGGAGTGAACATCAATGTAAACACAGAAATGTGTTTATTGTAGTTTAGTTTATACTCATTTATTTTAGCTCGATTGTGAAGAAAGCTTGTAGCTTATCCAGTCACTCTTGAGTCCTCTTCCTGGAAAAACCAGTACTGGTGTCACATGAGGAAGTACGGTCATGACCCCAGTGGGGCTCGAACCCGCAACCTCCGGAATGAGCGGCAGACACCTTAACCTCTACACCACCGCTCCCCTTTTATTGTAGAGAGGTTTACTCCTTATATAAGTGTGTTTTTTTAAGGAGGCTGTTGCTCTTTGAGGGAGATGTTGTTTAAGGAGGTTTGTTGGAATGTATGTACAATAGTACTTCTTTTTGATAGTGAAACCAAATTCCTACCTGCTCTATTTATTAAAATTTGTCCTGTTTTATCAGATATAATTATACAGTTATATCAAGGTATGCAGGTCCAACATTTCACACACTAGATTTCTCCTGCAGTAATCCTGGCTAAGAAATCTATAGGAGTCTTTGATAGCATGTTTTTACATACCTGTAGTAGTTGCTCTTAACAGATAATTATGACAGCAGAATTTCTTTTCCACTTTTAATACAAAACCTTTATTTCAATACCAAAAACTAAATGTTCATTCAAGTACAAAACTGCAAAACTATGGTAAAATCTCTTAAACTAAAATGGACAAAAAATTGCAAATTTTGGGGTAATTTTTTTTTTTTTAATTTCTACTCCTATATTTGCAAACCACCCAGTGCATACTCTCTCAACTTCTTATAGTTTTCCAAAAAATAAAAAAAATTTATTCAAAGGAATTTTCTGAACTTCTTCTCTTTCCTGTAATTATGACAATGTTTAAAAGCGAAATGGGGAATTTCTAATCAAAATAAAGACATGACAATTAGGGGGGGGGAACCAGTACATGTTGTTAAATCACAAGAACAACCTTTAAAAGAATTTAGGATTTGCGAAAAGTTATTTTTCTGAATCTTTTTATTTGGTGTGGGGCTTGTTTTTTTCCCCGGGGCTTTCGCTTGACTAGATATCCTGTAAAACCTTACGACAAATGTCTTTTAAATTGCGAAATGTTCCTTGGAGGCCAGATTTCTTAATCAAAATTAAAAATAATGACAGATTAAACCAAAAAACCAAACTGGCAAAAATGCTTAGAGGCATATTCAGTAAAGATGTAAATTATATTTCTTTTAAAAGTATAATATAAACAAGAGGCCCAAGTGGGCTAGTATAGCTCTACTGGACTGGCTGGACTGTTCTGAGTAAAGTTTTGTGAAAATCTGTTGCAATGTTGTATACTAATTTCAAGGAAAAGCACACAGCGTTCACTGTGACCTTGACCCATTGACCCCAAAGTAAACTTAGTAGGCATATCTTATGAACAAAAAAAAAAATAAATGGGTCAAGTCATCCTACCCAGTCAAAGACCAATTATCCTATGATGTTTGAAGACTGTGGATGCTGTAGATCTAAAGATATGATATCCAGAAACCGTTGAGTTGAGGACAGTGTGACCTTACCTTGACCTTTGACCCCAGAAACAATAGGGATCATCTACTCATTTAGGCCAGTTATCATCCTATAAAGTTTACATAGACTGTGGGCTTAACCTATAGAGCTCAAGATACTTGAGCAGGATTTAAGATGTGTACAAAAATATTATGTCAAGTCTTTTTAGAAACTTTTGTTCAGGTCACTGTGACCGTGACCTTTGATCCTCTAACCCAAAAATCCAACTTGACCATCATCTTCACGGTCCGTTTGAGTTACCATAAATTCGTTCAAGTCACTGACCTGACTTCCTCGACCCCAATAACTTACCTTTGTTACAGGTGTGTTCCAAAAATTATTTAAATTGGCCAGTCGCTCATGAGTTACATCGGAAACTGTTTACTGTTCAGGGTCACTGTGACCTTGACCTGCTGACCCCAAAGCGAACTGACCGATTTTTTTGTTGCAGAAGAGAAAAAAATATATTTAAATCGGTCAAGGGGGGGGGGGGAAGGAAGGAGGAAAAAAAAAAAAAAAAAAAGGGGGGGGGACCACCAAACAAAAAAACTCTTTTTTTTTCCCCCAAAATTTTTTTTTGGGGGGTTAAACAACCTTTTTGACAAATTTCCAGGATTTTGGGGAAAATGTTACCTCTAGAGTGTTAACAAGGTTTTTCCATATTCAGGCTGTACCTGTTTTGACCCCAGTGACCCATATTGAATTGAGAGAAACATCTTAACAACCTTCTGACAAGATTTCAGGAAATTTGGGTGAAAACTGTTACCTCTTAGAGTGTTAACAAGGCCTTGGGCTGTGTGACCTGTTTGACCCCAGATGACCCTATTAAAACTTGAGCTAGAAATCAACCAAACAATCCTTTCTGACAAATTGCCAGGATACTGACAGTGAAGCCACTTCGTGACCTTGACCTTTGACTCACTGACTTAAAAAAAAAAAAGGGATCATCTATATGTTGCAGACAACCTACTGAGCAAGAATTGCAAAAATGTTAAAGCATTGAATATTATATTCAGAAAATTGTGACCTATCTTGTAAAATTAAAAAGGCCTATATGGGCAAGAAATTGCTATTTTACTGTAAGTTTGTCATCTTTTGCAATGTGTATCGCGGTACTGTGACCTTGACCCATTGACCCAAAAACATAGGAACCTTCTACCGATAAACAATTATCCTATGAGTGAAGACTGGATTAGTCTAAAGTATGCAATTGAATCCTTCAAAGTTACCTTCAAAGGATCTTACTCATTTACCAAAAGATCAAAAGAGGGTTGGGGGGGGGGGGGGGGGGGGGGGGGGGGGGGGGGGGGGTTTTGGGGGGGGGGGGGGGCTGCTCTGCCGGCGGGGGGGCGAATAGATTGGGGGGGGCTGTTGTGGGGGGGGGGGGGGGTGGGGGGGGGGGGGGGGGGGGGGGGGGGGGGGGGGGGGGGGGGGGGGGGGGGTTTAGTAAAGTATGGGGGGGGGGGGGGGTGTCTTTTTTTTTTTTTTTTCTTTTTTTAAAAAAAGGGATTGTCTATTATGTTGTTGGAAGTTGCAAACTGTAGAGCTTTTTCAAGGAAAAGTTTACAGGCAGATAGACGATGAACAAACCACAATAGCATAAGCTCTTAGAGCTAAAAATCAAAACCATTTAGATACCTACATAATTCTTATAGGTTTAATAAAATATTAACATGCAATTTCAATAAATTTATATCCCCTGACAAATGAAACAATCAAGAGGGAAAAGATTGTGTTTGCAGGGTCAATAATGACCATAGGGTCATGATTTGAACAATCTTGACAGAGGTCCACTAGGCAATGTTACACACTAATATCTAAGCTCTAGGACTTTTGGTTTCAGAGAAGATTTTTAAAGTTTCTCCTATATAAGCCTATGTAAAAGCAAGTGACCCCCTGGGCAGGGTTAATTTTGACCCCTGGGTCATGATTGAACAATCTTGGTAGAAGTCCAATAAGCAATGCTACATACAAAATGTCTAAGCTCTACGTCTTGTGATTTAAGAGAAGAAACAACTTAAAGTTTTTTATATAAGCCTATGTGTGCCAAGGGAGAAAACTAGGACTCTACTTTAGGTGACAAAGGGGGCAAACTCAATTTGACTAAAATAGAATTTGCAGATTTTGCTTTTTTTGTCACATTTCTGTTTTAAAAGATAGTTTTCTATGTTAAAAGATCAATTTAAGTATTAACATGATCTCTATGGGTAATAATTTGAACAATCTTGGTAGTCTAAGAGATCTACTAGGCAATGCTACCTGCTAAATATCGAAGCTCTAGGCCTTGTGGTTTCAGAAGAAGAGTTTTAAAGTTTTTCCTATATAAGCCTATGTAAAATCAAGTGATAAAATTCATTGATACAATAATTATGAAGCACTCTTTATCAGAAAAACTATACTGTAACAAGAGGACCATGATGGCCCTATATAATTCACCAGAGTATCACTCCACTTTAAAACAAGAAAGTATGTCAAAAGTCATTGATAGGAATTTTGGAAATAGCAGTGATAGTCCCAATTTTATCTATCTAGCTTGAAGAAAAACTAGGTCAAAAGTTAAATTAAACAAAGGTCAAAGTTAAAATCTGCATTCAAAACTGTATTTATGGTTTAAATTTCACTGCTTAACTTTAAAATCAGGAAAGTAGGTCAAGGTCAGGGAAGGTTGAAGTAGAAAGCTTTATGCAAAACTGTATACATGGTCTAAAATTCATTGATGTAGCTTTAAAAACAGAAAGTTGGTCAGTAGGTCAAGGTCAGCCAAGTTCAAAGTTTAAATCTAGATGCAAAACGTCTCTATGCAGAAATGTTTGACAGATAAATGATGACATATGGATAAATATAAAGGGTCACCTCACATAAGTCTAAACTAATGCAGTAAATTCTGTATATAACGACTCCAGATATAGCGAAATTCTGGATATTAGGAACAAATAATTTCTGCCTGGTTTTTTTATTCTTTATTTATATAAAAATGGCATATGGATATAGCAAACTCCAGATATAAGGAACAAATTTAAATTGTCCCAATGAGTTCGTTATAAGCGGAGTTTACAGTACTAGTAAGCATACAAATAGCAAAAGCTGTCTATACGTTTTATCTTGTTCAGCATTTAGACTACGTTTCACAGCCTAGAGATAGCATCAGACTCTCGTTTAATTATGCATGCAAATTTACCACAATTTATTTACTTTATTGCCTCACAGAACCACAATCTTCTACAATCAGCCTATTATTAGCTCCATAAATGATGTTTTTATAAAACAGAAAGTTTCCTCTTGCTAACAACTCAAATACCGCACACAGTCAGAAGTTGACAGTTATGCAAATGAAACCAAAAAGAAACTGGCCGCTAAAGGTGATGGCAAGATTTACTATTTCAATCTATTGTCTCTTTTCAGCACCATGCCAAAGGAAGACACTTAACCTTACTATTGCTCTTCCGGAGGATGAACATTTCTCCATAAGTTGCAACTTTCTTGCCTAAATGGTAAAACTGTCTTGAACCCATGACCGTCCAGTACAGATATGTTATTCTGGGCTTTAACTACCCGATTGAGAGAAAATTCATGTCAAAAGTGGGGTCTGCTTTGTAACCATGAGTCATTTGATTTTCTACCATTGATAATTTATTTGAGACACTTGCTTCTTAAAAGGTCATTGCTCTAACCAAGTGTCTGAAAATAACAGCTTCACTTTCATATCAGATGGTTGGTTTGATAGTTGAAAACTGTAATGGCAGTTTTTTTATGACAGGCACAATGTGTATTCACTTCCAGTTGTTGGTGGGGATGACAACTTTGGGTTTACATGTACGTCATGTTTTAGCATGTGTGTTTTTAGCACATCATGTTTTAGCATGTGTGTTTTTAGCATGACTGTGTTTTTAGCATGGGGTAAAATACAACCACACAATCATGTAAAGCATGCGTTGGAGAACTTGCTCTACTTTCTGTATATCAGTTGACCGTTTCCAACTAACTGTAAAATTATAATGTATCAATATGAAACTAGACCTATCACTAAATGTGATTAATACCCCCGCAGAAAGATCTGTCAACTGAAGAAGTTAAAGTGACAGAATACCTTGTAAAAAAAACTAATATAAAGTTATGGTTCTTAACAATAACTCCGTAATGAGTCAAGATGGAATTATGGTTCTTGTACACTGCACTTCCTCTCATTGTTCTTGACCACTGTATGAAGTCCTATTGAATTCCAAGCAACATTTTTTAAGTAATGCTCCGAAGAAGAAAAATGCAACCAACCGTCCGCCCTCCCGACCACAGGACGACTCTTTAAACCCCCTGAACTTCGTTTCAGAGGTATAAATATGGCAGCTAAAACGACATGTGCAAGAAATGAAACTTAATCCAAACAAAATAAAGAAACTAAACTCATTCCATTATTCAGTCAATGACTTAAGTCCATAGTTTTACCAATTTTTACATCCATTTCTTAAATGTTGGCAAAAGTCTGCAAACTTCATTAGAGGAGGTGCAATCACCTCTTCAACTCCATTTTGTCAGTCTGCAAGATAGATTGAGATGGGAATATCAGTGAAAGATATATATGTCGAAATATGCCTTCTTTAACATACCGGGTGAATGGCGACAACATAATATGTGATTTTAAGCACTTTTGCTTTTACATAGTTATGTGCTAAAAGATGCTGTGTAAACAGCTCCTTACTGGCTAGAAAATGTAATATATGCCTTGTTGGTTACGTACTTTATTTCCTCAGTTTGAAACCAGTGATTATTATGGTGTTGTGTAAAATATAGATTCTAGGTTTCCTTTGACTATACTGGTTGACCTAATTTTTGAACCAACATGACCCAGTTTTAATCTTGACCTGAATATCAATACAACAGACATTCTGAAAAACTTTCATGTTGCTGTGGTATAAACTGTGACCTCTACATGTTCTTATTTGATTTGACCTGGTGACCTTGATTTTGACCTTTGTCCCAAGGGCTTTAACTAATGACCTTCAAATTCTGCATCAACAATTTTACTTAGAAAAAGCTAGCTGTGCAGCTGTGCAGTTTCTACTTTAACCGATTAATGTGTTCAATACTAAAGAGAACAGAGGGGCTTAAATATATTCTAATCAAGATGCCATTAAATCTTTATTCCTCTCCGAGACCTGGATGTTCTCCCTTCTGTCTCCATCTAATATTTGACTTGATTTCCCAGATGTACATTATTCATCTCATTGCTCAGACAACCACACTCCCAAACGCATGCAAAATTACATGCCATTATTTAACTGCAGTTGTGAGATCTCCAACAAAAAGGAGGTAAGCCAATTTTGAATGTGACACTGTCTATGTAATAAAATTCTATTTACCAAAAGGTGTAACTATAGTAGAATATGACTGTTCCTATTATGATTTAGATATATTAGATCGGTAAAATAGTTTTCCATAGAAGTGCATAATTTAGGGTGGCAAATTGGTCAAGTGGTTAACACTACAAATGCGGAGGTCCCAGGTTTGAATCCCGGCCCGGGGCACTCACTGGAGAGAGACAAAGAACACTTCCCACAAATTTAAAAGTACATGATTACATGATCAATTTTCAGCATTAACATCTCTTAACTGGCTGAAATGCATCTCATTTCAAAGAGTCAACTTAGTTGCAGACAAAAATAACAATATTTCTATTACATTGTATGTTATCCATTAAATTATGTCATGTATTTTGAGCCGAAGGCCAAATGTCACTTTTTAGTGGTCTTTGACCAAAATAGACAGTATCTTAAAATTCCAAATATTTCACTTGTAGATTGCATGCAGATTTTTTCTTTTTATTTAATTAATTGTTCTATCATTCTGCAATATTTCCTATTTTAAATTGTTGAATGCATCTCCTTATATAGTGCAATTCAGCAATCTAATACATAATGTAGACCTGCAAGTTCATTAGACAAAATAGTCTGGACCCAAGTATCCCCTCTTTAAAATTCCGGTACATATAAATTATGTTATGAGCCCGCCTCTTTGTCGGCCATAAACTCCTGCAGGGCTCACATACCTTCCCTCCCTAAATCAAGAAAATTGTCTTTGAATCTTCATTTATTAATTGCCAGCAACTTATCATATAAAAATTATGATAAGTTGATTTCTCTAAAGACTGAATTCGCATATCAAAATTAATGAGCTACGTCATCTCTATGTGAGACCTGCAGGAGTTTACTGTCGACAAAATCTGGATCAAACTTCAACTTCCTTCCTTTGTCACAAGTTAGTTTAATCCTACAAATAAACTAGACATTACAGTGAACATGATCCCTGACTTGCCACCATGAATGCCCCACACTTTGCTAATAATACTACCAGAGTTTTTCCAACTGCATGCTATCCATAGAAGAGGGATAGATGAAAGTGGCACAGTGTATCAAGATTCCACTGGTACCTGACCATCAACAGCACAAGACAACAACCGCAACCCAGAAGTTGATACCAAGTACAATTTTACTTTCATTTGTTAAATACTGAAGAAAAAACAATAAAGATTATCTACATATCAATACATGGTACAAAAGCATAATCAATCACACAACCAATGTTGGAACATTTTATTATACAAATAACTACCTAAATTAGATTAAATTAAATTTGGAGGGTTGACCACAAAACTGTCTTAACTTATATGAAACAAAGAAGGACTTACGACATTAGGAATGCTTTATCAGGAATCAGAAATCACTCCTCTTGAGTTCCAAGCCTTTCCCAGACATCTTCGACTCCGCTGGGACAGTATATTGTTAGAAACAAATATTAAAATTGTTTAGAGGGGGGGGGGCACTGGGGGGGGGGAGAAATTAGAAACGAGGGGGGGGGGGGTAAGGGGAGGGAAAGGAAAAAGGGTTAAAACCTGCAATTCAAGAATCAGTATCTCTTTAACATTTTTAGCCGCAGATCAAACAACACCTATTAGAACTTGTGAAATGACAATTATTAATTTTGTGAGAAGCTTTCTTGAAGTGTGCTATAGAGACAGGCGGGTAAACAAGCCCCTACCACCTAGCAGCCATGTTGTTTAACTTATCAACAGACTTTCACCAATGTTGGCGGACGGACTTACGTAAATCATTCCAGTTAAATAATTTGACAGTATGACAAATTGTTTCAGAAAAGATTTAACAATTTTTATATACATGTATATGTAAAGCAAGTGACCTTCTGACTTCTGTGGACCCGGCTTTGAGTCAAGAATGTTTAGCAGAAGTAAAGCAGACATACTAGATATCTAAGCTCTCCACATTACAGGTTAGAATAAGATTTTCAAACCTTATACAAAACAAGTTACCCTTTGGTCAGAGCCAGTATTAACAACAAGAGGGCCAAGAAACACTTGGCCCTATATCGCTCTTGTCAGAATAAGTCCAACAATTGCCTGGTGGAAGATCACTAGATAATGTTATATAGCAAATAAATTTTCCTATATGACCTTTGACAAACAAACTTGATCCCCCAGGCAAGGTCAATTTTGACCCCAAGGGCATAATTTGCAACAAACTTTGAAGAGGTTTACTAGGAAATGCTACAAGCCAAATGTCTAAGCTCTAGGCACTTGTGGTTTCAGAAAAAAGATTTGTAAAGTTTTCAAATAAGGCTATATAAAACTAAGTGACCAATAAGAGCCATTTTGACCCAGGGGTCATAATTTGAACATTCTTGGTAGAGGTCCACTAGCCCATTTGCATACAGCCAAATATAAGCTGTAGGTCTTGTAAAGTTTCAAAGAAAAGACTAAAGTTATTAGCTAAAATATAAGCTATATAAAACAAGGGGCATACTCTGGGGGTCGAATATTGATCCGGGGTCATGATTTGAACACACTTTGTAGAGCCACATCCAATGACATGCCAAATATCTAAGCAATAGCCCTTGTGAAAGTTTAAGAGAAGAAATTTTTAAGTTTCCTACATAAGAATATGGCAAAGTTAGTAGCCCACGTTAAGTTTTTTGTCCGGGGCCATAATTTGAAAAACTTGGTAGAGGCCATAGCTTGCCAAATATTGACTAAGCTCTAAGCCTTGTGGTTTCAGCATCAAAGATTTTAAAGTTTTTCCTATATATTTTATGCAAAACTAAGTGACAATTTGAGCAAGTTTTGAGGGGGCTAATGAATTTAAATCTTGGTAGAGGTCCACTAGGCAATGCTATATGCCAAATATCTTAGCTATAAAGGCCTTGGTTTCAGAGAAGAAGATTTTTAAAGTTTTCCTATATATGACCTATGCAAAACCTACACACTTTGGCGGTCAATCTTGACCCTGGGTCATAATTTGAACAATCTTGCTAGAGGGCCATAGACAATGCTCTGCCAAATATGTAAGCTCTAGGTTGGTTTCAAGAAGAAATTTTTAAAAGTTTCCTATTTGTTGCCATAAGCAACCAGAATTCTGCATGGAATGGAATTCTTTGAAGAAATTTGTAAGAGCTTCATGCAAGCAACATTCGCATAGTTTTATCAACATTGGCCAAGGTTTCAGAGGAGATGTCATTTGAATCAAAATGTTGACAGACGACGGACGATGTACGACGGACGACGGACAATCATCGATCAGAAAAGCTCACCCTGGCATAGCCAGGTGAGCTAAAAACTGGTATGATTCAAATGACTCTCAAAAAAGGACAACTGGAAAATTCAATATTTCAAATATCTATCCTCTGGACTTGCAGTTTTGGACTATAATAGAAGTGTTTCAGGATGTTATATTGTTCCAGAGTCTAAGCACTAAACTAGTCTAGTACAAGAAAAGTGTTTTAATCACAACACCTGATATGGTTCTTTGATATCCCTGAAAAGTTTAGAATCAATCCAATAAAATAGTATAAAATTTTAACCAAATTCAATTTTTTTTATATCAAGCAATGTCTGTACTTTATAGTAACAGAAAGTTTTTAACTGTATTGCATGATATCCCAGCAGACTATCATGAATTTTTAAATCTGTTTTATCTCTAGTGCAATCTTAGTAGGGACCATAAATGTTATGGAAGAAATCTCTAAATGCGAGCAGTTTTTTAAGGTTTTATATTATAGACATATTTGAAAATCAGCCACATCCTCTGGCAGCCATGTTTTTTAGACAAATCAACATCTCCCGAACAAAATTTGGTAGAGGATCACATGAGAAGCAAACCGACTTACAGACTAGAAGCAATCTTTGGTTGAGCTCGACAGTTTGATGTGAGATTTTGGTTGAAATGCCAAATAAGTTAGCTACACCATTTTTATACAACATCCATTTTCTTCCTTATTAGACTATACCTCTGCTAATAGGTTTATAAGGGACCACATTATTTATACAACCACTAGTGATTCAACTCTTAGACAGTTTGGACTAAATCAGAAACTGTTGTAGAACATTCTGCTTGGACTTTCTAATACAGGCTTTCCTTTCTTTAAACTTAATCTTGAAACAATTGAAAAAAGAATTTATACACAAATCCTCCCCTGTCAGAGCTAAATTGAATTCACTGCAAACAAAGCAGATATGATTAAATTCAGCAGAAATTGGCCAATCTGTCTCCAAGCTATAGATAAATCACACGTGTGATACGCTGATATTAATGAATTAAAGGTTTTTTCAATTCAGTATTACATTTAGAGACGTGCAAACACATATAAGATGAATTGAGAATGCAAGAGAATCAGCTGGACTTTAGTCGCTCACCTAACTAACACTTGATTACCTATTTTCATGAGCTATTATCCGTAGAAGGATGCAAGTAATGTATATTTGGTAATTTTCGCATGATGAAAATTTCCCTATATGTGAGTACACAGACGTATCATGAAGGTCCATAAATCTACTTGAAATGATCTCGGAATTCAAATAAAAGTAAATCTAATTTGCCAAATTGCAAATCTTAAATACAAAATGTAATCGTAAATATTACCCAATTTCCAGTATGTTCACAAGAACACAATTCTGTCTCTGCTGGTTGTTATTCTAGATGTCATTTAACGGTTCTTCCTTGCGATATGACACAGTACTTTAGCTAACCTTCTCAATTCTAAAACTTAGCGCAAGTCAAAGCAGTGATATAGTATGATTATACTAAGTAAAAAGAAGTGATATACCATGTGATAATTATGATGGAAAATTAAATCATTGTCAATATAACCGATTTACAGTATATGAAGTTTAAGTAAAATATGTCTGGGTGTCTGAGCATGTCTGTGGGATAACATCATAAATCATACTTTTTTTCCAGAAATGACTTCATATAATACTGCTTTATTCCAAACTTGAGTCCATGATTTATTACAGACCTATAGTTTAATGTCTTTGGTTAAGTCACTGCTTTTATACATTAGAATTTAACAAAAATATACCATGATATAGAATTATTCTGTCTAAAACAATGGAAGATGTATGGAAGTTATATGTCTATATGACAGGCAATCACTTTTGTCTAGTGCATAATGACGTAACAACACAAAATGCTTCATACTGGAGGTAATGGCTGAAAAATCAAAAATCAAAAAAGGGGTATATTTAAAAAATACTAAAGCAAGAGTTATGTTGTTCTGCAGATCCTTTTATTGCTATTTATCTGTGTTTCAAGTCAATGTCGAAAGGCCCTAGTGTTACATTTAGGACCAATAACATACAAGAGGGCCAAGATGGCCCTATACTACTCAGCCGAGTACATGACCTTCTTATGAACCTATGTGACCAAAATTCAAGCTTAAACTAAACACAAACCATTCCGTTTCACCTTGACAAGACAAACATTCTGTCCATTTTACATGACAATTCATGGCTATAATATGTTATCATTAGAATATCAACTAGCTTTTTCTTTGATAACCTAGTTTTTAATCCCTTGTGACCTTTTAACCCACATATAACCTTGACCTAGAAATCATCATGACAAACACTGACCAAATTTCATGAAAGTTGTAAATTAAATGTTGTCTCCAGAGTGAAAACAATCCTTTAATTTGGTTTCTTCTGGTTACCAAGATTTTGACCCTAGGTGACCCAGTTTCAAACTTGACCTAGAAATCACTGGGACAAACAGTCTGACCAATTTTCATGATGACTGGCTATCAATGTGGCCTCTTGAACATTAACGAGCTTTGATCTGACCATGTGACTTAGTTCCTGCCCCCAGTTCACCTAGATTTGAACTTGACCTAGAGATCATTAAAGAAAATATTCTAACCAACTTCCATGATGATTGGGTATTTAATTACTCAAGATAGAGTTATGGTTCCTGTACACTGCACTTCCTCTCATTGTGCTAGACCATTGTATGAAGTTGTTTTGAATTCCAACCAGTAGTTTTCAAGTTATGCTCCGGACAAGGAAAAGTAACAAAGGGCAATAACTCTATAATTAGTCAAGATGGAGTATGGTTCTTATGCACTGCACTTCTTCTCAAGGTGCTTGACCATTGTATGAAGTTGTATTGAATTCCAACAAGTAGTTTTCAAGTTATGCTCTGTACAAGGAAAGTGCAACGGACCGCCCGACAGACGAACCACTGGGTGACTCCTATAAATTGCTTAAACTCATCTGCTTCTAGTTTTTGTTTTTGTTTTAGAAGCTGGAACCTATTATATACAGTTTAAATTGTATAACACAAAATTATCTACTTCCTTAATTACCATTTATTATTTTTCACTTGAAGGAAATTTCATGAACCAAATGATACTATTTTCCTATAGATTTGAGTTCGCTCCCTTGCTTCAGATATTTGCAGAGTATCTCGTGATCGACAGACAAGATTTTATTTGGTCTCATAAAAGAACAATTTACAGATTATAATAATTATACGAATTGAAAGACTGACTAAGAACAAATATGACAATGGTCCAAAAAAACAACTTACGGGTTTGGCTACGTGTGACTCACACATCCCAATGCCGCTAAATATAGAAAGTTAATACACTTAAAAATAATACAGCGTCTAGACATGTCCGTCTGATAAATCATACTTTTTTCCGGAAACGGCTAGATAGATACTGCTTTATTCCATCTGTGCGCCCATGCTTGATTACAGACCTATTATTTGCTTTTTTCGGTCAGTCACCACGCTCATCCAGTTAACAAGAGGTTGCTCAAGACAAACTATTCAAACTGCTTTATTAGCTACAGTACATCAAATCAATTTCACCCCAAAACATCTGTTTTTGTTAAAATTTCAATGACTAATAATCAAACTCAACATTAAATTTTGTCAAAATGAAACTGGATTTTTCATTTATATTGTACAGCACATTATACAGTGGAACTTCCGAAAATCTGGTCCTTGGGAATACTCCCCAAACTGGATATTGTTTGAGGTCCTTGATTTTTTTTCTCAATATCTATGATATTATTACACTAAAAAACCGGAACAGAGTCCACACGCAGGAAATCAGACAAACAGTCCACACGCAGGAAATCAGACAAACAGTCCACATGCAGGAAATCAGAAAAAAAACAGTCCACACACAGGACATCAGAAAATCAGTCCACACGCAGGAAATCAGACAAACAAAACTGTAGTACAGTCATGTACATATAAATAAATAAAAGAGCTATGACCATTGCACAATGTTTGAATCCTTTTTATGTTTGCTTTATGCCATTTCCTCATAACGATTGCTCATTTGTGGACTCTAAAAAGAAATATGCCATAAAAAGAATGACAGTTGATGTAATAACATTTTATATATGAGTTCTATACATTACAAATCACCAGAAAACAACAATAGAGGCAAGAAATTTCTGAATGATAGACAAATCAATTTTTAGGCTTAATGCACTTGTACTGCATTGTCACATCAAATTTGATCAACCATGGAAACCTAAAAGATATCTATCCAATAACAAGAGACATGCTTTATACCATATCATAAATAGTACTTAAGAGAACAAAATTAGAGGGCAATAACCCCCTGGAAAAAGTGCTGAGCCAGCAGAATTCTTCCGACTTGGTGCATATCCCGGTATCTTGTTTGATCATCTGCGAGTATTTGAATAACGGATGAAAAGTTTCCATTTAACATTTTTATGACATCAGAGAACTGGTATCATATCTTATGGCAATCACAAATACTAACAAGTACCCTGCTGGTAGTAAATAATTCTGCCTCTGCAACCAGTACAGATCATGATCAGTCTGCATATTAAAGTCTTACCTGAAATTCAACAGGCTACTGAATGAGCCTGAAATTATTTAATAACTTCAATTTTTAATGCCTATTATGAATGAAATATTTTTATCTAGCCTTATAATATCATAGTAACACATTATGTGGTCTTTCCAAACTGGGCCAACGGCCCTGTATTTTGGAAGCCAAATTTCAAGCCTAACAGGCAGGCCATGACATTTTTCTTATCTTTTTTTTCATTAATCTGCCATTGATAAAAAAGTTCTGAGATTTTAAAGTCTTCATTACACCAGAAAATTCCATGCAGAATTCAATTGAGATCACAGATTGTCGTGACATCGCAAAACAATCTTTTTTGTGCTACCAAGTATAGGTTGTAAATGAAAAGTGTAGCATCAAAATTTATATTTGAGGAAAAGCTAAACTTTTTTCATTTGTCTGCAAACCTTTATTCAAAAGCAAGTAACTATACATCTTTAAAATCAGTCAGACACACAAAAGGACCGAACTACATAAGTCTACGCTGATCAAAGAAATAGTTTGCATGAAATCGATTCATTTGTCTAAAAATTTTACTGTGTAAGAATTCCATTCATAAACAAAACGTCATATTAGCTAAGCGGGTAGGTTTATAAGCAGGCAATTTAAGGGGGGGGTAGGTGGAGTTAGACTATACAAAGTTGTAAGTGCAAACTTGGTTTAAGTGAGAAAAATGAGAGCAATCTTCAGAAAATGGCGTATGATGTGTTTTTTAACGAGGTCAAGCGCATTCAGGGAGTTTGTCTTTAAGAAGTATTGGAAGAATGAAGTTTGTCTCCAAAATGAGTTTAAACGAAGATATTGGACTATGAAAACACTTATTATGATTGCAGTGAAGTGCAGGTAAATATTTCCTATATATTTTCTCGTAGAACAAGTGATCTCTGGCCTCCACATATATTGATTTGAGTGAAAATTTCGAAAAATGGCTTGGGCACTTTCGGTTTCTATTTGTAAAAGCTTCCACCTGATCAGATTCAACCTTGAATGACTTCAAAACTTCATATCATTGCAGGTGGAAACAAAGAACCAAGTGAAGGTTACATATAACCCTTGACTAACGGCATATTCATATAATTTTATAGCGTGAAGAAAACAACTTTCCCTGGTATGAATGCGCCTGACCTTGTTAAAAAAGCACGTCATCCGCCATTTTCTAAAGTTTGCTCTGAATTTTTCTCACTTAAACCAAGTTTGCACTCACTATACACCTACCACCTATGTTAAGCGGACCATGTACAGTGAATCAAAACACTGAAGGCACTGTGGTTCATTGGTCTGATACAAGGACAACTTGGGCAGTCATCTAGTCAAAACTGACACTTTAACAAGACAGTGAAGTTGGCCTTAAGTCACATCTCTGGGCAAGCTGACTTTCAAGACTTCGTGGTCAAAATTGCTTGTATTTTGAAAATTCTTAACCAATACATTTTTACTTCCTTGTTACTATTGTAAGTGCTTGTTTTGATGCATCCCGTGGCAGGTTGTTTAAAAAAGGTTTGACTGAATGTTGAATGGAGGTTTAGAAACATAGCTGCAATTTAAACAGCCCTCAAACATTTTTTGGGGGGAGGTATATAAGAGTCAGCTCATAAGTCAGTTGGTTGGTTTCAAATAGTTTTTCTGTTTTGCTTCATACCTCTTGAACCCTATGAAAGATTTTCACGAAAACTTCAGTCAAATGTTCTGCATATCAAATGGATGTATGATGGCCAAGTGTTTGTGCTTTCAGTGCTTTGATTTCCTTTACTTATTTGGCCAGTATCTTCTGTGCTTGAAATGACCTGATAAGAAAGTGATATAACACTCCCACAACATGTCATAGTAACCTTTTATTAAGTGCTCTTTAAAATGGTACAGACTACACCTCCTGCATAATGCGAAAAAGGCTGCAATACATGTATTGAAAAGTTGTTCATATGGTCACCTATCTTTAGAAACCTCTTACCAAAAACTAATAAACAAACACAAATCAGTTGATTTATGGCTTATTCTACACTTCCATTTACTGTAGAATATAAACTTTCATTACCCAAATTTATAGATCTCTTCTATGGCATGTCAGTTGACAGAAAAAATTCTCCTTTTCTGTATGTAAACTCTTGCCGATTTGGTGATCAATGACCTAATTTGTAGAACCAGCACTCAAATGTTTGCAAAAGTTTCACTACCAGAATTTATTGATCTTTTCTATGGCATGGCACTTCACAATAATTCTCTCTCTGTTGCCAGTTTGGTGAAGAACGGCGTAGTTTGTAGAACCAGCACTCATAACTTTTGCTTCAAGACTGTTTGAAAACAAACAGTCTGAATATAATTAACATTACGCCAGGTGTTAATCAAATAATTTCAATACCAATCAAAATTGGACTTTAGCTCTGACAAATAAATGCACGCGGAAAAGGTTTGAATTGATTCTTCTGCTTTGAATACTCCGCCATCAACAAAGGGGCAAGGTTATCTTATCATTGGCGTCATGTTAATTCATTGCAGTAGGCTTCAGAAGATGTGTTTGATCTTTAACTTTGTCGATATGTTGAAAAATCTGGCTAAATTTAAGGAACGTGCAATGATTTATTATTAGAATCTAGGGGTAAATCAAGCGGAAAACATTTTTACTGTCAGAGGCCTTCAGCCATGTGCAAAATGGGATGGGCAAAGAACTGACATCAGGTGAATGAATACAAGATTGTGCTAGACAATAGAGCAGACATTGAAATAAAAATGTCTGATCTGAAAGTGACAACCTATACCTTGAACTGATCTGAATAAAGCTGCAAATGGTTAGTGGTTACTTGAAGTGTCCTGGACATACCCTAGCCAAGTTTGTCCAGGTCACTTCAAGTTAAAGGTTCCATCAAACACAGTAAATTTTAAGAGAAAATGGAACAAAGCTGTGCAAAACAAATGTTTCAGGGAAAATACCAAGAGGCTGACACTTCGATACAAGTTTGCCTGAGTTAAAAATGAAAGATTGTACAGTGGAGTTGTCAAACTTCGAGACGTTAAAAGTTACTACACAAAACTAAATGATAAATGGAAGTAAAAGACATATGTCCCTCTCAGTACGTTTCCCAGTGAAACGGCAAGAACCTCTCCAGGAAACCAGCACGGAAGTCCAGTTCAAAATACCCTCACTTGCAAGACACCATATTCTTCACTTAAAATGTTCCATCTTCAGCGCACCAGTGGAGATAATAGAAAGAGATTAATCAGTCTACAAAAACGAGCGTTTTTGTTCCTTCTAAGAATTACGAATAATGTATTTTTCTCTCAACTAAAAGAGATGATTAGCTCCATGAGGAAGAACATTTTAATTCTAGCATCGTAGTTATCAATCACGCAATGATTACAAGCATTTCTCATTTTCGGTGATTTTCAGCTACAGACTACAAGGTTGTTGTGAAACAGAAAGTACAGGCGGGAGGAATCTATTACATACAAGCAACTGCATCTGTGTAAGCGGCTGTATGAATTGAGCATCGACTTGCATTCAGGTGATTAAATGCATACCAACTGAACTGGAAGAGCTAGAACCATGCAAGGATGATTTTCTTTGAAGCTGCGAAAAAACTTGCAAAGCAGTTTAAGGGGAGATTTTCTTTGAAAGAAAATGTTGACAAGTTGTAGCATTCCAAAAATTCCTTCTAGGGCACATCTGTCTATATACTATTGAAGTACAAAATACAACAGTCTTAAGTAAATTAATTGGTAATGTCTACAAGGTTCTGTAGTTACTATGTCATGCTACACTACAGTATCTCTCCGATATCTGTAAGGGGAAATCAATGCGTAAGAGGCTCCTTTGATATGGTCACATTATAAGTACACGCCCAATATTAGCATATTTCTAATGCAAAATCAAAGAAATTTGTCGGAAGATTTCTGCATTTTCAATGTGCAAAGTCATACCCAGTTATCTCCCTTTAAAAAAGATATTTTCATGTCAAGGGAAGTAACTGCAGTAACGTAAAGATAACCTTGTACGGAAAAGAATGGCTATTGGTTGTTAGTTGGTTTGAGTGCATTTTCAATATGACAATGAGTAACTATAACTGAAACACACTCTTAAACAGTTTCAGGTCTGCATTAAACAGTCAAGTGTGTCTGTACGTGAATCTAAGTGTTCCTTCCAGGGAAGGAAAAATAACACAGTCATGATGACACTGCCTAAACACAATAGCTCACCATCAGCACTTTATGCAAATTAACGTGAATACCTATCCCTTTCAAAACACAAAGAGTCTTCACTAATGACTGGAACTGCACAACAGTGCATGTAGACACTTTGTGGATAAATGGCAGACAATTTCCTGGTAATTCTCTGCTTTATTTATGAGATTGAAATTCTCTTTGACATTTGAATTTTTAATTTTAACTCCCAGACACCACATGCTGGTGAATGGCAATATTCTCCAAAGACTCACTTACATGCTTTTATTACTACATGTATACATATATTGTTTTGTTTCACAGCACAATTTTCCAGGAATAAAGAGGATAAAATGTATTGCACAATCATTCCAATATATCTGTTACCTTCAGTTCATTTACTACTTGTGATTTTACATTTGATTTTAGAGCGAAAATTTACGCTAAATTTAAATAAAAATATTTGTTACCATTCCTGTTTCCTTCAACAGTAAGGCCACCATATGCCAACATCTATGCGGTCAGCTCAAAAGCTTGCATGAGCTTATGTTTGTTGTTGTCATGTATCTTGCCGATTTTAATAAAGATTATCATCATTATCAATTAT
Organism: Saxidomus purpurata; assembly: GCA_022818135.1. Classification (NCBI taxonomy): domain Eukaryota; kingdom Metazoa; phylum Mollusca; class Bivalvia; order Venerida; family Veneridae; genus Saxidomus; species Saxidomus purpurata. The sequence continues at coordinate 27,552,479 of JAFMSR010000001.1, read as the reverse complement.
TATCAATTATCATCATTATCATACTTTATAGAGGTCTAGTGAGAATAACCTACATGCAACTGGACCCAAAGAAAAAATATACAAAGAATTTATCTTTATAACTACAGAGAACTACAGATCATTGTGGAAACACAAATTGTATTAGAGTTCTAGACCTCCTCTAAATCTAGTATAAAAACTACAGAACAATTTTGTAGAATCTGCAAACAAAATTAAAATATTAAGGTAATTCGAAGATATTATGAGTAAGAAATAAATGTTTATTTATGAAATAACATCCGTTCCAGCGGTGTTAGTCGGTTAATAAACAATATTTTGGAGTACTGATACGCAGTAATTAGCCACAAAGGCCAAAGGCCTGAGTGGTTTATAACTGTGCATCAGTCACACAAGTTATTGTTTATTAGACGATAACAACGCTGAAAAGGATGTTATTTCGATTCTAACATGACCAGATATAACAAAAGGTGAATAAATGCAAAGCTTTATTTTCTATACGAACGCTCATTTAACGTCATGCGGCGCAATATGACGTCATGTTTACAGCATATTGGTTCCTGCGTTGTTTATGGTTTAATAAAACATAATTGTTCTACTCTTTGAACAGAGAGACAAAATCATGAGTCATGTTAGAATATGTTTTTTTAAATTAAATACTATGCTCTTTGTTAAAAGATTAACCTTCCTTAAATATTTTAGCACAATTCTGTTCTTGTTTATGATGAGTTATGCATTTTCTTCAAAACAAAACAACAAAATCAAAAACACCACAAACAAAATTGTTCATTCAGGTATCACTTACAATTCATGAAAAGATAAGGACAAATCTCATTTGAAAAAATAAATACTGATAAAAAAGTCATGAGTTTTCCTCATGAGCTGGTGCATTTATTCATACTACCAACAAGGGATTGTTCTTCCATTTTCTTTACGCTCTTTCTTCTGATGATTGGTCTCTTTTATGAGAACTTTTATCACTTAATTTCTGATGCGCATTATCCCAGAAGATTTTGACAAAGTGTGCGTAATGGTTCTAATTGGTACTAAACAAGGCTCTTGTTATGTGCCTGATGATACAGCCAGCCGGCAGGCCTGTAATTTGCACAAAACGTTCCGGAAATAACTTGGGGGGAAAAAAGTTACTGTTCTGCTAAAGAACGCACTATTTATACTTTTTGCAGATTGTTTTATTGTGATGAAATTTGAAATTTAGCTATTTAAATTTGCTTTTTTAAAAAAATGATATAAACCCCTCATAATGGTCATAACAAATAGTTGTCAAGAACTGTCGATGCTTAAAAACGTGGAAGAATAAGCTACACAGTTATCTCTGTTATTGACAGACATAAATGTAAATATATATTATAATAGAAAGCGTGGATTTTTTATTTTTAACTAGGGCCATTAGTCAAAACATTTTTCTATATTCAATAGGAATAGTACTGTACGTATACAGATCCATATAATTTGGTTATAATATTGATAATGTTCTTTATTTTAGGAATATCAATCAGTGATTTGTGTCGGATTTAAAATCACCTTGTAAAGTCACTTTGAATGGTAATATCACTTTAAACAGTTTACATTATGTACAGAAGTCATAATATGTTAATGATATTTTTTCGTAACTGAAGTACAGTCAAACCTGTTAACAAAGGCCACCCAAGGGAAAGACAACGACTGGCCTTTGTGCAAAGTTGACCTTTGTTCAGAGGTGTATTTGCTCTAATAAATCAATACAGGTTTTTCAAAGTCTGGCCTTTATTCACAGGGTGACCTTTATTCGGAGGTTGCCGTTAGCACAGGTTTGACTGTATTCAAGATATAAAGTTTCCCTGTAAAGTAAGTCATTGGTGGGGCTGGGTCATAATTTTCATATCTAGGTATGTGTACGTCCAAAAGATGAAATATTAGAAATAATGATTAAAATTCTCTTCAAATTTAGTTATTTTATGTTCATCTGACAAGCCATTTTTCAACTAATTTTTACCTATTTTTCCTCTAGCACGGACAGACTAACAACATATCAGTTAGCAAAACAATCACTTCATTAACCCAGATCTAGCTTCTAACAACCATACTATATCAGCTACAATACCTTTGCACCAAGTTCTCAGTATGTAAATAAGGAATGGAGAGGAAGTCACACAATCTGTCTGCTTTCATCTTACCTTAATCTAGAAATTCTGCACCAGAGTTCGCCTTAAATTCTGTCTTAGCGCTCGACACCGATGACAGGTATGCTAATAAATGGCGTCTAACCAGGAATCTCTGCAAGAATAAAACAGTACTTAATAATTACATGAGTAGCAAGATGGTTTTTTTGAAAAGGAGTCATTTTTTTTTGCTGAATCTATGGGGGACAAATTTTAAAACTTATTCCTTCAAACTTTGATGACAATCAAAGTACTGGTACAAGATAGAACAAAATCTTAACATTTGTCATGAACATTCTTTTTAACCTGGATAGAAATCTAATGTGAAAGTTTACTAAAAACAAAATGTTCTAAAATCTAAACTTCAAATTATGTTTGAACGAGTAGAATGACATTATTATCTACCTTTGAATGAGTAGAATGACATTATTATCTACCTTTGAATGAGTAGAATGACATTATTATCTACCTTTGAACGAGTAGAATGACATTATTATCTACCTTTGAATGAGTAGAATGACATTATTATCTACCTTTGAGGGAGTAGAATGACATTATTATCTACCTTTGAATGAGTAGAATGACATTATTATCTACCTTTGAGGGAGTAGAATGACATTATTATCTACCTTTGAATGAGTAGAATGACATTATTATCTACCTTTGAACGAGTAGAATGACATTATTATCTACCTTTGAATGAGTAGAATGACATTATTATCTACCTTTGAGGGAGTAGAATGACATTATTATCTACCTTTGAACAAGTAGAATGACATTATTATCTACCTTTGAATGCGTAGAATGACATTATTATCTACCTTTGAGGGAGTAGAATGACATTATTATCTACCTTTGAGGGAGTAGAATGACATTATTATCTACCTTTGAGGGAGTAGAATGACATTATTATCTACCTTTGAGGGAGTAGAATGACATTATTATCTACCTTTGAACGAGTAGAATGACATTATTATCTACCTTTGAACGAGTAGAATGACATTATTATCTACCTGGAGTGTATTTCAGACATGGAACAAGTAAGCTTAGATAGCTTCTTCATTTATATTTATACTCGAGCCCCAAAATAAAATCTTTTGTTTCAAGTTTGAGAGCGAAGCCTCACATGTGATAGGTTGTCTTGCTGAAACACAGTGGAAAACTATTTGCATAAAATTAATTCTAAGTGTCTCTAGTTTTAACTAAATTATGTTCTGGACAGATTATGTAATAGGGTTAGAACCCCAAAATGACCTTGCCCTTAGTAGTAGCTGTCCTATCACATGCAAACTCCCTTGATTCCTAATGGTAACCATGCATTTACAGTACGTGCACTAGTTTGGTAGATTACTTGTCCTTACAGGCAACATGCTTGAACCTTAAGCATGACCTTGAACTTTGCTGTGACTGCCCAGGTGTGGAGTGTTATTCACCCTTCAGTTATGGGCTATGTCCTTGATCTTTGCTGTGACTGACCAGGTGTAGTGTATGATTCACCCTTGTGTATGGGCAATATCCTTGACCTTTGCTGTGACTTTCCAGGTGTGGTGTATAATTCATCCTTCAGCTATGGGCTTTGTCCTTGACCTTTGCCATGACTTCCCAGGTGTGGTGTATAATTCACCCTTCAGCTATGGGCTTTGTCCTTGATCTTTGCTGTGACTGACCAGGTGTATTGTATGATTCACCCATGTGTTATGAACAATGTCTTTGACCTTAGCTGTGACTGCCTAGGTAAGGTGTATAATTCATCTTTGTGCTATGGGCAATGTCCTTGACCTTTGGACTTCCCAGGTGTGGTGTATGATTCATCACTGAGCTACTGGAAATGTCTTTGACCTTTGCTTTGACTGCCCAGGTGTGGTGTACGATTTACCCTTGTATTATGGACAATACCCTTGACCTTGACCTTTGCCTTGACTGTCCAGATGTGATGTATGATTCACCTTTGTGTTATTGGCAATGTCTTTGACCTCCCTGATCTTTGCAGTGACTGCCAGGATGTGATGCATGATACTCAGGCAACAACTGTGTGATAATATCTGCATGAAGATGTTACAGTCCAGACATCAACAATTAATTGTTATTTTACCCTATCTAATAATGTCTGAGCCCCAAGTGATACCTTACCTTGGATAATCTCAGAAGTCAGACATTGTAAGATTAACCATTTGATCTTTTCCAACCCAATAATACAAAATATAACCCTACAAGGCAGAATTTAACCCAACAACAATGGAATGAATGAGTTTGTGTAATGACATATTACCGAAACAGCTCTAATGTCATATGGGCATGCTCAGACATAGGAACTGACAAGGGCAAATCTATATCTCATCCCCAAACAAGAGACCCATAATGGCCAGTATCACTCTACTGGACTGACTGGACTGTTCTGAAAAAATCCTTTGGAATGTTATGAAGGAAAAGCTAACAGAGGTCACTGTGACCTTGACCTTGACTTACTGACCCTAAAATCAGCAGTGATCATCTACCAATCAGACCAATCATTCTATGAAGTTTGAATTTATTTAGGATGTATGGTTTCTTATCATATGTACTTGATCAAAGCAATTTGCGACCTATTTACCTGTCATGATGCTCCAACTGGAGCAAGTACAGTTATCGATAGATAGAAAAATGTTGTTGATAATTAGATCTCAAAATATTGAGCGGAAATGATTTATTCAAAATTTTTTGCACTTTGACCCATGACCCAAAAACAATTGGGATCACCTACAGCTAACAGGCAACCGTCTAAGCAAGTTTCATGAAAGTCACATGAAAATTGTGACCTGTAGAGTGTCATCAAAGAAAAGCTAATAGAGGTCACTGTGACCTAGACCTCTGACCCACTGAAGCCAAAAAGAGTAGGGATCATCTACTACATCAGACCAATCATCCAATGAAGTTTGAAGACTTCGGGTGATAAAGATCTCAGGATATTGTGTGGAAATGACTTTTTCCAAGTTTGTTTCACTGTGACCTTGACCTTTGACCCACTGACTTTGTCCAGTAGAGCTAAAAATGGAAGTGGAATAAATGTCTTGTGTATAAGAAATTCACCAAAACTTTGCACATTAAAGAAATCAACAGACAGCACTAAACAGAATTTATTTTGTTTACAATTTACATATGATTCACTGATTGGCACAGATGTATTACTAATCAAATCCCAGTCGTAAGTTAACAGAAGTGTCACAAATAGAAAAATCACATTTCTTAAAATTCCAATACTGTAAACTCAAGATATAATATTAACTGTGCTTACTTATTACAAGGCACTGATGATCTGTAAAATACTTGAAAATGACTGCATTTATCTCTGTGAGTTAAATCTCCTGCTTTATCGCTCCTAAGCAAAGACCCTTGACCAAACCAAACAATCCCACTCCTTTGTATGCTGTCAGGAACATCACATCATGACGACTTTCTAATACTCATTTCGGTACAACTTTGTAATACTCGTTTCGGGACAACTTTTTAATACTCGTTTCCACAACATTGTCTGCAACATAGTTATTTTGGTACATAAACCTGCAAGCATAATGAACAGTCATTATATGTCATTGTAAATACTCAAATGTATTTTGCCTATAAACAAGCAACAGTCAAAGATAAAGTAACAAAGGGAATGATATTTCTGTAATTAAAAAAATTGAGACATTATGGCATATTGAACCACAGATACTTGGGAGTTTGGACAGAAAAAAATAATTGAAACTCTTTTTTCAAATTCGGATTTTCACTCTAGTATGCCATATATATAAAAGATATGTAACAAAAAAACTGCCAGAACGCATTTATACTTAGAAGTCGATTTCTCTACAAAATTACCATAATGTATCAACTTACTGGTCTCATCTGAAAGCAAAAACTGTTGTCTGTAAGATTAAGTCAGGATCCACATTGAACCTGACCACTTCTTGTCAAAATCAACATAAACCTGTAAATATGGCACTCACACGTTTTACCCCTTTTACCTTATACTTCAGCTAAGGCGTGGTTATACCTTATACTTCAACTAAAGGCGTGGTTATACCTTATACTTCAACTAAACGTGTGATTACCTTATACTTCAACTAAAGGTGTGGTTACCTTATACTTCAACTAAAAGCGTGGTTACTTTATACTTCAACTAAAGGCGTGGTTACCTTATACTTCAACTAAAGGCGTGGTTACCTTATACTTCAACTAAAGGCATGGGGAAGCAGAACATATTATAATTTGCAAAGTTTAAAATACCGGGGGACGTTATTTTAAGCGACTTGACCTTATTGTATAACACATTCTGGTTTAAACGACAAATGGTACTGCTGCACTGAAAGATGGGTAAGGCCATTTTAGAAATTTTATTGGAAAAGGTTTAAACCAGTCAGCAAACTCCTATCCAACATTTCTATAAATTACTACCAAAACTTGTTTCTTATCTATTTTCATATTATTTGCTACAGAAAGATTTCAACTCGGGCGGGGAGGCGGGGGAAGCTTTTAGACGTCTTAAAGCTCTCAAAGTCTGAAACACTAATTCAATTGTACTGAAATGAGCAAAAATGTCTTAGCCAATAAAGGCATTTAGTTACAGTTCACACAAAAGTGTAAAAAGTCTAACAAAAATTACACATTTCAAGGAAATTTTAAAATCTGCAATGACACTAATTTCAACAAGACATTTTTTTGAGGACAAGTGTAAAATTGCATCGCAGAGAAGGTTGATCTTTGAACTATTTTTATAATAGTCTGAAATATCCAATAGCAGTGATTCCTATAACATCAAAGGGTAAGTCAAACAAGAAAGTCCGTATCACTAATGATCTCCAACAAGCTTTCAAGTGACCAATGAAAAAATAGGTATAGTTAGAATTCAGTTTTTTTTTTACTGTTAGCTGTATAATATGGGTTTTGACCTATTTTTTGTACCAATCAAATGTTACAAGTGTAAGTGGACTGAATGAAATGATTGGGATATCAACAGTTTTTATTTGTTTGTGAAGCAAACAAATTTACATAACGTTTTCCAAAGCCTACTCCTTAAATACCAAATCTGAAAGTAGCTCCGGCACGTCAGTCAGCATATAATCCCAAATTATGAGTCTTCATTTGAAGCCATATGGCCATTGCAGACATGAAAGTTGTATTGTTTAAAAATATAATGTTATAAAGTCATGCAGCATTAGCTAAATTTTGTAAATATAACGAAAGTAAACTGTTTTCGAAAAAGAACCGCGGATGTATTTCATTTTACAATGATGCGTAAAAAATAAGATTAACTATAAATATACACCCTATAGAAATAGTTCTGATTTCTTAACCCACCAGTCATTTCTTAAACCTTGTGCGGGAAGAAAACATATGTTTCGGTGTTTCTGTGACAACAAAATGTCTAACCCTAATCGTCATTTTAAAGAATGAAATATTTTGAACAGCCAGGAATATTTAATTGCAAGTTTACACATTCTCTTTTTATGATTTTATCCATCCATTCTTAAATTTTATTCAATGCGCGGCAAGGGAAGATAAGTAAGTTTCCTTATTGCTGATATTATTTATTCTGCAAGGAAACAGGCGGCAAACTCTATGCAACATTTTTATAAATGTATTGTTCCAAAACTTGTGGCACCTTAAGCAGAAAACGTCTATGTTGATGTTTAAATGATTTGTTATAGATTTCATAGGTGGTGATTGTTTTAACAGCTAAATGGCAATTTACCTATATTCAACTGTAAGACCTCGTAATTCAATTGAAATGCATCAAATGAGCAATTTTGCTATATAATTGCATATAGTTGTAATATTTATGTTTATGTGATGATGTACTTATTGTACAAGTTCAGGAAAATTAAAATTCTGTTATGTTACTGATTAAAATACATTTCAATGAGTGCAGTGAAAATCATTTGAAGATTGTTGACTTGAAAATTTTTTGTATGAGTTCAGTGAAAAATCCAATAGCAATGATTACTGGGAATAGAAACAGAAACCTACTTGATCCCAACATACGAAATTTGTAACTGTTGCATTCTGGTTCATATGTTATTAGCAACTGGTATAGCCTTCACTAATTTTGATTACGACTGAAATAGCCGTCACAACAAAACAAAGGACATGCATTTTGAATACACAAACAAATCCAGCATCTGCAGTGCTTTGATTACCAGTGCTAGCACCCTCAACCTCTTTTGTAAGTAAATGACATCAGAATAAATTACTTTTATGAATGAATGTGTAAATTCATATGCTCAGATGCAAGAATATTGTGCATAATGTGTATAATTAATTGCAGATTACAGCATGCAAGAAAAAGAATCTATCTGTTGAAGGTGTGGTTTGGAATATTCAGCTCTCGGGTAACTATTCGGCTCAACGCTGTTTATCTTTTTTAAAAACATTTCTTGTTAAAAGTAAAAAGTGGTAAGTATTTCAGCCTACCTGATGGGGTTCAAACATTAAAGAGTCAAAGTGGTTTCTGTTTCACTCGCATCAGTAACATATAAAATTGCAAGGTACTACATCACAAGATGTTTTCATGAATTTAAAAACATCTATCTCTGTAAACTTAAAACAAAATTTGAAATGATCTGAATGTGGGGTCAATTTTGACCCAAAAGGACTTTACTTAGTACATACCAAAACACAACGCTACACATCAGATAATAGCTCTGGGCCTTGTGGTTTCAGATATTAACAAGTTCCTTTCTTTTACTTTAATACAAAGGCAACCAGAATTCTGCATGGGATGGGACTTTTTGAACATCTAAGACAGTCTTGTAAAATTTGTTTGAAATTGACCACATTGTTTCAGAGAGTAAACTGCTGATGACAGACATCCGATGATTCTAAAAGCTCACCATGAACACTACATGTCAGCTAAATAATAGTATCAATTTTTCAATCTGTGTTAAAGAAGTTTTTCATGAACCTGACTTTTTATTTTTTTTTCAAGTTTTAAGTTATAAAGACCCTTAAATAATACACAAACTGCAGGGACACAAGCAGAAATAGTTCTGCAAACAGTTTTAGACTGTCACTAGATCTACAAGTTCTAAAATTATCCCAAGAGTGCCACATTTCCTGTCTTGCCTTGTAAATCTAATCACACAACTTCCTAGGAAATACAAATCATTTTGACCAAATCAAATATTTCATCAAAAGTTGTTATCATATTAATCAGTTATCAGAAATATTCCATTACTCTTTCAGATAAAACACTAGACATTGCAGTAATTAGAGAATGGTATTAAGGAACCAGCAATGAGCCAATGGTAACAAAGTACCAATGTTATTGTCTGGTACCACATAATTTAGCAGCTGGTACCAGTCTGAACCAACAATTAGCCACTTCTACCATAGAAGCAATGAACAGTCACTGATACTAGAGTTACAGCAATTAGCAACTGAAATAACAAAACCAACAATTAGCAACTGGTACAACAAAACCAGCAATTAGCAACTGGTACAACAAAACCAGCAATTAGAAACTGGTACAACAAAAACAGCAATTAGCAACTAGGACCTCAAAACCAACAATTAGCAACAACCAACAATTAGTAACTGTTACAACAATACCCAGCAATTAGCAACTGGTACAACAAAATCAGCAATTACCAACCGGTACAGCAAAACCAACAATTAGCAACTGGTACCTCAAAACCAGCGATTAGCAACTGGTACCACAAAACCAGCAATTCAAAACTGGTACCTCAAAACCAGCGATTAGCAACTGGTACCTCAAAACCAGCGATTAGCAACTGGTACCTCAAAACCAGCGATTAGCAACTGGTACCTCAAAACCAGCGATTAGCAACTGGTACCACAAAACCAGCAATTCGAAACTGGTACCTCAAAACCAGCAATTAGCAACTGATACAACAAAACCAACAATTAGCAACTGGTACCTCAAAACCAGCAATTAGCAACTGATACAACAAAACCAGCAATTAGCCAAAGGTGCTGGTTTAAACAATAAAAGTCCACAGCAATTAGCAACTGGTACCTCAAAACCAACAATTAGCAACTGGTACCTCAAAACCAACAATTAGCAACTGTTTACAACAATACTAGCAATATTTGTATCGTGGTACACGACTAAATTTTTGATCCCAACTAATTCCATTTGACCCAATCTGGTACAGTTAACCAGCAAAATTAAGCAAGCTGTGTGACAACAAAATCAGCAATTAGGAACTTGTCAACACAAAACCTATTTGCATTTAGACACTGCAAGAATGACTGCCAATATGATATCAACTTAATGTAACTAGCAATAAGTCATCTGGTTCCAAAATGAAACATCATTTAGCAACTGTTACCAAGGAAAGACACAGCAATCAGCCAAATCTGTCAGGTTTAATACTCAATATAATAACTTAAAGGTCGGTTTTTTTTTTTTTTAGTTTTCCTAAACACAGAGTAAAATCAAGTCACCTCCGGAAAGGTAATTTTGACCTGGGGGTCATAACTTATATAATATTTAGTACCATACAGTACATGCAAATATTTTATTTGTCAAGATGAGTTTAAATGCAACCGGTTAGCAACAATAGTTAGAAAACCCATAGGTACAAGTATGTAAGCCCAATCTGGTACAAAGTCCGAGGATGAGCTATTAGGACCACTCACTGTCCAGTCAATTTCCTAGGGTCATAATCTTGACAGTCTGCTAAGGCCACTGGGCACACATGCTGATGAAACTTGGCAGAGATGTTTCTTAAAGCCATATAAAGCTCAACCAAGACCATCTGTTTAAAGAATTCTACCGGTGATATTTAACAATCTTGGTAGGTCACTAAAATTTTCCATTTACAGCTTTCACATTGTGGTTTTGGAGACACAGAGAAGAATGAGAGAAATTTCTTTGAACCTTTATTATTATGTGACCTATAATGACTTTGAGCAGGCTTGGTTGAACCATGGAAATTGCATGCAGTCCCCATGAGGTGAACATTTGGCTCAAGTTTAAAAAAAATTCTACAAGGGGTTCAGGAGATACAATCTATGAACTTTGATATTCTAGTATGACCTTGAGCAGAGAAGGTATAGGCAACAACATATACTGTGAGAGTTATTTAAAAATTAGTCCATGCATGTAGAAGTTACAGCCAAGTCACAATAACGTTTTGAGTTGTGTAACCTTGACCAAGGTAGTCACTAAGATGTTGAGCACGAGACACCATTGTGGTAATGATGACTGTGTGAAGCCATTTTCCAAATTTATAGTGATTGCATGTTGAAGTTAAAGCTCAGACACAAAATACTGGTATATAAGCCTACCGATATCTCTCGGTGTGGGAAGATGCCCTGTGTGGTGAATGACACCCTTTGGTAATATAAGGTTGTCAACAAGTGGATCAAGATGAAAATTTTAACTGAATAAGTGAATGGGCCATGATTGAAATAACAGTCCTGACAGGAAGTACCTGGTACTGAACCCAGTCATTACAGGTTTTGAGCCCCTTAAGTTATATAAACTTTAGTTTTAAGGTAGCTAACCAAGTGTGAGGCCTTGACCCTTACCAACCTGACAGAGTTACTTCTGTTTCAAAGGGGGTAGATAGTTAACAAGGTTAATAGCAAGCTCCAATTTTTAAACAATAAACATTGTCATCATACAAGCTCAATTACTGTTAGTCAAGATAAGCAATCTAAAACAAAATAGAGTAAATAATATAGAGGAGGCTTTCTATACCCAAAACCTTACATGGAACAAATGACCACCAAATTCCCTAATGTAAGCATGGATGGATGTAGGAATAATAAAATCAGCAGTTGTTTGGTCTCTATTGTACTTTTTAGCCACATAAACCTGAAAATAGGCACATACCTTAGACATATAAAATGAATTACATCAAAGAGAATTAACTGTTACCTGTTGTTGCCATAGCCACTTAACACCCACTCTTTGGGCCCAGACAGAACTGAGCAAACCTATAGTCTACAGGAAAAAGTGATGCACCAAGGAGCTTTCAATAGTCTTGAGCTGTAAACTGCTGCTAATCTCAAAGATTTTTGAATTTGCAGTGAGCTGGCATCTCTCTCTCTCTAATATAACAAATGTGCCAAGTATAATTTAATTGTAAAGTCATTTTAACAAACATGTCTTTTCCAATTGATGAATTCAGCCATGTTTCATACTGAATGTGAAATTTCAAACAAAAGCCATTCATCATTTGAAGAAATTCATAAAATATTCATCAGGACTCTAAATTTCAAGAATCTGGAGAAAATGTTGGCAAATGAAATTGCACATCAGGGTAAATTGTACCACATGTCTGTCACAGTACAGTACAATTAAATATAAAATATGTGACACATTTTCTATGATTGCCTTTCATCAAATGGTTTAATCACAATGAAATCAAGGCATTACACACTATTTATAAGGACATTTTCACAGCTATCACATGACCTACTGTAAATAAACTTTATCTGCGTGTAATATATTTTCTCTGTATTCCCAGAGGCCAGTTTCATGTGAACTTAAGAATACCTGAGTAATTTATCCTTACTTTATGTTTATTTCATGGTTTTCTAAAAATGTGAATTTGAATATTCATGAATCAGTCAAACAATGGCAAAACACGAATGTTAATTGTGCGAAAATTATTTGATTTCCAGGAATTCCAGGAATAACACAAATTTTTGTCAAATTAGTTGACAAAACTTCAATTTAAGTTGTGCCTATCTTATGACAAGCATTCCAGAAAGAACCCAAAAATTCTTAACATTCTCTTGACCAGTATTACAGGAATATCAAATTCCCTTCCTATATCCCACTTACTTGTTTTTCACAGTGAAACAACCAGACACGTTAATAAAAAACACATAGTTACCAAAATCAAGTACTGTTTAGGAAGTATTGACACAAATGATCACTCATTGTCTGTAAGAAAAATCCCCTTGTGCCCATTTTAAGAGGACTCCTTGTTGTCAGCACTTCCAGTACTTTGATAATAATGTAAGGGCAGTAACTCAGATACTACTGATCTGTTCACAAAACTGTTTTGGTGTCTAAATGTAGGAGTTAAACGCCCATCATACCATATTGATCATTTTCACAGCCTGACAATTTATCTTACCATTTTTCTTGGGAAGAACCAGTACTAGACTCCTCCTGCCAACTTTCTCACACAAAGAGACATGGTTGCAGCAGGGCTCAAACCCATGATCCTCAATCTATCAGCGGTCACCGTGACTTCAACCACTTGACCACAGAGGGGGTGTTAAAACTGTTTAAAGAAAAGGTAGCAAAATCATCGTTTTTCTCTCACACTCTGTAGATGATTTATTTTCATGGTGTAACAGAAAATGTTGGCATCATCATGCAGAACAACTATAAATCTCCTCTGTTGTTTAATTCTTTTGGAAACTTCGTTTAATTTATTAAACTGCTAACTAGAGAATTCTCACAAAATCCATCTTCGGTGATGACTAAGATTGAATTTGATACTATGTCAAGATATTTTTGTTTGAATATGTTAGAATTGATCGTACTTTATATTTTATACTCTGAACACGCAACTTTTTTTTTTTCAAATTTCCAGATCAAGAATCAGGTGGCAAGATTGTAGCTGGGACCCAAACACTGAATCTTAGTTGAAATTATCATTGTTACTAATATGATATAAGGCTAGCTATTTTTAACTCTGATTTAATGATCTTGCCATCTGACAAATTACTTAAATAAATGTCCGCATAGAAAATAATCCATTGCATTTAATCACATTTTGTAATATCGAAATTGGTCATGTTAGAATTGAAATAATAAGAAACCCTGCACCCCCCCACTCTTTCACCCCCCATTTTAATTTTCCTAAAACATTTAAATTTAGAAAGAAATTTTGATTTCCGCTTTGCAAATCTACTCAACTCAACATTTCATCTCACATTAATCTCAAAAAAACTCGTAACAAATTTTCTTTTTCTCTTCATAAAAGAAAAGGATTTAAGACGATTTAAAAATAACATTACATTTTCACTAGGCCATTAATTGATAATAACGAGAACAATCAATTAACAATAAAAGTTTTCCCAGACGTGTCAAAAAAGATGCACCATCGTGAAGTGGAAAAAATCTGAAATAGGACCTCGGTGCCGAGGTATTTTAGCAAAAATCTACCCGGCGGGACCACAGGTGTTCCTCGAAAGTTACCGGGGGGGGGGGTTCGATTGGGATCGATGCGCGAGTTTCGAGGGGGTAGTATTTTCTGGTTAAACATATAGGGAAAATGCGGGACCGACAGAGTCCTCGAGTTATCCGGGGTTCTCGAGTTATCGATGCTCGAGTTAACGAAGTTTTACTGTATTAAAATTGGTCATGTTAGAATTGAAATAATAATTGTAATCGCCTAATAAACAATTCTGTCGTTCTCATGCTAGGTCATAAACCACTCAGGCCTTCGTCATTAATTACTGTGCTTCAGAACTCCAAATCATTGTTTATTAGATGATGAACCCCGATAATTATATTGAATATTATTTCAAAAAGTTCACATAATCATCAATAAACAATACATGTTCCATTTAAATTAGATTTCGATTTCTTCAACTCTCTCAATATTGTCGGGAGTTCAACTGAGTCATAGGGGTAATCAAAATTCCTTGAAAGGAGCACATTCAGTCTGTCAGGTGTTGACAAGATAACTGACATTTAGTGCATGCAAAAACAATGAATGAATATTGATGGTTACAGTAACACATCAGGGGTTGCTCTCTTCTGAAAAGAAATTTCACAGAGACATGCAGTTATAACTGTGAGAGGGATGTCATGTTTTGAGATTGGAATTCCAAACTACACACAACTTTTGCAATGCCAACCACCATCTAGGATTTGCTTATTCTGGCCATACTAAAACCTGTATAATATATATATATATCCATTGGTAAAAAAAATTAACTTTTTTAGAAACAATTTCTGTATCCCTCACTCCACTGTAGTGATCAACACCACCTGGATAACCTAATTCAAAATCATTATTTAAGTTCAAATTAATTCCCTTGTTAGCTTTGATTGAATTAGTGAAACATACTGACCCAAGAAATCTTGCCAAAAACTAGGATATTCTCAGCCAGAAATCACACTTTACCCACAATCAATACTGCATCACCAAAAAAATCATAAACAGTTTTTTTCTGTCATAACATGTAGATGTTACTGATAAACACAGCAGCAGACTGGAGTCGCTCTTCCTACGACAATATAAACTCTCAATCTGCTTGTAAAAAAAACACGCGCCAAAAAATAAGAGAGCCTACTTCCAGCACCATCAGGAAAATGATTGCAGTCAAAGGTTGGCTACCCTAACAATCTCGGTATTGTGAGAGACCTCACAGAAACACTTTAGTGCTTGTCATTCGCTCTATTCAATGTTTGACAAGCAGAAAAATGGTTTTCATTTCCTACACTTTTTGAGAATGAGATCTAGAGATTATAAAAGAGCACAGACTTACACTTTCTTTTTATCATGTACATAAAGATGTGTTCTGGTAAGACACAGGTCTGAGAGTGCTCAAACATTTATCTGTAGTCTCCTTGGGCTTTGACTTTTAATAACAACTTTTAAGAACCATTTTAAAGGTGGTCAATCACATTTAAGCAACATTTTATGACAATTTTTACTTTTTGTATATTCTGTTAGAGATTTATTTAATGAACAAAAAGACCCATTACATAGAGTTAGATCCCTATCAGAAATTTACATTTTATCAACTTTTATAAAATTTTGTTATTACTCCCCTTTAATATGAAAGGATTTAAAACGTTGAGTATTTATTTTTTATTTCAATATAATTTCTACTTTTACATTTGAATTAGATAAATATACAAATATTTTAACATTCTGAACCAAAATGTAGCTTCTGAATTCATTTATTTCCAATCTATCTTGGGCGCGCACCGAAGATAGGTAAAGGGAGGTAATAATAATTTTTCTTGCATTTCTAATGAATTCCATCTAAATATATAATTTTTAATGCAAATATTTCACAAATATAATACAATAGGTCTTATATTTATATCTTTCCTTAGGCAAAGTATGTGTATCAAATTTTTACTTATGATAAAATAACTCTGTCTTGGTTGGGCAACCAGGATAGGGAAATCAAATTTCAAAAATACCTCCAGTGAAAATCTTACTTGAATTAAGTGCTAAGTGAACATAAATAAGTGTAAATGATCAGATGTTAAAGTTTCAAACAAATCAGTTATATAGCCAAAATCTGAGTATCCACCTTTAAGAGGCTCACCTTAGCCTGTGTCTTAAATGCTAAATTGAATCTTAATATGCATCAAAATCATCTACATGTACCGGTAAAATGATGTTAATAAATTTACTACATTTTTACATAGTATTACAATTACAGTAAGTTATTTCTCTTCATACCATGTAGAAAGAAATATTCAAACACGGACTGCGCTATTTCCTTATATATATGTAATGAAGGAAGAAGGTCATAATTAACAACTGTTAATTCACGCTTGCAGTACAGTCAAGTTTTCCACAGTAAAATGCTTGTAAGTTACAATGAAATGTTTCTACGCACTGAACACATTTCAAGGTATTTTTAACAAGAGCTGTCAGTAGAACAGTGTGCTCTACTTTTTTCAGTGCTTGCCAATAAAACAAAACTTTGTGGGTAAAAAAAACACCAAGAATGTGTATGAACAAGGGCAACAAGTAGCGAGATATTAAGTCAATAGTTATCAAACTTAATTCTTTGATATTCCTGAATACTACAGCAGTTTTAAATTAATACTTCATGTGGTTAATGTTATATGTTCATGACAGTGCCAGTTGCACACAAGACTTTAACTAGGAATTTCTAAGTACATTCAAGAAACATTTCACAGGGTTATCTTCGCTTGCTTACAGAAAGGTGTCATAATGGTACAAATGTATTCCAACTTTCAAAGTAATCTCTCAAATGGAAAAGTCAACAAGTGGACAAGCATGAAAATTTTGAAATTTGAATGAAAAGTTGAAAAGGGCCATAATTCAAATGAAATTAATCCTTGACAGAGTTACCTTCTCCTGCCTGGAAATCAAGATGGTAAGCAAGTAACTTATAACTTTCAAAGTAATATCTCAAACAGTCAAAAAGAGGACTAGTAGGAAAAACTTAACCAAGATTCTAAGTCGATAACGGGCCTTAATTTTCAAAATAAACCTTGACAGAGTTACCTTCTCTTGTCTACAGATGGGGGTAATGATATAAACAAGCATTCAAAGTTTCAAAGCAATATCTCAAAGGGTTAAGTCAATAAGTGGATTTTACCCATATTCAATGTATTTTCTATGTCAAAAAGGGGCATAATTCTGTCAAAAACCTTGACAGAGTTATGTACTCTTGTCTGTCGATGGAGGTAATGCTGATAAATAAGTATGGTAAGTTTCAAAACAATACCTCTAATGGTTTTGAAATAAAGTGGGGTGGTACAAAAAAATTAGCCAAGCTAAATACTCTTTCTAAGTAAAAAAATGGCCATAATTCTGACAAAAACCTTGACAGAGTTATGTACTCTTGTCTGTAGCTGGAGACAAGTAAGGTAAGTTTCAAAGCCATACCTCTAATGGTTTTGAAATAAATAAAGGTGGTACGAAAAACTTAACCAAGAAAACTTTACTAAAGTGTGACACCAACGCCAACACAAGGCGAGTAGGATAGCTCCTCTTTTCTTTGAAAAGTCAAGCTAAAAACATTAAATCAAAATAATAAATGCTTCATTGTATTTTATCAATGTGTAACATACAGTCAGTTGTAAGGATGGGCAAAATTAAAACTTTCTTGCTACACACTTATCATTTAATTACTACACATTCTGGGCAGGATAAGAGAAGATGTTCGAAGTTTTTCTTATATGAGCCTATATAAAAACAAGTGACCCCTGCATTGGGTCCATTTTGACCCTGGGGTCATAATTTGAACAATCTTGAACAATCTTGGTAGAGGTCCACTAGTCCATGCCACATGCCAAATATCTAAGCTCTTGGCCTACCTTTCCTAATTCAAAAGATTTTTAAAGTTTTTTCCTTCTTTTGCCATGGCAACCAGGGTTCTGCATGCAATGAAACTATTTGAAGACCTTATGATAGGACGTCATGCAAGGAACATCCTTGTCAAGTTTCATCAACATTGGCTTAGTGGTTTCAGAAATGTTGTTTGGAGAAAAATGTGAAAGTACGATGTATGCTTGACGGTGAGCGATCTTACTTGTTATTTAACCTGTTTTTGTTGTCAAAGTAACTACAATTACACATAACCTGCAACAACTGGTATACATGTTCCCTAAGACTGCATTGATGTCGAGATGATCAAGCCAATGTTCAATCGAAAAAGCCGAATTCACTGACAGGTAAACCTCAATGATCATCCTGAGCTCTGCTTCGCTCCACACATCAAGTATTAAGTAGTAACTGGAATCCCTCTGTTTCATTTCACCTGAAAATAGAAATAATAGAAGAACGCAATGTTTAAGTCAAACTTGTGTCTCTCAGAAGTCACTTCAGCATGCCAAATAAAACATGCTTAAGTTTCTATAACAAATGTACAAAGAAAAGCATTAGCAGGCAGTGATAGATATTTTCTGGAGCATGACAGCACACATCTTCTGTTCTTGCTGTAACAAGTAGCAATTCATTTGCGTGATCAGTCAATTTAGAGACAAGCACATGGAAATTTCATCAAATTTCGATTTTTCTATAAGATTATGTCACCAATTTACTAATGCATATTACTCAATGAGAACTACACCTATCACTAAATGTGATTAATACCCCCACAAGGCTGCTTTGTCAACTGAAGGAGACATCCTGTACGAAAACTCTGTGCTGTACAGAATCTGTATCAATTCTTGGCAGAATGCAGACAGAATTTCTGTTTTCTGTACAGAGTAGACACAGACACCGAATCTGACGTAAAATCTGTACAGAAAGTATTTCATTTTCTGTACAGAATCATAGTGAACCAGATTTTTGTCTGTGCAGATTATTGTATCAGACAGAATTTTTACTCTTTTCATTTTTACAAGACAGATTTATAGTACTTTGTCTGCATAGCTTATGGTTATGTTTTGTAACAACCGTGACAGGAACTGGCAAAAACAATCAATAATACAGTGTGACAAATGGCTGCCAGTGAAAAGTTTACACAGTCATGTTTACTCAGATAAGACGACTTAAATCGGCAAAAATACATTTTTGTTCTTTGTCTCTGTATTCAAAATGTAATTATATAGAGGATAATTGTTGGTTTCGGTGTAATATTATGTTATTATTTCACCGAGTGGGCACCAAAAGTGATATTTTCACGAGTGGTGCATCCACAAGTGAAAATAACTACTTTTGGTGCTCACGAGTGAAATTATCGTGATATTACATCGATACCAACAATTTTTCTGTTAATTGTATGTCTGTAAATCTACTTTTGCTGAGTTTGTTTCAATTAAATGTCTAAAATCGCAGGAAACGTCATCAGAAAGCATAACAAACGTGACGTCATTTTAGCGACGTCATCGTCGTACAGTTTTCGGCGTTCGTTACGCTCGATAAGTATTTTGACATTAAACCGGGTAGAAAATTTTGATAATTTTCACTGAGTGGACAGTGAGTTTATCGGGATATAATTCACCGTTATATTTCGATAAACCACCGAAAAACATAAAATAAAGAATTCTGTTTCAACTATGTTTCAATGAACCAGAATATTTTCTGTACAGAATCTGCCCCAACTTTTTTTATTTTAGTCTGTACATAATCTGGTTCCAATCTGCGCAGACTTTTTCATACAATGTTATAAGTAACAGAATATCTTGTAAAAAGACTAAAACGGAGTAATTGGTTCTTGTACACTGCACTTCCTCTCATTGTGCTTGACAATTGTATGAAGTTGTTTCCAAGTTATGCTTAGTGAAAGACAAGGAAAAGTAACAAAGGGCAATAAATCTGTAACAACTCAAGATAGAGTTATGGTTCTTGTACACTGCCCTAAAACCATTGTATGAAGTTGTACTGAATTCCAACCAGTATACTTTAACATCAGCTCTGGTCAAGGAAAAGTAACAAAGGCCAACAACTCTTTAATGAGTCAAAATAGAGTTATGGTTCTTGTTAGAGTCCGTTCACTGAATATCCTCTTGTTGTGCTTGACCATTGTATGAAAGTTGTATTGATTTTCAACCAGTTGGTTTAAAGTTATGTTCCAGACAAGGGAAAGTAACAAAGGGCAATAACTCTGTAATTAGTCCTCTCAATGTACTTGGCCATTGTATGAAGTTGTATTGAATTCCAAACAGAAGTTTTCAAGTTATGCTCCAGACAAGGAAAAGTAACAAAGGGCAATAACTCTGTAATTATCCAAGGTAGAGTTATGGGTCCTGTGCAATACACTTCCTGTCAATATACTTGACCATTGTTTAAAGTTGTATTGAATTCCAACCAGTAGTTTTCAAGTTATGCTCCGGACAAGGAAAAGTAACAAAGGGCAATAATTCTGTAATTACTCAAGATAGAGTTATAGTTATTGTACATTGCACTTCATCTCATTGTGTTTGACCACTGTATGACGTATACTATTGGTCTAGAGTATATTTCTTGTTATTTGGGACGGTTCGAAAGAAACACTAGATCTACCAGCAGATCTGCATTTTTTTATACAAAAAAAAACCATTTTCAAAGAGACCCCAGCTACCGTGCATGCAAATCACGTGTAATTTACAGCGAAAAAACACATTTTAACAAGACTGTATATCATAATAATACCGTGCTTGAAGCGCACTGACTCGACAGATTTTACACCAGTCTACTTATTTCCCGCCAAAATTTTACTGGGTCAGCACTTTCAGTTTGTTTACAGAGTAAGAAATCGTAAAAGAATGGGTGATCACACAGATTTAGGGTTTAAAGCAGAATATGCTAAAAGTGGAAGAGCCAGTTGTAAAGCCTGCAAGGGAAATATAGCCCAGGATTCTTTGAGACTTGCGATTATGGTCCAGGTTTGTTTTTGTGTACTAACCAGATTTCGTGATCTAACAGGCATAATTTCACCATAGTGTGACATTGCTATTTTGAAACATGACTGCACTAGCAAAGACAGATTTATTATCGCTAAGTAAAAACCGGAGATGATTTTACGGGGCAAACTTTAAACATTAGGTGTTCGGAAAAGGAATGATAATTTTTCAAAGTAGAATAGTTTTCGGATGTAGCGCGAATAATTTATTATATCGATCTAATTTTTGTTCATACCAACATTATTGTCATTTTGGCTTCGAATTAGTGTCACTATTAACTAGTGAAACTAATTTATAATCAGTTTGGTCTTGCATTAGCCAAATACAAATTCAAGATCTTTGGGAAACATTGAACTCTAGGTCAAACTTGTGTCTATTGTTTTAATTTGTATCTGTATAGTACGTCGTTAGAACCCAATACTGGTATAACATGATGGAAGAGTGTCTGGTCACTTAGAAGTTATGTGAGAGGGTGGTTTTAAAACACTCAACTGTCTCTGCGCATGCCACACTTCTTAAACTGTGTTTCAATCCTGCACTGCCTAAATAAAAAATGAGTGTTTATACTGATATTTACACATTCTATCTCTGTCTCAAACCTTTAAAATCATTGTGTATAATTTTGATAGTGTAATGTTTTTATTGAAACACCTTTAAGAAATTAAGAAATAATGTTGCTATTATATAATTTCATGGTCCAAAGTCTATGGTGTAGTGTCTCGAAAATGTGGTCTGAAGTGATGTTTGTTAGAAGTTGCTTGTTTCCCAATTTATAATCAAACACTTGAAAGGCTGAAATAATCGCGACTCATCTGATCATCTGATCGCTATGTTATACACATAGATAATATACACACAGATAATGTCACTCACAAAAAGTCAAATCTCTGTGAAAAAAGAATTCAATTCTTAATAGTAATAATAGTTGTATATAAAATAACATGTTTTATCATGTTTATTTTGTTATTTCGCCTTGAATCTGAATTCTGAAAAAAACATTAATTAATATGACTGTGTATCTTGTTGTATCTTGTTATATGACAAATTTTTGTTTATACCTGTTTTCTGTTTCTTTCAGTCTCCTATGTTTGATGGGAAGGTAAGTTGTTATTTACAGCAGTACAGGTGTTACAGTTTATATGATAATGCCAATGTGTCAACTTCAATGTTGGTTATAAAAGCTCTACAGAGTTTAATATGTTTTGCTGACTTTAGATAAATCATATTTTGACATAACTATACTTCCAATGATATACAATATAATTATATCTGTGATTGTTTACAACATGAAATAAAGTGAAAGTAGGACAAAAAGACCGCTCAGGTCAATCTTAGGAAATACCAAAACATTCATTCGTTTTTCTGCAGCAGTATTTCAAACAGGGAAATACTCCATGGCTATTGTAAAGTTTTAGGAGCCAGTTTCAAACTGTATTTCCCTGTTTCCGTTCCAGATTTAGGATTAAAATACAATTTGGCCTAAGAATTGGACCTTTAAGGTCATTTGTTAGAACACTACCAGACTGTAGTGGGAGACTAGTACTTGTCATTCAAAGGAATGATTTGTAGGTAAACTGCCACTGGTATATAAATGCAATGGCTAGGTAGCCGGCTCTGCAGTTGATAAAGAGTTATGCAGGCTCATTCTTGAATACATGAGGGTTTCAGTGATATCAGATTAATTTTTGGTTATGTGCTTAGAACTTTATGCGTGAAAAAATATAGAAATATATACGTTGTTAAATTTTCTGAAAACTGACTCGAATGTTTGAATATTGTGACATTCCAGTTTCTGGTATCGTATAACTTTGTGCACTTGTTGCACATCTCAGTTAAAGTTCAAAATCTTTGCGAGTTTGTTAGACAATAAACATTTTCTCCTGAATTTCTCCACTACAATTTGGAATAAAATAACTACATTGTATATCATGGCGAAGTTGAAAAAAGCCAGGGAAATCAGCTTATGATTAAATCATGATAGTGATAATACAGAGCTGGATACCTAGACCAAAAGTTTTGGTAGCCGGGTGCGATTATGTAGCCTCCTCCATCAATGAAACATGATTGAAACAGGGGTTAAACCCAAAGACAAAAGATTGATCCAGCTAAGATTGAGCAGGACAACATGTTTTGCTAAATGATGAAACTATTAAGTACAGGATGGAATTGGCCTATCTTTCATTATCATTTAAATACAGCTGTAGATCGACAGGCATGTGGCAATCCAGTCTGATTTGGTCGTTAATAGAGCAGTGACTATGCACTTGTGTTAATGCACTTTTTATCAGCTCTTGTCACAGTTTGTCTTGTGTCTTTTATTGTATCTCCCTGCTTTTCTATAAATAGATTCCTAACTGGTTTCACTATGCATGTTTTTGGAAACGTGCACGCGGAGTTAGTACAAGTTACATACATGGATTTGACAGTCTGCGATGGGATGATCAACAGAAGATTAAACAGAAAATAGCAGGTATCTATTATGACACTAGAGATCCACCTCATATAATTCATGCCAAATATGCAGGAACCTGTTTCTTTTACTTGTTACAAAAACATTAAAATATCCACAATTACATTGATCGAACTTTTTTCCCTTTAAAGCTGTCAGATTTTGGCGAAAAAAATATGGTTCTTCAAACTGATCGAAATTAACGTATGATAAAATGGATCTTCAAATAAAAAGGTTCTAGTATAAATTCCTGTAATGGAGTTCCGTATTTTTGAAATTACAGGCATCCAAATAAAGTGTTGCAATCTTTTGAAATCGCAATATAACCATATAGTATAGCTGTGCCGTAACACAAAACGCTCCAACATTTTTCAATAGATTTTCTCAAGTTTGCTATCTTGAATTTCACTTGTGGTGTTGATTCTATCATTTACTTTAACATGTTATAATTGTTTTAATATATCATTTTGGAGAAAGTAAAAATTTTCATCAGGATTGGTGAGCAAGCAGCTTTAAAATGTGTATTAGTGTTTTTCACAGACCCAGCACAGCCAATGAATTGTGATTAGCTGTTGCCCATTGCCTTCAATTTAAAAAACTGAAATCATTGGTTTTTCCTTAATTTGAAAACAATAACATACAAATTATGTTCCAGTCATGAAACAGATTGAATTTAGAGGACAGAAACATTATTGTTTCAACCTGTCTGTGACAATTGTTAAATGAATTCCTCATGGGAAGCTCTAAAAATACCCAGAATGCCCTACAGTCGAAAATCCTGTGGTCTGATAATTTCCTTGTTTAAACGTCTGTAAATGTCAACTGAACTGTGTTCTTTAACTTAAATGTCTAGAAGAAAACACACAGGGTTTGACTACTAGTAATAGCGAACTTGTTCAAATGTTTTAGGGGCAGGTGGTGGTGATGGTGATGGAGAAGGCACGTCTTCTACATCTGGAAAAGACTACAACACAGAGTATGCAAAATCGGGGAAATCCACCTGTAGAGGATGTGAGGATAAAATTGCCAAGGTAGGAAATGTTCTTTCAAGGAAATAATATGCATCAAATTTAGTCTTCTGGAACCATTCAACATAATTGGATGGTAACAAATTACCAGTTGTACTCTGGAAAGAGTCACTTGTTATTAATTAAAGTCATTTGGCTCAATGTCATGACTTGTAACAAGCACTATGAGGGTTGACCACAAGACTGTAGTAACTTATATTAGATAAAGAAGGACTTGCAACACTTTTGCGGTCAACTCTCGAAATTTGGCTGTAATGTAAAAGGTCTTTACTTAGTGTTTCTGATTACATAATTGATGATGAACATGCAATCAAAAAGATCATGTTCAGTGTTAAATTGGCACGAAGTTACACCTTTGTTAAAACTCACTGGCGTAGAATACTCCGCATCTGTATTGGAAAAATTCTTATATTGTATGTGAAGACCGTACTAGACTGGTTTTACGTCTGTTGCAGGCTGAAGTACGTATATCTCGAAAGGATTTTGAGAGCCAGCGGGCAAAGATGTATGGACCACAGGACCTCTGGCATCATGTTGACTGCTTCGTGGAAAACAGAGATGACTTGGACTTTGGAGAAGAAATGAATCCCAAAGAGTAAGTAAGAATGACAGATGCACTATTCATACTCGTTCATTTAATCTTGATTGGGAAACAAGTCCTTACAAGTCATATTAACTGCTCTTGAGACTCACTCCAGATGGCATCAACTTCAGAGAAGACAGAGGTAACGATTATGTGGAAATATCTGTGTCTTGCCTAATGACACCACCCCTGTAGCACTGGTGGTAATCAAACCCAAGACCCTCCACTATTGAGATGAACGCGCTACCACAGCACCTCCAAGATGGATGCGCTAGAATTGACATGTATTTTTATCGTAAGAGATACATATTAGAGCTTGAAGAGCACAAAGTTTTGGCTCAATACTATGAGTAGAAGAGAGGTCTCATTTATGCATATTAAGGCTTTAACTTCATATGAAAGGGGTTGATATTCATTAGATTTGGAAAATTGGCACAAATGTTTGTTAGCCATTGCTTAAATTTTGATGAAAATCTTTGAGTTGATGTAGGTTGATTAAATGATGAAAGGGTAGGTTTGATTCATACTTTTCATTTGTCTGATGCAAATAAATTGTTAGTTTGTATGGTGCTTTGAATTAATTGCATATAAGAATGTAAAAAATGTGTTTAAATGTCTCCTTTCAGTATAACTGGATTTTCTAATTTAAAGAAGGAAGATCAGGATATGTTGATAGAGAAACTAGGTAAAGGAAGTTCAGGGTAAGTGTCATTTTAGCACAATTGTGTTTACATAAACAACTAATAAACAACATAACTAAGTGACTAATTTGTTTCTGATATGTGTAATAGTAAATCAGTGCTGAGCTGAAAAAATTATGAATTTCATAGTAGAACAATCTAAAAGCATTTTAACTCAGTTTAAAAAAGAGAAAGAAGTAACTTGCTGTAAATTGGGTTATTTTCGAATGGAGAACATTTCGCAATTTGTGAGCAGACAGAATTACTTGTGATATTTTAATTTGTGAAAGTAGAATCTCTAATAGCAAATCTATGTGAAATGAATCTTTCAGGAAATTTTTTTATTAGCAAATTGGGAAATTTCTGAAAATTAAATCATAGGTTGAAATTAATGTCGCTTTGATGTTTTGTTATTAAAATCGTTTTGAACTTACTTTGCAGAACAAAATATTAACAAGATTTGAATTCACAAATATGATAAACTGTTGAAGTTGCAGATGTTAAAGTCCAAGGATCACTTTGATTTTACTGACATAGTAAAATAAGTATACTGATAGATAATTCAAGTTCTGTGATCTGTTCCCACTAAGACAAATTTGATATATGTTTATCTTTTGCACTCATGTTGTTTCTTATCGAAAAAGAGTTGCCAGAAAGATTTTTCCTAAAGTTAGGAATTTTTTTTCTGTATAAATAAGGTCATTTCCGACGGTAAGAAATCTTTCTTGGTAAAATATGAACTACTAACTTCTTGTTAATGTGCTCCTGGGTCTTCAACAGTGAAAAATATACTTCCAGTGGTAAGAAGAGGAAAGGTGGTGAGGCGAAAGGCTCTGGTGGGAAGAAGAAGAAGGTTGAAGAGACAGAAGAAGAAAAAGCATTAAAGGTAAGAGAATTGTTCATACTCTCATTGGTTTGAAAGGAATACAGAATCTGGCTAAATTTCTAAAGTCAACTTGTCATTCTATTAGTGAACTTTTTATTTAGTGCAGGTGAATGTATTTTGTCTTTTTACGTTTGGTGTATAAATCAAGTACACTGGTACCGTGGGGAACCAGGCTGCTGTAGCAAATGCCAAAATCACTAATAAACTACTGAACAGGATATAATCCACCGTTATATTTTGATATACCACCGAAAAATATAATAAAATAAAAATAACTTATATTTCGAATTATTTGTTATTTTTGACACACATAGCTGTATATCCTACTATATTTAGTGATGGGAGACACGTTTTTTTGTGTGAAAAACAACCTCTAGTTTGAACTTTCATGGGTGGTATATTGAGAGAGTAGTTTAATTCTTATAACATTCAGTTCAGCTTTTGTGATTTTTTTGACACAGGAGCAAAGTCAGTTGTTATGGACAATCAGGGATTCATTACAAAAAGATGTGAACAACAATGCCATGAAGTTACTGTTGGAGCTGAATGGACAGAGTATCCCTTCTGGTGAAAGCAAGGTAAGGTATGATCACTAGCTTTGTGCTGAGATTTAATGTTCAGTACTGGAGTTGAAATCTCTGCAATATTGCACCAAAATAACTGAAAACATCATACAGTGAACTAAAAACTCCCACTTATTTGACACTGTAAATCGTGAGAACTCTATTTTCGCATTTTGGGGGGTTAGTGCACTTCAATTTCATCATTTCACTAATTTGAAGTTCTCTCATAGTAAACAATTTCCTGAAACATACAGGATCGCTTGTTTATGAATTCATGGTTTCATGAATTGATCTGGAGATGAAAAATCACTGTCTCGCAAATTCAAAGTGATTTACAGTACTTGAATTTAATTTTTAAAAATATTTTAATGACTATAAAGCAGTCTGGCCAGTTGAACAGTGTATTTAGTTATTTATGATCCTTCATTATTTTCAGGGCTTTCACTAAATTTTATAAACTGGAGTCTGATTTTCAGGACTTTCACTAAATTTCACAAACAAGCCTGATTTTCAGGGCTTTGACTTAATTTCACTAAAAGGTGCATAAGTAGGTTGAATCTGCCAGTATTGTGTCGTTATAGAATTCTTTATAGAAATAAAAATTCAGTTATAAATCCTGTTTTTGAAATGCCAGAAATGTTGTCCATGTATTTCAGCTACTGGACAGAGTGTCTGACTGTATGGCATTCGGAACTTTAGAGAAATGTCCAGAGGTAAGGAAGGTCAGCTTATGTATGCGTAAGTACTTGTTAAAATATTACTATATGCACCTGCATCCTTGTCATGTATACAGGCCCCGTGATTATAGAACATTTTTTGCTTGACTCAGTTTCGCGCTCGAACTATGAAATGATATGTATCAAAACATTTAACAAACTAATAGGTTGGAACATTCTATAGAATTTTAAAGAATGGTCAAGACACCCTTTCATTGAGAGGAAGTGACAGATGAAAAAGAATTCCTATAAAACTGTATCACGAATGAAAAATATAATCACAGGGGCCAGATTGCCCTTATTTTCACATCAATTTAGACATTGTTAAAAAAATGTAAAGATAAGATTTACATAAGCCAGCTAAAGACCCTAGTACTTTTTGACTATGTATGTTCAGCTAACTTTAAAACTATCTTGGTTAATCTGGAAAATTTACTCATCTCCATACATACAGCCGTGGTCAAGTGCACATTTATAGGATAATTTCATATAGGGATGTTACACTGCTAAAATCGATACAACTTTAAATGGAAGATTCATTAAATACGCTCCATATGGGGGTGTACTATATATCTCAGTAGCCAGGTATCGATCGATAAACTTCCCCTTTGTTGTGAGTTGCTTATTTAAAAAAGTATTTTATTAAATAAATCTACACCTTGTGCATTTTGATCCAAAGTATTTAAATTAAATAAATACACCTCAATGCTGTTTGTTTCCAATCGAAAAAGTTAAACGGAAATAAGTAGCCAGACGATTTTCATAAAATGGTCAAGTTACACAGTGAAAAAGATTCAGTGTTTCACAGGAACCATAACTTTTCCATCTTTTGACTAATTAATTTATTATGTGTGTGTCTTTACATCAAAACGTAAAGTAAAAATATATAGTGTTAAAGCGTGATACCAGGTCTTGTAAGTACAAGTTTGGTCAATGAACATTCCCAATCTGAATCATCATGTAATTGTACATATTATGAAATAACTACAAAATGGATATGAGATGTTAACGTCTACAATGTCTTCATTTTCAATGGTCCAAAGGCTCTACCAATTTTCGCACAATGAGAGGAAAAAGGGGGGGGGGGGGGGGGGGGAAAAAAAAACCCCCCAAAAAAAGAAAAGTTTCGTGTTCACTGTTGGGCTGGGAATGATTACAGAAGATATCTCTTTTTAACAAGAGATTTGTTTGCAAGGTACTATGTCCCCGGGACAACACTATATCTTACGAACTTCTTCTAGTTTGATAAAACATGGATCCTTTTGGAAAAGGGTTGATTAGAAAAATGATCACAATTTAGGTAGGATAGGCTCTAGTTTTTGAAAATTTACACATAGCTGTATATCCTACTATATTTAAGAGATGGGAGACATATACGTGCTTTTGTTTTGTGAAAAATGACCTCATTAGTTTGAAATCTACTAAAGTTCAATGGGTGGTATAATGATAATCTATACTTGAGGTAGTGATTTAGATTCTCATAAGATATCAATCCTCATGCTTTTGTGATTTTCCCTTTCGACAAACATACAGGAGCAAAGCCAGTTGTTATGGACGGAATCAGAGATATAATTGAATCATTACAAAAAGATGGCCTGAATCAACAAAACTGCACATGAAGTTACTGTTGGAGCTGAATGGACAGAGTATCCCTTCTGGTGAAAGCAAGGTATGATCACTAGCTTTGTGCTGAGGATGGTTAATGTTACAGTACTGGAGTTGAAATCTCTGCAGTATTGCACCAAAATAACTGAAAACATCATACAGTGAACTAGAAACTCCCACTTATTTGACACTGTAAATCGTGAGAACTCTATTTTCGCATTTTGGGGGAGGCAAGTATGGCAAGTTTAATAGCAATACCTCCATTTAGTAATGGGGAGGGTAGTAAAAAAAAAAAAAAAAAAAAGGGGATAAAAAAAAAATATTTTTAGTTTGTTTTTTTTTTTAAAAAAAGGTTTAAAATTAAAGGAATTTATTTTGTTAATGTCTTCATCATTTCACAAATTTGAAGTTCTGTCATAGTAAACAATTTCCTGAAACATACAGGATCGCTATGTTTATGAATTTTATCGTAAATTCAAAGTGATTTACAGTACTTGAATTTAATTTTTCAAACATATTTTAATGACTCTAAATACAACTGCACTATCAGTCTGGCCAGTTGAACAGTGTAAATTTAGTTATTTATGATCCTTCATCTTTATTTCTTCAAGGCTTTCACTAAATTTTATAAACTGGTTAAGATCTGCTACATTTTCAGGGCTTCTCGAGCTTTAAATTTACACAAACAGAAGCCTGATTTTCAGGGCTTTGACTTAATTTCACTAAAAGGTGCTTAAGTATGTTGAATTTGCCAGTATTGTGTCGTTATATAATTCTTTATAGAAATTTATAATATCTTAATCTGAAAAATTTATCAGTTGATAACTGTGTCCTGTTTATGGAAAATTTAAAATATCTGTGCCTTGGTTTAGTAATGTCTGTCCATGTATTTCAGCTATCTGGACAGAGTGTCTGACTGTATGGCATTTGGAACTTTAGAGAAATGTCTCAGATCTGTGTCTTTGTTAATCTGGAAAGTCAGCTTATGCTATGCGTAAGTACTTGTTCTGAAATATTACTATATGCTACATGGTGGTGGGGGTTTTTGGGAAAAAAAAAGTTTTTTATTTCGACATTGTCATGTATACAGGCCCATGTGCAAAATTATTAGAACATTTTATTTATGCTTGACTCAGTTTGGTACAAAGCAAACAAAACAAACAAAAGCAACAATTTATTTCTATGAAATGATATGTATCAAAACATTTAACAAATTCTTAATGAAAATAGGGCCTAACATGCCTTCTTTGAGAATTTTAAAGGACTTTCAATACTACTACCCTTTTCATACAGCAAAGCAACTGATGAAAAATAATTCCTGCTAAAACTGAACCAAGAATGAAAAAAATATATAATCACTGGGGCCAGATTGTCCTTATTTTCAACCTCAATTTAGACATTGTATAAAAAAATGTGAAGATAAGATTTACATAAGCCAGCTTAAAGACCCTAGTATTTTTTGACTAGTGTATGTTTGAGCTCAAATTTTAAGTAACTATCTTGGTTAATCTGCAAAATTTATCATCTCCTGCATATCTTTGTATGTTTTCAGGTCGGATGGATATCGCTGTACAGGGAATATGACAGAGTGGACTAAATGCATGTACAAAACCAAAACACCGAAGAGAAAACCTTTCAAAATTCCTAAAGAATACCATGATGTTGCATGTTTGTAAGTCGTAAAATATGTTTCTTGTCCGCTGTTTGATAAATACTTTGTATTTGTTAATATATATATCCTTCTTTATACTCACATTGCCTCAAATGAATGCCACTGGAGTAATATTTAAATCTTACCCATTGAAAATCAAGTTATTCAGGTTTTAAAAAATTGGTCAATTTTGTGTTAACATGTTGCTTTTTGTTATTGTATTTCTACAATTGAACCTATTGATTGTGTTCACCTTCATAAAGCAGCCATATGTATTCTGTGACTAATGTTAGTATGTCCACAGGCTGGCTGCCTTTAACTAAAGTCTGGATACTTGCTACTTCTTGCTTGTACTCGGATACAAGGTGTAATCCTTACTGCACTGAAACCATTCAAGTTTACTAAATCGTAAATAAAGGAGAATTCAGACTGTTTCTACAAGAGTGATGTCATTTGGCATAATGTTTTTCTCAAATGTTATTGCCTTTGCATGTACAATGTATGTTTTTCTACCCAATTAAAGCATAAGAATCAGATCATAAGAGTAAGTGTTATGGTTTTGCAGAAAGTCATATAAATATGTGAAACGTGACCGAGTGTTCCCAGCAGTTACTGTTAGCACTACAGATGGCCCTGTCAGCTCTTCCATGGATTCTGTTGATGGAGGGTATGTATTCAGTGTTCTGTTGTAACAGTTTGTACAATTAATTATTGCAAAAAATAAAATTTGTCGATAATTACCTAATAAACATTAGCTAAAACTTTTTATGAAAGTTGAGACAGTATGAGTGGATTGATTAGACAACTAAGCAATTGAGTGTTACAGCTAGTTTCATAGAAAAGCTAGTACTGGTATTTTATAAAGAGATGATGTGTACCTTGCCCAGCCACAATTTGATGTAAACACGCAACCTTTGGATAAAACTGTTTATGCTTAAAACTTTATATACTTTTGAGATGGTCTATTGAAAAGCGCTGTGGTAGCAAGTTTGTCTCGAGATTGATGGGTCCTTGGTTCGATCCTTACCAGTGCCATGGTGGTTATGTCTTGGGCAAGACACAGATATTTCCCCATTACATCATGACTTCATCTTGAACGAGTCTCAAGAGAAATAAAATCTTAGTTGTAAGAATTTGGTTAGGAATTAAGAATAAAGAAATTAGTATGAATTATTGTAGAGTGGGTTGAGTGGATGGTTGAACTGACAGAGGTAGGATGGGAGAAGTCCATTACTGTTACACACTAGTATTGAATTTGGAAATATGTTTCTTCCTCCCATGAGTGCAATTGAAAATGAGAGAGTACTATTTCAGAGTAAATTTCCATCCATTAGAAGGGATGAAGTTTGTTGTATCGGGTAAATTCAAGAAGTCAAAGTCAGAAATGACACAAGCTGTGACAAGGCTAGGTGGGTCTGTGGTGACTAAATGTGATGAGAAAGTGGCAGCGGTTATAAGTACAACAGGTAATAATTAACTAAATTCTCCGAACTATTAGATATGCTGTAATGTAAGAAATTACTCCAAAATGCAAGACATTTAGTGCATGTAAGCTTTAAATTTAAATAAGTGATGCAACAGAAAATCTAACTTCAATTAGCATCGGTCCTTCATGCAGATTTGTGACAGTTGCCCATGGCAACCTAATTAAATTGTTACTAACAGCTCTGTGCCGCTTGGGCCTGATTATCAAAGCCAGAAGATCGTGGTTTCTGAAGTTTATGTTCATTTTCAAGCCCGTAAGGAAACAGTTTATATTAGCAATCCATAATTTCCTGACTGAATAGCATAAAACAAAAGCAAAACAAATAAAGCCACGGAAGGAGCTGTTTAGATCTCTTGTCGAATGAGGAATTACATGTCTAAGGGTTTCACTAGATCTTACGGCTGTCAATTTCAGCCGAGGTATCAAAGAAGAGTAAAGCAATCAAGGAAGCAGAGAAGGCAGATGTACATGTTGTAGACGAGGATTTTGTCACTAAAGTAGAGAAGGGTGGAGCAGCTTTATTGATCACACAACACAGCATTGCTTCATGGGGCTCGGATGTAAGTGCAGTGAAAGCATAGCATTTGAAGTCCTTCCTTTCATGCCCCAGCCATGATATATCGAAAGGGCATACTTATAGTGTTGTCCCTGTCTGTGTGTGCATCAGTGTGTTGGAAAATGGTTTACTGTCCATATTTTGTTATACATGATGGTATTTTGAAATAGTCTGGCACAAGTGTTTACCATAGTACAATAGATCATGCACACAGGAGTTGTGCCCTTTGATCAAAAGTCATGGTCACAGCATATGGTTGTTTAAAATTGTTTCCGGACTGTAACTTTGCTAAAAATGATAGCATTTTAAAGTAATTTGGCACAAGACAATGTGTCGTGTGCAAGAACCATGCACATGTCAAGGTCACAGCAAATGATTGTTTGAAAATCGTTTCCAGTCCATAACTTTGTTATACATGATGGTATTATGAAATAATTTTGCACGTATTATGAAATAATTTGGCACAAGTGTTGCCTATAAGAATTTAGTGTGCCATGTGCAAGAAACATGTCCCTAGATCAAAGGTCAAGGTCACAGCAAATGATTATTTGAAAATTGTTTACGGTCCATAACTTTGTTATAAATGGTGGTATTTCAAAATAGTTTCACACACATGTTCAGTGTGATACAATGTTACAAAGATTTGGTATAAATGATCATTACATTAACTCTACTGGTTCCAAGCCTCCAAGAACTTAAGATAAGGAACCTGTTACAATTTCTTTAAATGCTTTGATGGGATGCTTTGTAGTTGTGTGAGATGTAACACTACTCTTGCAACAACCCCTATTTCTGAAAAACTAGAATTGTTTTGCATCAATCCACATAATGGCTGCTCCAGCTTATAGTAGAAAAACACTTCTGTTGACCGCAGATTGCGTCTTTGGCATTTTGGCTTTGACCTAGTGTACTAAACTATGAAACATTAGATGGTTCAAACCGCTATCATCAGGTTTGAAATGTTGTGATAAATGATAAAAAATAGTGTGTATTCTAAATTCTAGGCTGAAGGAAGAATAGCCAAAGGAACTGTATCAAAGAGTGTTGGAAAAGTGGGGAAAAGTTCAAAGTACTCCAAGAAGGATGGTACGTTTGATTTGGTTTATTTGTATAAGTTGGTTATAAGGACAAAGAAAAGAAGAAATGGAAGTAGATACATAAACTGTGTTGAAGGTTCAACAGTTTATCACTAAAACTTCCTATAGTAAAACTCCCTCTGATGACCGTAGGGGTTCAAGCATTTCCTACGGACAGATACGGGGTGGACAGTATTTTATAGAGACATAATCTCTACATGCTACACATAGCATCTACATAAGATTTCAATACAAATCTGAAAGTTTGGATATTAAAGAAAGCCTTTACTATAGTTATGTTTTACATTTATGTGTTTTATCTTGTGTTTTTAACCAGGTTTTCCGAAGGAAAAATCCTGGGTATTAGATTGAGGTAGGGCGGGCGGGCGTAAACAGTTTTTTCTGTGTGCAACTCCTACATTTCTCAACGGATTTCAATCAAACTTTCACAGAAGTATTGTCATGAAGTACCCTGGCGCATATTGTCGGGGTTTTGTGATTTGGTCATTTTGACCTCATTATGGCCCTTTGTTTTTTTCACATATGTAATTCTTCTGTGCGCAACACCTTCTACACTTCTCAAGGGATTTCGACCAAACTTTCACAGAATTTGTCACCAAGTGCCCTGGCGCATATTGTCCGGGTTTTGTGATTTGATCATTTTTGACAGAATTATGGGCCTTTTTTTTCCACATAAGTAATATATATAGAGAAAACTCTTCTGTGTGCAACTCCTACATTTCTCAAGGGAGTCAACCAAACTTTCACAGAACTATAATTGTGAACTAAAGAATTTTGAATATATAATGTTATACCCCTGGTCATCCGTCCGTCCGTTAGCAATTTTGTGTCTCCTTATTAAGTATATATAAAAGGGAGAATACTCTTATTATAAAAGGGAGAATACTCTGTTATTACTGTCTATTTTTAGAATAGATTACCAGTCCTGTATACTTTGGAGTATTCTGTTACAGTAAGATGACAAAATAACTAAAATTTTTGGATTTACAGCTTTTTGTTGAAGTGAAATGAATTGTTGAAAGTATCAACTTTATTTTTCACAGTTTTTTCACATTTGGTTCCCAGTCAGTACATTGAATGATTTCAACAAATGCAACGTCAAAAGACATCCAGGCGTTTATGACATGTGACGTTGTATTCCATATTACACAGAAGCAAACAATTATCCTCTATATTTCCTTGATATGGAAAAAAATACTTACTAACCAGGTTTTCTGAAAACAAAACCTGGTGGGGGGGGGGGGGATTAGTTGAGGCGTCGGTGGTGGGCGGTGTAAACAATTCCTTCTGTGCACAACTCCTCTTACATTTCTCAAGGGATTTCAACCAAACTCTCTTAGAAGTATTGTTATCAAGTGCCCTTGGGCATATTGTCTGGGTTTTGTGTTTGGATCAATTTTGCCTGAATTATGGCCCTTTGCTTTTTTACACATGTAATATATAGAAGAAGACCTTTGTTTCTTTTTCACATTATGTATATCTACTGACTTTAAAAACACATTTGCGCTCGGCCAGCAGACTGGAAAATGAAAACCTGGTTTTGTGACAATTTCCTGTCACTTGTCTGGAAAATAAAGTGTTAAAAACTAAGTTTAAGGTTTCTAAAGGAGGATGAGATTTTTATATTGTTTTTGATAGTCGTCTACCAAAATTGCTCAGGTTTGCTATGCTGC
The DNA here is from genome assembly GCA_022818135.1 of Saxidomus purpurata. NCBI lineage: Eukaryota > Metazoa > Mollusca > Bivalvia > Venerida > Veneridae > Saxidomus > Saxidomus purpurata. The sequence continues at coordinate 27,516,347 of JAFMSR010000001.1, read as the reverse complement.
ACATAATAGCCACCAGACCTGAAAATAGAAAAAACATTTAAACAAAATCTCCTTAACCACAAGGCCAATTTCAACAAAACTTCACTCGGTTGTTCCTTGTATGATTCTCTACCAAAATTGCTTTAACTGTTCTGCTCTGCTACACACCAGATGGCCACCAGAGCTAAAAATATAATAACATCTGGGGAAAATCTAGGTCAAGTTTGAATATGGGTCATCATGAATTGAAAACTAGGTCACCAGGTCAGGTCTTAGGAAAACTTGTGTTCTGACCTTTTGACCTACTTTTTGTCCTTTAAAGCAAGGGTATCTCAGGCAAGCTATATAAGACCATCATGGCCCTGTTGTTTTTAGAAAATGTAAATGTTGGACTATTTTCATTAGAATCTTGAACTTATTGCTGAGAACATGTGTGAATTCATACTGCGTTGAAGCGGAACGTCTTTGCAACCTTTTTAAAATTACTGTTTTATATACATGTAATATACACAAGAAATGGAAGTAGATTCATAAACTGTGTTGAAGGTTCAACAGTTTATCACTAAAACTTCCTATAGTAAAACTCCCTTTGATGACCGTAGGGGTTCAAGCATTTCCTACGGACAGATACGGGGTGGACAGTATTTAGTAGAAACATAACCTATACATGCTACACATAGCATTTGCATAAGATTTCAATACAAAGGTCTGAAAGTTGGGATGGTTTGAATGACAAATTGAAGAAAGCCTTACATTTTAGTGTTTTCATATTTATTTGTATAATCTTTTGTTTTCTGGAAAATAAAGAGACAAAAACCAAAGTGACATTAATTTGAATTTTCTGATGTATTGATGTATTAATAATTCAACAGGAGCAGAGAATGAATGTTTAGTTTCTTGTATTTTAGAGGAACATTTTACAAAGAACCGCCCGGATAAACTTAAAATGACGGTAAAAGGTGGAGCCGCTGTCGATCCAGACTCTGGTAAGTTGTGGTCATGGGTTAGAGTCTTATATTAGTTTGACTAGGGAATTATGGGCCGTTTAGCTCTTGACATGTACAAAATACAAATACTGTTTAAACAAGCTAAATACTCACAGTAAAACACTCGGGTATTAAACAGAACAAGTTACATGTATATGCAGTTATGAATAATTGAATTGTCTTTGATACATTTTTTAGTTCTTACATGTTTTTCAGGAGCATTTTGAGGCATGTTGTTATGTTGTGCTTATTACTTGCAGGACTTGAGAGTACAGCTCATGTAGTGCAAGAAAGGGGCGTCATTTACAATGCAGTGTTAGGATTGGTTGATGTGGTCAAGGGCACTAACTCTTACTACAAGATACAAGCATTGGAGGCAGATGGCAAAAACACGTACGGATTCATATCTGTTTGTTCTTCAATCAGTGTCAAAGTTTACCTTTAGTTGGTAAAGTTTACAGATAAGATACATCCATAAGGTCCTGGATTAAAAATCAAGCACTCTTCTTGTTTTAGCAGCCTTTACTGTTACATGTAAGATGGCAAGTTTCTAAGTATTAAACCTGATACAAATTGCCCCTTTTGCATCCATTTGTTACCTGCTTAAGAGAGGTTGATAAAGCATGTAAAATCTGGACCATTCTTCATGATTTTATAACAAGGGTGAAAATTATTTTTAACAGTATTTTACAGGCCTCTGTCAATGGATGATATTTGAAAAATTTCAGGTGGTGGATATTCCGTGCCTGGGGAAGAGTTGGTACCACTGTTGGAGGTAACAAGCTAGAAAGGTGTGGTTCCCAGCAATCTGTCATCCAACAGTTCAAGGGTCTGTATTATGAGAAAACTAACAATGAATGGGAAAATAGGGAACATTTTAAGAAGTTCCCAAACAAATTCTATCCACTGGACATAGATTATGGACAGGTAAAATTTTATAGATATATATATTTTATATTTGACTTTATAGAATTTTGAACTAGATGGATTTTAATGTTTTTTTGGGGGATGAACTTGCTTCAGAAGTCCAGGGATTCTTTTGTCATGGTAGTAGGTTATGCATTTGAAAATCAACAATGTGAGGATAATTTTTTTCCCAAAAATCTGGTCATTGTAATATTCCATTTTCTCAGAGATAGAAATATCTTTACTGTAAGAGAAGTTTTTCCAGGAAAAAAACCAACAGGTTCAATAATATACATTAATTATTGCAAATGATGGAGCAATGTGCAAAAAAAAGTTATAGAACAACATCGCAGGTAGAATGAATTTTTGTATTAATTGTTCCTACAAATTGTAAGAAAATTATGTTCATAGTGAATTGTGTATTACAGGATGATGAGGGAGATGTGAAGACGATAAGTACAAAAGGGTCGACATCTAAACTGCCCAAGTCTGTACAGGACCTTGTCTGTATGATATTTGATGTCGAGAGCATGAAGAAAGCCATGATGGAGTTCGAGGTATATGAATGTTTGAAATAAACTTTTTCTAAAGGGTTATACAGTGGAATCATTATGGAAAATACTTATATGAATGTATATATATGGAACTTGTTTAGCTCTTACCTGGCTAGTGGCTAGTGATTCTGTCTCTGCATCTAGTGCAGATCATGAGCAACCAGCACATCTATGTACATTGTAATTTGAAAGATGCTCTGTTTGGCGGTTCAATCAGTTTCATCCCTATAAACGATTAATGGTACTGTGTAAGTTGGAAGATGGACTAGTCCATTTAAGAAATTTAGTTAAATTAGGGTGATCTAAAGGTGTATGGTCAGTAAATCCTCATTTTCATACAGTGCGGGCGGGTAGGTGGGCTGCAGTTCAGAGCAGACAATTTTAGCAGTGTCTATTAGGAATTGATATCTGGGAGGCTCCCACAGCTTTATCCTCACTGTCTTAAGTTACAGTAGAAAAACTTTTGCCCATCTGCTGGAATATTTACCGGTATGTAAGATTTGATTTGTGTTTTTTCAAAGTAATTCTTACTAAACTTGGATGTGAATTTAGTTAGCTGTAATTGTGAAAACATTTGATTTGTGATTATAGATTGACTTGAAGAAGATGCCGTTAGGAAAGCTGTCAAAGAAACAGATCAAATCTGCGTACTCTGTACTCACTGAATTACTGGAGGTAGGACATTGGCTCATAGAAAATTGACAATAATTTTTTTACCTAAAATGATTAATTTAGTGTTTCCAAAAAAAGTGTTCATGAATTGATCACGAAGGTAAAAAACTCACTGTAAATTGGGTAAAATTTGCGATGATTTAATTTTTGCTATTTTTGTGAATTTTCCACTTTGCTAATTAAAAAATCTGGCGAAAATTTGTTTCACGTAGATTTACTATTAGAGAATTCTCATTTCTTGTATTTAGAATTTATGAATAAGTCTGTCTGCTCAGAATCGTGAATTTTTTGTCACACAAAAATTTTCCCAATTAACAGTATTTCAAGAAAATTCTGTCCTAATCATAGATTTTCCATAACGTTGTGCTATACAGCAACTTTTAAAAATGCGATGCCTCTCCAAGCCAGTAGTACTTATTTACAGTGTTCGGTACTTTTGCATCTGCAGATGGAAGTGCATTAAAGGTTTAACACAAATCTTAGCATTGTCAGTCAAATTTAGACAAACAGGTTTTATAACTCTTCCACCTTTATTAGAAAAAAAAATTAATGTTCTTGATGAGAAAGCATTAAAATTTGAGGACAGAGCTTATTTTATATTGGCACGTTACAGTTGACAGAGAAGGGAGGAACGGCCACTCAGATTTTAGACGGTAGTAACAGGTTCTACACCCTGATCCCGCACGACTTCGGGATGAAGAAACCGCCGATGTTGGACACAAAGGAAATCATCAAACAGAAAACAGAAATGCTTGATAACTTGCTGGAAATTGAGGTAAGGGCTGTCCAAAGGGTTGTTGTAATTGTTGTGGTGGCATTAACCTGTCACTATTTGTTTCCAAGTCATTTATGCCAATATAGATTCCAGTTGGTCAGCTCAGCAAGCAGCTGTTGATATCCAATAGGTTAGGTAATTTATGTTCATAGTTTATACTTTCAAAATCTATATTGGAACTGCCTGTAATTCTGTAGTCTTTGAAATAACCATTGGAAATGATTAAATATTTATGACAAACTGTTGCAGGACCCTTTTTTTCTGCCAGGAAGCCGTCATTAGCTCAAGTTTGATGTACTTGAAATGGTATTAATAGATTGAAAATATTTGGCACCTTTGAAACTTTGCATTTTATTTGTGGTGTTCTGTAGAAATTTGGAATGTTAACAGGAGTGGTGTTTAATCCCACACACTGCTAGTAACAAAGTTGAACTTCATGTATAAATCTGTTTTAACATAATAGTATAATCATTATATGGCAGATAAAAACTGCCCACTAAATACAATGAGAAATTTACATATTGTGTTGATGAAACTGATCCATCTATTTCAGGTTGCCTATAGCATGTTGAAGGGTGGTGATGCGGGAGAGGACCCTGTAGATGCTCACTACAAGAAACTGAAAACTGAAATTGTTGTATGTACCATTTGTGATTGTTTACAAATGGGAGTTAAAATGGGTCTGTTTGTATATGAATATGTGTTCAACAGGCTAAGTATTGGTGTAAATTCTGTGTCAGATAGGTTATGATCTGGCATACACTGGGTGGGTCTCGTGGAACTGGCGTAGCTTTGGTCACACCTAGTAGTCGAGCAAATGGAGGCTGGTTGCCTATGGCAAAACAGCGCACTCTGCTTGTTCGCCGGATGTTATGAAACAAGTAAGTCCAACATAATGTTACATCTCGACTTAAATGCCAGGGAACAGTCAGTTTAAGAAATTAACTACACATTCTGGAATGGAATGTAAGTTCATTATTTGAAAATGTAGTGTCCCTTCATTGTCACTTTTCAAAGCACAGGAAATAGTTCTGGTCCATTGCACACAGGGGCCACTGTTACTACAAATAAAAAAAACCTTTACAGCTTGCTCAGATGAGCAACTTAGTGCCAACTTGGCCATCTTGTTTACTTGTCTACCACCAGTTATTGACTTGAACTGGGGCTTAGGAACTAAATTGTTAACTTGGTTTTGTTTGTCTGTCAGACCATTATTTTGTGTTCGTTTGGTAACTTCTACATGCATAAACTAATAATTGTAAAATTACTGCACACAATGGAAGCCTATATTACAAAGCTGTGTGATGCACAACAGCAAAGACACTATCGTTGGTTAGACTTGCTGAATACTTGTTCATAGCTGAATTAGTGTTAAAAATGTATGTGCAACTAGAATATTAGGCAGAGGTTGTCTGTTGGTTTTATGTTGAGATGTTTTTCAGGAAGTACCAAAGGGAGATGAGGAATATCAGAGATTGTTGGACTATGTGAAAAATACACATGCTTCCACACACAATATGTATGACCTGGAAGTCGAGGAGGTATGTATAAATCAAATCTGACTCTTTCAAATGATTGTTTATCAAGAAAGAAGTATTAACAACAATGTTTCCATGCAGAAGCTGGTGTAGAGGTTAAGGTGTCAGCTGCTAATCCCGGAGGTTGCAGGTCGAGCCACTTTGGGGTCACGACAGTACTTAATCATGTGACACCAGTACTGGCTTTTCCAGGAAGGGGACTCGAGAGTGATTTGATAAACTACAAGCTTTCTTCACAATCGAGCTAAAGTAAATTAAAGTATAAACTAAACAGTTACATTGAAAAAGAATCATTGTTTAGGTCACCCATATTTTCATTGCTACTTCAGAGCACATTTTAGTAGATCGGCTGAATTATCACTTAGCTGCATCCTGATACTGACCTGATTATTATGTTATGGTGTCATTCGTCTGTCCGTCCGCTCTTACAGATATGTACTTATGTGGCTTAACTGTCCATAGCACACTATAAATAACTGTCAATTCCATTCATTCCATAGGATAATTGGCTCTTATGTGGCTAAAAGTTTCTCATATGTGGCTAAAATTAGACACATTAATACTTGAAATACGTACAGTAACATTCTTTTGCGTAACATACGTCTGTCCGCACACACAACTTTCATCAAGATTGGATAAGTATTTGCAGAGTTATTGCCCTTAAAATCCCTTGAAAGTAAGAAAAAGGTTTGTTAGTCTTCTGATTGATTATTGGGTGATATTTTTCAGATTTGGAAGATAAAAAGAGATGGAGAGTCTGGAAGATACAAACCATTCCGTGACCTTCCCAACAGAAAACTGCTGTGGCACGGCTCTCGTGTCACAAACTTTGGCGGTATACTGTCTCAGGGTTTGAGGATTGCACCACCAGAGGCACCTGTTGTAAGTTACTTTTGTACCTTTATCAGTTTTAATAGATTGAAAGACTTGAATCAGACTATGTAGTCAAATTTGTAGGTGAAATGATACCTCACTTCAGACCTGCCTCTGAATGAGTGCATATGGTCACTGAATTGGAATCTGACATTGATTTAGTGTCATGGGTTTGAGTCTGTGTACCAACTGTGTACCGACTTCTTATGCAAGAAAGTTGGCAGTTTCTTATGGAAGATTTGTGTTTAGTTCTGATCCTAACCATAATGTGTGGTAAACCCTCTGACCTACTTTATGTATCGCCCTTTCGGAGACAATTGAACAGGAATGTGGGGTATTCACCACAGGGGTCCAGTCAGCCATGCGAATTCACAGCGAATTCACAGTAGATGTCAATTAACATGACTGGTCACTGGTAGACTAGCTCGTTTATCATATTCGGCACGTATAACTTCCTTACATTATGTACAGATAATGTAGGAAAGGGATGTTAGTTATACATAAATTTTAAGACCTTCATAAGAGTTATTATTTATTTTATCAGTTATCTTTTAGGTACGTAATTCCCAGTCAAATTAGATTATAAAAAAATCAACACTTAATTATTATATCAAAAATTATTTTCTTATATGACAGAAACATAAACTATTTTTTTACTTTTAGATTACTGAAAAATAACTGTGATTTCCAAGTTAGATTGAGTAAGTTTTAAATACTCAATCAATTACTCTTACAACAAACCAATTATCACTAAGATTAGAGTTTTAGCTTATTTTACAGTTAGAAGAAGTGTTCAGTTGCACTTATAATTTACAAAAGAAATAAATAGAAGGATTCTTTATACATCAAAAAGCATTCAGGCCACACCACAGGAAGGACTTAATTTGAGCTATTAACTTTCTCAGTTAACTTTAAAATCACAGTAACTGCATTTATCTAAATATTTTTCATATCCGCAAAAAAAGAAAAGTCATTATTATATAAAACAAGTTTATATAAACAACAGGAAATAAGTTAAAATCAATATCGTACAAATCAATAAAATTTATGGTTCTACTATTGACACATATCAAGTCTACTGACACGCTGCTGGACCTAATCAGAGAGGATTAAAACTGATAAGGGGCAATAAAACAATTAAGATATTTGACCACCTGCGGTTTGGGGGGGGTCACTTATGAAGGACATTTTAATTGTCTTTAAGATTTCTACATCAGACATGTTCTACTGAACACCCATCTAGTTGTCCTTTGGAGCTGTGTTCTCAGGTGAGCGAGGCTCTCTCTCTCTTTTAATTAAAATCCAAAAAAATTAAAAATTTTTGCAATTTTTTTAAATTTCTGTCACACTTCTTGTTTGCCACCAAAGTTCTATATTTTGCTGATAGATATTTGTGATGTTTACAGACTGGGTACATGTTTGGTAAAGGTGTGTATTTCGCTGACATGGTGTCGAAGAGCGCCAACTATTGTAGAACATCCAAGCAGGATCCTAAAGGTCTTATGATGTTGTGTGAAGTGGCCCTAGGCAACATGTAAGTAAAAATTTGAACACAGTTTGGCAATACAGTAAAGTTCCTGTAATAAACCACCCTACGGACCAGTAAAAAGTAGTCTCATTACTGAATCAGTCTTAATATCAAGATCTTTTGACTTGGTCTTTGTAACGAAGGCGGTCTCAATATCGGACAGTGTTGTATGTTCCTGAGCCTGAAAGTAGTTCTTGAGATATTACCTTCTTGTTTCATTGTCATCAAACAAGATGTTGTAGTTTAGCTTGACTGATGGAAGAATATGGCAAGCTATTCTATATGCCCCGGCGTCATTGTCGTACGGCCAAACGGTGCCAAACATTTGCATGCAAGGTCATATCTCCAAAACTAATACAAATAGTGGGTTGAAATTTTATGCATAGGCATTAAATATCAAACATGGTTATAGCATTAAGTTGCATGAATTTTGACAAAATCATGGCCTTTTCCTGTTAAGCCGGCATGTGTTAAAATAGATCGGCATTTCCAGCTGTTTCACCCATGCCGGAAAAATCGGTCTGGTACAGGCACTCCTCTAGCTTAGATTTCTCTTATAAAATGATTTGAATCCAGGCAGTTCTTGTTATCAAAAAGGAAGTCAACATGCATTACCCAACACTTAAATTTGTAGAGCATTGTCTCCCCTGATCTTGGAAAAAATAACTTTATTTTATTATAATATTATTCTGAGACTATTACTGAAAAATGTATACAACTTAAGACAATGTTAAGATTTCTTGTTACTTAGATGTCAGGCTCATTAAGTTATAATTGGACACTGATTTTGAAAGATTTTAAAAATTCATTTTAGGTATGAGTGTACCCGTGCTGAATATGTCGACAAGTTGCCGAAAGGAAAACACAGCTGTAAAGGTTTGCATCACTAGTTACTAACTTGCAGTAAACTCTGTATATAACTATTCCGGACATAAGGAACATATTTTCTCTCCTCGATTCATTTTCTTTCTTTATTCTATATGAAAATGTTACACGGATATAACAAACTCTGGATATAAGGAGCACATTTTAATTGTCCAAAGGAGTTTGTTATAAACAGAGTTTACTGTATTTGAAAATTGTTTATCCATCTCTTGTGTAACATTTTATGAAAAAAGATCAAAGGGTCTAATAAGTTGTAGATTCAAACGCGGGTGTCTTGGGGTTCTAAAGGGGGAGTTAAGACATGGAAATATCCCGCTAAGTTTCCATGGTCACACGGCTCAAAGATTGTAATAAAACACTGAGAGAAAAACCAAATTCTTCAAGGCAGTCAAGAGAATGGGTCAAAAGTTTCATGCTTCCTTCAAAACTTGATTGTGATGAATAAATACAAATTTATCAGAAATTAATTGAATCCAGCTACTGGTTTTTCAGAGAGCATTAAGTTACAGGAAAATCACTGGTTGAAACCAAGAGGTAGAGAGAATGAAGTTCTGGTGTAATTTAGTTGGTAAGTCTTTGTTATTTATTGTACAGGACTGGGAATGACAATGCCTGATCCGAACGAGTCTTACACAACCCCAGATGGTGTAGAAATCCCGAAAGGTAAAGGGATCAAAGCACCAGTGGGATATTCCAGCTTGCTGTATAATGAGTATCCTTTTTGTACATGTGTAAATCACTTGTGGCTGTATTAAAATTACATGGCACAAATACCGTTATAAAGGTTAGTTAAGAAAACAACATAGAAATTATCAGGATTCTTGTATACCAGTTAAATGCTTTTCACACAAGATTGAACACTAAACTAGCTCTAACAAATAACAAATAAAGCAGGTAGGGTTTTGTGTCTGTTTGAATATTCAAGAGAACTTTATTTTCGCATTTTTTAGCAAGAGCATTGGTGTGAATTCATCATTTCGCTATTTCAAAGTTTTACGGAATTGATCTGTATTGTTACAACAGTGTGAACCAGCAGGTTCGCCTTTTTACGAATTAATAGTCTCATGAATAGACCTGGAGGTCACAAATTGTGAAATTTTTGTCTCACAAATTCAAAGTGATTTACAGTAGTTACGGCCATATTAATCACTACAGGAATGAATATACCAAGTATGTTGCAGAAGAACCCAAGTTGCATCACACTCTGGAAGGGCAATCAATAAAATTAACCCATGCAGGCAGATCATTTCCGTAGAACTTTGAGATTTACATAAAAAGAACTATGGTTTGATAGACAAGTGGTAATACCCATTCCGTGGTTTTGAATAAGGGTCTAAATCACGCCTTACAGAAAGAACAACAGTATATGTATTAGTTTTGTCCAGAAATGGGCTGTAGGGTGACGTTACAGGAAAAACTTAAGATTACTCAGCAGCAGAGGTTAAACAAAAGCATTGGATAGGTTTGTGTTAAGAATGCTTCAGCTGCTGAGTTTGACAATTGTCAGATTTTGAGTTTTGTGACTCCTAAAGTTCCAGATAAATCTGTGCATAAGTTCAATCTCATTTGGGTCTAAACTTTTCGCCAACCAAATTTTATTACAGAATAAGTTTATGGACCCTGTATGCCCCACTTTTAAAGGGGAGGGATATATTGATTTACTGTCAATTGGATAATTATTGTGCAAAAATTAAAAATTTTGAATGATGAAATATTGAATACCCTACAGAAATGAATGACCTCTCTAGATTTTGAGGTCACTCTGCAAAGGCCAAGGTCGCTAGGATGTAAAATAGAGGACAGTGTTCAGTTTTAGCTTTTTGGGACAAATGGATAACACCTGTGTAGGGCATTTTAGTCAAAAGTCGAGTTTGCACTGAACTTTATCTTGGTCTATGTTTGACATTTTCCACATAACTGATCTAAGGGGCATTTGAGAACAGTTTGAAACTGGAATAAAGAATTAAATGTATGAATTAAAGGTAGCATAGGTCCAGACACTGGCTTTTATGCAGTATATAGCTTACTTATACATTGTAGTTCTTAAATAACAACTTGTAAATTTCCTTAACTTCCCGCCAGATTTATTGTGTATGATGTGGCGCAGATTAATATGAAGTATATGCTGAAAATGAACTTCAAATACAAGTGGTAAAGTCTGTACCAACTGTGGTAAACATAACACAAAACTTGCAGAAAATTAAACTAAAGACAGTGGTGCCTGGTGAATGCATTATTCAGCAAGTACCAGTGATAAACTGCTCTTCTAGTGAACTGTATTAAAATACTGTATTGTGTTTGAATAGTCTGCGCAGGTACTTGTAGAACAAAGAATGTGTCATTTTGCTGGTTCATGTAAAGGGAACATTTATGGTAGTAGTTTTGTCTGATTTATGGTGTTTATTCATTCTGCATGTGCATGTATATTGTTGTGACTTTTCATTCTCCTATGTTCAAGAAGGCATAATTTCTCCATATAGGTTTATTCTTGACGGGTAATGCCACTGAAAATGCTACTGATGTAAATTACAGCTGGCTCTCAAATAGAGAGTGTAGATTCATTAAAAAATACATTGATGAGTCAGGTAAATGACCTAGGATCAGGAATTTGATTTTGCAGAGATTACATTTTATAAATAGTATAATGAGATTTTCTATAAAAAAAAGGTGAAGTTTACATGAAAATCTTGTGAAAATGTATAATTTCTGACTGAGTTTTGAGTTCTGCTGCTGTTTGAGTTGCACCTTGTGACCTCTATTTGATACAGGGTTTATTCATGTCAAGCATATGCATGCATTACTTACACCAGCATCAGACTTGTTATTTTCCCTATATCAAGTTCTGTAACTCTTGGCTCCCACACTTCAGTGGTGTAATACATAGTTTTGGTGCAAGAAACATGGCATACAAAGTTTTGTTCACAATATTATATGTAAATTTGTCTTTCAGCGTACTGTTTTCTTGAAGATTGTTATCATAGCATTTTCTTAGTGCATGTACAATTCTGTTCTCATAGGAATGTTGCTGTTACAACTCGAAGAAAATGTTCAAATTTTAATGGTCTACACTGTCTGAAGCCTGCATGCATGTGATTATAGTTAATCATTGAGCAGCCAAAGTAAGCACACTTTGCAGCTCACTTTAAGGTAGATCTTGGGGTTCCCCTAGAAAAGGGGTCGTTTTTTAAAATGTCAACACAGACTGAAGAAATTTTGCATGACAACCCCATGGCTCACTGACTTTTGTAGAAAACAATGGAAAGCGAGTTAAAACGGTCAACTAGAGGATAGGTGTACTTTTAGTCAATTTTTGTGGGTTTTTTTTATATCGCTATACATTTGTATTATTATCCTCTATATTAGTGTGACTGATGTGGTATGTACAGTACCATTGCCCTATTATTGTATGTTGTGATAGAGGATATTGTGATGATAATATTGTTTATTGATCTTTGTTTACATTGCATTGGCACATAGGTAGCTTTCTTAGCTTTCGCTTTGCTTTATTCACTTACCTTAGTCTGAAGTGCTGAAGGGTAGGTTGTTGTGATCTGTGTTTGTCCATCATTCATCTGTACATCTGTCCGCCTGTAAACGCACTGAAGCCTTCAAATTTAGCTTCGTATTAATGATACAGGGTGAGATGGTTTACCTAAATAAAATTGTGGACAAGTTTAAAACTGGGTCATCTAGGGTAAGATAGTGGGTAGTTTGGGAAAATAAACCACTGTAACTGTGCGCTGCATTTTTGGCTTGATCTTCATGAAACCTTGTCAGAATGTTTTTTTTTCTGCATGTGTAGGTCAGGTTTGAAACTGAACTGGGTCTCTTGGGTCCAAAAACTTTAGCTCCAAAAGCAAAATGATGGTTAACATTCTTGAGTCCCTTTTGCAGTCATCCATCATGATATTTGCTTAGGATGATAGTCCCGCCGAGGTCAATGCTAAGCTTGAAATTGTAAGATGTGAGGTCAAAAATGAGCTCAGCAAGTCATTTCATAGTAAGGTCTTACAAACACCTTGGAGTCCACATTCTGTACATTTGCTCTAAGTAACTAATGAATTTGAAGTCAGATTTAAAACTTGTTCCCAACAAGTTTAAACTGGGTAAACAGTGCAAAACAGGATTCGAAAAGTGACCAGAATGTTTGTCTTTATGGTTTCTAGGTCAAGGTCAAATATTGGTAATTCAGGGTCATAATCTAGGTCAGGGACTTTTGTGTCCAGTCATCATAGATATTGGTCAACATCTCTTAAGATGTGTTCAAAACTGCAGGTCATATATGGGCTATAAACAAGGTAGTAGGGTCAAATCGAAGAGAACTTTTGACCAAAGAAGTCACAGTTTGTACAAAATTGTCAGAATGGTTGCCTTGATGAATTCTAGTCAAAATTTGAGGGGTGAAAAATCAGCACACCTGATCTTTCATCTTCTTGAGTGAGTTCGTTAGAGGCCACATTTTGTACCTGATTACATGTATCGTAAACATTTGTCGGAACGTTTGTCCTCTGGATATCTAGGGTCAATCCAAATCCTGGTTATATGGGGAGAAAAATTAGGTGACCAGGTCAAATGAAAGGGACAACTTGTGAACACCCTAGAGGGACTGTTTGTGTAACATAGTCAATCTCTGCTATCAAATTCTTACCATATTCAGATCTTTGTATCCTATGGGGTCTAACTGTAGTTGTAGACACTTGCTGTTGAATCAGGTGAGCGATAAAGGGCCATCTTGGCTCTCTTGTTTTTTTGTTTTCCTTCAACAATGGTCTATCTTTCCTTTTTGCATCCACATAAATACAGTAAAGCACTACTTGTATGTTAGTGAATTTGTTTAGTTAAGGTTGTTGCCGACTTCTCACAAATTTGTGAATAGTGTGTGAATCTAAATAAAGATTCTAAAAAGAAATACATTGTTTTATTCATTTGACCTGTTATGAAACAGTAGAAGATAATAACTATGTTATCGTAATGACATATGCTGTAGGTGTCCTAATAGACCGAGGACCCTTTGTCAAAGTAATTTCTATTATAATTATGCAACAGTCGAAGTTCTATATGCATTTTGTAAATATCTCAAAAGGCTGTGTGCAGCTCGAAGCACAGGAGCAATAAACACTGCCTGGTAATCAATGAAACGTACACAAGGAGCTCAAATTGTAGACAGTAGTGTCTACGTTACATGGGCACAAGCCACTTAAAAATCTGACCTTGACTTTGCAAGGCAGAAAGAAATTCTACATGTATTCAACAGTAATACAATAGCCAGCAATAAAAAATACATGAATACAATTGACGGACTTCATATCCAATAGCATGGCTGTCGTAATGGTGTGTATCAGCTGACATACGGTGTATAACGCTTTAATGCCTGGTCTACAAGCAATGATATTCATACAGTTGATGCCTGTCGATTGAAACATGATTTATTTATTTACGACAAAACATTTTCTATTGGTTTTCACAATTTATTGCTCATACATTTTAATTCAATTAACATTTAATAAATAGTATAAATGTGGAAAACTTAACAATGGAATTTTTCTAGAAGTATCTAGACAGACACAAACACGTTACATTTAAATATACCACCGTGCCCAATCTAGTTACAAGTGTTACCATTCCTTCTACGTGGTATGTGAACTTAAAAGGCTACGACAACTCTAAATAAATAGTATCACCGTCATGTATTTTGCGAAAGGCAATGGCTATGTAGCCGGATCCAGCTACCTAAACTTGGTCTAGGTAACCGGATCTATCTCATCATTCAATAATGAATACGAATCTTATTAATTATGATAATTATGATTTAATAATAGGCTGCTCTCTTGCTCTTTTCAATAAATTTTCAAAACTGTTTACTTTATTCAAAATAAGAAATGCAACAAGTACACGTATGTGATTCAAATAGCAAAGTATATATTTGATAAATGTATACGATTTCCTAACAACTTCCTAACACATGACTCGAAATTAATCTGATATTATTGAAACTCGTATAAATAAGAATAAAACCGCGCAACTTCGTATAAAATATTGTCCGGCTACCTAGATCAAAAGATTTTGTAGCCGGATCCGGCTACCTTGCCACTGCCTTAACGAAAACTAGCAGAACCTGTGTTTCACAGTGAGTAACTTGGTAAACAAATTGCGACTGTTGTTTTGTGTTTCTGACATGAAATATTTTGTGTATGTGCTAGCCATGAATTACAGGTATTTGAATTAGATCAGAAGAAAACTGCTCTATTTTCACAGAGACGTGCTTTCCAATTTCTGTTTTGCGATTTCCTCAGTATTCTTTGTTAAGCAAAAAATATCGGGTTGTAGGTGACAAACATTACTTGACATTACAACAATACAAGATCGTGAACAATGAATTCTATCTATTTAAAGATATAATTGCTGATTTTGTTGAATAAAAACGTAATGAATTTGGAAGGTTTAGATGGGGAAAAACATTAATGTACAAACTAACAATCAATGATAGCACGTGCTGTCATTACATTCATATAGAACGTTTGATTAAAGTCAAATCTAATCAAAGCGCTGTGAGCGCTGAAGGCCTGGGGGCTATAGGTTAACTCCCCGAAAAACAACTTTTGACCTACGTGTTTTGCGCTGAATCTTACCTAAAGCGCGGGTCGAAATGTGCAGTATATGACACAGAATGAATGATTCACAAATGTATGGGTGGCAGGGAAGTTTGTTTTATTATAAAACGTACGTTAAATGAAAAATAATCACATAGTCAACATTATAAAATGTTTAAGCCAATAAAAATAATTCGATCTGCGCTTTGTACAACTTCAAGCGATATGATCTGATGATGTGGATCGAAAATTATTGTGTACCAAGGACAGGACCTTGAAACAGAAATAAAGCAATACCAGCAATGAAATATAAATAAAGTACTGTACAATGTGTATAACAGAGAAAACCAAAAATGATTCTGGGTTACCAAAAATGATTCTGGGTTACCTTGTAGTTGTAATCGGTGAAACCGTTCACTGGGCCTCGACATGCAGCGTCCTCGATAAATGGCGGGTGATTTTGATCACGTGAGTTCCTCCTCGGGAATGTACGTAAATTATATCGTTTTTAGAGACATTTGTTTTTAGGTAAATATATATTTAATCGTTCGTAAATAACAAAGTTGTCAATGAAATAACATCCGAAATTTGAAAATCAAACTACAAACTCTTATATCGAGCTTCGTACGTTTTCGTAAATATCCGTACTTTTCCGTGATATGCATATCATTAATGCGCTCTTCCGTAATCAGCTAAAAGCGCATTAAGGTCTAAAACAGAAAAAAATGTGTAATGCAGCCCGTAAGCTATATACCTTCCTGCAGTCGTTTGCAGTTTTATGAACTGTTTTTATTTGTAATATGTTCTTATCATATGCGACATTCAAACAGAAGATTGATCTGGTCTGTCTTGCACTACTTTCGCATAGCGCATGTTTACAGTTGTTATTCGCACATAGCACAGTTAAATTTCTTGCAGTGTTTGAAATGTGGTATACTAACTTAGGCCTAGGGGACTTTCAGTCCCCAGGCCAAAAACAGACAAAATTACTTATAGAATAGAAACTGTTATATTTTGAAAAGTGTGTGTTCTTTTTATTACATGTAAACCCTTACCCAGGATTTCTAAAGCGAATTTTCCATTTGGACGATTCAATATTTGTTCAAAGTGATGCTGGTGTTAAAGTTACCCTCGTCTGAAAAGATGTACAGGAAGATGGCCGAAAAGGCAGAATTACAGGTTGCCAACAGGCTAATGATGTAAAATTATACATTGCCTTTAATAAATACTCGCAAATGGAATAATGTCGGTATAGCAGATGTGAAATGTCGAATGCTACAGCAAGCTATTTCTTCTAGAAACTGGGTTAATTAGATACAAAGTTTGTGATACAACATCAAAGCATGGCATTCTTGCCATGTCTAAGAACTTCCCGTAGATCGTATGAATCTAACCTGTAGACCGATTTCCCATGGAGTGCAAATCACTGTTTAGTTTACGAGTTAGAATTATTTCTCTGGGGTGTTTTCACAATCCGTCGAAAGCCGCTAGTGTAACCTATGACCGTTTATGACTTGCACGGGTTTTTTAAAAATCTGCCTGTAATGGGCGCCTCCAACGAGCCCTATTTGATGGTAATAGGGGCTAGATACCCTGACTAGATTGATGATAATGAAACAACGTTACCAAGGTTACATGGGTATATGCTGGAACCGTCTATATAGAGTATTCCTGGTATATGCAAGTTTGGAAGTGTAGAGCAAATCATAGAAAACTATTCTATTTATAGTTTAAAATTCATTATGTATTTAAATACCATAAGTACAATTTTGCTGTTGTTGAAAACAGTGTGTCTTTGCACGACCTTTTTATGCTCTGGCGTCGAATTGTGGCATGCTAGAAAACTTTAATGTACAAAAAATCAAAAACGTGTTTACATGGACTTATATACAGAGGTATGTGATGTAAATAATCTTTAAACAGAGAGATATAGCATGAACATGCAGAATTTGGCGCAGTTTAACCCTAGATTAGCATACAAAAATAACACTGTTCGGCAAAATACGAGGATGGCATCTCCTACAAAAAATTCTCCCTTTAGACATAAAAACACTATTTTAACAGCATTCATGGTTGTCAGCTGGTGTCGGTTAATTACCAAAAAGGACGTTATAAACAACATAATCAATGAAATAGCATGCTCAGTGATTTTAATGATATTTAGAAAAAATAGAAAAAAAATAGCCTTACGATATTGATTTCAATGACTAAACTTGATAAAACGTCGCCAAAAAACGTAAGAAAAAAAGAGAAGAAAATTGCTTCGAAAGGAATGACCCAAATTACGCGCAGGATGAATTTCTACATGTTCTGATAAAATACAATTCTGAAGACGGTCTGTTTATTTTTCTGAAAATGCACTGATGCTGGCGCCATAGTAAGATCTATCAAAATACACAGTAATGGCGTTCACAAAGACATACTATTGATGATATCATAAAAGTAATATATTTTTCAAAAAATACAAGATAATGGGATAATCAATAAATGGCTTGAATTAAAAAATAAAGTCCTTTATAATGACCCTTAATACAAGTTCACACAGAAATCGTGAAACAATGTTCGAAGGAACCTTTTAAATAGCGGACTATTTTATGCAAATGAAAGGCGTATTGATCTCAATAATTCGGATTGTTACACAGGGATATTGGTATCAGTATAAAATGGGGCTGATCGTCTCGGCCTATAAATGACGCGTACTTGAATTTGATGATTTATCGATTAAATATGTAAAAATATCCCCTAACGTCATCAAACACACGAACTATGTATTTTCTTTAAAATTTCATGTTCTTATTTGAGATAATTATAATAAGCGAGTTTTATTAAGAAAAGAATATAAATGCGTGCATTCCTTTTTAGCTCACCTGGCTTTGCCAGGGTTGGATAATTGTCCCTCGTCCGCCAACTTTTTGCTTCAAATGACATCTCCTCTGAAACCACTGGGTCAATGTTGTTGAAACTTGGCAGGTATATTCCTTGCACGAAGCTCTACTATAATTATTCAAAGAATCCAATTCCATGCAGAACTCTGTTTGTTATTACAACACATAGAAAAAACTTTAGAAATCTTCTTCTCTGAAACCACAAGGCTTAGAGCTTAGATATTTGGCATGTAACATTGTCTAGTAGATCCCTAACAAGAGTGTTCAGATTATGACCCGGGGGCCCGGGGTGACTTGGTTTAACATAGGCTTATGTAGGAATAACTTTAAAAAAATCTTCCCATCTGAAACTACAGGTCCTAGAGCTTAGGTATTTAGCATGTAGCATTGCCTAGTAGACCTCTTCAAAGTTGTTTCAAATCATGCCCCTGTGGTCAATATTGACCCAGACCGGGAGGTCACTTGTTTTACATAGACGTATAAAGGAAAACCTTTAAAATATCTTCTCCAAAACCACAAAGTTTAGACCCTAGATAATTAGTGTGTAACTGTGTCTAGTGGACCTCTTCAACGTGTGTTAAAATCATGCCCCCAGGGTCAAAATTTACTCTGCTCAGGGGGTCGTTTGGTATAGAAATATGTGCTCTTCTAAAACTACAAGGCATAGAGCTTAGATATTTGTTGTGTAACTTCGTCTAGTGGTCTTCCATCTACTTTTTAAGCTGGGTCAATTGACCACGCCCACGAGGTAAGTGCAATTGTACTCAGGTGAGCGATATAAGACAATCATTACCCTATTGTTATTAATGCTTAATCCCTTTCACAGTATATTTGCTATCAAATTTGTTGTGATATTTTTCTTACTATATTAGCACTAAGAATAAATCTTGTGCTCAAAGTAACTACGATAACATATAATTTATAAATTGCATACTATGCATTTATGCTTCTTGGTATTAATAAATCAACAGAAGAATGAAATTATTTATACAAGGACTGATATTTCGGATACTTCATATATTAATAAGTGCAGGTAAGTTTTTTTGTCAATGTAATGTGTAGTCACAGTTTCTGAGATCAAACTAAAGTCTCTAACAGACTTAAGATTGTGACCCGTATGTAATGGGGAAATAGTTGGGCGAATCAAACATGACATGCATTTTATGCAGTATACGATGCATTAATCACAGCTGCATAAAATATGCAATAGCTCTGTGCAATTAGGATAAAGTTAGACATATTGCACGCAATATAAATAATGGTTGCTCTTATGTTTTGCAGTGCGTTGTTATGGTAACGGGAAATTTACTTTGTGATGTTAGTTAATTCAAGTTCATTACCATAAACATGTACGTACACGTAGTGCAAAACGGTTAAATACACAATTTTTAAACACTACTTAACTGAACGACAAACATGCTATTTAAAGGAACATACCCTACATCTAGCCTATTATATTTTCGAAACATAGATGATGTGTTCAATGAACGTAAAACGGTAAATCAATACAATTTCAAGGAAGAGCCTATGTCAAAAATACCTCATTCTACCACAATTAATCAATATAAAGGCTGTCTGTATTAAATCGCAGCCACCAGTTAATTGTACACCAACTGTACATATATAATTGAATGGTTTACGGTACTGAAGCATATTCTTAAATGCTGATTTTATCGATAAAGACTGGAATGCATAGCTGAAACTTTTAGATTGAATTCTGATACTTCCAAAGATTATATTGTTTATGTTTTGATTGTTATATAGCTTGGCATCAGGTATAGGGTATGTCCCTTTTTAAAAAAACCATCGTTTGGTAGCAGAATATACTAAAGTACTTTTTTAAATTATTTCATTTCGGTAAACAAGTAGATCTTGGATTTACAAAACCAAATAAAAGCCATGGACCTGGCGTTTCCATCCGAAAGACAGTATCTGCAATTAATTCATACAACTGTATTTACTTTGACACTTTTTGGCCTGAAGCCTTTCACCTGTTTCAGGACCAGTCGTTTCAAATCAATGAATATTAAAGTATAGGGATCTAACTGTTAACAAAACGTTGAACATTGCGACATAACGATTACAAGTACATAGGTTTACAGTACTAAAACAGTACATAAATGTATTGTAAAGAAAAAAACCCCACATAGATTCCGTGTACACAAACTGTCTCACGCCCTGTATAGTTTATTGCGTACTTGGATGACATTCTGGTTTTCTTCGTCCTCTGTTTTCTTGAGCAATGGGCATGTCATACTTGACAAGGTTGAGCCACAAATCGGCGGCTTTCTCTACATCATTCTAGGGCATACTTTGAGCACATAAGTCGCACAAACTCTGTAAAGACAAATTAGACACTTAAAAGATGACATTATTAAAGACAAGCGACTTGTACTCTTCAAAGAAATGATATGTTAAGGTAGTTTTAGTAATTTGCTAGAATCGTATTCACTGAAATATTTCAAAATTAATAACTTCTAACGCACTACTTGCCGTTTTCCTTTTTTTTTAAAAATTATCAACCCTTCCAATATCTGCCAACTTATATTTTGCTATCGGTGCACAAAAGCTATCATGTCTTTCATTTATGAAGACACTGGGTAGATACTTCCGTTACATGAATTTCAAAATGACCGAGTGGTGAAAATTTTAATTTAACGTGTAAACACCCATTGACTTAACATAAGTCATGCCTTGATGTTCCTCCTTGGGAAACCCAATATTAAAAGCATCTTCCATGTGGAATATCTATACGATTTTGGGCAATATCTTTTGATTTCGAAACATAAAACAAACCAAATAATTTTACAAAAGACTATAAAATTAGGCCACAAAAAAGTCATAATGTTTATAATGAAACTTTTTAATTTTGTTACCTATCATTAAATCTTGAACAAGGCATAAGCTAAGAGTAGCTCAATTCAATATTGATAGAATCATTGTAAAGTTCATCGGCTTACTGAATCGTAAACGGTTAACATGACACAATCTGCCCAAAATGCGTTCCAAACAATCACAGGAATCAAAACCATCCAATCCTTTGAATTGAGTACTCATTGCATTGTCTGGCAAGAGACAGCTAAAAGTAACAGTTAACATGCCACTAAACAAACATGTAACACTCAGTTTGCAATCATTGCTACCTTTGGTTCCTACCAAAAATCAGAGTGACTCTTTCAAATAACTTTATTTCTACACACATTTCTATCTCGTGCGTACGCACTATGTTAGGAGACATGATCCCTGCTGTCCTTCGTTTGTAATATTTTATATAGATATCTAAATGCGTCTGAGATGCAAGTGTAAGCCAAACTTGAAGAATGATTGTTTTGCTTGTATACAAAGAATAAATGAGAAACAGTCAGTTGCACGTGTACGTTCTTACACGAGTCAAGTCTGGAAATAGCTTTGACTGTGTGTTTTGTAAGCCTACGTAACTAAACGTATATATGCATTTTTTACACCATTTACTTTACGATCGATTAGTGACTGTAATGAATATGCATTTAATGTGCCTTGGAAATAACTATACGTGAAAAGTATAATACCCTAATTCTTAAAGACATTCATTACAGTGGTTGTAGCTAATAAATAAAGATCCAGCCGCTTAAGTAATTAGGCTGGAAAATAATTTACAGTTTCTTGTTCAGGTTGATGCAATTAATAGTGCTGAAATAGATTTTGAAATAGACATGTTTGTGGTGTAATAGATAATCAAAATGAAGATAGTTTACCATTTATAAGAGAAGCAATGTTTAAATTTCTTAAAACTTAAATGAAATAGTAACCATACTGTATGAAACCTATTGTTATATTTTAAGGACTGCTAAACACTGCCGATTATCTAAGAGATAAAGTAAACACTAAAGCAAGCTCTTCAGTCTTTAAAACACATTATTTGTTATTTCTTTTTTTTCATCAGTGCTCCATTAAGTCTGTGCAGTTAATGCATCTGTTAATTAGAACGCTGACGAAAGCGAGTTTCATTAATCTTCTAAGCGGTTTCTTTGTTTTTTTCTTGAGAAGTATGATTACGTACTAAGTATTTCTATTTTCGCAACTAAACCGGTAAACACATTAGTTCAAAGTCTTCAAAATTTTAGTTTTTAAGCCGAAAAAACTGATCTTTTTTTGCTCAATGCAAGGAGGTAGCTGCTTAAACAATCGGCAGGTATTAATATCATACGTATTTGCTTTTCTTTGAATAGGATTATAATATGATACCACAACTTCGCACATGAAGTCGTGATGCGCTGATTTTAGATGTTTAAACAGTGGAATAATGAAATGATAAAATAATATTAAATATATCTCACTTTGATAATCTTTTCATTTTGAAAATTATTATTTTATGGCAAGCGGTATCAAACTTGTTTTCTTTCTACATCATTTTATTAGTTTTCAGTTTGGGGGGAAAGGTTGATTGTTAGAGGACTTTGGTCGTGTAAGTGTATGGTCAAAACGTTCAGTTTATTTTTTCGGATTTTGAACAAAAAAGGAAAATTATAAACTCCTGTTCAAAAGTATTTCTTTATAACTTCACAATACATAGACCTTGGTTGTATATTCGCCTCTAAGCTTGAGGAAATTATTGTTGCACGGGCACAGTTTTTCTAAGTTGATATGTCAGTAGTGACTTACCTTGATAATCCATTCTTCCATCATAGTCTATATCCACCTCTCTTATCATTTCTTCGACCTCTTCTAAAGTTAGTTTTTCTCCTAGGTTAATCATGCAAATTCGCAGTTCTTCTGCATCAATATAACCATTTCCGTCTCGATCAAACATTTTGAATGCTTCTCTTAGGGCGTCTTCGTGATCTTCGTCATCAAACTTCCGGCTTGCTACTATATTTAGAAAACTCTCGAAATCGAGGTTCCCCGTACCTAGAAGAATTTATAGTTTTCATGAAATAAATATTGACCAACACTGTTCTAACTGGAAGATACATGCATGATTGTTTGTTTGTTAGTTAAAATACGTTACTTACATAGGAGCCATGGTCAACTGTTTCAGGAAAGACATGGTAGAAATAGGAAACATTGTCGAGAGTTTGGAATAACTAATCAAGTGGTCGGAATGTTGATGCTTGTCCGCAACTTGGCTTCTTTGTCCCCAATTCTGTTTAAAGTTCTTTCTCATACTCCAGTCGTTTTGGCTCAGATCATATTTCAATGAATGTGATGAAAATACGCGGATATGAAAACCATAACCATATTGACAATTTTCGTTATTTATATGATCATTTCTGTTATTACATTACATTTACGGTAATAAATAACTAGAAGTAGAAGTAGGAGTAGCAACAGCGACAGCAGGACCATATCAACATTTCCTACTTGTTGTAAAGATGTTTATACCCAACATCAAAGGAATTATTAACATGACTAAACTAACCCTCTGAATCAACTTCATCTATCATCTCTTGAACTTCTATCTCGGTTGGGTTAAGTCCCATCGCTCTCAGTACCCGTCCTAGTTTCTGAATGGCAATTATCCCATCGTTGTCTTTATCATACAGATTAAACGCTTCCTGGTATTCTATAGGACATAAAAGGATTCTTGTATAGTAAATTTGTGATATGTTGTGTTATGCCGTGCTGTGCCGTTTGTGCTGTGCCGTGCTGTGCGGTGCGGTGTGGGACGGTGTGGTGCAACAGGCTGTGCTTTTATATAATCATATGACACGACATTACATGATGTGATAAAAGATTACTTGTTTTGCTACCGAGCAAAGCAAATTATTATAAAGATTATAAACTTAATAAGATGAAAAGAAGTTTGGTCTAAATATGCCGCTCCGACAGCATGAGCGGTATAAATGAATTATGGAAATACAAAAACGCTGTTAATGATTTTGTATAAAACAGGTAGTCAGCTATATTCACAACATATGTTTATTATTAGTAATGCTATGAAATGCACAATTATACACCCTTTCAATTAATCGGTAATTTGAATTATCTGCCCTTTGGTGACGTCATGCGGGGATGCACCTTTAAAACGAGATAATGGCGCAAGCGTGATTGTTGACCACTGCATATATTATTTCACCGAAGGAACGCTACATCTATGTATTTCTGTAGCTTTTACAGCTTGAAACTGTAGACATATACCGTATCAAGATAACCTAAATGAAATAATAGTGGAATGACGAAGACAAGTGAATCAAATGTTTGCGCGATTTAACCGGAAGCTTTTTTATACTTCAAGTTTTAAGCGACTGGTGATATGTAGCAAAACCAGTTGGTACTCCAATTGACTCACCTATATGTGTTTACTTTATTCATTAAGAAATCTACAATAAAGAACAAACAAAGGAACTGCTACAGAAAAAGTTTGTCGTTGCTAACATCACTTTTCATAAGAGATTAAATGACTGGCATGAAGAAATCATTTTCAGTTTTCACATCATCTGCGCAACAGGGCACAGTCTTGAGTTTAACACTCGACCATCAATTTATATATTTTGCTACATACATGTACATTATTCAAACAATTATTTTACTATTCTAAGGCAAAGACATTTTCTCTCTCTTTTGTTCAGATCATTGCAGGTTCCCAATTGTCAAGCCAAATTTCCTACGTGTAGGCACGGACCTATATGTGTATATAGGTCCGTGGCGTAGGTGGCAACTGTGCAGCCACTTTAAATATTCTGTTTTTGTTTGATAATATCTAGAGTTCCAAACTGGGAACAGTCATCCACGGCGTTGGACTCTCGGACACAAAATATTTAGTTAGGAAAACAAGTACTATGTTTTTATATTTATAATTAATTTGTTTAATATTTTCTTTCTGGGAAGGGCCGTTTGCTAAGTTGAAAGAACTTTTGGCCCGACAAATTGCATTTCGTTTCGTTGTGTATATATGTTATTGTATTAACATATGTGATTGTTGAAAAATAAAAGATGATTAAACTAAACTAATAATCTGTTACTCTTGATTTGTAAAATGAGACAGATCTAGTAATATCAAGGCGTGACAGTAGCGCTTCTTAGATTTCATATTAGATTTTATCTAGTTTCAGACTCAACCATAAATTCACATGAAAACTGGTCACCAAATTTGTCACTAATTGGTTAGCTGTTTACGCGATCACTTGACCTTTCTAGGGGTTTTATGGCACTCTGTGTATTGTACATGATTATGCCCAAGGGCATTTCGTGGCCACCTGATGTTTTATGACATGTACACTGCAGTAGGGCACCAATTAATTGTAACACACATCTTATTAAAATGGACAATGTTATTATCACTAATAGTTTACATTTTAACACGAAAACAGTTTGCTGTATGATGCAACTTTCACGTTAAAAGTATTTATGTTGCACATTTATGTGGTACCTTTCATTTAAGTTTTCATTTCATAACCTTACATTGTGGAAATGATATATTAATAAATTGCATGGAAATGAAAAAAGATGGTGTTTATAAAAATTAATATTTCTAATTATGTCATTGATTGTTATTTCAATAGGCCTTAGTAACATAGTTAGTCCAGACATATGGCAACATTTACGGTAAACGGACATTATCCAGTTAGCAGGAACCGTCTATAGAGTATTCCTGCCCAATAGCTCATACTTTTTTTAAATGTTTCTTGACAAGAATTCTTACAAAACCATGCATTAATTACTTTAATTCATGTAAATCACGTTATTCATTTTTTGTTTATTTCAACGCAGGACAATTATGTACAGCATCCGTAAACTTAATTCGGAAATAGATCTACACCAGTTTTTTTTTCTCTAAAATATTTCTAAATAATCGCCACCTTTTTTCACAGTAAACATATCTATATATATTATGATTATGATAATTACGTAGAAATGATGTATAAAATGACAAAATCATTACCGATTACGCCGTAAAAACTTTTTAACCTTATTGATGTTTACGAACTATTACGAAGTAAGTGTCAGCGATATTTTCATGTGTGCAATTTATCATCGTATGACGTCACAGCCGGTAAGGGACGCAACTCTTGGTCGGTAGATTATCGATTAATTGAAAGGGTGTATAGCCAGTACTGTATTCAATTATGTGTAGTAAATAAGTTTAGTAAATCTAGGCATAGTTTATTTTCATTCCTATTCTTCTCACTTTCAAATTTTACTCTTAACTCCACTTACTTTGACAATATATTTTACATAAACCCCTTGAGAAACAACTCGTTATACCGCTATCCTTTGGTATCAAATAATCTATGCTCAAATTTGTACTAAACGTAGATGCTTCACTTGCAATTTTAGAGGTTTCTATTTATTCTTAAGTAATGTATGATTAGCTGTGCTATTTTTGAATGAACTGATACCGTGAAGAATAATAAATAAATGTCTGTTTCAGGAAATATAATTGGCAAAGCTCTGCGAACAATTGTGTGCAGTCCCAAGTCAATTTTGCAATGATGGAGAGCTTTATTTCATCTTATTTCGTTATTGCATACAATGTAAGGAAAATTGAGTTAGCTGAGAATAAACACCAGTCTAGATGGAATAATTATGATATACAAGTACATGGTATGACGCAACTGTATGATATGTAGTAGTATATTCTCCCCCATTTCTCTTGATAAATATTTCCATGGATATTACTGAGGAGAATTTTTTGTATAACTCAGTTTGATTAATGAACCTATTTCCTTTGTCAATTATTGTGATCATTTATTTAAATTACATATGGCAAAACAGTTACAAGTGCTGTCTGCACATTTATTTGCTGCACAGGAGCAAGGAAGCTTGATTTGATTTTATGTTAAGGGCTTTTGATACTATTATATAAGGTAAACATTCCTAATAGATGAATGTTTTCAACTTGCACTGTTGACTAAAACTCATATCTGTAAAACAAATATAAAATAAAAACCATACGTTACTGGTCTTGATCTTGAATTAATTGCCATTGAATATATTTTTTGAGATATATGTAGAATTGCTTTTAAATTTTAATTTTAATGGCAGATTACCGATGACCTATAGTTTTATTTCATATTTCTTGTTCAGATTTTATTCGCGGCCAACATCCCTGTTGCCAGACTAGGGTACGACCGGATTGTGGGCGGGAAGAGCTGACAAATTTATAGTTGTTGTTATACTAAATTCTGCGTCAATGAAATACAATGAAAGCGTTTGTATTTTTTATATTTCCGTGAAATTATAATGCATAGTGTACTTTGACTATGTCTGTTTTTAAATCCTTTCGTGCATCTTTTCTAACTTATAATCCTTTCCACAATATTTACCGTAAAATGACGGTTATCCTAGTGTACCCATGTCCCCGCCCTGATAACCCACGTTTTTGTGTTGTGATATATGAGATCATGTGTGAACGCTTATGTAGATGAAATGTATAGATCCGAGATGAGCATTCGCATATGATCTCTAATATACCAACACAAAACAGAAAGCTATTATATTTGTTAATTCACTTTGTCTCAGTTTTGTGTTGTGTGGTCCGCCTCCCAAAGGATTTAAATAATGAGCTAGCATTCGGGTACGTACAGACGGAGTAAAATAAGATTTTTGGTCAGGAAGAATAGAATATTGAATTCTGTAATGTTAAAGAATTCTCGGAGAATTTCTAAATACAATATCCAGTATACTAAAATTATAAAAAAAGTTAACAATTTGTTGGATGAGTGAAATTTGTTCCCCTGAAAAGCTCAACATACATGAGCCTGATATATCCCTCGCTCTCTGTACGTGCATGCTTGTTATTCCTTCCGAGTGTACGAGTGTGTGGACTTGTTAATATAATGCACGTTCACATTTTCTTTGTTGCGTTGTAGTTTCAGTCGGCCTGAATCATGCAAGGTGTAATTTCTGTCCGATCTTCATTTGAAGTACTAAACAATTTTAGAAGAAAACTTACCTTTTAGTTTGTCCTCTGTTAACTGACTCAACTGAAATAGAAAGAACGCATACAAGTATTGATTCAATCTTAAATCAAGTCAGCTTTATTTTTAGAATGCTAACCATAGAAATAACATTTTACTGCTGTTATTCAAAAACTTATGGTGGCTGATTTCTGCCGTGTCGTGTTTTCGACATTTAGGGGCGAAAAGTCGAAAACACAACAGATTACAGGCGAAAACACGTTACAAAGATAATTTCTAAAGTGTTGCAATCTGTATCCGATACACTTATTTATTTTGTTTATATATAAGCGCAATGTGTCTACTCTTGTACCCTAAGGTGCCCTTGAAGTGACATGTGATACTTTTTTTTTATTTCGGAAAAACGAAATAATAATTCGAAAAAACGATACGTTTTTGGCAAAAACGTAATAAAATTTCTTAATAACGAAATGTTTCTAGATATTACGAAATCATTTTTTTTTTTACGAAATTTTTGTTAATTCTTTTTTTAAGAAAGGTATTTCGTAATTGCAAAAAGACATTTCGTAATAACGAAATAACAATTCGTAAAAACGAAATAAATTCATTTCATTTAAACGAAATAAATTCATTTCGAAAAAACGAAATAAGATTAAATAAGATTTTGTAAAAACAAAATATCATTTCGTTATTAGGAAATACATTTCGTTTTTACGCAATCTTATTTCGTTTAATATTATTTCGTTTTTTCGAAATCTTCCTTCGTTTTTATGAAATCTTATTGCGTTTTCACGAAATCTTATTAATGTATTTCGTTTTTACGAAATGTATTTCGTAATTACGAAATAAAAAAAAAATCACATGTCACTTCACGGGCGCCGTAGTAACCCACATTTCCTTGAAAAAAAAATCTTATTTTCATGAATCACTATGCGCAATATACCAGAATAATTTTACCTGGAAAACTTGTAATTTCTCGTCATATTTGAAGTGCGTAGGATGAAAACTGACAGCGAATTTCTCTTTTTAGTCGAGAGCAGCTTGTGTATAATAAAATAACAGAGGCATGGAATGATGCTTGACTTAGTCATAGTGTATTAATAGTATTTATGCAGGTACTGTCACAGTTAAATAAATTTGGTATTCTGCCGGCGAAAACATTTGTGAACTACTATCTATTTCTACGTCATGAAGTCTGACCAATACTGATACCGAGAGAAGGGGTCGTAGAGGTCACGGCCATCCGCTGATGGGATTCGAGGCTATTAAGATAAAAAAGCAATAGTACATATTCCCCATACGCTTCAAATCGGAGATTATTTTTTATTTTAGGGGCTGTACGTAGTACTTCGCCGTATAGGCAGATATTCGGTCGGTCATATGGACAGACAGACAGGCAGACAGACAGGCCAATAAGCATGATAGTTTGTATCATTTTTTAAGAGTATGATAATACTCGTTTTGCGCGGATTCATCAGACCGTCACACTTTTTGCATTATCCACAAGTCCGGTAAGTTTTGTTTACTCTTTCATTGACTTACAATAAACCGAGCTCAAACTGAAGACATAGATCTTTGTAAAGTCTATTTAAGAGTGTGCTTAACTTCACAATTGTTCAACAACTTGGCTCTTGTCTGAGTAACAATTTTCGACAAAAATAGCATGGAATAATTCAGATATAAGGTCTTATGTTTGAGAGTACAGGTTAAAAAAAGCAATGACATTATCTCTTAATGTCATAAGACTATCGGAATCAACGCCAGTAATTAAAAACACTTGCTAACATTTATATGCCGTCATGTAGTGGAAGTTTTATGATGACAACTTAATTGCAACAATCTGTCGTTCTGGCAAAGTATGCAAATGAATATTACTCTAGATGTAAACCTTAATGTTTCGAGTATGAAACGCTACAGCAGATACATTAATCTAAACAGAAAACATCGCTTTATTTTTTTGATATTTGCACACGAAACACATAACAATTGCTTTAATTGTCAACGACAATCAATGTCTTCAAACGCGCCATTTATTCGTCTAACAGCCGTAATCAGGCTCTACGCCCTCTTTAGCACCGACGGTGGATAATTTGATTTTCATTTTTCCCCGTATTACCAAATATCAGACCCCTTTTGTTTCCGAAGGAAGAAACCCGTTTGCAGAACTCGCACGCTTGACCATTCAGTGTTTAAAATTGCAAGGCAACCCCCATGACTCACAGAGTTAAGTTTAACTTTTAATGCAATCTGCAACGCATGCAAGCTGGTTGGTTTAAATACTACAAAGTCCAGAATACAGAAATAAAAAAAAATCAATAAACGCTTCTTTGCAATTATTTATGCAGCTCTATAACATATACTTGACGTAAGCGGTATATTCGCCGTCACTTACAACTACATTTTGTATTATGTCCTTTTTCATATCAGAAGATTTAATCTGGACGTTTGTAAAAACTTTCGGCAAATGTGAAACGTTCACCCTAACCCTAACCCTAGTACAAATTTGAAATAATAGTTTACCATATATATAAAACCTTTCGGAAATTTGCTTTTGTTAATTCGAAACCGTTTTCTTTCTCTAAAAATCACGCCAACTGAAAATCAGTGACTGTAAATAATTTTATAGAATGCACGTTTGAGTCATTTTAACATTGATAAGATATTGCTTATAATAGCCCTATAGTATTTCTGACAATTAGTCTGTTGAATCAAAGTTTTGAAATACTAATAAATGTAGAAGGCAATTTCAAGGGCTGTCAGATGGCGAAAACCGAGGTAGGATAAGGCGTTATTTGCGCAGTATAATACTAGTAGCTAGAACTTCTCTGGTTAAACTCAACTTTAATTCAGGTAATAACAAAAGTTTCAAAACTGTTCCGTCATTTTATACATTTAAAGTTTTGTTCATCTTAAACTGTAAATACTGAGTGTATTGGTCGTTCATATATCTATTTTTAGACCAAAATTCCCAGTTGAATACGCAAGTACGTAATGATTATTATACCCTCGGACACAATGTGTAAAGGGGTATACTGGATAAAGCTTATCCGTCCGTCCTTCCGTCCGCCCGCCCGCTCGTTCATCCGTCTGTCTGTAGACGGAATCTTGTGGACACTAAATCTAAAAAAAATCTCTGGAAAGAATTTAATGATACTTCACAGAAGTGATAAGTACAATATCTGCATGGTCCATGTTTCGGGTCTCTAGGTCAAAGGTCAAGGTCACTGGGTCTCGAGATTATAAAATCTTGTCGACGCTAAATCTCCCAAACCCCTTTTCAGAATTTAATGATAATTCGAAAAAGTGATAAGTTTGCAGTATTCTTAACCGAATAAAACGCCAAAACCGTATTTCTTCATCAAACTGATATATATTTATATACATTTACTCTGTTTTGATCGTTTTATTTGTATATTTAATTGAATTGCATCGAACTTTATTGAAAAGCGTAATGAGGTCAAATAGATTCCACGGTACACAACGTCAAAATCACTTGCATGTTCTACCCTTATCTCTAGGGCCTATTTATGCTTGTATGAAAGAAGCAGTATATATTTCTCAAACTAAGTAAAACATTAAATATGTTAAACAGTAAATAAATAAATAAATGAACATATAAAAAAAACTTCACAAAATTGTGTGCGATATCTGTCGACAATACTTTAATGACGGAAAGATTCAGAAAAAGAATGCGAAAAAGTAGAAAAACAAAACAATAAATCACCTAGATCTAATATATAAAATCTAGGCCTAGAATACTGGTATATGATAAAATTTTATTGCCTAGAAAAAAAGGTCTAAACTGGTTTGTTTGAATTAATTTGTCAACATGTCATCCTGCAATCGAACTTATATCTTTTAATCCGTACCGTTAAATTACACTCGACGACTGAAAACATATACCCTGATGACTTTAGCTTAAATGTGGAGATAGGATAGAGGAGTAAATTTGGATGTATGTGTCTATTTCCATCAGAATTTTTTTTTCGAGATTTTAACCAGGAAATTTAAATTGTATTCATCGACTGTTTTCGAAAAGTATTGCTTGCTTTAACGCTATTAATGTCATTGACCAGTTTTATTGGAGACTGTGGTACATCTACCCTTATTTGGGACATTGATTACATCTTTCAGTACCCGCAGTCCTTTGATATTCTTCAGTTTCACTGGAAGATTGATAATATTTAGACATAACACAGCTCACAACAAGGGTGCTTTTTGTATACATTCCAAAAGAGATGAGTTTTTTCGCGAAAAACTGGTACACATCGCTAACTTTCAGTGAGCCGTTTTTGTACCTTAAGTTTCTTAATATACAACGATTAATTCCGCGGAGAACAAGTAAGTCACGCCTCATTTACTTTTGATGAACTATAATTTTTTTTCAGAAGTACAGCGTCAACTTCCTAACCAGGAGGTAGTTGGTTCGATCCCCATAAGCGGAATAAGATTTACACCAGGACCAACGCAATTTAACTTCCTTCGATAACTGATCGAAAATCTATGAAGCACCCACCGAGAGTAGTAAATAATGTATTAGTCTCAAGTCCTTAAGTCAACCATTGAGTTAAAAGAAATGAAGTTTAAACTAAACTATCAACTGCTACAAATCAAAAAGGTTACTTGCATTGATAGTTAATCATCGTAAATAATGCTTTGTTGTTGTTTAACATCTCATTCAGCTTTATGCTACTTACCGGCTTCTTCTGGTTGGCTTTAGAAAATACTAAATCACGGATGGTAGACATCTCCCCGATTGATTTGACAACACATTCACTAATCACACCGATAAAAATAAGTGCAACAGCTCCGACTTTAGAAAAGCCACTTTTTAGTTATGTAATCAGCAGTATTAAGTCGAGAATAGGTCACAGACATTATAGGCGCATGTTATTGCACAGGAACAATTATTCCATTATACCGCACACTATTACAATAAAAAACTAACAGACAAAAAAGAAAGAGAATTTCTACGATAAAAGCCCCAGTATTAACGAAATGGGAATTATATACCGGCTAGGAAACCTGCATTCTTGAGGCTTCAAAGAGCATTCTGACATACTTATGTCTTTCAATAGTCTCCACATTTTTGTATCGCATTAGAGCTTGCCAATATACACACTTGTGAGTAAATGAACAGTTCTTATACCCGTGATCATGTCCTTGACTTAGTAGTTGTCCAAATAAATCTGTTAGCCGACCGTTCCAGTTTATAACAGCTGTGCCTATCGTTAACTTGTCAAAATGCTTCGCGAAGAGCGTTGATAAAGAGTCGTATAAATGATATTGGTGTTCGATTATTGAGACAATTCAATACGTAACTAAGGGGCATTGATACGCAGCATAGTCATTACATGTAAGTAAATAAAGCCATTTCATTACATAGGAGATATTGAGTCATTATGGAATGAATATTTTTTTAAATGAAATTGAAGCATATGATTGGATTAGAAAGTAGGTCAAATTGTGAATAATATTTAGTCATTGCGTAATGTACATACGCATACAATGGTCCATAAAGTAAAATGTCAATTCAAAATGAGCGTAAAAGTTCTGACGCCAGAGTATTATGCCAACATTATGATATATATTTAATTGGTTTACTACTTGTGTGTTACCACTAGTTATATTTAGTGTTTCTTGGCAATAAACTAACAATTTCCTCCTCTTAATCTGGCACAATGATGAGCCAATTTCTTATTTGTAAAATTATACCAAGTGCTTTTATATAAATCAAGCATTATTCTGAGTAATATGTAAAAATAATTCATATCGAAAACACTTGAAGACATCAGACATTAATGATACGAACATAATTACATGGGAAATGGTTCAAAGGCAAGTTAGTTGGTCTATATTATACACTTAATAAATTCCTTGTAGGTCAAAAGTCGAAACTAATTGTCCCCAGCCACGGTAGGATCAAGTGAACGAAGCCACGATCTCGGGCAAGTAGTTTTGGCTGTTTCAAAAATATTTTAATAAATGACAAAAGAAATTAACCAGAATATAATAACGGAACATTTACATTAGGAGTCACGTGATAATAATTTCTACATAATTACTACTTGTAAAAAGGATTTCCTAAGAAAAACATTGTCCTTCTGATGTCAAGATCGCTTGAAGTTTTGTTTGGTTTTCTCACCACTGAAATTTAGAATAGGTTCTGTGACATACATTTGTATTATCAGTCTCAATGTTCATACAAGGTGTCATAAGAAAGAAACAGCTTTAAAAAAAGCATAAAGATATATTCCCTTGAATGAATTTTGCTATTTTCCTAAACTGTTGACATATCTAAGAAATTCAACTGACAAATATTTTTAAGAAACTTCACAATGTTCACAAACTATTTTGAAAGAAAGTCGCAGATTAAAATGAACAGAAAAAGTATTATTTTAATTAACTGTGGCCATGGCAAAACATGTGTTATATACACCTTTTCTTAAACAGTTGACACATCTAAACAGGACTTTGAAAAAGTTCTGATCTATTTTTTTTATCAATTTCTGAGTTCATACTAGAATTTTAAAGAAAGTCACATCTTAAAAAGCAGAGAGAATATTTTTTTGACATGGAATAATATGTGTTATGTGAACCTTTTCTTAAACTGTTGACAAATCTAAAGACCAGGCCCCAATTTCACGAAAATACTTAAGTATTTACTCAGTAACATGCTTAACTTATTTCAACACTAATCAGCCTCTTGCATGTTTATTCCTGTAAAGAATTCAAGTTTGTCAGAATAGTATTTGCCCATTTATTACATTTATATACACCTGTCAGTATTTGTGAAGGAAATTTTGTTTTATAGCACGTAACTTATTTAAGTAAATTCTTAAAATTCTTGAGTTGTACTCAAATGAATTTTTCGCTATATTTGACTTGCATTTACTATCATACAACATTTTTTTCTTTCAACATGTTAATTTCATTAAAAATAGACTATCATCAAAAATGACAACAAGAAATATCCTTAATTTTAGTGAAAATTTTACTTTAAAATAACGTACTCAGCTGAGCAATTACTTAAGTATTTTCGTGAAATCGGGGCCAGAACTTAGAATACTTTCTGTGACATTTTAAAGACCAATCTCAGTGCTCGTGAAAGGTTTTGGAAGCAAGTCACATCTTAAAATTGTAGAAAATGTTTGCCATGGAAAAACATGCGATATGTACAGCTTTTCTCAAATAATTGACACATCTTAACAACAGAAGTTTGAATAGGTCTGCTTATACTTCTAAAAACCAATCTCTCGCTGTCAATTCAAGATTTTAGAAGAAAGTCACAGCTTAAAAATCATGGAAAATATATTCCCTTGAATGAACTGTTGCCATGCATGGCAAAACATGTGTAATATGCAGAGCTCTTAGAAGTATTTGGAAGAATGTCACTGCTTAAAAAACATAGAATTTGTTTTTCCTAAACAAAGTTTTGCCGTGGCAAACGTACTGTACAGTTTACACTAGGGTTTCAAAAAATTATTAGTTTTAGAATATTTTTCAAAAATAACTTATAATATTACAATTCTAAGTGTTTTTTTTACTACGTTTACAAATATAATTTATTGTATTTCCTGACGACGCTTTTACTCAATTTTCAAAAGAGACAATTTGTTTTGATACAATGTCTCTCGTATCAGTATTTCCAATGTGCGTATTTTAAATATCTCTTGACTATAATATATTATAAATGTTGAAATAGGTTGATATTCAAAGAAAACATTCATAAATTATTCTCAACTATATTAGAGTTAATTAAATATGAATTTTGCCCAGGCATAATGACAATCAAAATCTCTCAATCGTATGGATAAAGCTAGCTGTTTTTATTTTGTTAAAGGGACATACCCTATAACTAATGTCGACTAAATAACCTCCAAAACATAAATAATGGAATATTTGGAAGTATTATAACTTAAACTAAAACTTAAAGTTTCAGCGATGCATTCCCAGTCATTATTGACGAAACAGCGGTTTTGAACATACTGCATTACCGTAAACCCATTCAATAATCTATGTAGAGTTGTTGTTGTTCAATTAATGGGTGGATGCGATTTATTACAGAAAGCCTATATATTGATTAATTGTGGTAAAATGAAGCATTTTGGCAATAGGTTTTTATGAAATTGTATTTATTTATCACTTTACGTTCATTGAACACATAATCTGTTTCGAGAATATAAACTGCTAGATGTAGGGAGTGCCTGTTTAATAATGCTGTTGTAAGAAAAGCTTGAATCTGAATATTGTTTTGTGTTATGTTATCCTTTATATAGAGACTTTAGACACGAATATTGTATCAATGTATCGTTTCCGTCAATTCAAAAACTTTGGAAATTAATGTCATGCAATAATAAAAAAAAACATTAATAAAAAAAACACATTAGAAATATTGCAAAATACGTACACATTGCTATGTCATTTAGACAGGAAAAGCTTGATATTATATCTACTTCTTAGTAGTTTAGAAACATTTCATGTTCTTTATGCTAGATAATTACTATTATTTATAAAAATTTTGCCATAGATCTGTGTGAAACGGCCAAATGTATTGTTTAAATGCCGATTTGCCAATAAAATTTGAAACTTGTAAATATATGTTCTGACAGCATTCCATGCAACACTGAGAATTTTTTCAACATCTAAATGCTCGTAAAAATTCTTACAGTTACAATAACACATTCTGTCTGAACTATCCTTAACTATAGAACATAAATTGAAATAGATATTTAGGAGATTTGATAAAATCAGGTTTCCTGTATCAAAATATACCACATATGAACTATTCTGTTGTAAACAGGTGCGTGACTGCTGTTCACAGTAGGAATTTTGAAGTAAAAATTCATGTTGATATTTATTCGTGACGTAATTAGTTCTGTGGCTGCAGAGAAAGATCTATAGTTTACAACTAATTCAAAACGAAACAAAATCGCAAGATAAACACATAATAAGTTATTAAACATTTCATCGTATACATGAACGCAATTTTTGTATCTAAATTAGATATATCATAACATATGCAAATATTGCAAAATGTAATAGCATTGAAAACAAAGAGAGTAAATACAGAGCTGTCAAAGTATCGTTTTATTTAGGTCTTGCGAATAATAATAGTTGTTTCCAAAAAAAGTATAAATTTTCATATTTTGCAAATAATCATTCAATATACACTAATAAGTACCCATGTAATCAGTAAATTTTCAACTTGATTTATGAAGGCTGCTCTCTATAAACCAATAATTTACCGAGCAGATAATTCTGGTAGTTTTCGATCCATCTCTCCCATCAAAACAAAAAATCTCATAATAAACAATATTCTTGGCACTTCCAGTCTTTGTTTTGACTTTAGTTATCATTCATATGTCATTTTTACCGTTACTGCCATATGTCTTACTAATGTCGATGCGTTACACCGGGGGAAAACGGTAATTTGCTTTCTAAATAAAAATAAACTATCTTTCTCTTGAGGTTGCTGATAGACAAAGGTGAGTGCAGACAAGTGATTAATTTGAATTTGTTGTTTCTCGTTAAAGAACAGTAAATTATTCTCCATGGCATTCATCGCTTTGTTCAAATAAGCCAGAAGTGCAGACACGGGCAAATGAACGTTGATGGTAAATATTTTAGACGTTACGGGCAATAGGATAACAGTTTAAGCACAGTTCAGTGAGACATTATTTTGTTTGGCATTCAAAAGCTATTTATCAAATTTTGGTATATAAAACGACTACGAGTTCAAAGTATGTCTGTATGACAATATCTTTTTAATTTCAATCACTAAGTGTCTTATAGAAGCTATATTACTGATTGCAAAATCATAGCTCGTCAATGAAGCTCGTTTGTGATATTTGCACTCTGCAACATCAAAAGGGAAACCTCGTTTCCCTTGCAACAAATAAATATGTCAATCTTGTAGACCTGGTCGTAGTGAGGGATCTAAGCCAGTCGGAAGCCGTGTGACAACTTGTCACTACTTTCAAGCAACTCAATTTCTTTTTTGCGTTTCACTGCACTGTAAAATGACCTGCAGCAAACATTCGTAGAGCGACTATATTGACATTAGGTTCATTATGTTTATCATTGGACAAATCGCCTCGGATAAATTGATATGCCGTTTTCGAATTTTTAATTCATCGTGAAGGGAACTCCCCAACTGTCGCTAATGTAGGCGTAGTTTTCTGGACGATGAGACTGCGTACATATATCTAACACTCCTATTTACACAGAATATAACAACCTTATTAGCAGCATACCTTTGAGAGAATAAATCACGCCATGGCAATTTCGTTCATACATGTATTTAGAAAATACTTGTATTTTATAAGTATATAATTTCACTAACAATATAAACATATGTATCACTGTTTATAAATTGGTTATTGCCTGTGTCCGAAGAAGGCCCCTTACTTAGTCACAGGACCCACATATCGGGCGTTCATGGATAACAGGCTGAGTAATGAATTTGTAAAGCATGTACTAACATGTACATGTACTGTTAGAAGTTGCATCTTACAGCGTCAAAATACGCATGATTAGCATGTGTCTGTTTTAATGACGACACTTTATGTAGTTTTTGTACTGAATCTTTTTGATGTTTGAATAACACCGTACAATGAATTCCATAGGGTGTTACTTATGTGGCGTTGTACGTCTTAATAATTCCAGAAATTATTCGTCTTAATTTTCTTAACTAGAGCTGTCATTTGAAATAAATTTCACCTTTCGTACAAATAATGTATTACAAGGTATCTGTGTTATTCATTCGCCAGGATCCTTTCTGTTTTTACAATATTTATGAAAGGTTTCCTGCGGTACATCACAAAAACTAGACCGTATTTTTTCCATGTCTTATTGTTTTGTTTTGCTGTCGTTTCTGTTATGGTTAAGCAAATAGCAGTGAGTAAATGAAATCATAGTTTCTTGGAGAAATTAGAACAAAACCTACTTTCCTCCTCCAGAATCTTCTGAGCGTCTCACACAGAGTTTGATCATTAGTAGTGCTCAAAGCCATGGCTTTATTGCCATGGGAGTTGCATTTGTTTGAAAGACAGAAACATTTATTGCTAAGGTACAAGATATGAAGACGGAAATGCTGAACATGCTGAAAATCGCAGTAATCCCTTAAGCAACAATTTATCAACATTTCCGGTAATTGATCGTTTCACGTCGGTAGTCTCAAATTCAACTTAAATTTATTAAAGCAAAACACAGTACAAACACATATAGAAGTAAGAAGGCGTGGAACGGTAAGTTTGGATACTTTGAAACGTTCTGTGCTTTAAATGGCATTCGTAGATTATGTGTTTTGAAGTATACTCTAGTGTTCTGTGCTCCGAAACTTATACATAGTTTCTTTACTTTGGTCGTACTTGTGGTTTCTGTGCTGTGAAACGTACTCGCAGTTTCTATGCTTTGAATTGTACTCATGGTTTCTGTGCATTGAAACGTGCTCGTAGTTTCTGTGCCTGAAAACGTACTCTCAGTTTCTATGCTTTGAATTGTACTCATGGTTTCTGTGCATTGAAACGTGCTCGTAGTTTCTTTGCCTGAAAACGTACTCGCAGTTTCTATGCTTTGAAACTTACTTGCAAAATTATTTTTCAAATATCGCTATCATAAGGCGCTTATCGAAGTTGTAATGGAAGTTTCAATGCTAATTTAACCATTGCAATGCCTTATACACTTGCTTCGTATCGTAAGCAATACAATACCATGACATGCTCTACGCGTCACAGGTTCCTTTTTTTCGCGAACGTAACATTATACCTTCGGAAGAATTTCAAATTTTTAACGTAGATAAACAAGGGAGAGTGCAGACTAAAGAAAAATGATTATTGCAACTTTTGGTTTTAGTTTTCTTATTTCAATGTTTCAATACGAAGCCAACATCGCTGTCACTATTAAAGGTAAATATGTTTTCATTTAAAAATTAGACAACTGGTGAAAAAAAAGTATATGAAAATCACAACTCGACCAAAAATAATGTATAAATATCTTACTTAAAATTATGAGTTTTATTAGCACGTGTGAAACATTAACTCACGATGTATGCCAGTCAAATAAAACTTGATATATGAATATATGTAGAAGACATACGTTGTACAAGAGCCATAACTTTTCTCCTCGGTTATTATCTTCATACAGTTTTGATTGGTCATGGAGAAAATTGTTGAATAGAGTTCAGTAACCGTGAGTGTCTAAAATATTTTTGCTAGGATCTAGGACATTGTGAAAATTTGGCATGGTTTTGCAATATTTGCAATGCGACAGCGAATGATATTTGTACAATATGGCAGTGGAAACGCGAAACTTGGACTATCAGTACAGTTATAACTAATAGTGCAGGGCTATTTCAAAAGCATGCAATTTTGCAAAAAAAATGTGATCTAATTTTGCAAACAACACAATCATACACTCATATAAATGCAAAGTACCCGTAGCTGTTGTTTATTTTCTTAAATAGCTGCAAAATGTTGTTAATTGTGTTGTATGCTTTACCTTTTCAGGTGTGATTGTGTGTTGCAGCGAAAGGGTCGGTTAATTTGGTTTGGTGAGTGGATGTTGATGCTACGTTTAAAACTGCACTTATTTCAATATATTAGCATGTTGAACTGAATTTTAACATCCGCTTATTTTAATAAACTTAGACTGTCTCCTCCGTTAGACATGTTTTAGCAGACGACACGTGCTTGTTATTACTTAGACACGTTGTTATTACATCAGGCAATGGTACTGAAAGCCTAAACCTTGCTAGGTCTCTAGGGAGTTGTACATGTAAAATGCATGCATTTTATGCAATTTTTGTGATTATAGTTTATCACATGTTTACAAAATCATTGTCATTTCTTGGCTATTTTTTCGGAAATGTTTTAGTTTTATGTAAAGTATCCGAGTATACCTATGAAGGATGTATGACATTTTGCACGTTTACATGTGTTTTCTGTGTTCGCACTAACGCTGTGTAGTTTTTTTTGTTTGTTTTTAGGATGTAGGTAGATTTATACAATAAGGACGATAGGAGAATATATACGTTAAATGCAACAGACAGCTGTTTAATGCGATACGCAGATTTATATAATAACCGACGCGCGTAGAGACCATTATCAAAATATTATTAGTACAACTACTTAAAATAGATTATTGAATGTTTTACCGATAATTAATGGAACGTTTTAGGTTAAGTAGAATTAAAGTAATAATACTTATTTTATTTAATTTTATACCAGTTTTTGGGAGTGTGTGATAACTTTGAATTGATCCCACGGTTTCGGGTCCCGCCAGGAGTTGAATGCACCTTTTCTTTTTCCGCAGTATCATTTATACTTCCGGTAAAGTTTTGGTCAAAACAACAAGAAAAAAACCAGTCATATTTGTAATAATTTGTCAGTAAAGATAAATACCGTATAGTCGGGGCAAAATGCCGCCGTTCTTTATTTTTTTCGGATGCGGGCGTTGAGTATCTCCACATCATGATATTATTACCCACGGTGCATTCAATGAGAATGATGATTTGTAGTAAGAAATATGCACGGGTTATGTTGTGATTATATTGTTTTGCGCTAGGCTAACGAGTGCA
Source organism: Saxidomus purpurata (assembly GCA_022818135.1). Classification (NCBI taxonomy): domain Eukaryota; kingdom Metazoa; phylum Mollusca; class Bivalvia; order Venerida; family Veneridae; genus Saxidomus; species Saxidomus purpurata. Next base: position 27,474,758 of record JAFMSR010000001.1, on the reverse strand, counting down.
TTGCATTTTTATTTATTGTTACCTGTAAACAAATGCTTAGAAAAAATTAACACAGCTTAGTATACGTATTATTATATATTTCTATTTATCATCACCGCATTATATGAGGTAATGTGAACGAATTCTGTTGATACTCTGTTGTTATATTTAGGTGAACGAGTGTGTACATTTATGCATGCAAATAAAAAACACCCTTCTTACATACCTTTTACTTATGCTTACATGTATTTGTTATGTTCTAGCTGTATTATGACAAAACGCAGCGAATGTTTAAGGCACAAATTATCATAATCGAAACTTTCTCGTCTGAAGTTATCAGTAATTATTTTAATCCACATTCATCGATGATGTTTCGAAAATAATTTATCTGAGACCATATTTTCATTTTAACTCTTGCCCTGCCTGTGTTGCGACACGATATTGGTGCTATTTTTAATTATGTTTACACATGTTTCTTAGATTTTTTTTTGCATCACGGTTGATGAAGAGGATACTTTTAACTAATCAGTACATAATTAAACACTGACGTTTTGCAATATGTTTTTCCGCTCACCTGAAGTTTAACAGACCACACACGAAAAAGAAAAAAACAACATAAATTAACAGACTAATCAATCACATAACCGTAATTTATTGTAAAATAAACAATACCACACTTCTGCTTATGCTATTCTGTTGAAATTAACTGTGACGTTATTAAAATATTACGTATTGAATAAAACACGCACCAGAGACATGGAACACTTAAGAGAATTAGGTTGAACGCTTGTAGATAATTAATCAAGCGTTATAGAAACAAACAATACAGGTATACTTATTTATAGCTTCTGGCGACAAAAACATTCCCAGTTGTTCATTTTCCTTCATTTTAAACAAAAAACTTATAACCTAAAAACAGTCATTTATATTTTGATTAAGTTGTAAACAATGTAAAATTGAAAATATATCTGCAAAACTTTTCACCACGATTTTACAGGTTTTTAATATTAGAAAAAAGAAGGTGGTTCAGGTAAAATGCAGATAAATCTAGGGTAGGTATTTTTTCCCCCAAATGTTTCATTAAAGCTCTCGCTCTCAGATTTTGGTAAAGTTCGTCAAACTGTATGAAAATAACTTATTTTAGAACATGTAGTCATATAAAAAGGTTCCAATATAAATTCATGTAAAGAATATCTGTAGATTTGAAATAATACGCTACCAAATGGTATAGCATTGCAAACGCTTTTGAAATTCAAATAAAACACATAGTGTAGCGGTGCCGTAAAACAAACATTTTCAATCAATTTTTGCAAATTCCTACCTAGATTTTTACTTTCATTGTTGATTCTAATCTTAAGTTTTATCTTCATGTATTAGAATGTCATTTAATTTTTTTCAACCGCAACTGAGAGCGAGCAGCTTTACAGCTAAACCGCAATGGCACTGTTTTTCTTAGTACTGGAATGAAAATATGGTTGGTAAATTTATTAGAACAGCAAGAATTAATTAATTTTGGTACGTTCATAAAAGTATCTGACCTGCTTTAAATACGTACAAGCTTAGGTCTGTCCCATTTAATGATTAATGAAATACCAGAAAGACTTTATACTTTCTGGCAACATGTATGCAGTAGTTCCAACGACAATTTTAGTTAGAATCCTCGGGAAAATGTATTTTACGACAAGCTAGGACAAACTACTTTCTCGCCTGCTCATCCTGTTACTGTTACTATATTAAACTATACATGATTGTTTTTATTGGTCATATGCTGCAATGCAAAACGTTTGAAAGTGATACCAGAGTTTGTAGATCTCGCTTATCTATGCAAATTTTGAAACAATCACTTATCATAACTAGGGTTAAACTTATTTGTGCCTTATTGTTTATTGTCACTCCCTACCGTTTAGAATTCACAGTGGTATGAACAGTAGCGTATTATTTGATGTGTGAACTTAACATATCTTATTTTCATTAGTAATGGTTTTTCATATAGACATGTTGGTTTTGATTTATTTATCGTGTATTGAATAAATACATTTCTTTTAATAAAACCCGCCGCATCAGTCTGATCCATATCTATATTATAAACCTTACGTTGTTTTTCATCACGCGGACGTTCGCGTCCTTTTTAACGGACGTGACGTCTTTTTGTTTTGTATACTGTATGTTGTATATTTTCTGACGAAGACATAAAGTCGAAACATGTAAATTGAAAACTTCGTGTTGTCTTGATTTTATTTATATTATTGTTTACTGTGTAAGAAATAAGACATTGTCAAACACTAAATGTTGAGGTTTGCGACTATCTACAAAATTATTCACGACCAAATCCAGAAAAGACTTCATTTGTGTCACTCCCTACCGTTTAGAATTCACGCTGAAGGAATTAGTCTGAGTTTCTCATGCTTGATTTCCCTAGTGTCGGGGTCGTCTGCCCGATAATGCAGAATATAAAATGAATTATCTTCTGAAACGACTATTTTTTAGGAATATTCTATACAATTATATAGCATGATGTCGAAAACAATTGATACTTAGCACGTCTACGCCCGTGTAAAGGGGTAAATACTGCGTTTTAATGAAATTGCATATGGAAAAATAGTGTTACATGGGACATCTGAGATTTTAAATGAATTGTCTTAAAATCTATTGCAATCATTTGGTAAATTCTTTCAAGGAAACAAACTATGAAATGTATTGGGTAATATGTTATAATTTGTATTTTACAGCAAAATTGGTTTTAATAGCAGGCCGTTTTCGGTTTAGCGAATGTCGTTCACAACGCCTACTGTACAGTATATGTCTATTTGAAGTATTTTATGACGCATTTTCATTAGACTAAATTCAAATTCTGAACGTGTTTGGACTTTCGGTATGTAACCCAATTACATTTGAAAGTTAGTATCATAGAGTTTTGATTATCTGGAACAAGCTGAACGCCTGTCATGGAAATAATTGAAAAGTAATTAAGAAGCAAATTTGAAATCTATTTGCAACCTGACATCACATCATTAGAAAATTCTAAAACATTTCCAGGCAGTTTGTTCTACCGCAATAATCTGTTTCCACAGTCGTTAGAAATATTCAGCGCATTCTAGAGATTAAAAGCATTCATATGTTACCGCAAGCTAAGAAAATTGTAACAGTTTGTATAGATTTTTAAGTATTTACCCTGATCACAATTTCCTGTTGTTTCAGTTTCCGGCTGTGCGGGGGTTCCATATTTTATTCCAAGGCTCTGTCTCTTCCTTTTGTTTCACTTTAAATTTACCAGAAATGAATTTGCTTGTCAAGCGTTTAACGTAAACGATACATTGATTTGATGCAACCTTTTTTTTAGAAATGTGTAACTAACCTAGTTCATTTTTTTATTAATCTATATAAGTGTAAGAAAGAATCTGCATTCCAGTTTTAATATTTTTATGTATTTTCTAATATCGTCACAAACTAAGATGCGACACTGTCGCTGCCAAGTATTCTTATACTAACACATTTGCGCGCGTCTTCTATGTCTACTGTCATCCCATAATCAACTCCAAATTGTCTCTCGATATCGACATTTCATCTTATGATACAGTAAATAACAAAATTCATAATAAAAGAAAATCACTCCTAGGTTTGAGAAATAATACCACCGCGGAAATCCCAACAGACACGAGACAGTTAAAATCACTATCATTTAAATATTGCGGCCTTAACACTGTTGCAAATAGCGTTGAGAAAACATAAACAAAATGCTATTCATCTGCAATGCATTCTTCGATACTGTTGGTACATTTAAGCCCTGGCATAACTGTAGCCATTACGTTAATAAAATAAGGTGTGCATGTCAATTAACGCAATCACAACAACACATTGCCTCGTTAGTATGCTAATCACCCTCACTCGTAGTCACATTTACCTTTGGTCATTACGTCTTGTACTCTTACATGTGTGAAGTACTGTGCAAAGGTAAACGTTCGTGGTGCTTTAATGTTTTCGTGAGTTTATATACACATCGTATTTCGAGAGTGAACATTGTGGCTAGTACCGCTTATATGAAGTGTTATGTTAACAAACTAGTGGGAGGTTTGCGGTTTACAGGTGTTACTTTATAGACTGGTTTGTAAATTGCACACGTGTCATATATATGTTTAGCCTATTAGTATTCAAGTTCTAATGCAAATCAGAAACGATGCCTCTGGCAACTACAACCCTTAATTTGACACTTGCAATGTATTTATGCATGCATGTCTAGAGTTCTCTACACTGTCTAGTTGCTCAGTCTACACTAGACACTTTACAATTGTCTTGCATAGTCCATTGTATCTCTGATTATATCAGCAAAATCTCGTTAAATCTTGGCAGATGGTTATTCACAAAACACATGAATTCATATTCTAGTAGAATTTCTTTTGATAGACGTTACTGACGTTCTCCAAAGAGGAACTTATTTAGCAGTTTTTCTTCTACTCAGTAAATGATTCATGAATTAGTTTATATTAAAGGGACATACACTATAACTGATATCAAACTAAATAACCTCCAAAACATAAATAATAGAATCTTTGGAGTATTATAACTTGACCTTAAAGTTTCAGCTATGAATTCCTTCTCATTATCGATAAAATCAGCGGTTTAAAATATACTGCAGTACCGAAAACCATTCAATAACATATGTAGAGTTGTTGTTGTACAATTAATGGGTGGATGCGATTTATAACAGAAAGCCTCTTTATTGATAAATTGTGGTAAAATTATGCATTTTTTGCCATAGGTCCTTCTTTAAAATGGTATTTATTTATCATTTTACGTTCATTGAATACATAATCTATGTGCTAGATGTAAGAAGTGCCCCTAACCAATTAAATCACAGAAGACAATTCATCGTGTATCATCACACAGATGTTAATTTTGAATAAATAATAAGGAATCAAAATTTTGCTAACAGCGCACTATTTAGTAAGCACATTTTCAAGTAACTGGTATTTTAAGAAACGCATTTTTGCAGTTGCATTTTACACTCGGTTTACACCACGTAACTTTTAAATTTTGCTTTTAAATCCTCAAATCTGATCAGAAGTTAGAAAATTAAAATCTTGCTTACATACGTATTATACACTTAATAGTACATGGTAATTAAAGAAAGAAAGGTCAAAATTACAGTATGTCCAATACAATCGTAAATTCAGTGGAAAATGTACTTATGGACGACATAGCTAAAAAATAGATAGCTGCTTGTTAATCTAGGAAAATGTCACCATCCCAAATGTTAAAGGTTTTCGATTCGTTTCCTTATTTTCTTGCAATCCCCAAATAAAGTTTCTAGTTACGTATTTTGCGACTCCAGCTTTTTGGTTTATCTACACGTAAATGCACGTGGTACAATTTTCTAAAACCTTGGGGAACGTCTCCAAACTGCAAATAATAATTTCGAAAAGTAATTTGACGACTTGCGAAATGATAAGGATTTATTAAACTTACGGTACATAATCTATGTTCCTCATTCAAAATGTGAAGACTTAGATCTTCTTGTCCACAAACTCCACGTCACTCACGTCCATCTCTTATTCACCAAAATAGTATCTTATCAAGTGGAGAGATTGTTAAACATGCGTCTTAATTCCTACACGACGTCAGCACCGGCGGTCCCTAGGTAAACAACCGTAGGATATTATTGAAACACTAAAGTGTTAATATTTCTTTGTTTCAAGAGCCTACCACGCAAAGAAACGTAACTTGATGAATCGATTTCGATGATAGATACATACCGATATAACTACTTGCATTTGAATCTTGTGTCTCAAACTCACCCCATACTAAAACAGAGCAATCGACATTACTCTTACCGGCTTATTTAGAGATGGCAAAATTTACCTCCCACTTTTCAAGGGACAATACTCTGTTCGACTAAATTTAAGCTGGTAAGATTTATTCCCCTTCTTTCAGGACACACCACTCTTCAGCTTCTTGTAAGATGGCAATATTTTAACCCAATTGAGTCTTTTAATCACGTGAACAATATACAATTTACCTAGGATATTCGTGTAGATTGTGCAATAAAAAATCAAGTCTGGTTTGCAGTTTTGTCCCTAAAGTAGATATGTTAATAGCTATTGCGACAAGGTTAGTCGATCAAAAGACCTACGATAAAAGACGAAACATTTAGTCAATTTTTCATGAACTTTTTTGCAGGTAATTTGTGTACTCATAGAGTTCAAATGTTAATGTTAATGATATTAACTCTGCATTTTAAAAAAACCTTCGCTCATTAAAACAAGGATCAACCAAATACCGGTATATTACCCACATACTGTTTCTGATCAGGATAGGGCAAATGTAAACTTCGTTTTCATTTGTTAAAGATTTGCACAAATGAATGGCAATTCCTTACACAAGTTGATCACAAGGTCTTCACGAAAGTATATCACAAGGTCGTCGCGGAAGTGGATCACAGCTTTGTCAGGCAAGTGGATCACTAGGTCGTCACGCAAGTGAAACACAAGGTCATCACGCAGGTGAGTAGCAAAGAAAGTACAAGGCCTTCTAGTTCCTCATGTTTTAAACATAACTGAAGACAATTTTGACAGTGGGTGACATGAATATTGAGCTGTAATGACAGTTTGTTGTGTTGTTTAACACAAAAGTACATATATTCGCCAACTATTATGGTATTTTCTAGGAGCGTGTACAATACAACAATTTTGAGAGTCATTTACTTTCCATTTACTTCGTGTTCATAGATTGCCCTCCCTCAAGCATGTCTGAACCAACCGTTTGAAACTGCGTCGGAAAGTGCTTCACTAATTAGACACAAATGTTTAAGTGCGTATTTCTACTTACGAACATCTCTTTAAAAGCTCATATGTCTCAGACATATAAAGCTATATTTATGATTTATTTCACAATTCATGAATAAAAATGTCGAACCATACCAAGAAAGTGACAAACATACAAAACAATACTTTTAGATAATGGAACAATTCTTATTTTTCTGACATGTGTTCCACGTGGATCCGCGTTTTTCGTTACTAAAAAAAATGTTAGAAGTAGCAATGGTAAGGTATTTACCTATAACCATGGTAAAAAATAGAAAGTGCTTCTTAATGAAGCACATATTGAGTACTGTTGTGAACTTTTGCCAGAGAAATGACATATCAGTTAATTTAACTGTAAATCGCTGTTTACACTGTATGTTACAGTCTAGGTCACGTTCTACTTGTTTTATAAGGCCATATTTTTGTATAATAATAATAATAATAATAATAATAATAATAATAATAATAAAAAAAAAAAAAAAAAAAATAAAACATTTCTGCTGAAGGTCACATTGACTTTGACATGTTGACCTCAAAATCAATAGAGAGTCATCTTGCCTTGACCATCCAACCTCCCAAATTTGAGGAACCTAGGTTAAAGCATTCTCTAGCTATTGATCGGACAATGTTTTTCTGCTGAATATTGGTGTGATTACCATTGTAAAAGTAAGAGCCTAAAAGTATAAAGTCAATAGTTTATTCAATACCTAAAAGTTTAAAGTCGATGCTTTATTAAACGTCTAAATGTATATAGTCAATGCTTTATTAAAAGCCTAAAAGTATAAAGTCAATACTTTATTAAAAGTCTAAATATATAGTCGATGATTGATTAAAAGCCTAAAAGGTATAAAATCAATGCTTGATTAAAAGTCTTAAAGGGTATAAAATCAATGCCTGATTAAAAGCCTAGAAGTTTGAAGTCAATACTTTATTAAAAACCTAAAAGTATTTAGTCAATGCTTGATTAAAAGTCTACAGGGTATACAATCAATGCTTGATTAATCGTCTTATAGTACAAACTCAATGCTTGATTAACAGCCTAAAAGTAATATTAATTTATTAAGAACCTAAAAGTATAAAGTCAATGCTTGATTAAAAGTCTAAATTTTTAAATTCATTGCTTGATTTAAACTGTTTTTCTATTTAACACAAGTCTTTAATTCAATTTTTTGGCAATAACTGTATCAATTTTATACCCTTACACTTCTAATCAAGCATTGACTTTATACTTTTAGGTTTTTAATAAAGTATTGACTTTGGCTTTTAATCAAGCATTGAATAATACTGTAAGACGACTAATCGAGCATTGATTTTATACCCTGTAGACTTTAATCAAGCATTGACTTGATACTTTGAGGTTTTTAATAAAGTATTGACTTTTTCCTTTAAGCTTTTAGTCAATCATTGACTTTATACTGTTATAAAAGTATTAAGTCAACACTTTATTTAAAACCTAAAAGTATAAAGTCAATGCTTGATTAAAAGTCTAAGGGTTTAACGTCAATGCTTGATATCAAAAGCCAATATGTATTAAAGTATCAAATCAAGGCTCGTTTAAAAGCCTAAAAGTAAAACGTCAATACTTGATTAAAAGTCTTAAAGTATAAAACCAATGCTTGATTAAAAGCCTACAGGGTATAAAGCCAATGCTTGATTAAAAACCTAAAAGTATAACGTCAATACTTGATTAAAAGTCTTAAAGTATAAAACCACTGCTTGATTAAAAGCCTAGAAGTATAACGTCAATGCTTTATTAGAAGTATAAAAGTATTAAAACAATGCTTGATTAAAAGCCTAATGTCATAGAGTCAATGCTTGATTAAAAACCCAGAAGTATAAAGTCAATACTAGAAAAGTCTAAAAGTATAAAATCAATGCTTGATTAAAAGTATAACAGTATAAAATCAATGCTTTATTAGAAGCCTAAAAGTAAAAGTCCTTAAAATCGGTATTGCAAGCAGCCGGACCTTCAAGTTTCCAACTGCCACCTTAACTGCATAGTAACTATTTTAAGGTTATTTACGTTGTCGTTATTTTAAGTTTTCGGTATTTGAAAATTTCTTGTCTTGTTGATATTGCAAAACAAAGACATTTGACTTATTTCTCTTGTGTAATTCCAGTCATTTAATATTTTATTGCTTTTGCCACTTAATTTTGTCAATTTCTTAAACTTTGTTTGGTGTTAAAAATATCTAAAATTGCCCAAATACGATATAATGTTAACATAGATATTCCGAAGTTTGTGTTCAGAATTATAATACATAAATGTCAGAAGGTTACATGGGCAGTACCATATTTTTTTAATGTAAGAACAACTTCGACGGTGTCTAAAAAAATATTTATACTTATTACAACCCTTCTTAACTATTAAAATCGGTGGTGTACAGGTTAAAGTGTCTGCCGCTCAAACCGAAGGTTGCGGGTTCCAGCCCCACTGGGGTCACAACCATACCTACACATATGACACCAGTACTGTTTCTATTTTCTATAGAGCGGACTCGAGAGTGAATCGATGAGCAACAAGTTTTCTTCACAATCGAGCTAAAACAAATTAGTATAAACTAAACTAAAATCTGGAACAATACATTTTTTTCCGAAAACAAACCCCACGCACATATTTACATCACAAAAAAAGATAGTATAAGTAACGCTGATTATATAGATGTGCTTGGAAAAAGCTGTTTGCTGTTTAACAAATAGCGGTATTTACTTACAATTACTAAATAAAATGACGTATTTAATCCTACAGCGCAACATGTGAATAGCATAATACGGTTTTTATCACCGCCTCGCGCGTGTTACACGTCAATTCAGTACCAGCTTGTTTTATTTTGGTACTTACTTTTGCTTGTTGACATTTATATTTAGAACGAAAGTATTGTCTCGTGTTAAGATATCTATAAAATTTGTGTAACACGCAACAAACATCATATTTAAGATAAACAAAACAACGGCAATGGAACGTTATAAATTATTGTTACAGATTCCAAAAAAATAGTGGTGAAGGCTGTAAAAGATTATGTTTCACATAATACCGCTATAAAATCTAACACTGAGGCTACAACTATAGTTCTGAGTTGAAAATACTAAAATATAACACAATACATTTCCATATAAATAAAATAAATATTAGTCTTCGATTTTTCTGCAGGACAAAAGTTTTGAAATTGATGTTTTATTTAAATATGATATTTTCCAGTAAATATACAGCACTGTTCGTAATTTGAAAATAGCTTATATAAATCTCGAACATACCAGTAGTTTTAGCAAAACATTGCTGACTTTCAATGACGTAAAACTCACATTTTTACGTTATTTCTTGCAATAACAATCTTTTTTTTCAAACATGAACATACTGATATTTTACAATATGTTTAAATCACCCAGAATGACAGAAATCAACGTTTGGGGAGAAAAATCACAGGTAGCACATTTCCTCGCAGACAAAAGACCAACAAAAAAACCACATCTTTACAGTCAGAAACACAATGGAATCATCTGTACAGATGGCGAATAAAAAATTCCTTCTCTCATTCTTAGACACTTTCTTGTGTAATGGCGATCAACGGAAGACGCCAAACCTCTTTGGTTAATGGAAAGCACCTGCCAGTCTTGGAATATCTCCTAAGTGTCATGTTCTGGAACCCTATACGAACATTTGCAGTGACATAAAATATTTATGACGCCTGTTCAATAAATTGCTGTTAGGTTTACGTCTTCCTTGACGCGTCGTAATGTAAGCAAACCGACAAAAACGTAAATAACAAAGAAATCAGTATATGTAATGAAAATATGTACGTAATGGATTTATAAAAATTGATTTACCAATTAATGGTAAACAAAAGTTATTATAGACACTTTCATAAGAGGTTCGTCGTTTTGTGTTACTTTTATTTTAATTTCCAAACTTGTTTAATTCTGACGAAAATGAAGGAATAGTGTGATTATGTCTGTTACTCCGTAACATGCGCTGCATTTGATAAATCAAGGTCTCATTTATTATTCATCGTAGCACAATTGATATGTAAACAAACGGCGATCCATTAGACGGGAATTTTTCTCGCAGTTTTAGAAATACACTATGAATTTTTTTCTAACTTTTCATAAAGAAAAACTAATTTGAATTAATGTATAATCTTTTGGGATAATGAAAGTACTTCAGACAAAATTGACTATGAAAATATTTATTATACTCGAACTATATCACACGGCGTATTATTAAGCTAAATAGATGTAATAGGGCTTATTCCCAAAGCTTCATAGAAAAGTAATTATTGAATCGCTCGAGCAGATATTGCACACTTGCTGCGCCAAAATAAACGACTTCTTGAAAATTGCTTTAAGGCTTTTGAAAGTATACCGCTCTTTATTCACCATAAAGTAGATAGACAGGACGCCAAGATCTTAAGTTTTATTTGAATAACGCCGGCAAAGGTTTTGCGTGAAATTCCCGAAGACAAAATCATTAAACATATATATCAATAAGATATAAGATCTCTAGCAGCCAGACATTAAATGTATCACACAGAAATATTCCTCGCAATAATGATAATCGTGAAAAAGTACCTGTGGTAAATCTACTAAACGTGCGCATATGTTTGTAATTAAACAAGGGACATAAACCCGAGCATTCCACCCTTTGTTATCCGTCAGAAACAATAACAGGTGTCTACAACATGCACCTAAATACCAAATGTTCCGTCTAATTTACGTACTTAGAAGACTGTAGATCGGAGAAAATCGGCGTAATAAATCGTTCAATATGAGGTACAGAAAACTCCTTATATAACGAACTCCTTGGGACAATTCAAAATTGTTCCTTACATTCGGAGTATGCTTATCCATATAGCATTTCCATTTAAAATAAAAAGGAACAAAATTGAGCCAAGAAAATTTGTTTCTTATATCCCGAATTTCGCTATAACCGGAGTCGATATATAATGAGTTTACGGTCTATCAAACGACAAAAAAGAAATAATACACTGTTTAATTGTTTTCATCTGCCGAAGGACAAATTAGCAATGTTTGGAATGTCCTTTCTGCGATCATTCATTTTGATAATATATTTATATATTAAAGTGACATTATGCGCATCTTACTGCACATAGTGTATTTTTGGTGACAGTTTTATAAAAGCAGTTTTCGGTTGCTGTCGTTTAAATGTGTTAAATTAATAATAATGCCACATTAGTATTAGAAGTTGGTGCTGTAGAAATAAAAAATCGGATAAATAATAGTTCCTTTCTTCGCAGTGATCTCCCTTGTGTTGTCGAAAGAAACAAAAAAAAGGAAAAAGAAATAGAAGCACCGGTGACTTTATAACAGTCAGTTACATGAAAAAAAGAGAGAAAAAAGTGTTAGGCTCACTAAACCAGCTTGCATTATTTTGCAGAAAAAAAATTTGGCACGACAAAAAAAAATAATAAACAAGAGTATTGAAATTTTACAAAAGTAAGAGCAAAAATACAATAATAACAATTGAAGATCACCGTGACTTTGACCTGTTGACCTCAAAATCGATAGCGGTCGTCTTCTGGTCTTCAAAGTTTGAGGACATTAGGTCATAAAGTTTTTAGTTATTGATTTGGACAAGACTTTTGCTGTCGAAGGTCACTGTGACATTGACCTGTTGACCTCAAAATAGGGAGTCATCGTTTTGTCATGACCATCCAACCTCCCAAGTTTGAGGACCCTACGTCAAAGCATTCTGTAGCTATTGATCGTACAATATTTTTCTGTAAATGTCATTGTGATCTTGACCTTTGACCGCAAGATCTATAGGAATAATTTACGTGCCATTACCAACCAACCTACCAAGTTTGAGGAACCTAGGTCAAAGCGTTCTGTAGTTATTGATCGGAAAATGTTGTAGCCTACCAACAGACCTACCGACATGTGCAAACCAATGTCCCCCTCCACCATTTTCGACGGGGGGCATTATAACATAATGATGTTTTAGTATTATTTTTTAACTTGAATGTGTACTTGTATTGTTAAATATTATTTCATGAATTATTATTATTATTATTATTATACAATATTATTATTATTAATAATTATTATTATTGATATTGAGGTCAAAAGGTCAAAGGTCAAGATCACGCTAACATTAAACAGAAAAACATTGTCCGATCAATAGCTAGAGAATGCCTTGACCTAGGTTCCTCAAACTTGGGAGGTTGGATGGTCATGACAAGAAGATGACTCCCTATTGATCTTGAGATCAACATGTCAAGGTCACTGTGAATTTAAAGTGACATTATGCGCATCTTACTGCACATTGTGTATTTTTGGTGACACTTTTATAAGGCAATTTTCGGTTGCTGTGCATTTACATGTGTTAATTTAATGATAATGCCGCATTAGTATTCGAAGTTGGTGCTTTAGAAATAAAAAAATCGGACTAATAAAATAATAGTTTATTTCTTCGCAGTGATTTGCCTTGTGTTGTTTTTGTTGCTGGTAGAGATTTCGGCAGTGGAAGCGATGCAACTCCTGCATGCAGTTGTTGTTTTTTGAAAAAGACTGCCCCAGTCAAAATAGGAAAAGTTATATTTGGAAAGCTATTGTTTCGTACTGGTAGCAGGAAGAGTTTGGTGTATAGAGTTAAAAGCTATTATGAAAAAAGTCTGTAACATGATATATGTGACATACAGTTGCAACATGTCACATTGAAGGTTAATCTTATCAAAATTGTACGTGACACAGATCCAATGAACCTTTTCTTCAGGAAACAGCTGTACAAATAAATCGATGTCATATTCTCTTAATCTTAGATTTGCGCATTAAATTCTTGGTAACTCGGAGACATTTATGGATGTTTACTGTTCTTAAATACCATATCTTATTGACGCATATAAACGAATAGATATACGCATGAAACATCTTGCACGAATTTGATGTGTCAGTTAGTCTCTCTATGAAACATTTGTAATTACTAATTTATATATAGATAGCCCTAATTGCTAAATAATGCAAAAAGTGATAATAAATATCCACTTTCAGTTCTTTTAATTGCCACAAATTCCAATTAGGATGACTCTAAAATATTTCATGCGTGTTACTAAAACGTTGATCAAAGTGAAATGTTCAATGACTCTTATGGTTGCTCAATAGTGGATCTTTTTATCCAAATTATTTTGCTCACGTGTATTCACTAGCAATGAAAATAGTGATAAGGAACAAGTAAGCGATTAAATAATTTTATTGCTTTCTTATTTTAAAGTACGAAGCATCATTTTCAGTTTCCAAAACATGTATGTGAGATTGTTATTTAACCAAACAAATCATACAGAAAAGTCAAGTAAAGATAGTATCTTAAACGCTTTGTAAATTGTTTCATTGTCTCCGCATGTGTAATATGTGTAATAAATTTATAAATTAATGCAATAATCATACTGAAAAATTTAATTAAACATTTTAGCAAATTCTTTTACATGCCTCCAAGGTCTTAAAGTTATTTTCGTTCGGCTGGCATCCTCCCCAGAAGAATGGTAGACATTTGTTTGCTTTAGTGTCGAAATAATATCTCTTTATTGCCGCCTCGCACGGTCCGAACTTTACCGGAAGAGAACAGATGAAATTCTTACAAACCTTATTGCATAATTTCCGATTTCTGAAATTGTTTCCATTTGGTTGACATCCACCCCAAGAGAATTTTTGACATTTATTCTTAAGAGGATTGTAATAGAATCTTGGTATGGCCGCTCTGCAAGGCCCAACTTTCATCGGTAGAGAGCAAACTGGGCAAGGAAAAGAACCACAAGATCCCTTGCAGTCTTGCTCCGTCATGAACCGGTTCATGTTTCCGCCGCAGCCGCCGTACCGAAAGGTCTTACATTCGCAGTCGACGGAATCGAAATACCATCTCTGGAGTTTCTTTTTGCATGGCCCCTTTTCGGGCGGCAGATTGCAAACTGGACACTCTATTGAGCCACATACTTCTTCACAATCCTGTTTTGTTTCGTATCTATTTTCGTTACCACCACAGCCTCCATAAATAAAATCTTCGCACTGGCATGTTTGAATGTTGAAAAAGAAACGCCTAAAAGAGCCCTTACAAGGTCCTGGATCCTTTGGTAGGTTACATACTGGGCATTTTGTATCTCCACAGGATTTCGTACATTTTCTCTTGCTTAAGAAGTTGTTGCTATTTCCTTTACATCCATTGTAAATGAAGCTCTTACATTTACAGTTCAACGGATCATAGTAGAACCTCTTAACTGGTTCTTTGCAGGGGCCTGGGTCTTTTGGCAAGGCACAGTTTGGCTCTTCTTTATCACAGGTGTTAAAACCTCGACATACTTTTAAACATTTGTCCATCGTTTTGAAGTTGTTGGTATTACCACCACAACCGCCCCATTTAAACTTTTCGCACTCACATGTTTTTTTGTTATAGAAATATCTTATTTCGATAGCGTCGCAATGACCGGGATCCGATGGTACGCCACAATCAACTCGAGTCTCGCAGTCAGTGTCACCACAACGCTCATTACACTCTTGAAACGTTGCAAATCTATTTTCATTGCCTCCACAGCCACTGTATATGAAATTTTCACATTGACATGACGTTGAGTTGTAGCCGTAACTTGGAATATATGCCAAACACATAATGGGCCCGCCAGCGTGAGGCATTATAGGTAAATTACACACGTCAACTTGAGTCTCACAGTCTGTATCACCACAACGATCATTACATTCTGCAAGTGTTGCAAACCTATTACCATTTCCTCCACAACCACTGTAAATGAACTTTTCACATTGACATGACGTCGAGTTGAACCCGTAACTCGGAAAGTATGCCGCACATATTTCGTCCCCGCCATCATGGGGCATTATAGGAAGATTGCAAACGTCACAGTCATAACACCTGCAAGTTGTGCTGCACAACTGCTCAGTTAGAAAGTTATTTGCATTTGCACCGCACCCGCCATAAATAAATTTCTCACATTGGCAAGACTTTTGGTTATACCACCATCTTGGCATATATGCTTTGCAAGGTCCTGATATCTTTGGTAACTCACATACAGAATTAGACTGCATCGGTTCTTCGCATGAACTCTGGCAATGAGCAAGGGTGGCAAAGTTGTTGCCATTAGGTAGACATCCACCCCAAATGAAAGATTCACACTTGCATGTAGCAGCATTATAGAAGAAACGTGGAAATGCGGCCTTGCAAGGGCCAACTGTCTTAGGTAGGGTGCATACTGAAATAGCAGAGTACATAGAAAACAAGAATATTACAAAACATGTGATAAGAAAAGCCAAAAGTTAATGTTATGATATGGAATATTTAAATTGAAAACACATTATGTACATCATTGACTAACGACATAACCACAACTTTGAAAATGAAACAGAATTATTTGAAATAAAAACGGAAAACATGTAATTTATCAGAAGGTTAGTACAGTCATGCATACCGAATGCATCTCCGCTCGGATGACCGCTACAAATTAAAATAGGCAATCGCTACACCAAGAACCAGATTTTAAATGCGATGCAAATTAGTTCTTGTATAGCAATATAGTAAGTCATTCAGTAATCAGTGAAAGTGTGGGCACTCATGTAAGCCAGTATGTACTACTAATATTGCATGCCTGTTAATGCAAAGTTTGGGTTTTGATAAAGAACCCCATGAAAAGAAGGCCCATTGCACATCTGTCTAAGAAGTTTTCAAAGCAAATGACGCCACAATTAGACCATCAACATCTCTATACCTGAGATACGGAGAAATGTCTCAATCAGGATAGGTAACACAACTCGAACTGGACTACAGGAAGTTGTTGAAGATGGAAATACCGGGAAATTCACAACACAAGCCATAATCTCGGAATGCTATTCATAAAAATAACAGGTCAACAAAAGTTGCTTTAAAAAAACAGTGAGCCTATCTGTAGAAACACTGCGCTGAGCATATGACAGAATTAGATGCCATCATGCATGCATAAAAACTCCAGAAGAGTCAAAAGAGGGTCACGATCATTTGGTCGTCGATAGATACTATTTCACTCTCGTATGCAGTGGCTAAAGTCACACTATCATCAGTAGCTAAAGAACTTAGCAGACCCAACAGAAGCGGAAATCACTCCTTTTAAATGCATATTAAACTATGTGCGTGAAAATGAGATTGACTATTTTCGCGACTGTATCCAATTTTGACGACGCCTTTAAAATTGAGACCTGCAAGAACCGTCGCCAATAGCAAATTTACAATAGTTAATCCTATACTATTATTATATAGCCACACTAAATGCCTACCATTTATTGGCTTTGGCTTAAAGCAACACTTTCCACCACCGTCAGCAATGTTGTTATCAATAAACATGCAACTCGATTCGGAAGAACATGTCAGCCCAAGAATTGTTCCACAAGTACCATTCTGTCCATTGGCGCAGTCTGAACATAAAATATGCACATGTATGTAAATAAAGTAAAAGTTTATAAATCCTTTTATGGTATGAGCTAGTATTTGAATTAATCATCCTTGCACTTTAGTGCTACCAGGTTAATATCAACATAATGGCAGTTGTAGCGCGTTCGCCTTTGGATGGAAGGATTACGCGACCAATCCCCACCAAAGCAATGACGGTAAGACAGAAATAATTCCATATTGTGTCTTTCTCTTTGAGGTTGAATCCATCTGGAGTTAGTCTCAAGAGCGATTAATTTAAATTTCAAGAACTCGTTTTGCAATCAAGAACAAATAAATTAGCTTTAATGAAAAATATGAATATATGATTTAGAATTGTTTCATTTATTCCAAAGACTTGACTTGTGTCCGATTTGCTGCTGTTGCATAAGCATTGGCATAATCAAGTGTAACATGAATATGATATTTTGAGTATTTAGTTAAGAGTTTGACAGGAAGACTTTGTGTGCATTCTCCTGTGGATTCAAACATCATTTAAGACTCAATTCGCTGAAAAAAGTTTATAAAAAGACTGACCACAAGTACTTGTTACTGAAATAGATGTTAAATAATGAAATGATACAAAACTTGGGTCAGCTAACAAATATATGAATTAATCAAGTACCAAGACCTTACCCGGTGTTTGACAGGTACGACCACAGCCGTTTGAACAACATTTCGAGGGTCCCGGACAGTCCAGATCATTAGAGCACAACTGTAGGCAGGGACCTACACCATCTGGTACTGGGCATATCCCGTCTTTGACTGCAATAGATTTATGTAATTATATTCCTCTGTATATTATATATTAAGCATATTGACGTGCATCAAATCATAACAGACACGATGTTGAGTATGATTGCTGAATTTACAATTATTGCATAACTTACATTGTAACAAAGGAGGATTATTAGAGCGTTCGGTGGCACAAAAGAGTAATACGTTACTGGTGCATCGGATGCAGGATAATAGCATTATACTATTTCAAATATCGGACCGTTCGATGACATAGTGACTAAAATTACCGGACCGCTGGAAGACATATTGACTAAAATTATCGGACCGCTTGAGCATTTTGACTAAAATTAACGGACCACGTGATGACATATTGAATAAAATTAACGGACCGCTTGAAGACATATTGACTAAAATTACCGGACCACTTGAAGACATATTGAATACCATTATCGGACCTCTTGATGACATAGTGACTAAAATTAACGGACCGCTTGAAAACATATTGACTAAAATTATCGGACCGCTTGAAGACATATTGGCTAAAATTATCGAACCGCTCGAAGACATATTGGCTAAAATTAACGGACCACGGCTTACAAGACTAAAATTAACGGGCCACTTAAATCAATAATTTAGTTAATATCGGAACGCTAATACTATATTATACATTTGATAAATTGTATGCTAAATTGCTCTATTACTGGACCTTGTAAATGCAAATGCTTATGCATTATGCAAAACGGTACATTTGAATGGAATGTCTCAATGCATTTACTATAGTAACAAGTTTGCTACAACCCTAGGTTGTAATAGCCGCCTCAGCCGCCAATAGACCAGTCGATATAATTTCTTTTCCTCAATTGCTCTTTCAATAGTCACACAGTAGGCATATTTCTGAACTACTTTATTGCTCACGTAAATGAATTTCAAATTGACAGGATCACCAAGAACAGTTAGTATAAGACATGTCCGATGACGACGATATGGTCGTTGATGGGGTGGCAGATATGCCTGCTGTGACTGTTTCACGAAATCGCCAAAGAAACCATGCTAAAATATTGTTGGCGGCCTTGGTCCGATGCAACCAAATAATGTATACTTTTATGACGAAATGAAGCCTAAGATCTTGGCTACGTTTCAAATGTCAAGTGACAGCAGTGTTGGGGTTTATGTTTAATTAAGGACTTCAACGCTTTTCTTGAAACCACATCTTCTTTTTAATACCAATAAAGTAATAAAGAAATTAGCGAAATCACTTTTATTGATCTTTTTCAAAAGTCTGTGCCGTACGGTACGGTATAGTATTTTGTTATCATTTTTTACTGATAATGGCAACCAGTCACAACGGATTATTATGGCCGTGAGTACATACACTGTGTATACGCAAATGTCTGACGTTGAAGAGACAGATGTTTTACTAGTATACAATCAGTACACTTGAAATGATCCCTCGATATCTACCGTTATACATTGACATTCGCATAAATATTTGCATTCGTATTTTAGCATTAAGGTCCACTAGTAACTTATATATTGTAGATCATCATAAGAAAGCACATCTTTCACTGAGTCCGTAAATGATAACCTTGCAATAAGTCGACTTTAACTGGATTGAAAATCACGTGATCATTTGTTATGTGATAAAAGGAGCGGCTTTTACTTCATATCAAATTTTGCTTTCAAAGGTCATATTGTAGCTTACAGGCTTCGGTTCTGACACACAGGCTACCAAAACAAAAGATCACCTTATTTGCAAGTGCTTTCAAAAACTAAACAAAAACGGTTGTGAATATTGGAGTTATTTTTAGGGGGACCTGTTCTAAGGTTTTTGTCAAACCTATTTTATTTTCGTTATTCAAATAAAAACTCGAAAACAATTAAAACCTAAAAATGCGATCGGTCACTTATTAATAATTAAAAAAAAATTCTTCGCAGATTTTAAACAAAAATAATGTGTCTTTATTTCTCAGTGTAGAAAATTTATAAAACCTTTCGGGCAAACTGGGCAGCACATTCCATCTGGTGTGTAGTGATCGTTACAAGTAAGTGGCGCACACTTCACAGCAGCACATTTATCTGGAAAACAAAATGGCTCAGTGATTAAAAACAGAGTTACTGTGATGTCCGCTTCTGAATAAACATCAACAACGTACAGATATAGATATACCAATTAATTAGTCGTTCCCATCTGCAGGATTCTAGACTGCAAGAAATTTTGCGTAACTTAGGTGACACGTGGACAAAGGTCTAGGTTTTCTACTTCCAACGTCGTCCAATCTCTGCAACTAAACCTTTAAACGTTTGACTAAATGACAAATATGCCAAAATGGTACAGAAGCATTTTTTGTATATTTATTCACAGGTAACCTACTAATTGTCATGAAAATAACATCAAATACTAAAAAAGATTTGGTTTTAAAGGATAGATACAGTTAGTGCGTAAAGCTAACATGTGGACAAACTATCAAGGTCTGTAACACAGGGCGAGGTTTGAATCTGTAAGTATTACCTCGGCGGCACACTGGACAACACTTCCCTTCGGGGACGTAGGTGTCAAAACAATCAGGTCGTAAACATAATATTGCTGAACAATCTGTAAGAAAATTTGATGGTGAATATTAACTTTTAAAAGTTCTTTGGTTTGGCTCTGTTTGTTCACGCAGTGCACGTTTAACACTGACAATATACATGACATTGAACGATTATACTTTGTGCCTAATTGGTGTCCGAATTTAAAATCAATAAAAGGATTTTCAGCCTCTGTTCGAGGGACACAGAATATAATAAGGCCATTAATTTTTGGACTTTGGGAAATATGCAAACACGTATTTCATTTAACAATAGGATAATATTTTCATGGAACAAAAGAGTCTACTTGTCGGGTTCTTTGCAAGGGAAAGCACTAGGTGTCCGAATGTTAAAAATATTATATTGTCAAATGAAATACAGTCGATTTCACTATAGTTCAGCTGTAACGACTCCGGTTCCAATGGTTCGAACAGGAGTTCATATAGGGACATGTACATGTGTACACTCATTATCAGTAAGATCGTTTTAACTCACCGATTTTCTCGTGCAACATATGGGTAATGTGGAAACACGTATTTCATTTAATACCAACTGAACAATTGCCCGGACACACGTAGTACTGAAGTTCAATGTACATATGGGATCGAGGGGGGGGGGGGGGGGGGGGGGGGGGGGGGGGGGGGGGGGGTTTTTTTTTTTTTTTTTTTTTTTTTTTTTTTTTTTTTTTTTTTTTTTTTTTTTTTTTTTTTTTTTTTTTTTTTTTTTTTTTTTTTTTTTTTTTTTTTTTTTTTTTTTTTTTTTTTTTTTTTTGGGGGGGTTTTTTTTTGGGGGGGGGGGGTTTTTTTTTTTTTTTTTTTTTTTTTTTTTTTTTTTTTTTTTTTTTTTTTTTTTTTTTTTTTTTTTTTTTTTTTTTTTTTTTTTTTTTTTTTTTTTTTTTTTTTTTTTTTTTTTTTTTTTTTTTTTTTTTTTTTTTTTTTTTTTTTTTTTTTTTTTTTTTTTTTTTTTTTTTTTTTTTTTTTTTTTTAAAATTATTTTATAGTTGAAGTTAGTATGGGTCGTAATGAATTGCAAGTACTGTACTAAAATTCATTGACCAAAGACTGTCCTTTTTAATGTTTGAAAACACTTTTTAAAACATGCCTTCTTATATTTGACGTAAATTTAATTGTTTTGTTAAATTGCTTTAGTTGAAACAGTTTGTGTCTTTTTGACAGAGCCTGTGGTTGATGTTTAATTTATGCCTGCGTACCTGGCTTGTCGAAACAGCATTTTCCAGCAGCGTCCGGGAAAGTTTGCATGAACGAGCAGGTCGTTCCGGATGGACAAGTAAACCCAGCAATGCCTCCGCACATACCACTAATGCCATCTGGACGGCCATTTAAACACTCTGTAAACATTACATTATCCATACACAACACATACACTATTTTATTAGAGAGAGAGAGAGAGAGAGAGAGAGAGAGAGAGAGAGAGAGGAAATGTGGCATGACTTGTGTTTTGGCTAAGGTACAATTTTGTGCAGTGTTAAACAGCTGTTACAACAGTGTCAGTGTTTGAAGCATATACTTTAAACTGTCGGATCAATGACCTTGCCAGTTTAAATACTTCCCTGTTTCATGTTTAGGTGCTCATGCTTAACTGGCATATACATGCGTAGAATTACTTGCTTACGCCCGTTTTCATGATGAACTACTGCTTTAAAGCTAAATGGAGACCCTCGTAACTCCACCAACTTTGCTAACTAAACCGTACTCTGAATTTACAGTGTGTAAAATGTATACTTATTCTTACCTGGAATCTGACAAATATGTTTACACCCGTTGAAACAGCATTTCTCAAAACCTTTGCAGTCATGGTCGTCTTCGCACAAGTCTTTGCCAGACGAACAGTCAGGAGACTCTGGGGGGACAGGACAAACTCCTGGTTTCTCTGGAAGGACGTATCAAAGTGTGTTTTACACATCGTGTCGTTTTACTTAAAAGCTGTTTTATCTCATTTTCAAAGAATCTTATTTTTTATTTATTAGCTCACATATGGCAAATATAGATATTTACAAATAAATATTCTGTTCAGGTTTCACGTAGATGCTGAACCTACAGTGATTGCAGGTCTTTTCATAAAGAGGATATTTGTTTGGTTTGAGTGGATATGGAATATATCTCACCGAGAAGTGATGCAATTGTAATATTTTCACGAGCGCGAAGAGCGAGTTAAAATGTGAAAATTGTATCCCTTTGAGTCGAGATATATTCCATATCCACTCAAAACAAACAAATTTTCTTTTTATTTTATGCTATTAAAAAAAGCAAAATTATGTACAAATATTTAACTTTCAACTTGGTAGATATTGTATCTAAACAAATATTCTGAAAGGTTTATTGTGATAAAGAAAAGAAAAGATTTTTAAATCTCTATGTAAAATCGAGTGACCTCGTGGTAAGTCAATTTGAAAATCTTAGCAGAGGACCACTACATGATACTACATTCCAAACATCTAAGATCTGGGCCTTGTGATTTTAGAGAAAAATATTTTTGAAAGGGGTAAAATTTTGACCCTGTGGTCACGATTTGAACACTATTTGTAGCAGTCAACTAGGCAAATCTACGAGATAAATATCTTAGCTCTGGACCTTGTGGTTTCAGAGAAAAATGTTTTTCCTAAAGAAACCTAAAATCAACCTACAGGGGAAGTCAAATTTGACTGCGGATCATAATTTGAACAATCTTGGCAGATGTCTACTAGACCATCTAGACAATGCTACATGTCAAGTATCTAAGCTCAATGATTTTTTTTTTTAGAAGAATGATTTAAAAAGTGTTTCCTTTTGGTTGCCATGGCAACCATGGTTCTGAATGGAATAGAATTATTTGATAGTCTCGAATAAAAACCTTTATATATCTCTGGTAGAATTTGGCCCAGTGGTTTTGGAGGAGATTTGAAACGAAATGTTCATGACGCTGGATCCTTAAAGTTCAAAAGCACTCCGTGTAAGGTGAGCTTCGAATACAATGGAAAAAAACAGTGTAAAACCCCTATAGACAAGCAAAGTGGACGAACAAACGAGGAACGACCAAGTGCGTCTTAAAGTTGACCATGAGCATTTCGTGCATTTCGTGCCCGGGTGAGCAAAAAGTAAAAATTGAAATCTGACCTTTAGGACAAACAGGACAACACTGTCCTTTGGGTGTGTAATAGTTATCACATGCAGGACGTGCACATCGCACTAATGCACAAGGATCTGAAACAGAATTAAGTACGCGCGTGTGAATGGATGGAATATATAGATCCTGTATCGCTAAAAGGTTCGAATCTTTTATATGCAGTTTGTAGTGTTTTAGATATAAAATCGCTTAAAAACAACCATTTTTATAATGATTTCTAATCTTTCACGTTTTGCAAGACTAACCTTATTTTAAAGATATATCCATATATAAACACACAATGAAGAAAAAAAGATGTAAGCCATGACAAAAGAAAGTTCTGGTCACGTGACTTGGCATATGCAGTAAAGAACATGTTTCTGACATTAGGCATGCAAGAATACCGCATCCTCCCAATCACTTTAGCTTTAGCAGAGGGTGGGGGGGGGGGGGGGGGGGGGGGGTTTTTTTTTGGGGGTTTTTTTTTTAAAAAAAAAAAAAAAAAAAAAAAAATTTTTTTTTGGGGGGGGTTTTTTTGGCGGGGGGGGATTTTGGATTTTTTTTTGGGGGGGGGGGGGGGGGAAACGGGGGGTTTTGTGTTTTTTTTAAAAAAAGGAAATTTAATGAACAGGCAGGTTTGTTATTTTGATTACGATGGCTTATACCTAACAGGAAAATAGCAAATTTACATAGTGGTAAATCTTGGGATATGAGATAATACTAATCAAATCTAGAAACTTGAAAATAGTTCAGCTGAAATACAAGATGCTTTGAATAAAGTTATATTCAAAGATACAGTTTTATAAGTAAGTTGTATTCGTGCATATATTTCATACTATGTTTACAAACAATGATTCTGTTGATTGTGGAAACTTAAAGAACAATAAAACGTTTTGTTAAACATTGCAATAAACATTTTTTATAATTTAATATTCATACAGTCATATGAATTTAATTGACAAAAATTAGCCGCAGTTTCATTAATATTTAACTATGATCCATGCTACCGTAGGCAAATTGATGAAAATACTATATTTCAAACGGCCCATCAGAAATGTTTTTGTACGATTTTCCGGAGAAATATACCATTAAAAAGCTTTTATATGTTTGTATTAGCAACTTTGTTACACAACACGGCATAAGCTGGAATTTAACGTAAAAAGTTACAGCTTTTTTGTCAAAAACCAATAACGTACTAAAACGTTGTTATTATAATAAAGGCTTTAAACACGATGTTTCCTGCGTCTTTTAAATATTGACTTATTACTTAACAACGAAAACCAGCATCTTCTATAATTGTCATGGGAATAGGCATTTTAAACACAATGATTGAAATGTTTTTGTACATAGCTTGATCCTTCACATAATTTAAATGTTACTGGAATAGTTTGTATATTGCTCATTCGTCGAGGGCAAATGTTTTGTATTGTACCGCAAATGATATTTATGACACGTACAAATGAAATAGGAAAGTATTTGATACGGTGGTTCATACTTCATGAGGAAATAGATTCCATAACCCGATTATTAGCTGATAAAATGGTTTCATATTGAATTAATCTATGTACTACGATATGTGAAACAGCCTGTTGACTCGTACATACAAGATTAACATTTTACGCGTTGGTTCATACGTTATAGGATAAAAGGCATAGCATGAGGACATATTGATGACCTAAATCAGATTAGCGTGTCAATAATGTCTGCACCTACAATATCTACATTTTAGTAGGTAATGGATGTTATAACAATACGGTTTCAGTTTTATAAATTGATCTTAACAAAACCTTGCTACTGAAGTGTCCACAAGACTATCCTTTCATCTGATATGGTCACGTGACCAACAGTCTGACACCATGTGACAAAGTTCTGGACCAAAGTATTATTTGACTAAGTGATTGAGCTATCCCTGAATGGCTTAGTGAGATTTTCTTCAACTTTCTAAAACTTGGCAGCAATTTCCTTGTAATAAGTATTTGTTAATTATGTCAAAATTTCTGCTCTAGTGCACAAGAATTTCAATCATTTGACAAAGTAACCTATTTCTTTACCCTAAAATCGGATTTAAAAGCACGAACGTACCAGTTTCGAAACTTACCAAAGTTTAATCAAACGGCCATAATGAGCATGCTCCAATGAAAATACAGCCTACAGGGTGTAGACAAGCTAATTTCATTCTTGATAATAGAAAATGACAATTAGCCGGCATGAGTGTTTCGTGCTCAGGGGAACTAGAAAACAAAATTGAAATCTTACCTATAGGACACACAGGACAGCACTGTCCTTCAGGTGTGCAAGAATTGTCACATGGAGGGCGTGCGCATAGCACTAGAGCACATAGAACTTCAATAAAATTAAAATAGCTATTGTTAAAGTTGAAACCTGCATGCAAAATTATCAAGAGATTTCATATCAAATTGCTGTAGGAGAGTAAACCAAGGTAAGGCCAGCCACTTTCGAAGTAAATCTTCAAGCAAAACTGTATAGGTACATGGTCCTTATTTCATTGAAGTAGCTTCAAACACAGAAAGTAGGTCCGCTAGCATGGGCACAATTACCCGAAAAGTCGCATGATTAAAGGGGTAGGTGGTCACAAAAATAATAACAAAGGATGTTATATACATGTATCAAAATGTTCGGCATAAATTGCCAACACGTGGTGCGGACCTGGCAATCCAAGATGGCGTCCAAGATGGCCGCAATTAATTACCAGTTTAATGATAAATTTATGTCCAGATGTGGCATTTTTATTTATTGATATAGTGCCAAGTAATTGCATTGATATTTTTTATCAGGTAATACAAATTAACATTACAAGGTCAATTTCCTGAAAATTCGATATTTCTTATTTCAGAAGATTTTTTTAGATTCAATTTGGTTTTAAAAGTGATATCAATATTCCTAATTGCTTACTCTCTCAATGTTATGTTATTTCATTTATTAAGAATACTCGTAATTTCAACACCTACTGTAGGTTTTATTTCAGTTTATATTTTACAAGATGGCCGCCATAAATTGATGTTGCCATATACTTATTCAAAGCCGATATTTAAATTACGTTTGTTGGATGTTGTTAATTCAATAATGCACACAATATTGATATTCAACATTCCAGGTCATTTCAAAGTCAATATGTATAAAAAAATCCCTCAAAAATGATATTTCTTCTGTCTTTCTCATACCATTTACCTATGTTTAGTGCATACCTTATACATTTTTCGATTAAAACTATAAAGCGTGGGCTTAGAGCATAAATTGTTGCATTTTTTTTTGGATAAGATTAACACTTCAGCCAAGTTTTATAAACATTATTCAAGAGGTTTAGGATATATGGTGCTGACACGATAATCCAACCAGCCGACAGACTTACTGACCGCTTTCTCTCTCTTCGTCCCCTCCCCGGTCCCCGCCCATTGTATGGGTGTAATGACTGACTAAAAGATCTCACCTGACATCTTGCAGCTTTTGCCACAACTACCGGGACAACATTTCTCCTCATCAGGGCAATTTTCATCGCCTTGACATAAATCTTTGTACGTTTTACAGACGACATCGGGTGAGGCAGGGCAGATTCCTGGTTTAACTTGAATTGCATAACAAAGGCTGTTTTATACATTATAGTGTATACCTAAGTGGAGTATGATAAAGTAGGTACAAAATATGTATAGGAATTAACTGTTTAAAATGGAAACTGCAATTGTCATCTTTTTGTTCTTTTCTGGAGACTGGCATATATACATGTTCGTTCTAACACAGTAACATCATTTCTGCCAAGTTTGTAAGGGCATGGCATTTTTTTATAATAAAATGATAAAAAGCGAAATTATGAAGCGTTTTAGAGCAAAAAAGGCAAAGTAAATAAAAGAAAAGAATAAAAGACCACACCGACTTTTCGGCAAAGAGACTCTAAACACGTATATGTTTTGTTTGACATTCTGATGCACTTTCTTAAAAAGACGTATAGTGTAATGAGCGGAGGAACATTATTACAAATGTATAGACCATAGGATCGTGATCCTTGATAGTTGAAGCCAGCCTATACCGACCACGATCCTATGGTCTAAACACTTGTTATAATGTTCCTCATAAAATTTTAATTCGCTTGACAGCAGAAGCCAACTGGGTCTTGGCAAAGTTCCTTACGGTCGGCCGGGACTATAAACAATTTCAAAAGAATGTGATCTTATTTCTCAAGATTTTGTTATCATAGATAAATTCGAAAATGAATGGAGATTCTGAATGATGAAATTTTCTAACGTTTATGAAAAAGATAACAGAAACATTAAGAGCGTTGTGGCTATATGCGTTGTTTTGTGTCTTTACTTGCTGCATTTTGCGATTACAGTGCTAGCTATAAATACAGCTGTATTTTGTACCTTGTCAATTCTTATTCTCATTGGTTGATGATGTATTATCCTATGTACTTTGGGAAAGGAATCTGATTGTATTTGATGGTGTTTACGCATTTTCTCTTCTTATTGAAGTTAATTACGAAAAACTTGATAAACACAAACTTGATAGCTTACCTATAGGACAAACCGGACAACACTCTCCGTCAGGTACATAAGGCTTGTCACAATACGGACTTGCACATCGCACTGTAGCACATTTATCTATAAATGTAATTGAAATAACACATTATTTGCTATGTAATAAAACACAAAATTATGTAAATACAGGTGCATGATCTTTTGAACATCTTACGCTACTGTACAGTGCGTCTAACAAAATGAGAACATTTACTGTTTTTACGGTAAATAGACATTTCAAGTAGGACGATACGTGATGATCTCTGAAAGACAACCTTTAATAAGACGGTTTAAGTTTGATAAAAAAACACCCTCTTGTTACACGGTGTCTCATAAGTCAAGAAAACGGTACCATAATCTGAAATATCAATTACAGTAAACTCCGAATATAACTACTCCGGATAAAACGAAAAAGATTGTAGGTCTGTTGTTTCTTCCATCTTTAGTTAATATAAAAATTCAATATGTATATAACATACTCCGGATATAAGGAACACATTTAAAAGGTCCTAATGAGTTCGTTACATACGAAGTTTATTGTATATCAACTTCACAAACTACAATGTAGTTGTACTCGAGTTATATTTTCGGGACGGATTTAGTCGATCCGCCATGTCTAGTTTATATTGTTTAAAAAAAAGCTCACAGCTTTTTTAATGTTCAAGAACTTAAAAGAACCATTTGAAGTTGTTATAAACGAACATTTCATTGGTCAGTTGATTTACAGTGATAAAACCATTACTTCTAATAGCCAAGGTTTTTAAAAGTTTAAAACTATTTTTTCACATTTATACGAGAAGGACTTAAATTGAACTAATGAAATTTGTTCATAATTCTTTGATCTCGTTTAATCAGTTTCGTTATAATAATTATATTGAATTACTTTATACAAATACCTCACACCGCTATTAACATAACTGGAATTATTGTGAAACACAGCTTTGCGACAAGCGTTTATGTGTGAAAGGAAAACACTTCGTTACGCTATGGTATAGTCATTTGAATTTTAATGACAAGAATAACGTTTGAAAATAACTACTTTAAGGAGGTGACCTAAAAGTTGTTTGGAAACGATGACTTAAATATCATGGAAAAGAGCTACTTAAACACTAGGACTTAAATGTCATTTAAAATAGCTATTTTAGTACGCTAATCTAAATGTAATGGGAATGAAGCTACTACTTTGGCACGATGACCTAATTGTTCTTGGAAAATAGCTTCTACTACTACTGTACCTTAGCACGATGACTTAAATGTAAGAAATGTAATTGTAGATGAATTAAATGTAATTGGAATGCAGCTTCTACTTTGGCACAATGACTTAACTGTTATTGGAATGTAGCTATGCTATTGTTTTAGCACGATGACTTAAATGTGATCGGAAAATAGTTACTGTGAACTTCTTAACTTGGAAAATACATGTAGTTACTAATTTAGTATTATGACTGAAATGCAGTTGGAAAATAAATGACTGAAATGTCATTTTCACGATCACTTACATGTGATTGGAATGTAGCTACTAACCGAGCATGATAATTTGAAGTGGTATTAGTCTTCAACGTGACCATCATGATATTATGAAAGACATGATCACTGATTTATCCTACTTGAAACATATACATTGTCAAAGACATTGATATAGATTTTCGTTATCATGAATATGATTACAAAATATTAACCAGAGTTGTATTCCAATTACATATATTAGAGAAAATCAGTGAAACTACTTTTTGCCCATCCTAGTCAAAAATTGAGAATCCACCTTCATCTTAGTGTCAGTAACAGTGTTTTCATTTTCAAAAAAACGATATTCCACTAGGATTAAATTTTATGGAAAAGGAACTTAATTGACTGAAATGAGATGTGTCCGTAGCCCGTTCTGTCTGGAAAAAAACAAAAGCAAAGATAGCATCAATGTAAGTTTTAATGTCTTTGAATATGAATTATTTTTCCAAACGACGTGTGCAGTGCTTACAAACGCCGTTGACAAAATCAAAATCGGTGTCACGATGGCCATTTTGTTTTGAGTTTAAACACATTTTACAGAGCTTCTATAGCCTATCAGAAAAGGCAAAAACGATGAGGCTCCAAATGGGGGACGGTATATACATGATTGCACACGGTGTATACGGGCTCATGTACAGGGGCTCTTGACCAATCAGAAGCTATCAACCTAATCTGCGGTATTAAAATTTAATACATCTTTTTCAATGTGACAAACAACTCATTATTAACATGTTTCCAATGCATTTAATGCGTTTTCGGAATTTTTGTTGACCATAACTAAACATGAAATTCCTTTAAATGATTTAGGAGATATGAAGCAAACTGGCCATTGAGTGTGACTTTGTTTTTGAGCGCTGAACTTGAACATACATTCTGCAAGCCCCTTTAAGGAGACGAATATTTGACCCAAGATTCGTGAAAATCCTTTAATACTTTTAGGATACCGGTATATGGTACGGACACGAAAAAACCAATCGACCGACTGACTGACCAACAGACCGACCGACCGACCGACCGATAAGTTGTCATCATCCTCTCCTGCCCACAAGCTGGGGGTGGGTTACTGATGGCCCAATCCATTTGTCAAATGTGTCCAAATGTAAGTTTATTTGTACATAGAACAATAAAATAGTATTAAACTAAACTAAGAAGACCTCACCTGGCTTCATGCAAGTTTTGCCACAGCCGACGACGAGACAACATTTCTGCTCATCCGGACAATTTTCATCGCCTTGACATGAGTCTCTGTACACTATACAACGGATATTAGATGAGGCAGGACAGGTTCCTGGTTTAACTGTAATGTCATAACAAAGGATGCTTTATACGTCTTGCATATGCTCATGTGGAATATGGTATTATTATATTAGTTTGAACAAAAAGGACCATTTGAGCATAAACTGTTTTTATAATATCAACTATGGAAACTACAACTCATTTTTGTCTGCTTTTGTGGAGACTTGCTTAAATACCATATTGCACCGTAACATCGATGATGATTATGGTGCATAAGACTCTCTTTTTGTGAAATCAACCGACCCCAGCGTTTCTCCCATAATGCTGCTAAAATAGTTTTTTTTCTTAAGGGAGAATTTTTTGTAGGAGATGCCATCCTTCTGTTTTGCCAATATAGGGTATAGCTGTGGCAAATTCTGCCTAGGTAGCTGTTCCCGTTAAGAGGCAAGTGTAGGTGGAACCTTTGAAGAAGGTCCTTTTCGTTATATTATATTTTTGTTTGTTACACCGTAACATCATTTCTCCGACGGTCAGGCACTGAAGCACATTAAGACGTTTGTAAGAATATGTTAAGGCAGCGCATCAGTTTTCTTAGTGGGTGGGTGCATGTTTTATTATTTTTCATTTTTTCTTTTTACATAAAACTTTTTTGTCTCGGTTAGGATGCCATTGTATTGTAGTATACTCACACTAGTAGTTCATGTAAAGAAAAATTGAAATTAGTGAATAATAATTAAGAACGGATACATTTTGACATATTATCTTGCTCGTTCGCGAACAAAGACTGTGTGACAGAATCAGTGTAAAACATAGTTTACACCACTATCAACAAACTCTTGTTTCGTTTTACTGTATCAAATACATACATTGAAAAATAATTGTAAAAAGATGAGGGGTGTCATACAGTAAATCCGTGAAAGTGAATTTTTATTTCTTTTAAATGGTTTGGTAAACAGGCATTTTCACAACAAGAGTATGTTGATGATGGGTAAACTATGATTTAGAACCTTTGTTTCAACTGATTCTGGCATACAGTATGTGTTCGTCAACGAGCAAGACAATGTTTCAAACTGCGTCGGATCTTCATAATGATTCTTTAATTTAGATTTTTCTTTACATGAATGCTTAGTGTAACTAAACTACAATACTATGGCATCTTTATTAAGTCAAACACATTTGATATTAAAGGAAAAAATAAAAAATGAAAAAACATGCACCCCACCAACAAAGAAAAGTAGTGCGTTACCTTAATTATGTACATTTATGAACAAAAAGCCCGCAATTTAGCGATTTTATGGATGGTTGTATTTGATTTTAAGGATTTCCATTTCTAATACATTTATACATTTTATTCATTTAAAAAAAAAGATTAATAAATGCAAAATTGATATCTTACCAATAGGACAAATCGGGCAACACTCTCCGTCAGGTACGTAAGGCTTGTTACAGAGAGGCCGTGCACAAAGTACTGTAGCACATTTATCTAGTACTGTAATTGAAATCACATATTTTTGCTATCAAATAAAACACGAACATGTGTAAAAAAAGACGGATGCTTTATCTTTTGGACTTCTTATAACGCGGCGAATAAAACAAAGTGAGACAAATAGCTACTTTTACGTGATGATATATGCCTCCTCGGTATACAGACATTTCAATATGTGATTACCTTTTAAATGTTATGTTATACTACGGGTATATGTTTTTATATGTTATGAGAAAACAACCTCGTGTTAAATGGTGACTCGTATGTTAAGAAAAGCAGCCCGTGTAGCGCTGTGCAATAATTTGAAATATCAACTATATCAACTTCACAAAGTTTTTAACATATTTTCGGGGTGGATTAAGTCTATCCGTACAAATATAATTTGTATTAATCTTAAGAAAAGTTCTTATTTAGGTACAAGCATTCACAAGAAGCATTTGAAGTTCGTTAAACATTTTTAATAGCTAATGTACGTGAAAACTCTTTTTTTTTCATTTATACGACAAAGACTTAAAATTAAACAAATGAAATTTGTTCATCATGCTCGAATTTTGTTTTATTTGTAATAGTAGTATTACTTTATTTTGTCATAAAAAATTGGTGTCTACTACGATACCTCAAACGGCTTATAAAAATGGCTATGGCATGACATTATCATAATTGAAATAATATCGACTGAAAGTAGCTTCTTTACCAAAATGACTTAATGATGTTGGAAAATAACGGCATGATGACTGAAATATCATGGGAAAAGAGGTACTTCATCGCGAGAACTTATATGTCATTACAGAATAGCTGTTTTAGTACGATGATTTACATGTAATTGGAATAAAGCTATTACTTTATCAAGATGACTAAAATTTTATTGAAAAATAGTTACTTCTTTAGCACGATGACTTAAATGTAACTGGAAAATAGCTACAACATTAACACGATGACTTAAATGTAACTGGAAAATAGCTACAACTTTAACACGATGACTTAAATGTAACTGGAAAATATTTACTACTTTAACACGATGATTTAAATGTAACTGGAAAACAGCTACTACTTTAACACGATGAATTATATGTAACTGGAAAATAGTTACTATTTTAGCACGATGACTTAAATGTTATTCGAATGTAGGTACTATTTTAGCTCAACAACTTAAATGTAATTGTAAAATAGATGACTTAATTGGAATGTAGCTATAACTTTAGCACAAAGGCTTAAAAGCAATAAGCAAATAGTTTCTAGTTTAACACGATCGGAAAAGAATCACTACTTTAGCCCGACGACTTAAATGTGATTGGTTTATAGCTACTACTGTAGCACGGGGATTTAAAGTGATTTTCAGTTCAAAATGACCCTTATAATTAAATAAAAGACATTAAACACTAATTTTACTATTTGAAACATGAACATTTCCAAAGTTATAAACAAAATATATTAACCAGAGTTTTATTCCTATTGAATTTAGAGAAAATCAGTGAAAATCATGTGTGACAATCCTAAAGTGTCAAACATTGAGAATCCGCCCATTCTGTTAGGTATACTTCAAATTATATCTGTCACTGAGAGTAACATCACATAATAACTCATTATTTAAATGTAATTGGAAACTATTTACCACTTATGCACGATGATTTAAATGTAATTGAAAAATAACTACCACTTCATTACGATGACTTAAATGTAATTGGAAAATAGTTACAATTTAGCATGATGCCGTATCTGTATTCGGATTTTTTTTTAATTTTTAATAGGATATTTTAAATGTTATTGCATGACGAATTTTACCAAAATGACCCAAATGTTTTGCGAGAAGGACAGTGTCATCTCAAAATAAATACATGAATATGATAAGGAAAATGCATTTGATATGTCCATAAAAATATGGACATATATGCCATTGGTAAACATCTTTTAAAAATTAAGCTGAAGGTTAAACGTACAATATACCAAGTGGCGTCTTGGCCTTGTTATGTACGACGAGCTCAAAATTGCAAAGCTGTCTCACAGCTGACACGGAAAAATGGGCATTCCAACAAATACTCTGTTATTACCATTTAGTTTGCATTTATAGAGGGTGACAAAAACACCACTTTATCGTTTTTACTTAAATGTTGTTCAAATGATATTACAAATGTCCAAATGCCCTTTTCACGTGACGCTGGGAAAAAACAAAAATAGTCCGTATAACAGAGTTTTAAGTATGCGTGTGATAAAAAGGAGAGTGCGTATAGTGGTAAACCTAACGCTAAAATAAGTCGTTTTTATGCATTTGACGCCTGCGTTACGCTAAAAAGATTTTATTACATAATAAACTTTAAAATTCGTTGTTATAAAATTTCAAATATCATAATGACTGACCTGGATTCTGACAGGTATGTCCACAACCGTTTGAACAGCATTTCAGGTTACCCGCACAATCTCTATCATGAGAACATAACTCCACACAGATACCAATACCTGGTGCAGGACATAGTCCTGGTTTCTCTGGAAGGGCAATACAAAATGTGCATTATACGTCGTGTTCATGTTGAATTTATGTAGAAAGTATGCATTATAAAGGGTTGTGTATGAACTGCTTGTAATGTGGAACTTTTAAATTAGAATAAGTCTAGCAATTAAATGTATTGAAACTCGAGCATCAAATTTTCCTGCGGCTTCAGATTGATGTTCAAATCTCGCACTCATCCGTATACTGTGCAAAACATTTTAACTTTGTGTACGTTTCACCGGGGTTACATACGCTAATTTTTGGATTTCCTCTTCATTCACTACAGACAATCGTTTATCATTGCGACAAAATGCACGATGCTTGACTAAAAATACGCTAGTCAAAAAAATAGTCAGATTTACAAAACAAAATAAATAGTTTGTATATATGATCAGACTATATTCCTTACAGTCTATTTCAACTTTTGTCACGTGTTCAAAGTATCATTTCGATTATTTTGCGTTTCGACTACTAATGAGCATACCCCATCCTTTCTGATTTTATTTGAATATATGACCCTGACGCGACTTGGCGACCTAATGAAATACCATGAGCACTTTGGTTGATAGATTACAAGTAGTTCTTATTTTACCAAGAAATGTGTCTTACTGGTGTAATTGACCTTTATTTGTACCAAAAGCATTTCTAGTGTTGCTTTTTTAATCTATAAGAACATGTTAGAAAAACAAGAGAGCCAAGAGCCCTATATCGCTCACCTTGGTACAAGTACACTCGCCTGGTGGAAGATCACTAGACAATATTATATACCAAAAGGTTTTCCTATATACATCTTTGTAAAACAAATGACCCCCAAGGCCAATTTTGACCCCAGGGGCATAATTTGAACAGACTTTAAAGAGGTCTACTAGGCAATGCTACATGCCAAATATCTAAACTCTAGGCCTTGTGGTTTCAGAGAAGAAGATTTTTAAAGTTTTTCCTATATAAGCCTATGTAAAACTTAGTGACACCCTGGGCAAGGTCAATTTTAATCCCAGGGGCATAACTTGTACAATCTTGCTAGAGGTCTACTAGACAATGCTACATGCCAAATATCTTAGCTCTAGGCTTTGTGGTTTCAGAGAAGAAGTTCTTTTAAGTTTTGCCTATATTAGCCTACGTGAAACTAAGTGACCCACATGTGGGGTTAATTTTTTTCCGGGGGTCAAAATTTGAACAATCTTGGTAGAGGGCCATGTAGCCAATGCTACATGCCAAATATCTAAGCTCTAGGCCTTGTGGTTTCAGAGAAGAAGAATTTTAGAGTTTTTTCGTATATAAGCCTATGCAAACGAAGTAATCACCCGCGCGGGGTCAATTTTGACCCGGGGGTCATAATTTGAACAATCTTGGTAGAGGTCCACTAGACAATGCTACATTCCAAATATATCTAAGCTCTAGGCCTTGTGGTTTCAGAGTAGAAGATTTTAAAAAAAATCCTATTTGTTGCCATAGCAACCAGAGTTCTGCATGGAATAGAATTCTTTGAACAACTTTGATAGAGCTTCATACAAGGTACATCTCTGCAAAGTTTCATCAACATTGCCCCAGTGGTTTCAGATGAGATGTCGTTTGAAGGAAATGGTAGACGGACGGACTGACGGACGGACGCCGGACGGAATGCGATCCTATTAGCTTACTCTGGCACTTTGTGCCAGGTGAGCTAAAAAGAAGAAACCCTTTCTGGTAATTCTTTTTCGTGAAGAAATGATATAACTTGAATACGATAGAAAGGCATACATCACTAAGCACTTTTTTAGAGTAAAACGAACATATTTCCGCCACCATTCTGTCAGTAAATTTATTCTTTGCTACATCATTAGGTTCAAAGTGGTCACGGGATTTTAACGGCTACACAACCAAGCCAGTAGATGAGATTTTTAATTATATTTACAACAATTTACATTATTAAAGTTGTTGAATAAGTGCCCGAGGGGTTGTTCATTCTATAATACATATTCGCCATGCAATATTGATTTCGTTATTTACGTGGTATTGATATATCTGTATTTTAAGTTATGTTGAATTTTATGATACTTACTTTCTGTTTCATTCTAT
Source organism: Saxidomus purpurata (assembly GCA_022818135.1). Classification (NCBI taxonomy): domain Eukaryota; kingdom Metazoa; phylum Mollusca; class Bivalvia; order Venerida; family Veneridae; genus Saxidomus; species Saxidomus purpurata. Next base: position 27,437,863 of record JAFMSR010000001.1, on the reverse strand, counting down.
GAGACAAATAGTTAACGTTGTATTATCTAGGGACAAAATTTAATTTCAACACTGCTCACAGCAGATATTCAGGTAAAACACAAAAAACATCATGGCTTTCAAACACCAACGAGATCACGTAATTTTTTGTATGTAATGTGGATGTAGCTTATACCCTTTCGCGCTCATTCTTATATTTTGCCGTTTCGGGCACTTGGTCTAAGCAATTCTTGGTGCATTGTGCTTCAGAAGTTTGCGGGATATGTATACACGTTTCTTTAATAATCAAGGTATGTATAACTGATTGAATGACTCCGAAAAATATATCACAAATCTTTGGTTGATATTTTACAGATAAATTTTAAATACTTCAGTAGATAAGTGCTCATTAGGAATAATCATAAAATATTAATTATCCAAGAAACATTTTTAGCTAGTTCGCATGCTTTACTGAAATGCTTCAGAACATGTACATTTTTGTTTCTATTTTTTCAGCTATGTTTGTGGCGTGTACTTACCAAAAAAATGAATAGAAGAGATCGGTGCACTCAGCAAAACAAGACCGAACAACCACAACATATTCCTACACTTATGCTTACGCCAAGAATTCGCAGACACAAGAAATAGTTCCTTTTTAACATACAGATCTTTCTAATTTATTTTCAGAAATGATATTCAATCACACAACGTCTATTCATTGGTAATGCATGTAGCTAACATATTTAAGTGCATTGTATTTCTACTCTACCAATGATAGAGACGGAGGGCTGAGATTAAATCAATGTCGTTTGAAACAATGTGTTGCTAGAGATTAGGTTGTCTATCATCGTAAAAGGGATTTTCTGAAGGCAATAACTGCATCTTATAGTGTGAGTCGCAGTTTTTCTCAAAATGTTTTACTGGTTATTATATAAAGTTACCTTTCATTTTCACAATTTTTCAAAATCTTTTTTTTCTGGTAATTATATGTAGTTACATTTCATTTTCTCAATTTTTCAGAATCTTTTTTTTCTGGTTATTTATATGTAGTTACATTTCATTTTCACAATTTTTCAGAATCTTTTTTTTTCTGGTTATTTATATGTAGTTACATTTCATTTTCACAATTTTTCAAAATCTTTTTTTTCTGGTAATTATATGTAGTTACATTTCATTTTCACAATTTTTCAGAATCTTTTTTTTCTGGTTATTTATATGTAGTTACATTTCATTTTCACAATTTTTCAAAATCTTTTTTTTCTGGTAATTATATGTAGTTACATTTCATTTTCACAATTTTTCAGAATCTTTTTTTTCTGGTTATTTATATGTAGTTACATTTTATTTTCACAATTTTTCAAAATCTTTTTTTTCTGGTTATTTATATGTAGTTACATTTCATTTTCACAATTTTTCAAAATCTTTTTTTTCTGGTAATTATATGTAGTTACATTTCATTTTCACAATTTTTCAAAATCTTTTTTTTCTGGTTATTTATATGTAGTTACATTTCCTTTTCTCAATTTTTCAAAATCTCTTTTCTGGTTATTATATGTAGCTACATTTCATTTTCTCAAATATCTAAAAGATAATATTAATACGATGTATTTTTACATGAAGTACTTTGGTTTCAATTGTAAAATACCACAAGATGTTTTTAAAAATAAGGACAAAGACTGTATTTCCCTTTATAGACTTCAGCTCTGCAGGACAATAGAAACTGAAAAATTGAAACTACAAGCTTTACTTCTCATTACAACCTGTTTTTTTTCCAATTTTCTGCCAGCCTCTTAGAGAACTTCAGCTTGTACTTTGATCACTTGAAGATGGTTTGCTGGACGTGCGCTTATAGCTGTTGCCAATAGAATATTAAGGTTACACTCTTCAAAAAGTTTGCAAAGATAAGTTGATGCACCAGAAGTCTCAATCCACGCGTTAACGAATATGCACATATACTAAGCTGTTTTCATACACAACATGTCATTAATTTGTTATAGAAAAATTCCATAAAGTAATATTGTTAGTCCTGTTTCAATCATTTACTACCTAACCGATAGAGATAGGATATACCATTACGCATGCGCTCATCTTTAACTCGAGTAACCCGCGTAGCTAATCCAAAAACGCTAGTGCAAACAAAACTCCGTATTACGCAGTAAGGAGCGAATACACTTAGGAACGTCTTTGTTATAGATAGGTGTTGTTCTGGAGAGGTCGATTCCTTATATAAAAGACACTGTGCGTCTTTTTAGGGAGGTCGCTTCTCTATGGACATGTCTTTCGGGGAGTATGGACTGTATTTTCTACTGGTTAACCTTGACATAACTCCGACGGGCAGCCACACATTATTTCAAAAAATCTCCCCGATACATATGTAAACACAACTGTGATTGTTTCAACTTTGGCGAGTGACGTAACGGCGATCAATCATATATTGTAACACCTGTTGTTTTTCGAATTTTTCTATTCAGGGCATAATGCCTTGTCTGATGTCGATAACATATTCTCCTTTAGTGGTCAGATATCTTATATAGAGTTCTAGACGTTAAATAAAGTTTCCTGTATCTCGTATTTTACAATAGAGGCGTTTTTGTTAAGATGCATATGAACACGTGGCGCAAAAGAAAAACTTCTTTAAAATGTCAATCATGGGTTGTCTTGATTACTTGGTTCCCTAAACCATAAAAGTCGTTTGACGCTTTTATCTGATATCAACAAAGGCGTTTTTATTTCTTTAAAATGCTGTAGGAATCGCACCATGATATGGTGAGTTTTTTCATACGGGAAGGATATAGGGCAGACACTTTAGCAATGGTATTTATGCTTTTGGACAAATAAAGTCATAAACTATGTGTAAAATAGTAAAACTACATATATGTGTAATACAGTCATAATACTATGTGTGTATAGGTGTCGTGGCTGCTTCTACCGAGACTGAATATTTTGGTACCTAATACAGTCATAATACTATGTGTATAGGCATCGTGGCTGCTTCTACCGAGACCGAATATTTTGGTACCTAATACAGTCATGAACTATGTGTGTATAGGCATCGTGGCTGCTTCTGCCGAGACTGAATATTTTGGTACCTAATACAGTCATAATACTATGTGTATAGGCATCGTGGCTGCTTCTACCGAGACCGAATATTTTGGTACCTAATACAGTCATGAACTATGTGTGTATAGGCATCGTGGCTGCTTCTACCGAGACTGAATATTTTGGTACCTAATACAGTCATGAACTATGTGTGTATAGGCATCGTGGCTGCTTCTGCCGAGACTGAATATTTTGGTACCTAATACAGTTATGAACTATGTGTGTATAGGCATCGTGGCTGCTTCTCCCGAGACTGAATATTTTGGTACCTAATACAGTCATGCTCTATGTGTGTATAGGCATCGTGGCTGCTTCTACCGAGACTGAATATTTTGGTACCTAATACAGTCATAATACTATGTGTATAGGCATCGTGGCTGCTTCTCCCGAGACTGAATATTTTGGTACTTAATACAGTCATGAACTATGTGTGTATAGGCATCGTAGCTGCTTCTGCCGAGACTGAATATTTTGGTACCTAATACAGTCATAATACTATGTGTATAGGCATCGTGGCTGCTTCTGCCGAGACTGAATATTTTGGTACCTAATACAGTCATGATACTATGTGTGTATAGGCATCGTGGCTGCTTTCCCCAAGACTGAATATTTTGGTACCTAATACAGTCATAATACTATGTGTATAGGCATCGTGGCTGCTTCTGCCGAGACTGAATATTTTGGTACCTAATACAGTCATAATGCTATGTGTGTATAGGTTTCGTGGCTGCTTCTGCCGAGACTGAATATTTTGGTACCTAATACAGTCATGATACTATATGTGTCTAGGCATCGTGGCTGCTTTCCCCGAGACTGAATATTTTGGTACCTAATACAGTCATAATACTATGTGTATAGGCATCGTGGCTGCTTCTGCCGAGACTGAATATTTTGGTACCTAATACAGTCATAATACTATGTGTGTATAGACATCGTGGCTGCTTTTACCGAGACTGAATATTTTGGTACCTAATACAGTCATGAACTATGTGTGTATAGGCATCGTGGCTGCTTCTCCCGAGACTGAATATTTTGGTACCTAATACAGTCATAATACTATGTGTGTATAGGCATCGTGGCTGCTTTTACCGAGACTGAATATTTTGGTACCTAATACAGTCATGAACTATGTGTGTATAGGCATCGTGGCTGCTTCTACCGAGACTGAATATTTTGGTACCTAATACAGTCATGAACTATGTGTGTATAGGCATCGTGGCTGCTTTCCCCGAGACTGAATATTTTGGTACCTAATACAGTCATTAACTATGTGTGTATAGGCATCGTGGCTGCTTCTACCGAGACTGAATATTTTGGTACCTAACTGATTGGGTAGTTTCTACTTCTCGCCAATATTTACTAGTCTCTATTGTTCTTGCAAAGTGTCTGTATATTTCTGTACGGTATTGGATTTTCAGTAAGTTGATTTGAAATTCCGTTCTTCTCTTGGTCACTGGGTTGTTTGTAGAAAGTATTCCCAGTCCCCTTTCTGCGGTAAATTCAATCAACTCAATACCGTTCTTTCATATGTATATTTTATACTTTTGTTATTACTTTCGTAACATTTTTTTAATCTCCCTATTGACGTTGAAAATTCCAACCCAGAAACTTGCTTGCTTCGGATAACACTGTTTTAGTAGGATTCCTAATCTGAAACAATGGTTGATATGCTTTACGTGAATGCAGTCCCTAACGATAGATGAATAGACAAGAGACAAGTACTTACGACAGCAGATGGCGTAAGAATCGTCTGGAGCAATTTCACAATATGATTCTTTTGGACAAACGTCACCACCCCTGCCGCAGAATATCGGTGGTTTCAAGGGACTTCCATACTCGCAAGGGTTTTCTGACCCTGGAATATATTCATGTACGTTAGGTTATTAGATCTTAGCTGTTTCTGTCATAGTCATAGGTGATTGTATTTTACGCATTCATTTCTTTGAAATTAGCCGGCAGTTGGCATATGTGTATGTATTACAAGCAATTTTGATTTCCCCCATGCGACTGACTATAGAAGTACATGAACATTGGCTTCACATTCATTTCTGAGCGCCCTCTCTTAACGCTGGCACTATCTATTATTGTAAAACTGACGCATATATATTAAAGGTCCATTACTAAAACCAGATTGAATATTCTTTTAAATCCTTAATGGTAACATGAGTCTTCTCAGATAAAAAATATGACATACAGCATCAAATGTGACCACATGGTGTTGAAAATTTGAATTAAACAAAAGAATTAATAAATTATATTTTGCATTTTCTAAAACGAAATTAGGTTTTCCTGTTTTCAAAAATCTTTGTAAATATCTCACAGAAAGAGGCTGTAAATAGGTTGTACATGTATATGAATAAGCTTGCCTATTGTTAAATAGAGTTGGAAGAAATTCACTTTCAATGATGTGCAACGTACTTTTCTGACTGTTGACAACATGCAATAAAGCGAAAGTAGGACAAAAAAGACCACCCAGGTCAATCTTACAAATACATTCACTCATTTTTCTGCAGCAGTATTTCAAACAGAGAAATACTCCACTTGTAAAGTTTTAAAAGCCAGTTTCAAACTGTATTTCCCTGTTACAATTCCAGAAAAATTCAATTTAGTCTTAGTAATGGACCTTTAACAACCACATGATTTAGTTGGTACATTGTAACTAAATATGCTCCTCAAATTTAGTATTGACTTTGTAAATTCTTTACGTTGCGCAGATTCAGGCAGGTATTTTGCAAAATGTCAACCCAAATGGTCCAATCAACATCACACGTTTCGAAAGTTCTTGCGTAAAAAATACGTGTTTTATGATAACCGACATACCTTTGAAGTATTGTCATTACTGAATGGAAGTACATTTGCCAGTTTTAATAAAATGTATGGCCGTCTTCGTTACTTTTAGAAGAATGCAGGTTCGAGTACCATCTGTTTGTTTGTTTTTGTTGAATAATGTATTGTTACTTAAAGTTTTGACAAAAGTAAAAGGTTTACACTATTATCATATCAAATAATCTATCTAACTTTCATTTCTCTATTACCTCCACTGAAATTTTCTTGTTAAATGTAGCACAAAATAACGGTGAAAACAAGTGGGCCATGATGGCCCTATATAGATCACCTGTGTACCATTGCCCCAAAATACAAGTAGTAGCTCAAAAGGTCGTGATCAAAGTCAGCGGAAGACATTTTGTAATTTTGCAACACTGTACATACAGTTCATAGTTTATTAATGTACATGTAGCTTCAAAAACAAAGATGTAGGTAAAAGTTCAATATTCTTTACACCATTCTACCAAATTCTAAACGGGTCTTTTAGTTTCGAACTGGACCTAGAGTTTATCAAAACAAATATTCTGACTAACTTTCATGATGGTTTGGTAAAATAGAGTGATCACAAGGTTTTACTATGATTTAACCTGGTGACCTAGTTTCTGATCCCATGTGACCCAGTTACATCAAAACAAACATTCTGACTAATTTTCAAGATTAATGGGTATGAAATGTGAATTATAGTGTGTTCACATGTTTTTTCTATGATTTGACTGCATGGGTGACTTTTGACCCCATGTGATCGAGTTTCAAACCTGTCCTAAAGATCATCAATAACTCTTTCTGACCAATATTTAGGATGATTGGGTAGAGTGTGACTTTTAGTGTTTTCACAAACAATTGTGGTCGTATGACGGATGCCGGACATCCAGCGATCCTAATAACGCACCATAAACACCGTATTAAAGTGAGCTAAAAAAGCAAAGAACTTTTGAAGAAAACATAACTTACATTTTGAAATATAGCATGTAGCATAAGATAAAAGTGAAAACAATGAAAAAAATAATATATCACATTGAAGAAAACAGAAATACACGTACTACATGTTTGTAAGTGGAAAATGTTTACCTTTCGGGATCGAACCATAAATGTAAGGTTACTATACGATTACAGAGCTAAACTGTTACTCACTGAGCTGTCGCTGGATGGAATACTTATTACTATCGTAGTCTGAATTAAAAAGTTCCGAATAACAGTGACATCACTGTTATTTATCTGTAGCAGTATATTATTATATGAATAAACTTTTACAGTGGTCAAGTTTTCTCCGCAGACGAGAGGTTCTATACAGTACTATAACCGTCGGTGTACTAGCTATTAACGTTGTAAGAATATGACTAAAACATTCATCGTGACAATGTTTTACCTTCAACTTGTTGAGATATTGAACTTTTTAGAAATGATAAAGGTCAACTTTTCAGTATATTTTCAATTAAGATGTCAAAGAGGACGCTCTACCACTGCTGCACGGTATAAAATGTGCACAAGTGTAACATCCAAAGTATTCTAAATGGTCATAAAACAGGAAGTTCTCTAACTAAACAGCGCAGCAATTTCTAAACAGGAGTCTGTGAAAAAAACTGTGAGCCCGTAAGGTATGAATTATTATATGCAATCGTTTGAAGCTGTCTGTACTGTTTTTGTAATACTGTCTTATCGTATGCTACATTTAAACAGCAGCTTGATCTGGTCTTTCTTGCACTACTTTCCAATAGCGCAGTTGTCAGTTGTTATCAGCACATTTTACAGTTAAACTGTCTAGGGGTTTTTGAAATGTAGCATGCTAACTATGTCGTTGGGGCTTACGGCCCCCAAGGCTTATATCAGCGAGAGTTTGGTACGTACGGCAGCAAACAGCAAATCTATCTGTTGGATCTATAACACATTCGTAGTTGTTTGGACATGGTGTTCCACCCCTACCGCAGTTTGCCGGGGTTGCCAGGGGACTTCCGTATTCGCAAGGATTGAATACCGCTGAAATATACATGCACAACTACTCTATAACATTTAATTTATGCATCTTTAGTATATCAAGAATCATAATGAACATCTAAAATCTGATGGTATATTAGAACAAATGGACTACACATATCAGTGTTGGTTGGAAATAAACTTTTAAGAAGATTTTCTATTTTGTTAATATGTGTTGCTATTTCCCAAACAGTAAAATATCCGGTTCCCCTTAATGAGCCGGAGCCACGTGACCACTTATAGCTATCTTAAGCTTACATATTTTGCGAAATTTTGCTTTCAGGCCAATATCCTAATCAGATTATGGACTATCAGTGCATTAAGATTGTATACACCCCAAAGACACAACAACGGTTGACACCAACATATATAAGTCCTTATAACTAGTACAGTAAATACAGAGTCTGTACTAACGACAGCAAACAGCATATATATCAGTTGGATGTATTTCACATTCATAGTTTTCTGGACACGGTGTTCCTCCCCTGCGGCAGTTTGCCGGGTCTGTCAGGGGACTTCCGTGTTCGCAAGGATTGAATACCGCTGAAATATATATGTACAACTACTCTAGGACATTTGATTCATGCATCTTTTGTATATCCAGAATCGTAGTTAACATCTAAAATATGTTAATATATAAGAACAAAAGCTGTTTGTAAAACACGTGTGCCTCCCTTAATGCAAAAGTCGTAATATGCAAGGAACAATGCACTGTGAAATTCGAGAAAACGGCGCCTGCAGAAATTGTAGAATAAAAAAAAAAACAGAAAAGAAAAAAAGTCGTCACCATAGAACATTTTTACAATTCAACATTGACTTTGACCCTAGTGGAAAAACCAACAAAAAAGTTACATTGTCTGTTTCAGGTGTGTTCTTGGACAAAGACACTTGCTTATTACGATTTAAATTTTTTTCTTTTAAATCAATTTTGACTTTGACCTCCTAAATTTTTTTTTGCTCAAAACAATTAATTATAGAAAAAAATCAAATGCAAAATTTTTAGTAACAGCGACCTTGACTATGACCGCCTAAACTTAATTGTTTTGCTTGAAAAAATTTTAAAATAAAAATGAAATTGAAAAGAAATTTATTTTTTGTAACAATGACCTTGACCTACCCCTCCTAAAAAAATAAATAGTTATTTATTGCTTAAAACAATATAAAAATTGAAAAAAAAAAATTTGTTTTAAATATCTTCCTCTCCATGCAAGCAATACCTGCATACCAAGTTTCTTTGCAATTGGCCACTCTTAACTCATGTTATTGACCGGAAACCATTTTTCTAGGTTTAGTAACAGTGACCTTGACCTTGACCCTAGTGACCCCAAATGCAGTTATGAGCGCCCTCTTCCCGCAAACCACCTACAAACCAAATTTCATTGCAATTGGTCACTTCTAACTAAAGTGATTGAGCGGAAACCATTCTACAATTCCGGATTACTGTCACCTTGACCTTTGATCTACAAATCTCAAAATCAATAGGGGTCTTCTACCGGTTATGACCAACCTTCACATCAAAGTTCAAGAATCTAGGCCAAAGTGTTCTCGAGTAATCGTTCGGAAACCTTACTACAATTCCTGGTCACTATGAACTTGAATGTGACCTACTGACCTCAAAATCTGTTAGGGTCATCTGCTGGTCATGAAAAACCTCCACATCAAGTTTCAAGATGCTAGACCGAAGCATTTTTAAGTCATCACCCGGAAACTGTTTTGCTATTCCGGGTCACTGTGAACTTGACCTTTGACATAATGACCTCAAAAACGATAGGGGTCGTCTGCTGGTCATGATCAACCTCCCCATTAAGTTCTAAGATCCTAGGCCTAAGCGTTCTTCAGTTACTACCTGGAAACCAGTCGGTAGACGGACGAACGGAGGGACGGACATACCGACCGACCGACTTCTGCAAACAAATATACCCATATTCTTTGAAGGAGTTAACTAAGGGACTACACATATCAGTGTTGGTTCGAAATAAACTGTTACGAAGATTTTCAATTTTATTAATATTTGTTGCTATTTCCCAAACAGTAAAATATCCCGGAGCCACGTGACCACTTATAGCTATCTTAAGCTTACATATTTTGCGAATATGTTTACATATTTTGCGAGTTTTACATATTTTGCGAATAGCTTACATATTTGCTTTCAGGCCAATATCCGAAGCAGATTAAGGACTATCAGTGCAGTAAGATAGTATACCTCCCCAAAGGCGCAACAATGGTTTACACGAACAAATATTTTTGACCAGAAGTTCGTTACCTTTAACTGCCAATGACAAGTAGAATGTAAGAATTTTTTTTACTCCGTAAGGCACCTTTAAATTGGATGAAACCAAATGAAAAAGGTCTATAAAACACTCATGCGTTTTCAGACTTTCTTGAATGGTTTTATAATTTTAGTACGTATATACGTATGTACGTAAATAGTTCATGTCTATCAACATGATATGTTGTCACCGGCAAACTGATGTTGATTATGATACTTTCTCGATCATTGAATAACGGTCAATATTTCTAGTAACATGTTTGATTATAAAAACAAAGATTAAGTTTGATTTCCTGATGCACATGTAACGGTACGGACTTAATCAAAATTGGGTAGATTATATGTAAGCAGCCGGTTTGCTCAGTCGGAAGAGTATTCGTTTTTACAGTCCTGTAAGCGAGGGGTTTTGGGTTCGCATCCCTGTCAAAGTGTAAACTTTTTGTTACCCTGTCCTGTGAGATTTGGCGCCTTCTTACTGCATATAAATAGAATTTGACAGAAAGTTTTCTATGTAATTTGCCGTAGCTGCTCTCTTCCTTTGACACTTAAAACTTTTGACCAAAAAAGAAGGGTGGCATCTGCTTATTAAAATCTCCTATTTAGACACAAAAAGTATTCACAGCATCAAGGGACAGATGCTTGGGTCGGTCACAAGCAGATTGGTGAGCACAACCGACCTTTTAATTCACTTAACATAACATAATTTTACAATGCAATCAAGCTACCCATCGCATTCATATACTCAAAATCGCACCAACCATATTTGTTTAAAGATAGTTCTTGTTCAGATTATCAGCTCGTAGCAACAACACAATTTGTTCTTTGAGTTCGCTTTGCAAAAGCAATAACAAATTAAGAGTTTGGCATTTGACAAACACCATACAGAAAGTGACTTTAAGATTATTAATGTTGCATTTTATATGAAAAGTTTAAAACTTATATAATTGGTCACGGACGTTAGTAACAGCTTTTAATAACAGATAGTACACAGTTGTTTATGTTCATTTTTTTATGTTGAAAAAATGTATATTGAGGTGATAATGACAAAAAAGTTTACAAATTGTTTTGGAAGGATGTCTTATGAACATACTCTAACGTTATTGACAATACGCATATACATTTGTATTTTTAGTGATGCCTCTTTTTCATGATCACATATTCTATCAAAACAACGATACGGTGAGGCTGTAAGGTATGATAAAGATTGTGTCAGGAAAAATCTTAATTTTATTGAAAGACAACAACCAGAATTGAAATCAAGATTGAAGATCGATTTTCTTACTTATTTCGGCATAGAAATGTAATTAAGAGCTATCTGAAGTCTCTAGATCTACATATGAAAATATTGCAAAGTTAGAGCATACTGTCATTTTATAAACCCTTTTTTATGAAACCTATACATAGTGCTAGTAAAGGCATAAACATGTATAATATGTACAATATATTAATTAATAATACAGATCCATTTCTTTTGAACAATGGAATAGTATTTTTCAAATAGAAGATTCAGAATGGAAACATTTACAGTGGTGTTTTTGTTTTTTTATAGTCAGTAGCGTAAAACATACAAAATTGTTTCAAATGAGATTAGTTCAGGTGGTCAACGCTAGAGCTGAATTATGTACGAAAAACATTACTAACATTATTTTTTAAATCTAAATATAACGCAGTATTTCTTTCAATGATATTGAAAAAATTAAGAAACACTTTCTGACAATCTCTTTTGGAAAGAAGCGACAAAAATATGAAAGAAAGCATTACGTAAACATTGTTTAAGAATTAGTAGTATACTATTCTCTCATTTTTCTATCTGTAAATTAATTATTCTATATATGAGTATTTAATTAAAGTGATACTGAAACCTGGAGATTCTGCCATCATTTCTGTAACATCTGCATAAAGTACAAACATATTTTCAGAGGAGTAAATAGATCATTTATTTATTGTCACACATATCTTGAAAAGGTAATTTAAATCATTTAAGGAAAGAATAAGGAAAAATTCAGGGGAGATAAATTCTCCTCTTGTTTAACTCCAATATTACAACAAAAGAAGTTTGATAGTTCAGACATTGCCTTTACACAAGATTTGATATTACTATACATGTTTTAATGACTTTTCCATTTATTCTTGTATTTAAAAGTTTGCCCTACAACCCGTTTCTCCATACGATGTCTAAAGCTTGTTTTAAGTCTATGAAAGAACAGAGTAACTCCCTTCTGTTGTTATTTAGGTATTGAATAATGTGTTGTTAAATGAATCAGTTATCTGCAGTTGAAAAGCCGTTTCTGAGGCCATCCTGTGCGTTAGATTCAACCAAATTTGTAATTCGTTTGTTTAGAATGCTTGTTAATATTTTTTCTAAATTAGTAAGCAAAGCTATAGGCATTTGATTTTATAACTATGATTAATTACACAAATTGTCCATGATTATAGGATTATACCTTTATCGAAGATTAAATTAAAAAGTTTTACATAGTTTTTTTCATCAATGGTAAAGACGCTTTAATTTGTTCATTTAAGATTTTATCGTCACCACATGCTCTGTTAGTTTTTAAAGATTTTATTGCTGCTTCTGCTATGCACTCGGTCTTAGGGAGATTTATTTCTTCGTTTATCATATTTTCGGAATTATTTTGATCATTCAAGTCATTGACATTATCATTGATAAGATAATCATTTTCGTTTCAATTAATTATTATTTTTTTCTTGAAAAGGTATAGAGGTCGGTTCAATTCGCTCTGCCCCATAATTTGACTGATGACTGTTAATAGACTTGATCGTATTCATGTGCACACGTTTTAAAATTTTAATTCAACTGGGTTATGGACGTCTGAAAACAGTGGACAATATTCTAATACATTCAATGACAACACATTTTTAAACATGTCAGAATTACAAACAAAATAATTGACCGAACTAGACCCTTTACACGTAATCTTTCCAGGCATATCATGGCATTACTTATTCTTCCGTTAAGTTTGTAAAAAATAGTTAATCTTTAAAAAAATCAATACATTGACATCCATAGTTATTTGTCGATTTATCGTTATTACGCTGATCTCTATGTACATTATGAGACCTATCAAACATGCTGATCTCGCTGCTGAATTCTAGTCAGATATCTTCAAGATTTTTTTCAAAACCTTTAATATTAATTATCATGTTATCTTGCAGACACTTAGTTCTTGCATTAAAACCTCCGAACAAACAGAAAATTATAAAATTATTTCACGATGTATATCTTTCTCCTTTCAACACAATCTTTAAGATACAGTGAGCCATAGTACCATTTTATTATCTGCCTCTTTAATAGAAATAGATTTCGTTAAACCATTTCTAACAAGCAATGCAATTCCAACAGATTTTCTATGACTAATAAGCTTTCTGTTTTTCATGAAAATATCACAACCAGGTACACTACCAGAATCGCATCTTGTACACCTAAAATGCAATACCGTTTTAAAAGATTATTAAACTCTGGACATAGTAACTTTGAATTTAGCCTACAAACATTCAACGATAAAATATTTATTATTTCTGCGGAATTATTATAACCCACCGTAACTATCAGCTTTATTTGAGTTATCTCTCTTAGCAATGCTGTATTTGAGACTGAACCTGATTTCCAAAATCTTGTAAACAATTGAAGCATATATATGGCCAATTTTGGTAAAAGCTGCAATAAAATTCTCTATTGTACATTAATTAAAAATATTCGTGTGACCAAAACATATCGTTATCTAAAAGCTTAGTTTAGACTGTAATTTGATTAAAAAAACATGATTGTATTCTAGTGATAGTAAAAGTAAAAAGTAAGATTTGACGAAGAATGTAAAATGATCTCTTTTTTAAAGTAATTCATTCTGTCCTCATTAATATGTGTAACTGTTGTTACGATATTAGGAAAAAAGTCATTAAAAATATTACTATGTAAGACCAATTATGTATAAATTTATAGCAATTTTGAAGTCAGAAAATGAAAATATTATGTTCAAATTGTCGAAATATGAATATCAAAAACTGAGAATATACGTGTCCTTAGTTCATTGCTCTTCATTACAGCTCATCTATATAAAGTACATCTGTTTATTTACAATCAATTTACATCTGTTATATAACGTATCATAACATCTTGCATGTACATGTATAATCGTATTGCAATATCGTATATTTTGGTACACGTGGAATAAACTCTGTTCTGTTTTGTTCTGTAACATATATCATATAGCTGCCGACTGGCTTAAGTGTATTAAGAATTGTGTTAAGAATTTTATTCTGTTTATTCTTCAACAATGTTTTCATATAATGTCCATCAAATTTGTGTCGCTTCTTCTCCAAAAGAGATTGTCAGCAAGTGTTTCTAATTATTTGCAATCTCATTGAAAGAAATACTGCGTTATATGTATAGCAAGAACTTGAGATTATTTGTGTACAAAAACGGTCAGTTTCGCCGGAAACGCACCTTTCTTGGTAAAATAGGATCTTCTAGTCATGGTTCATCCAATATGCTCCTGGGACTTTAACTTTGACAACAGAAGTCGAAGAGCTTCTGCTATGTCGAGAAAGAATTTTCAAGTTTCCTTTAACAATATTACTCTTGAACGAATTATTCAAGATGATATTAATGAAAAAGAAACTGCAGACATAGTATATAGCCTTGAACATTTATTGGTATGTTAGCGCTCACAATAAAGGCTCATGAGCTATTATATTATATTTTAACTTTTTGAAAAACTTGATCTGTTTCTGCTAGGATTTGCAACTGAGTCATTTGTTCGACAGTCATAATTATTTCATAAGACATTTTTTTGTATTGCCTGCAATGACATTCAAGATGCTTTTAATATAACTATGATCTTGTTTGTACTTACCCGTTTCATCTGATAAATGTGCGGGATAAAACGACGCACTCAGCACGAAAAGACCAAGCAATCGCAACATAGTTTTTCAGTAATATGTAGAAATCTATAGTTTGACAAAATTACAAACGCAGTCACAGAATAGGTCCAATTAACATTTCCCGCCTATCATTTTTAGATGACGAATTATATTTAATCACTATTGCAGTACGCTCATTGACTGTCTAGATTTACATTGTCTTCTGCTAAAGTGCAACACCTGTGACATATCAAGAGGGTAGAGTTCACAGTAATCTCGCTATAAACGAGATGTTAATTGGGATTAGTTTGTTTTTCATTGGAAAAAAGATTAACTTACAACAATTGCTACCTTTTTATTTTTATTTCATTATTTGCTATTCATATTCCCTTTGATTGTTTTTAGTCCCGGCCAAACCTGGGGTAGTATCTCCTTTTGTGAACTTGCCAAGACTCCTCAGGACACAGGCTGAAGAGAGACAGACGCAGATTAAAGGAAATTACTAGACCGTGTGCGAAAAGACCCCTAGTGCCCCGGCCGGGATTTGAACCGGGGACCTCAGTCCAGAGCGTTAACCACTCAAATACCGCGCCACCCCCATTTCTTATTCTAGAGCAATATATATTAATAGGGGTTTGAACGTTTAAGCTTGCAACGCAAAATCGAATTTACAGTACTAAACCGTATGCAAGATATGCGATTTACCTGTATTTATGAACGCGACGGCTTTATCGAGCGGAAGCGTGTTTACACGTGAAATATTGCACACTACTGATACTAATGTCGTTAATGTAAAAGCATTTTTTTCGATTTTGATTCGATTTTCACATAACTTTCGGCAATAAAATTCAGGTTCTAGCAATAAAAATATCAAATTCATAATATATCAAATTCACTATGAAATCAAAGCGCTGAAGACGCTAGATTTGTTTGTGTATTCAAAATATTTGTCCGGCTATTTCAGTCTGCAATCTTCATTAGTGAAGCCTATACCAGTTGGTAATAAGATATGAACAGAATGCATCAGTTATAAATCGTATTTTGGATCGAATTGTCTCTGTTTCTATTCCCGGTACACATAGACAGCAGGGATTTTCACTGTACTCAACAAAATGTTTTCACCTACAGTTCTACTGTCTAAAATCAGACACTGATCGAGCAGCTAGTTAGTAGTTACGGCGCTTCGATAACACAAACGAGCAGGCAATAGCACCGATCAATAAGGGGATCAATTTATTGTGCGGACCGACAAAGTAATAATGCGTATCTATAATGCCACAATATACATTTATAGAACGATTATGGTTGAGACCAGGAAGTAACGATGTTCAAATGTTTTTCTGCAGTCATTGATATGTATTGTAACAAAATAGCTCATTCGATGCGTTTCAAGGCATACAGTCGAATATAAGGTAAATTGCCTTCTATTTAAAACAATCACCACCTATTAAATATAACAAATCGTTTAAACATCGACATTAACGTATCCTAACATTTGTGCTCACGCGTATTTCTAATACATGTAGGAACGCAGACTAGCTCACGCCAGGTCCGCAGAATAAACATATCAGCAATAAGGAAAGTTATAGTTACGTCCCTTGCCGCACATTGAATAAAATTTATGAATGGATGGATATAATCGTAAAAAGAGAATGTGTAAACATGCGCGTAAATATTCCTGGCTGTTCAAAATATTTCATTCTTTAAAATGACGATCAGGGTTAGACATTTTGTTGTCACAGAAACTCCAAAACATATGTTTTCTTTCCGTACAAGGTTTAAGAAATGGCCAGCGGGTTAAGAAATCGGAACTATTTCTATAGGGTGTATATATATAGTAAATTGTCCCTTATTTTTACACATCATTGTAAAATGAAATACATCCGCGGTACTTATTCGAAAACAGTTTACTTTAGTTATATTTACAAAATTTAGCTGATGCTGCTTGAGTTTATAACATTATATATTTAAACAATACAACTTTCATGTCTGCAATGGCCATATGGTTTCAAATGAAGAATCATAATTTGGGATTATATGCTGACTGACGTGCCGGAGCTACTTTCAGATTTGGTACTTAAGGGAAAGGCTTCCGAAAACGGTAAGTAAATTTGTTTGTAACACAAACAAATAAAAACGAGTTAGATGTAAAAAGGCGCGTTGAAAACGGTACATTTTATGCTGAAAAAATTATATGTGTGAACAAAATACACGATAGTTGCTTTGTTTTTAAAACATGTTTTCCTTTTCTTTTCTATAATATTTGCAAAGTGAAAGGTGAATACAATGAACACTTTTTAATAAATAGTAACACTGTATAGATCTCTAGCTGTTATTAAAGAGAGTTGATTTCTCCCACGGGGTTTTCCCGACATTTCTAAGATGGCACATGTAATTCGAATAAATAAAAAGAAAGTGGAATTCTGTCCGTTGTTTTAACTTTTTAAAATTGCCTTCGTATTTTTAACTTCAAGTTCTAGCATCTTCTTAATAAAAGATTGTTATTTTCAGAACTCTTCACACATTAATTACGCTAAAAAAATGAATGTATAATTGTGTTTGATCGTTATTTGTGTAGTAAGAGAAGTTTTAAAGGATCGAAAAATGTCAACAAAGTAATTATTAATTAATGTCACGTTCGAAACTGAGAATTCTCTTTAGTTTTTCTGTGAAACTTTATTTAATCCATTTAGCATGAAAATCATGGTAAACAACTGAATGTAAGAGTAGACTGCATAAGTGAATACAAAAAGCACGAACATAATTTCACACTTCTGCAATCTGAAAAATTGCAATTTTCAACCATTTATACTAAAATATCAACACAAAATCGAGCTAAGTTTTCACGTTTCCACATATTTTCAACTTACTCCCTTTTTAAATCAATTATTATTAGTGCCGATATCGTCACGATTTATGGCGTAGATGTAATCAAAAATCATAAGTAAAATGATCATCGCTACCAAATATGCCGCCATTTTGGATAACTTGTCAATAACATCAATTTCAGTCTCTCGAAAATTCATTTTCGAAAATTAAAACTCGATTTTTATCGAATGAACCTGCGGAGCAATCTTTGAACTATTTCTATCATTAGAATAAAATAAGATAATACTCAATCACAAAGAGTTTAGCTTCACATAACATACCCAATTTCACTGTATATCAACAATGGCGTCTCTACCGCTTCAAAATTTCCCAACACTCATCCATTTATAACAGCTTAATTTGATCATTTGGTAATAGAAAACAAAACGTAAAGACGAAGAAAGTAAAGTTAAACACTTACCTCACATTTCAATATCACAATTTTATGAAAACTCGATCAAATAACAAGTTTATAAGGATTTTGTTGATAGGCTTTCCCGATCAAAATTTTCAAAAATATTCCATATCTCGGACAAAGGTCACGTGACCCGGGACATCATATTTTCATATTCGGCCGTTTCGTAACCCTGTAATATACGGACCCTGATAGTTCACAGAACTAAAAAAGAAATACATGTAGGTCACTTATTGTAATAAAATTTCTTACCTGTCTTCAATTTTTGACAAAGGAGTACAGCTAGATATAGCCCTTTTACCCAAATATTTTATTGCATTTTATTGTTTTCTACTTTGGGGAACAGTGTCAACGAATTTTGAAAACAACATTTGTTTCAATTTTATTACCATCACTGTATGGTAACAGCTATAGGTAGCTCCTAACCCCCGAAAAATATTGCGTTTTGTGCATTATTTTCAACGTTTGGGAACAGTGTCAACGATTTTCGAAAATATTATTTGTTACAATTTTATTTCTATCATGGTTAGGGGGATGTAACCCTCTATCACAGCGCACGCATATAAGAGCAAAGAAATTTCCTCAAGCAGGGAAAGTTTATAAAATACAGCATAACTTTTTATATGTATAACATTCCCTCTAGCTGTAAAAGGGTAGAAATTGAATCTTATTCTGATTTAGCCACCTTCTATTTTGTGTAGTCATGAGCACCTTCATTTATTTAGACATTTAAAAGACATTTCCAAAATGTATGCTTATATACGTTCTAAACACATTAACAAGATATATTGAAACAAATTGCAAATGAAATTAAAACTATGGTCAGGCTCTGCCCTAACTGGTTATTTTTTGTATAAATTTCTAGCGTGCTTGACAATATGTTTCATAGTAATCCATTAGGCTTAGAGCCTATGAGGCACACATATATAAATCATTATGGTGTACAGCAAGTAAAAATATTGTAAATATACACCGGTATATGACATGCTGATTAATGTTTTAACACAAGTGAAGAAGGTTTTACAAATAGATAGATTATACATGCTATTATGTTTAAACAGTTAATGCATGTCAATCCAGTGTTTATAATATTTCAGTTTGACGTCAGCCTTTCACGAAACGATATAGAAAGGGAAAAGTATGACTGTATACAATATCGGAAAATTAAGTTTGTTTTCACTTAAATTTTGAGCAGATACAAACTTCCAATCCTTCAAACCAAACAAAGCAACAGAAAACAACCCACCATGCAATGTAGAGTTCATTCGGCATAATAATTACACATGAATTTATGTACTCAAAAACCTCTTCGTCTAAAATTTAGTTCATTCCGATACGGTAATGTAATTTCTAACTTAATCTACCGCTCATAAAGACAAACATTCTGACCAATTCTGCTAATTGGGTAAAAATATATTCTCTACAGTGTGCACTTGGTGTCAAAGTGACCTGGCTGTTAACTATGGTAGCTGTTTTCTACCATGTCGCCTTTTTCCGTGGCGGGGCAAAAATGCGACAAATTGACAAATTACTGATTTGTCGCAGATGGCGGGGCAAAAATGCGACAAACGAAAAACAAACGGCAAAACAAAGGTCCGTAGCTCAAGTCAAGGTAACACTTAGATATTAAAAATTTGCACACGTGACCATGCACACATGACTCAGGATTATGGCCGTAATGTAAATTTTACAAAGAAAACAATTAGTGCTGTTGTGTTGAATGATTTGCGAAATTTATTAGATCCACGACCTTGACTTGCGTTAGGGTAATGATCAGTAGGTCACCGACCTGACAACCATTATAAGACCTTTTTCTCCAAACGGTTCGAATATTAACCTTCTGAGAAACATTTTCAATGTTACCATGACAACTGTATGACATAGTTTTTCAACCGAGTGACAAAACTCCCTAACACTGGGTCTAATAACATGTTACAAGAACGATGAAACATAATGATATGTGCATAATAAAGGGTCAACCATCTTGTGGATTAATTCAGTGTTAAATCAGTCACAACTAAGATCTCATTGATCAACGTGACCGACATTATCTCAACAACCAATCAAAAACAAGCATCACGTAATATGACTGCAATCTGCCAGTCTTTGATAGGATCTCCCAATTTTGTCATTAAACAACTATAGTTAGGAGGCATGTACGGGAGAACATGCCAGGTCGTATATACCTTGAACAAGGACGGCGGACCATAAGCACATCTACAAACAAACAAAAGTGACAAAACTCCACAGTCCCAAATCATAATATGTTTATATAGGATACCAAATCCTCTGTATACCATTTTGGATAATGAGGTTCTTGTGACTTTGTCAAGGTGACCTCAAAATATAGCGGCATCATATGTTTGTTCTACCATACCATGAATGTGGAAATGATTTTCAAGGTAATTACAGTCTTGGTCTACAGAGTTATCTCAGATTTAAGAGCACTTGTGGAGAGTCGTGTGCAGAATGTAAGCTGACCGGATCTTAAGAAATGATATTTCTTCCAGTAAGTTAAAATCTGCCATCAAAATCCACCAAATAGCCGGACAGTTTTATTCCCTATTTCATAGTTGGCCTTATAATTTAAGTAATGCTGACAATTTTTATGTTTTGTGTGATAAAACTCTGTGATTTTAATGGATCTACATGTTTATAGGCTGCAATAATCCTGTGATATTAGTACTAGTAATTAAAGTAAAAATCTATGAAACACTTTCATGCAATTGACCCCTTCATGCCATAGGCGCTACGTTCATGATAAATATAGTACATGGCTATCTGTGTCATGCCAAAAGTAACAGGGACCACAATGGAAATAAGGTGAAATTCATTTTCCCTTTTCTGTGTCATCCCTGGTATTGGTGTGCTTTTCATGGTCTAGAATATATGCAGGATTATAAATAGTCTGCTTGCCATTGAATACTTGTTATATCATGCATCTGTTTTATTGCCGTGTTTTATATGTATACGTACACTGTAACCAAAATAAATACACCTATTTACTTAGAAATCAAGACAAACATTCTGACTAATGCACATGTCTTGATTTCACGAAAACGCTTAAGTATCTGCTCAGCTGAGTACGTTATTTTAAAGTCAAATTGTCACTAAAAATAGGGATATTTCTGTTGTCATTTTTAACGATTTGAACGTTTGACCTTGTGTTTACCCTACTGAACCAGATTCTAACCTAGACAGACATTGAATGATTCTGACTAATTTTCATAATGATCGATTGTTAAATGTGGCATGGTAAGTTAAATGACTGAAACATACACTATGCCAGTGACCATATTAGCCAATGGTTTATAAAGTTTCAGGTATATCTATTTGTACACATGTAGATTAAACTGACAAAAACTCCTTTTACAATGTCATGCACATGTATATATTTTATGAAGTACGAAATAAGAATGAACACGTGCAACAAAACTTTCACAAAACCTGACAAATCTTAAACTGCTGCTTTTGAAGTACAAATGTATTGATGTCAGGGTTGTAGCAAAAGAATTTTTTTTCTGAATTCAGTAATAAATATTCAATCAAATATAGGATTTATGTACCAATGTTAAGACATCCATTTATTTTGTGTAAACATAATCAGGGCACTTGACCTTTTAGTAGAGCAGCATTTTGACTGCTACTTTAGTCCAGTATGCACTAAAAAGTAATAAGCTATGTTATATTCCAAAATGTTTGGCAGGCATTGAAGTTTATTGAACAGTAAATAAAAGTTGCCGACCTTTGGTGGAAAGTTGGAAAAGGTCAAGGTCAAGGTCAAATTGAACACCAAAATAAAAACTATTTGACTCTAAAATAATAATCTTAATGCCTTTGACCTTTGCGGGCCAAAACTTTTACATACATTTGTAGCCTTGACAGTGAGGTATTATGTTAAATAAACTATTTTAGCATTCCATGTATTATTTCAAGGTCAAATACTAAAAAATCACTAAAAATAAGTTTTCTACCAAATATCTAATCTGATAACTTGTATAAATAATTGTAAAACACATATCTTTACTCATTTACATAAGTAAAGGTTTATATCCGTTGAATTGAAAGCAATTTTGCAAAAATAAATGTTAATATGGATGAGTATAATTGAAATTACCCCACCCACCATCCTAAAATCTTTCATTTGCGCTTGCTGCATCTACAATCCACATACAATACGACAGTGTTTTTGTTATAAATATTACTGGAAACAGTTTAACAAATAACATTTTTTCTAAAACTACTGTTTTGACTCTTTGATACTGAACTGGATTAGCATAGGTCAAGGTCAAGATCATTTCAAGGTCAAATTGTCAAAAAAAGACTAAATATAAGCTTTCTACCAACTATCAAATCTAATAAATTGTAGAAATGATGTTTAAACACATATCTTTACACTTTTATATAAATAAAGGTTTTAATCCCTTGATATGATAGCAATTTAGCAAACTGAAATGTTTATATGGTGAGAGTATAATTGAAATTACCCCACCCACCATCCTAAAATCTTACATTTTGGCTTGCTGCATCTACAATCCACATGCAATACGACAGTGTTTTTGTTATAAATATATCAGGAAACAGTTTAACAAACATTTTTTCTATAACTTCTGCTTTGACTCTTTTGTACTAAATTGGATAAGCAATGGAGGTCAAGGTCAATGTCATTCCAAAGTCAATATCACCTAAAATTCATAAAAGGTATTATATATCGTTTAAAGCATTATTTATAATATATACAAATTATTTTTATCTACTATGTGACTCAGTTTTACAGCACAAGAATGTAACAAATTATCTTTGAATGAAAAATAACATCAACTATAGACATTTTAAATAATATCATATAGTTAGGACACTTAATATTTTTCAAAAGCATTTTTGCTACATGTGATGGTAACTTCAGTATGAAGATAAATTATACACGCTTAAAAAACTGACCGTAGACAGTAAGTTTATAGAAAATAAGTACATGTAATCAAGAGATCTTCTCAATGTAACTACAGCTAACCATTATACATTTTATATAAAAGTATTATGTCATGTACATGTACATTTACCCCACTCACCATGTTAATGAAGGCTATCTACTTGCAATGCTAGTCCATATGGCATTTATAATACAACGAAATATTCATGTGTAAGCATAGTTTCTGCAGTAAGTGTTATAATAGTTACAAGTATCTATTTTTCACTATGAAGCACTACCAAATTTCAATGTTACGATTTACAAATCAGTATCAGGTTATAGAAATACAATTTTCACAGCCGTTTTGAGTATAAAGTATAGCAAAACTTCCAAAAAGAAATGAACATCATTGATTTAAATACATATTACCATTGTTGCGGAAATCCCAATTTTATTCATTGCATGAAAACAACACAGCTGGCTGTCTATGCTTGCCCCATAGCCACATGCCACTGTTGCAGTGATTACATGCACACTCAGCAGTGCACATATCCTTGCATGTGCCTACAACATCAGTCAGTAGCTCATGCGTTGTTTTTTTTGCAAATTACAAAGGAAAGGTATTTTGTGTCAAAACTCTCAAAACAATACTGAGAGAGAATAAAATCAAGTTACCAAGATGTCAGGGAAGAAAAAATGCAAAGTAAAGTGACATAGAGCACTGTATTTATAGGAGTGTTTGCCTATCTGGAAATACACAATTTCAGCGCCGATGCAGTTGAAATGGTGGATCAGCATCACCATAACGTCTGTATCAGGGCTAAAATGCAGACTATATTGCTATCTTGCAATGATCAGACCTAGCATGCAATATCATTATAATATCTGCTTCTTCTTGTACAACGGTTAGTTTAGGAAAAGAAGATATTGCCTCCCAAACCATCACCAGCAAACACTGCTTTTCTACTACACAACAAAAGAGTTTATAGCCAGGAGACGAATGTACATCTGTTAATTGGTATATCAATGGACCTGGGGTTTGCCTTTGGCACAGATTTAATACCTACCAACAGCTCCCATCATGTCTTTGGGAGCGACAAAGCAACTTCAACAAAGCCTTCAAAACTAGCACTGCCTTCGATATTGCAATATAGAAGGGAACTTTCTGTTTGAAGAGGTACTACAGTCGCAATATTCACCAGCTTGCAAGGGGTGCCAGCAAAGAAAAGGGCTCTAAAGGGGTCATTTTAAAATTGCCTAAATGATTCTGTATGATGTGGTCTTGTTTTGTCAACATCATCTGCTTATTTTAATCAATTGGGAAATTTTGCAGTCACAGACACGGCAAAATCACGGCTTGTCAATAAAGCCGTTTGCTTAAATTTTTTTTTTCCAGTTACTTCAAACCAGTAATATATCAGTTAAATTGACCTTGCGTAAGTAACTGTTGTGGACAATATTAGGTAATCTTTGTATTTTCAATACAAAATAGCACATATTTCATGCATATATTGTTCTACTTGATGCAAACATAAACTGATATAAACAGAGACCGACTGTTTCATACACATCAAAGAGGGTATGTCTAGATGCATTTAGATACAATTTGAATGGTGTTCAAATATTCTAAAGGTAATTGTCCCGAAATGCAAACGTTGGTGATGCTTCCCGCCCTTGAGCACTGAACTCATCTAACAAAGGCATTAAAGACTGTTGCATTGTCTAGGTCAAGCTGGGATGGATTGTCAGAAACGATGCATACCAGATTCGAAAATGGAGAAGACAGCATAATTATAGAACACCATCAATCATAAAAAAGCACGGAGGCCTCTTCTAAAATATTTACCAACGAGAGTTTGATCAGCTGTTACGGGATAAAACACCAACAAAATCTGAGAGCAGCACAATTTGAGACCCAGATCACTTTAAACGTACCCTGTACCTGCAAATACACGCATAAGCAAGTGCATTCCCGATCTAAAAGAATGACGCCACACACCATATTCATAAGACCTTGTCACGATTATATAATCTCTACTGCAAACCCATATCGAATACCTTTGGACAAAAATCTTGATCAAGAGCGCTCAATTGGTCCTTACAATGCTTAAGAGTCTATTACACGGATTCATAATTGGTAGGCTGGGCTAATAGAATGGGATTGTATACAACATCTTACTTTTTCTGAAGCTTGTCATGCATTGCTTTTGCATGGAAAACATTTCCAAGTACCTTCATACCTGTTGTCACAGAACATTCCTAATTTTGCAGTTCTACATCACATCTTTGAGCTAAACATTTTAGCCTTTTGTTGTTTCTTCAGTTTCATCTCTGTCTGCTTCGAGAGGGTGGTGAAAGTAAATATCATTAATTTGTGCAGATAAGAAAAATGTATTGTACATGCACCATAACACATGTATGGTACAAACTTATACTGGTAAGTAGGTTTAGTTATTAACTAGTCGAACATTTAATATTTAGTTCGAACATGGACATGTAGGGCACTGTTTACATGGTTAGTTTAGTGTTAAAGTAATAAACAAATTGACTCCCAAGTGGCTTACTGTCCTTGTAAAGACTCAGGAATTTGCTTTTATTTTGTCTACCAGTTCCATGTATTAACTCTGACGACAATGTATTGTCTTGAGCATTTGAAATTTGTTCATCGTCAGGCATCCTTTACCTTGGTACAATGTACTATTACCATTGAAGCAATGTATTGTCTTGAGCTTTTGAAATTCGTCTACCATCATCAGACATCCTTGACCTTGATACTATTATCATTGGGGTCATGACATGCGTTGTATATTTTTAATAAGCAATGATGGGCATTTCAGTTTTAGTATAAATTTACTTAAATACACTATAAACACTCGTATCGACTTATTTTAATAATGAAATCGAAAATTGTTATGAATTCAGAAATAACTATAGACAAAAAATTATAACAGTTACTGCAGAAACTCTGTTTAGACATTTAGTTTTCATTGTATTATGTATGCAATATGGGCTGGCATTGCAAGAAGAAAGCTTACATTAACATGGTGAGTGGGGTAAACGTACATGATATGTACATGTACTTTCATAAGGTGGTCAGCTGTAGTTACTTTAAGAATATCTCTTGTTAACATGTACATATATTCCATCTCAAATGAGCTTACTGTATATGGTCAGTTTTATCAGTGTGTTTATGTTCATACTGAAATTATCAACACATGTAGCAAAAATGTTGCTGAAAAATATTAAGTACCCTAATTTTGTAACATAACATTATCTATGTAAAATGTCTTTTGTTCAAGTTCTTTTTTATTCAAAGATAATTTGGTACATGCTTGTGCTATACAGACGTGCCATTAAGTAGGAAAATAAAAAGTTGTATGTATTATAAGTAGACTGTAATGCTATGTTTAATGATTTTTTATGAATTTAGGTGATATTGACCTTGAAATGACATTGACCTTGACCTCTGCTGTTCCAATTTAGTACAAGGTCCAAAGCAGTAGTTTTAGAAAAAATGTAATCAGTTAAAAAGTTTCCAGTAGTATTTATAACAAAAACACTGTCGTATTGTGTTTGGATTGTAAATGCAGCAAGCGCAACTTATATATTTAAGGGTGGTGGGTGGGGTAATTTCAGTTATACTTACCATATAAACATCTGTTTTTACTTAATTGCTTTCATTTCAACGGATATAAACCTTAAATTATGTTAAAGTTTAAAGATATGTGTTTAAACATCATTTATAAAATGTATCAGCTTTGATATTTGGTAGAAAGCTTATTTTTGGTGATTTTTAACTATATGACCTTGAAATGACCTTGACCCATGCTAATCCAATTTAGTACAAAAGAGTCAAAACAGTAGTTTTAGAAAAAATGTTATTTGTTAAACTGTTTCCAGTAATATTTATAACAAAAACATATTGTATTGTATGTGGATTGTAGATGCAGCAAGCGCAAATGAAAGATTTTGGGGTGGTGGGTGGGGTAATTTCAATTATACTCATCCATATTGACATTTATTTTTACAAAATTGCTTCCATTTCAATGGATATAACCCTATACATATGTAAATGAGTAAAGATATGTGTTTTACAATCATTTATACAAGTTAACAGATTTGATATTTGGTAGAAAGATAATTTTTAGTGATTTTTTAGTATTTGACCTTGAAATGACATTGACCTAAACCTTGGCAGACTAAAAGTTGGAAGCAGATTTTTAGCATTGATATTGAGGTATTATATTGAGTTATATAGTTTACCATTCCATGTGCATTTAAAGCACTTTTAACATTTAAGTAAAGTAAGGTATTTCTCTATTTTAGTATTGAATTTGACCTTGACTTTGACCTTTTCCAACTTTCCACCCAAGGTCGGCAACTCTTATCTACTGTACAATAAACTACAATGTCTCCCAAACATGTTGCTATATAACTCAGCTTGTTACTTTTTTGTGCAACCTTTCTCCTTAAATAAGCCACTTTTTAGACCTTGCTTCTCTACTATTTCTGTTTGATCTTAGATGTAATATGTGCAAAAAGGGTCATTTCTGTTTCTGTATGAAGTCATTTAATTCGTTGTCCTGGGTTGCTTTGTATGGTAGGAAGGGGTGTGGGGGGGGGGGGATTGGTAGGGGGGGGGGGGGGGGGGGGGGGGGGGGGGGGTGTGGGGTTCGTTTGGGAGGCGCGGTTTTGGTACGTGGCATTCCCTGTTTGATATTATTTTTGTTTTTTTGTATCGTATAAACTTTCAGAATGGCTAGCAACAATAATTTAAAATACAAGGTCTATTTTCACTCTTTATTTCTGATGTTTCGGCTTTAAAAGCCTTCTTGAAATTATGAAAATATTGGTAGCACTACATATTCATGATATGTCTGTCTCATCATTAATAACTGCGTCCAAACAGTGTGAAGAATTTGGCTTCTTTTCAACAGTCATGAACTATATGTGTAAAGGCATAGTGGCTGCTTTTACCGACACTGAATATTTTGGTACCTAATACAGTCATGAACTATGTGTGCATAGGCGTCGTGGCAGCTTCTACCGAGACTGAATATTTTGGTACCTTATATAGTCATGAACTATCTGCGTATAGGCGTTGTGGTTACTTCTCCCGAGACTGAATATTTTGGTACCTAATACAGTCATGAGCTATGTGTGCATAGGCGTCGTGGCAGCTTCTCCCGAGACTGAATATGTTGGTACCTAATACAGTCATGAACTATGTGTGCATAGGCGTCGTGGCAGCTTCTACCGAGACTGAATATTTTGGTACCTAATATAGTCATGAACTTTGTGTGCATAGGCATCGTGGCAGCTTCTACCGAGACTGAATATTGTGGTACCTAATATAGTCATGAACTATCTGCGTATAGGCGTTGTGGTTACTTCTCCCGAGACTGAATATTTTGGTACCATATATAGTCATGAACTATCTGCGTATAGGCGTTGTGGTTACTTCTCCCGAGACTGAATATGTTGGTACCTAATACAGTCATGAACTATGTGTGTATAGGCATCGTGGCTGCTTCTTCCGAGACTGAGTAGTTCGGTACCTCAGTGATTGGGTAGTTTCTACTTCTCACCAATATTTTCTAGTTTCTTTTATTCTTGCAAAGTGTCTGTATATTTCTGTACGGTATTGGGTTTTCAGTTAGTTAATTAGAAATGCCGTTCTTCTCTTGGTCACTGGGTTGTTTGTAGAAAGAAGTCCCAGTCCCCTTTCTGCGGTAAATTTCAATCAACTCAATGTCGTTCTTTATATGTATATTTTATACCTTTGTTATTTCTTTCGTAACAAATTTTAAAAATCTCCCTGTTGCCGTTGAAAATTCCAACCCATAAACTTACCTGGCTTCGGATAAATTTCTTTGTAGAATTCTTCTCTGAAACAATGGTTGACATATTCATATCCCAACTGAAGTAAGAAATGAAAACAGAAGAACTATTCAAGTTGACAACTTTTAATCATTTCATGTTTTTATTAAGTTTGGCATATATTTTCCGCCATGACTGGAATAAATATAGTTTTTTTTAAATTCAGCTGAAGTTTTGCTCCGACGTTATATTGAATTTACGCTATACGGATGCTCAGACAAGTTTGTGATCGTACTTAATGTAGTACTTATTTTATGAGCACCGGCTTCGGTTACTCAAATTGTCTCTGAATATCCTTTCTTAATTTGCATCAACCAGTGCGTAACTGCTTTTTTATTCCCACCATGACGAAGAACGGATGTTTCTAGCTTCCTGCAAAAAGAGATAAAACGAAAAGAAGGTCAGGGTGGGACGGAAATATTTTTATAAATTTCTGAATACAAGATCATTTTCCTACCTTCTAGTTCAAGCTCTTATATAGTTGGAAAAGGATTTGAAAACATGATTTGATTTGATGAGAATTTTATCAAGGTCCGTCCCAAAGAGCATGTATGTTAGCCTAATATTGGGATGAGACCCCGGCATGTCTCCCGTCATGCCTAAAAGACAATATTTTGATGCCAAAAAATAGGAGAAATTTACCTGACTGCAATTTCCAGCTAGTATAGCCAAAGATTGAATTTGATTGGTTGCCAAAGTAGATTTGAAAACTGCATTGCACCGGGTATATATAGTGTTCTAAAATTAGCTCGCAGACATTCATTACGTCATGATAGAGCAAAAACGTTGGGTTATCACTTCTATGCGATTTATATCAAAGTATAAGGTGATTGATTTTTATGCATTTATTTCTTTGAAAATGCATGACGGGTAGTTTACATATATATATATATGCTAATACGACATGCAATTTCAATTTCATCCTATGCAACTGACTATAGAAATACATGAACATTGGCTCCGCATTCATTTCTTAGTGCCTTCTCCTTAACGCTGGTACTATCTCTTATTGTAAGTCTGACACATGATGTAGCTAGTCACTAAACATGCTCATCAAATTTAGTATGGTTTAATGCAGCACATAATAAAGGTGAAGCAAGTGGGACATGGTGGCCATGTATCTCACTTGAGTACCATTACTCCAAAAGACAAGAAGTAGCTCAAGAGGTCATGATCAAAGTCAGCGGAAGACATTTTGTAATTTATTTGCAAAACTGTACAGTCATATGATGACGTAAATGTATTTGGAAAATTCTAAATTATTAATATGATATTTGAAAGGTTATTTCATTACTAAATAACCAAAATGACTCATATGTCTTTAAGAAAAGGACAATGTCATCTCAAAATAACTACATTTAATATGATAAGGGAAACTGCATTTGATATGTCAATAAAAAAATGGACATATATGCCATTGGTAAATATCTGTTAAAAATTAAGTTGAAGGTAAAATGTGTTATACCAAATGGTGGCATGGCCTTGTTATGTACGTCACGCTCAAAATTGCTGTGGTATCTCACAGGTGACACGGAAAAATTGACGTTCTGACAAATACTTAGTTTTTAACATTGAGTTTGCATTTATATAGCAAATCTCCGAATGCCCTTTTTACATGACGCCGGGAAAAATATAAAAAAAATTGTGGCAAAATAAAATTGAAAATTCGGTTTGAAAAAAATTCAAATATAATGATGACTGACCTGGATTCTGACAGGTATGTCCACAACCATTGGAACAGCATTTCTTGATACCCTTACAATCTCCATCGTGAGAACATGACTCCACACAGATACCAATACCTGTTGCAGGACATACTCCAGATTTTTCTTTCGCTGGAAGGACAATACATAATGTGCATTATACTTCTTGTTCATGTTAACTTACGTAGAAAATATGTATTATATAGGGTTGTGTAAGAACTGCTTGTAATGTTTAACTTTTATAATCGTTGAATTATTACATTTATTTATATCAAAGTATAAGGTGAATTTTACGCATTTATTTCTTTGAAAATGCATGGCGGGCAGTTTACATATACACATATTCTATAAACTGTACATATGATGGCGTAACTATATTTGGAAAATCTAAATTATTAAAAGGATGTTTGAAAGGTTATTTCATTACTAATTTTACCAAAATGACCCATATGTCTTTAAGAAAAGGACAATGTCATCTCAAAATAACTACATTTAATATGATAAGGGAAACTGAATTTGATATGTCAATAAAAAAATGGACATATATGCCATTGGTAAAATTTGTTAATAGACTGATTATATAACTTGAACTTACATATAAAGTTATGTATGTTATTGTGATTCAAAGTTAGATTTTATGAATAACTGTTGTTAAACTGCTTCTGTTGTACAAGGAATAGTTAATTGCTGTTTGTCTTATGATCCCATAAAAAACAGGGGGGCGCCCCCGGGGGCCCCCCTAAAATTCCCAACCTTACATAAATGTCTGTTATAAACTGATTCTGTTTGAATCGGATTTAAAATATCAAAAACACATTGGTAATCAGTTTAATATGCCCCCCCCCAAAAATGGGGGGGGGCCCCCCCCCCCCCCCCAGGCCCCCCTTTTTTTAACCTCTGCTTTGTCTACATTATATTTCAAATGATACATGTAAAAAAAAAACCACTTGTTCCCCCGCTGTTTTGTGTTCAATTACTTAAAAACAGAATAACCGTAAGCCGTCTTATACGGGGGGCACAGGGGAAAAAGGGCCCCCCAAGACCAACTCCTGCTTAAAATTCTCATTCGCTTGCAATCCTGTAAAACATTCGCTCATTTCAAGTAGATGATTGTGTATGGCAAACTATTCAATCACTTTACAGAGAGCTATTAAAATTTAGAAGAAGAAAAACATCTTTGGCGGCGTCTCTTATGTCTGCATTACTGTTTCGTCTTCTAACTATTGTAGTTCGAATTAGAAAGTTCCAACTAACAGTGACATCACTGTTATTTAGCTGTAGCAGTATAATTGACTTTCTTCCTACCAGAAAGAGGCTGAGCCAGAGTTTACTGGCCGTGACTCTAGGTGAATCTTATTGTCAAAGTGCTGACAGTTACCGCAGTCACTCGTACACGTAAGGACTATACGCTGTATGCATTTACTATTCAAATTTAACTCAATACAACTTTCCCGTACGGGAGAAGAATTAGTATGCAAAACATGTCACGGTAAATGTTTTTGTCATATTCTTACAACGTTAATGCAGCTCGTATATAGCTTGGAGATCGCCGGTTATAGTACAGAAACTCTCGTCTGCGGAGAAAACATTGCAACCTCTTAACCACTTTAAAAGTTTTTTCATATTTTATATATTTAAAGGCAAAAACCTGCCGCTCAGATTATTTATTTTGAGGAAAGACTGTGTTCGAATCCAGGATCGAAAGACACATTTAGACAATGTTAGCTTCCAAACTATTATAGAATCAAAGCGCTGTCGGTACTGAAGGACTGTGGGCTATAGATGGCTTGGTTGAAATTAACTCAATGTATTTATTTTGTGACATCCCTGTTGAGAATGTACGTAAATTATTTTAAAAGAAATTTATTTTTTGTGAATATAGATGTAATAGTTCGTAAATAAGAAGGTTTTCAGTGAAATTAAATAATAAATTTATAAATCAAACTACAAACTCTTATATCGAGCTCCGTTCCTACCGTAAATACCCGCACTTTTCCGTGGAATGCATATGATTATATTCCGTAATTACCTTAAGTTGACATTAAGGTAGTACACTCCATAATGGGCACTTTTTCAAACCTAGATAAACTTAATTTATTCATAATCTACATCTGTTAACTGACTAGTGTTTAAAATTTGAAGACATTTCACCGTTTAATTAAAATAGATATATCGTTTTATGTTGCCCCACTCCTTCTAGAAATACTGGCATTAGTTGAAAGTACCCTAAAATGTTTGCAAGTATTTATGGATATTTGTTTTTGCTCTAATGTTCCATTCAATATCGCAAGTTATGTAGACTTTCGAAACATGTATTAAAAGTCTACGAGTTTAACACGGGTAACACAAATATGCAATTATGTTGAAAAAAAGCGGTTACACTTTGAAATATCCGGTTCCCCTTAATGCGCCGGAGCCACGTGACCACTTATGGCTATTTTGCATATTTTGCGAAATTATATCTAAAAGCAGCTCTGCTTTCAGGCCAACATCCGAATCAGATTATGGACTACCAGTGCATTAAGATGGCAAACACTCCAAAGGCGCAACAACGGTTTACAAGAACATATATAAGTCCTTATAACTATTACAGTAAATACAGAAGACTGTACTAACGACAGCAAACAGCATTTTGATCAACTGGATCTATTTCACATTCATAGTTTTCTGGACA
This sequence comes from Saxidomus purpurata, assembly GCA_022818135.1. Classification (NCBI taxonomy): domain Eukaryota; kingdom Metazoa; phylum Mollusca; class Bivalvia; order Venerida; family Veneridae; genus Saxidomus; species Saxidomus purpurata. Next base: position 27,404,410 of record JAFMSR010000001.1, on the reverse strand, counting down.
CTGTGTTTCATCCCTTCCGCAGTTTGCCGGTTCTGTAAGGGGACTTCCGTAATTGCAAGGATTCGCCTGCACTGAAATATATTGATCAGTAAACATATTTTATTTCTTAATCTTTCCGGCATTGCCTAAGTCATTTTTCAAGTTTCTGTGTGACTTTCTGTCTGCCTGCCTGCCTGCCTGCCACCGTCTGTCTGTCTCTCTCAGCGTTGGCGCTCTTTAACAATTGAATACAGTCTAACCTGACCTAAGCGGTTCAATTCAAATGTTCTTTGACCTTAGTAGGTTATTTTGTGATTTTGCCTTGTCAATGTATAATTATTGGGGGGAATTTACACATGGCGTTTACGGCACCACCAGGGTTTGCCAGTCCTATCGAAACATTGCCTTGCAATGAATTTCAATCACTAAAACAGGCACCACAGTGCAATTATGGCAAAACTGATGTAAACAAAGTAAGAAAATGTATTAAAACATGAATAGGACATGTTTGCATTGTATGCCCCAACGGTATTTGCGTGTATGGTTAACACTGCTGCGAAAGTGTGGTTAGTATAATGTACATGCAGTGTGTAACTTATTTGTTGTTTTTTCTCATAGTTACATAAATCCATTTTTCTGTCTGACGTGGTTGTTAATGGTGTCAATGGACTTGTTTTTGTTTTTCGGCGCAGCCGAACTAAGCTCGCTTTTGGCCAGAAGTTCGAAACCTTTCGACCGCCAATGACAAGTAGAATGTAAGAAGTTTTGGATTGAAAAATTTACCCTGTAAGGAACCTTTAAATTGGATAAAACCAAATGAAAAAGGTTAATAAAACAATCTTGCGATTTCAGTCTTTCTTGAATGGTTTTATAATTTAAGTACGTATATAATTCATGTCTATCAAGATAGTATGTTGTTACCGCCAGATTAGTGTTGATTATAAATGTAAAGTAATTATACTTTCTCGACAAGTAAATAACTGACAATAATTCTAGTAACATGTTTGATAAAAAGAAAAAAAGTTTGTTTTCCTGATGCACATGTCACGGTACCGTCTTAATCACAATTTGGTAGATTATATGTAAGCAGCCGGTTTGCTCAATCGGGAGAGTATTCGCTTTTACAGCCCTGTAAGCGAGGGGCTCGATCAGGATGTATACTTTTTTTCATCCTGTAACATTTGGCATTTGGAGATTCTGTGAGGTAAAATGCTACTTTTATTGAAGGGCAAGAACTGGAACTGAAATCAAGATTGAAAATGTAATTAAGAAATATTTAAAGTCTCTAGATCTACATATGAAAATATTGCAAAGTAAGAGCATAATGTCCTTTCATAGACTCCTTTTTATGAAGCCTATACTTGGTGCTAGTAGAGGCATAAACATGTGTGACCGTTGATATGTTTAAGCATACATTCCCATATCTCATTGAGAGTGGTCACAAGGAAATAAAGTGACGAAATTCATTGAGTTTCTATGTTAATATGATTATAATATCATTTTATTATTTTCTTTGTAGGTTCATTAAGTCATACTGACAAAAAAAGGGTATCCTACAAATACAAGAAAACAAGAATAAGCATACAGCAAATAAAACATAAAAAAGCAACTAAAAGCAAAACACACAACAAAAGAAGTTTGATAGTTCCGATATTGCCTTTACACAGGATTTGATATTACTAGAGTTATACAAGTTTTTAATTACTTGTAGACATTTTTCATTTATTCTTGTATTTAAAAGTTTGTCCAAGCTTTATTTTAGTTATCTCTCTTGGCAATGTTATATTTGAGACTGCACCTTTCTATAATCTTGTAAATAATTGAACCATATAAGGCCAATATTGGTAATAGCTGCAATAAAATTCTCTATTGTATATTGATTAAAAGTATTCATGTTACCAAAACATATCCTTATCTTAAAGCATAGTTAAGACTGTGTATGTATATTTGATACAAAAATGTATTCTAGTGAAAATTAAAAAGTAAGATTTCACGAAGAATGTACAAAAAGGGCACGCAACCCGTATTGCTGCACAATAATCATTTTTTTTAAAGTAATTCATTCTGTCTTCATTAATAGGTGTGACTGTTATTACACTATTAGGAAAAGAAATATTACTAAGTAATACCAAGTGTGTATAAATCTAGAGCACTTTTGAAGTCTAAAAATGAAAACATTGTCAACATAGTGTTAAAGAATCTAATACAAACTGAGAATATCTCTTTCCTATGTTCATTTCTCTTTATAACAGTTCATCCACACAATTTCTGTTTATCTGCAAAACGCATTTTTCCATTTTTAATTAACTTACATCTGTTACACTTGCATGTATAACTGTATTGCAATATCGAATTGATATGTCTACCTACAATTTTGGTACACTTCGATTATTGTCCTGTAACATATGTCCCATTGCTGCCTACTGGCTTAAGTGTATTAAGAATTGTGTAAAGAATTTTATTCTGTTTTTTCTTCAACAATGTTTTCATATAATGTCCATCAAATTTGTGCCGCTTCTTCTCCAAAAGAGATTTTCAGCAAGTGTTTATAATTTTTGCAATTTCATTGAAAGAAATACTACGTTACAGTTAAGTCAGTATAAAACGACTCCGGATATAGCGTAAATCTGGATATAAGGAATGCATTTTCTCGGCTCGATTTTTATCTGTATTTATTTTATATTAAAATGATATAGAGATTTAACAAACTCCGGATATAACGAACACAATTAATTGGTCCCAATGAGTTCGTTATAAACGGTGTTTACTATATGTGTATAGCAGTTTTAGTACCAACAACGGCCAGTTTTGCCGCAAACGCACCATTCTTGGTTAAATGACAGCTACAAGTCATGTTTGTCCCAATATGCTCCCGGGACTCTAACTTCGACAACAAGCGAACTGTTCAAAATTCTTCTGCTAGTTCAGAAAGATGTTCACGCTTCCTTTAAAGTGACATAATGCACATCTTACTGCACATAGTGTATTTTTGGTAACAGTTATATGAAAGCAACTTTCGGTTGCTGTGCATTTAAATGTGTTAAATTAATGATAATGCCACATTAGTATTTGAAGTTGGTGCTTTAGGAATAAAAAATCGGACTAATAAAATAATAGTTCCTTTCTTCGCATTGATCTCCCTTGTGTTGTTGTTATTTTTGGTAGAGATTTCGGCAGTGGAAGGGAAGCAACTCCTGCATGCAGTTCTTTTTTTAAAGAGTCCCAGGCAAAATAGGAAAAGTAATATTTGGAAAGTTATTATTTTGTACTGATAGCAGGAAGAGTTTGGTGTAATATGATAAGGGAAACTGCATTTGATATGTCAATAAAAAAATGGACATATATGCCATTGGTAAATATCTGTTAAAAATTAAGTTGAAGGTAAAATGTGTTATACCAAATGGTGGCATGGCCTTGTTATGTACGTCACGCTCAAAATTGCTGTGGTAACTCACATGTGACACGGAAAAATTGACGTTCTGACAAATACTTAGTTTTTAACATTGAGTTTGCATTTATATAGCAAATCTCCGAATGCCCTTTTCACATGACGCCGGGAAAAATATAAAAAAAATTGTGGCAAAATAAAATTGAAAATTCGGTTTGAAAAAAATTCAAATATAATGATGACTGACCTGGATTCTGACAGGTATGTCCACAACCATTGGAACAGCATTTCTTGATACCCATACAATCTCCATCGTGAGAACAATACTCCACACAGATACCAATACCTGTTTCAGGACATACTCCAGATTTTTCTTTCGCTGGAAGGACAATACATAATGTGCATTATACTTCTTGTTCATGTTAACTTACGTAGAACATATGTATTATATAGGGTTGTGTAAGAACTGCTTGTAATGTTTAACTTTTATAATCGTTGAATTATTACATTTATTTATATCAAAGTATAAGGTGAATTTTACGCATTTATTTCTTTGAAAATGCATGGCGGGCAGTTTACATATACACATATGCTATAAACTGTACATATGATGGCGTAACTATATTTGGAAAATCTAAATTATTGAAAGGATGTTTGAAAGGTTATTTCATTACTAATTTTACCAAAATGACCCATATGTCTTTAAGAAAAGGACAATGTCATCTCAAAATAATTACATTTAATATGATAAGGGAAACTGCATTTGATATGTCAATAAAAAAATGGACATATATGCCATTGGTAAAATTTGTTAATAGACTGATTATATAACTTGAACTTACATATAAAGTTATGTATGTTATTGTGATTCAAAGTTAGATTTTATGAATAAATGTTGTTAAAACTGCTTCTGTGCGATACAAATGGTAATAGTTAATATGCTGTTTGTCTTATATTTCAAATGATCATGAACGAATCCGTCTATGCAACTCCTGTAAAACATTCGCTCATTTCAAGTAGATGATTGTGTATGGCAAACTATTCAATCACTTTACAGAGAGCTATTAAAATTTAGAAGAAGAAAAACATCTTTGGCGGCGTCTCTTATGTCTGCATTACTGTTTCGTCTTCTAACTATTGTAGTTCGAATTAGAAAGTTCCAACTAACAGTGACATCACTGTTATTTAGCTGTAGCAGTATAATTGACTTTCTTCCTACCAGAAAGAGGCTGAGCCAGAGTTTACTGGCCGTGACTCTAGGTGAATCTTATTGTCAAAGTGCTGACAGTTACCGCAGTCACTCGTACACGTAAGGACTATACGCTGTATGCATTTACTATTCAAATTTAACTCAATACAACTTGCCCGTACGGGAGAAGAATTAGTATGCAAAACATGTCACGGTAAATGTTTTTGTCATATTCTTACAACGTTAATGCAGCTCGTATATAGCTTGGAGATCGCCGGTTATAGTACAGAAACTCTCGTCTGCGGAGAAAACATTGCAACCTCTTAACCACTTTAAAAGTTTTTTCATATTTTATATATTTAAAGGCAAAATCCTGCCGCTCAGATTATTTATTTTGAGGAAAGGCTGTGTTCGAATCCAGGATCGAAAGACACATTTAGACAATGTTAGCTTCCAAACTATTATAGAATCAAAGCGCTGTCGGTACTGAAGGACTGTGGGCTATAGATGGCTTGGTTGAAATTAACTCAATGTATTTATTTTGTGACATCCCTGTTGAGAATGTACGTAAATTATTTTAAAAGAAATTTATTTTTTGTGAATATAGATGTAATAGTTCGTAAATAAGAAGGTTTTCAGTGAAATTAAATAATAAATTTATAAATCAAACTACAAACTCTTATATCGAGCTCCGTTCCTACCGTAAATACCCGCACTTTTCCGTGGAATGCATATGATTATATTCCGTAATTACCTTAAGTTGACATTAAGGTAGTACACTCCATAATGGGCACTTTTTCAAACCTAAATAAACTTAATTTATTCATAATCTACATCTGTTAACTGACTAGTGTTTAAAATTTGAAGACATTTCACCGTTTAATTAAAATAGATATATCGTTTTATGTTGCCCCACTCCTTCTAGAAATACTGGCATTAGTTGAAAGTACCCAAAATGTTTGCAAGTATTTATGGATATTTGTTTTTGCTCTAATGTTCCATTCAATATCGCAAGTTATGTAGACTTTCGAAACATGTATTAAAAGTCTACGAGTTTAACACGGGTAACACAAATATGCAATTATGTTGAAAAATAGCGGTTACACTTTGAAATATCCGGTTCCCCTTAATGCGCCGGAGCCACGTGACCACTTATGGCTATTTTGCATATTTTGCGAAATTATATCTAAAAGCAGCTCTGCTTTCAGGCCAACATCCGAATCAGATTATGGACTACCAGTGCATTAAGATGGTAAACACTCCAAAGGCGCAACAACGGTTTACAAGAACATATATAAGTCCTTATAACTATTACAGTAAATACAGAAGACTGTACTAACGACAGCAAACAGCATTTTGATCAACTGGATCTATTTCACATTCATAGTTTTCTGGACACTGTGTTTCATCCCTTCCGCAGTTTGCCGGTTCTGTAAGGGGACTTCCGTAATTGCAAGGATTCGCCTGCACTGAAATATATTGATCAGTAAACATATTTTATTTCTTAATCTTTCCGGCATTGCCTAAGTCATTTTTCAAGTTTCTGTGTGTCTTTCTGTCTGCCTGCCTGCCTGCCTGCCTACCTGTCTGTCTGTCTCTCTCAGCGTTGGCGCTCTTTAACAATTGAATACAGTCTAACCTGACCTAAGCGGTTCAATTCAAATGTTCTTTGACCTTAGTAGGTTATTTTGTGATTTTGCCTTGTCAATGTATAATTATTGGGGGGGGGAATTTACACATGGCGTTTACGGCACCACCAGGGTTTGCCAGTCCTATCGAAACATTGCCTTGCAATGAATTTCAATCACTAAAACAGGCACCACAGTGCAATTATGGCAAAACTGATGTAAACAAAGTAAGAAAATGTATTAAAACATGAATAGGACATGTTTGCATTGTATGCCCCAACGGTATTTGCGTGTATGGTTAACACTGCTGCGAAAGTGTGGTTAGTATAATGTACATGCAGTGTGTAACTTATTTGTTGTTTTTTCTCATAGTTACATAAATCCATTTTTCTGTCTGACGTGGTTGTTAATGGTGTCAATGGACTTGTTTTTGTTTTTCGGCGCAGCCGAACTAAGCTCGCTTTTGGCCAGAAGTTCGAAACCTTTCGACCGCCAATGACAAGTAGAATGTAAGAAGTTTTGGATTGAAAAATTTACCCTGTAAGGAACCTTTAAATTGGATAAAACCAAATGAAAAAGGTTAATAAAACAATCTTGCGATTTCAGTCTTTCTTGAATGGTTTTATAATTTAAGTACGTATATAATTCATGTCTATCAAGATAGTATGTTGTTACCGCCAGATTAGTGTTGATTATAAATGTAAAGTAATTATACTTTCTCGACAAGTAAATAACTGACAATAATTCTAGTAACATGTTTGATAAAAAGAAAAAAAGTTTGTTTTCCTGATGCACATGTCACGGTACCGTCTTAATCACAATTTGGTAGATTATATGTAAGCAGCCGGTTTGCTCAATCGGGAGAGTATTCGCTTTTACAGCCCTGTAAGCGAGGGGCTCGATCAGGATGTATACTTTTTTTCATCCTGTAACATTTGGCATTTGGAGATTCTGTGAGGTAAAATGCTACTTTTATTGAAGGGCAAGAACTGGAACTGAAATCAAGATTGAAAATGTAATTAAGAAATATTTAAAGTCTCTAGATCTACATATGAAAATATTGCAAAGTAAGAGCATAATGTCCTTTCATAGACTCCTTTTTATGAAGCCTATACTTGGTGCTAGTAGAGGCATAAACATGTGTGACCGTTGATATGTTTAAGCATACATTCCCATATCTCATTGAGAGTGGTCACAAGGAAATAAAGTGACGAAATTCATTGAGTTTCTATGTTAATATGATTATAATATCATTTTCTTATTTTCTTTGTAGGTTCATTAAGTCATACTGACAAAAAAAGGGTATCCTACAAATACAAGAAAACAAGAATAAGCATACAGCAAATAAAACATAAAAAAGCAACTAAAAGCAAAACACACAACAAAAGAAGTTTGATAGTTCCGATATTGCCTTTACACAGGATTTGATATTACTAGAGTTATACAAGTTTTTAATTACTTGTAGACATTTTTCATTTATTCTTGTATTTAAAAGTTTGTCCAAGCTTTATTTTAGTTATCTCTCTTGGCAATGTTATATTTGAGACTGCACCTTTCTATAATCTTGTAAATAATTGAACCATATAAGGCCAATATTGGTAATAGCTGCAATAAAATTCTCTATTGTATATTGATTAAAAGTATTCATGTTACCAAAACATATCCTTATCTTAAAGCATAGTTAAGACTGTATATGTATATTTGATACAAAAATGTATTCTAGTGAAAATTAAAAGTAAGTTTTCACGAAGAATGTACAAAAAGGGCACGCAACCCGTATTGCTGCACAATAATCATTTTTTTTAAAGTAATTCATTCTGTCTTCATTAATAGGTGTGACTGTTATTACACTATTAGGAAAAGAAATATTACTAAGTAATACCAAGTGTGTATAAATCTAGAGCACTTTTGAAGTCTAAAAATGAAAACATTGTCAACATAGTGTTAAAGAATCTAATACAAACTGAGAATATCTCTTTCCTATGTTCATTTCTCTTTATAACAGTTCATCCACACAATTTCTGTTTATCTGCAAAACGCATTTTTCCATTTTTAATTAACTTACATCTGTTACACTTGCATGTATAACTGTATTGCAATATCGAATTGATATGTCTACCTACAATTTTGGTACACTTCGATTATTGTCCTGTAACATATGTCCCATTGCTGCCTACTGGCTCAAGTGTATTAAGAATTGTGTAAAGAATTTTATTCTGTTTTTTCTTCAACAATGTTTTCATATAATGTCCATCAAATTTGTGCCGCTTCTTCTCCAAAAGAGATTTTCAGCAAGTGTTTATAATTTTTGCAATTTCATTGAAAGAAATACTGCGTTACAGTTAAGTCAGTATAAAACGACTCCGGATATAGCGTAAATCTGGATATAAGGAATGCATTTTCTCGGCTCGATTTTTATCTGTATTTATTTTATATTAAAATGATATAGAGATTTAACAAACTCCGGATATAACGAACACAATTAATTGGTCCCAATGAGTTCGTAATAAACGGTGTTTACTATATGTGTATAGCAGTTTTAGTACCAACAACGGCCAGTTTTGCCGCAAACGCACCATTCTTGGTTAAATGACAGCTACAAGTCATGTTTGTCCCAATATGCTCCCGGGACTCTAACTTCGACAACAGAAGTCGAAGAGCTTTTCAAAATATTTATGTTATCTGCTAGGTGTCGAGAAAGAATGTTCACGCTTCCTTTAAAGTAACATAATGCACATCTTACTGTACATAGTGTATTTTTGGTAACAGTTATATGAAAGCAACTTTCGGTTGCTGTGCATTTAAATGTGTTAAATTAATGACAATGCCACATTAGTAGTTGAAGTTGGTGCTTTAGGAATAAAAAATCGGACTAATAAAATAATAGTTCCTTTCTTCGCATTGATCTCCCTTGTGTTGTTGTTATTGTTGGTAGAGATTACGGCAGTGGAAGGGAAGCAATTCCTTCTTTTTTTAAAGAGTCCCAGTCAAAATAGGAAAAGTAATATTTGGAAAGTTATTATTTTGTACTGATAGCAGGAAGAGTTTGGTGTATTGGGTTAAAAGCTATTATTTCCTCTACCTTTTTTTACACACACCTATTTCAGCTGGAGTTTTACTCGAAAACAAAATGCGCATAATTCCACTTTAACAATATTTCTCTTGAACGAATTATTCAAGATGATATTAGTGCAAAAATACTGCAGACATAGTAAATTACCTTGACCCTTTATTGGTACATTTAGCACTCACAATAAAGGCTCATGAACTATTACAATTATATTTAACTTTTTGAAAAACTTGATCTGTTTCTGCTAGGATTTGAAACTGGGTCTTTTGTTCAACAGTCATAATTATTATCCTTAACGTTGTTTTTTTGTATTGCCTGCAATGACATTCAATTTGTTTTTAATATATTATTTATGATCTTGATTTGTACTTACCCGTTTCACCTGTTAAATGTGCGGGATAAAACGACGCACTCAGCACGAAAAGACAAAGAAATCGAAACATAGTATCTCAGTAATATGTAAAAATCTATTTAATTTGACAAAATATTAAAAACGCAGTCACGTAATAATTCCGTTTAACAATTCCCGCCTATCAGTCTCAGATGACGAATTATATTTAATGACTATACCACTATGCACAAGTCGAGTGTCGAGTTTTAACAGGAGTTATATTTTCTTCTGCCACGGCGCAACATCTGTGACATATAAAGAGGGTAAAGTTGAGTATAATCTCGCTCTAAACGAGATGTTAATTGGGATTAGTTTTTTATTGGAAAAATGTTTAACTTACAACAGTTGCTACCTTTCTATTTAGTTATTTTTTCTTCATATTCCCTAAAATTGTTTTTAGTCCAGGCCGACCCTGTTTCTCCTTTTGTGAACCGTGGACTCAGTCCAGAGCGTAAACCACTCGACCACCGCCCCACCCCCTCTTCATATTCTCGTGCAATATATATTAACAGGGGTTTGAGCTCTTAAGCTTGCAACGGAAAATCGAAATTACAGTACTAAATCGTATGCAAGATATACTTTAAGGTATCGCATTTAAAAAAAATAAAAACACGTTCAAGCGAATTTTTGGAATTCCAAAATTTTCCAAATTGAAATCGAAGACTGTTTGGTTTATAACGATGAGTTATGTGTCTTTGCAAAGGCCTTTATCGTAGCAATAAATGAATATTTTTTTAATTTCAAAGAAATACATTTCTGTTTGAAACTTGTTGACGGTACCATGAAAAATGACTATTTTACAGTTGGATAATCAGAAATGCAAGATACAGACTCTAAGCAGTAACATCTCGTTTAGAGCGAGATTATACTGTCAACTCTACCCTCTATGTCACAGATGTTGCGCTATGGCAGAAGACAATTTATTTTATGTTTTTCAGTGAATTATAGAGTTTTCTCAGTGAAATAAAAGTGATAATCCACAGTTTTGAAACAGTGGATTACCATTTTTATTTTTCACTGTTTTGCGCTCTTTACCCGGATTTACGTCAAAAAGTATACCGAGCGTAATTAATGCTGGAAACCATGCGACGATGACGTCGTTTAAATGACGTCATTTGCGCTATGTTTCTTGTGACGTTTCCCGCGATTTTCGATATTTTGTAGAAACAAACTCAATAAAAGTAGAGTTTTAACCATAAAATAAACAGAAAAATTGTTGGTATCGGTGTAACATCACGTTAATTTCACTCGTGAACACCAAAAGCTGTTATTTTCACTCGTGGCTGCGCCACTCGTGAAAATATCACTTTTGGTGCTCACTCGGTGAAATTATAACATGATCTTACACCGAAACCAACAATTATCCTCTATATAATTCACAGCAGGCCCGGACCTACAAATTGTTTGGAAAATGAAAAAAATTAAAATGACAAAAATGCAATAAAAACTCATGGGATAGGGAGGTTAAAGGTGTTGTGCACAGCAAACTCATCTGCTTTAAACGTAATCTCGTGTTTAAACATTTAACATGTATGATAAAAATGAAGATATTTAGTAGAATTTCGAACAAAGCAAACACATTATTGGGCAGTTAAGTCAAATGCAACTTTTTCAGCGCCTGTATTTAGATTTTATACTAGGGACACGACCAATGGCCTTCTTTCTCCAGATATTGCTAGTTTTTTCTAACTTCTGCACCATTTAGGTTGACACATAGCAATGTCTTCTGATTTTTTAAAATCCTCGTTGTCTGTTGTCCAAGAGATTTCCTTTCTGTATGCCCGATATTTGCGTGATTCAGTGTCAATTGTTTTAATGTTTCTTGTTTTGTGGCTAATCTCAATCTCGTTGTATCTAAATGTATTTGTTGTGTTGTATTTTCGTTCTTCTTTCGATTTTTACTCTCATTAGTGTCGGTGTTGAATACGTTACATGTACTATTAGTGGTTTTTAGCTATTTTGGCGGTCATATTGGACACCATCTTCGATTTCTAAAAATATGCAATGATGTGACAATTCCACCTAAATGTTTCTGACACTTCATACATTTATCTAAAGATTAATATGAAAGAATGCAGGTGTGGCGATAAGGAATCTCAAAATTTTCTGGGGAGCATGAATCCAACTCTCTCTATAAATTGTATTTGCCCGTCTGCGCCCCTGTTGCTTTCTTGCTTTATAAAGATTTGTTTCTTTCACGTTTTATTTTTTTGTGAAATATTTTAATTTGAGCTGGAGCCAACAGTTACAAATGTACTTTCTGTTTCCTTGTTGTTAACAGTAATTCAATATCCCGCATTATGACTTTGCATATTGATGGATCAACGTAAAACCATTGTAAGTGTATATAGAAGTAGAAGCAGTTATTGTAGTTTCGCGTTAACCTCTCGATATATATGTATGTTATTTATAGTCAACTCTTTTTTTGTCAGACGGTTTCATATACCTGCAGCATTGTTATACACTATTTGCTTTGTCAATAGACATATAAGTTATTGTGCAAAATTGCATATACTTTTATTGCGCAGAAGAAACTTATAATTTACAATGGTCATATTATATATAGGTACTAAAGCAACTTTAAAGCGGCAGATACTATATTATTATTTAGATGAACAGGAAATAGCATAAAGTGGAATTATGGACATATTTTTTTCAAATAAAAATCCAACTGGAATATATGTGTGTACAAAAGGGTAGAGGAAATAATAGCTTTTAACCCAATAAACCAAACTCTTCCTGCTACCAGTACGAAATAATAATTTTCTAAATATTACTTTTCCTATTTTGACTGGGAGAGTCAATTTTAGAAAAAAAACAACTGTATGCAGGAGTTGCTTCCCTTCCACTGCCTAAATCTCTACCAACAACACAAGTGAGATCACTGCGAAGAAAGGAACCATTATTTTATTTGTTCATTTTTTTTATTTCTAAAGCACATACTTCAAATACTAATGCGGCATTATCATTAGTTTAACACATTTAAATGCACAGCAACCGAAAATTGCTTTTATAAAACTGTCACAAAAAAGCCCACTATATGCAGTAAGATGCGCATATAATGTCACTTTAATAAGGACAAGAAAAAACAGTGATACTACGTATCACAGCGGGCGTATCACAGCGGGCCTAGAAGCAAAGCTTTCATGTAAATATTTTGAAATTGGAGATGCAAAAAAACTTAACAGATTTTATAACAGAGAGACAGAATAAATCTACATTCTAGGTTCATGTAAAGCAAATACTTGACTTTCTGGTTTGTGCATTTACAATTAAGAGACTCTTTCTCATTTCCAGTGTATCATTTATGATTTAAAAAGAAACGAAATCATATCCATTAAAAAGTCGTTTTTAACAAGGAGATGCGGCGTAAGCCGGGATACGCCGGTATATCCAAACCTCATTGCTTAAAATGCGCCGAATTCATCCTGACTTTTAGAAACGAATAGAGCGGCGTACACCGGCATGCGTCAAACGATTAGCCCCCACAAACCCTGACAATTTGAACAGCTATAGGTTGCTCCTTTCGCCTGCAAAGTAGATCGACTTTAGCTGAAACGCGCGAGGATCGTGTTTGTGATATCGGCTTAAAGATATTAAAAGCCATTCCGTTTCTTAATATACGTGTAAATGCTTTAAATCATTGTACCACTAATGTAGGCAAAATTCAGAATATTTAAATTACTACACCATCAGGCAGCCATGTACACTGATTCGACACCGCATACAGTTAACGTTTACATGTCATCGACTGTCTATACTCATTCTGTAATACAGCAACTAGCAAAACAAACTTTATAAAGTGTCTCCCTCACTCAGCTATCAGCCAGTTCTAACAAGATATATCTATTTTTTAAAAAGATAAACGGCGTAAATATGTACTGTATACATTAACAATATGATATCTATCTTTAGATCGGCGTTCACGTGATCGAAACGATTGCATTTCATTTACAACGCTTCCATTCATATAATTTGAATGGTGCAAACCGATGAAAATTGGTAAGAGAATAGTAGATATTTTGTGTAGCCTACTTATATATCATATTTAAGTTTCAAAGTATTACAGGCTCTAAGAATAAGCCTGGGTTTAATATCTTACTATTCAAAAGATTTCTTCAACTAAATTAAAGTATTAGGCTTATCGACTACTTACAATGGTTGTTATCTCCCTTTACCAATACAAAATGTGATGAAATGAAACTGTGGGGCGCGAACTGCCGATGTAATGCAGTTGTAAAAAATCAACAAACATATGACTTTGAATTCTGTAAAGTTTTTTTTATTATAAAATACTTTAAAAAAAACGCTGAAACTTTTAGGTTGATATAATACATGTACTTCTGCAGATTCTATTTATTATTTTTTGGAGGTTATTTCGTTTTGGCATGATTTATAGGGTATATATCTTTAAAAAATGCTGCATTTGCTTTCTTTTATGATTTCTGATCAGATATTGTTGTTGTAGTAGTTAAACGCCCACTTCAAAAGTACATGTATTTGGTATGTTTAATAGGCAGCTAGTCATCGAAAGTTTCAGTACTAGGTTGGAGGTTACAGTGATTTCAAGTTAGCTTCTCTAACCACTAGACCACGGGAGCGGATCTGGTCGGACATCATTATGAAAACAATTGACGTGTATGATATGTTTTATGATGTCAGCATAATTCCCTTACGGAAACATAATGCATATTACCACTTAGATTTTAGGTTTCGTGAAAATTTCGTGAAATAATAGACGATTTCATATAAAGCTGCTCGCTCTCAGTTGCAGTTGAAGAAAATTAAATTCTAAAAAACAACATACTAATACATAAACATAAAACTAAATGCTAAAATCAACAATAGAAGTAAAAATCTAGGTAGGAATTAGCCAAAGTCGAATGAAAATGCTGTTATTACGCTTTACCAGTTGGTAGCGTATTATTTCAAATCTACAAATGTAATTGACTGGAATGTATACTGGAACCTTTTTATATGACTATATGCTCTAAACTATATTATTTTTTATACAGTTTGAAAGACAATATTTTTGACAGCGAGCAGCTTTAAAGTGCTGTGTAGGCCGTGTCACGTATTTCTGAAGAATGTCTCATAAACAAAGCTGGTTATATACAATTTAAAAGCACTGTATTTTACTTCGTCAAAAGTCTCAAGCAAAACCATGTTTTTGAGAAAAAATAAAACAACAGCAACATGATGTGTTGTCAATGAACTACATTGTACAGGTTCCTTGATTAAAATAAATGGTCAGTAACCAAAACCAAGTACTGTTAGCAAAGTATTGACACAAATGATCACTCATTGTCTGTAAGAAAAACTCAATTTGCCCAATTTTGCAGAGGACTCCTTGTTGTCGGCACTTTCAGTGCTTTGATTTTCATTAGATTGTATATACGAGCCCTATTTTATTTCAGCGTAACTTAAATAAAGTTAACGCAGCAATATTATAATATGTTCTCCACTATGTTCCATTAAAGTGATTCTCAGAATATACAATACTATTCCTGCCTCTATCCTCACAAAATCGTTTGCAGTCAAAATGTTAGTAAACAAAACAACGCACATTATTACGATTACTAAAACTATAGTTACCGACCAATTAGTTAACTTTGGCTACCTGTCAGTTTATTGCTGTAGACCAGTCTAATAACACGAAATGTAAACCAGTCTGATAAAAATAGAAAGTGCATCCCGACCAGTTAGTAAACTTTGGCTAACTTTCACTTTCTTGCTCTAACATGACATGTTTGATTTAAATAGACTGTCAGTGACTGTACAATGAAACTTCAATTAAAAAACAAATGAAGTGTGATTGTAAATTTCAAACTATAAAAATCGAGTCATAGTAACGTAATGGACCCACTTTACCCGATACCGGAAGATACCGGCATGTTTGACCGATATCGGTTTTTATACTGGCCGAACAATAAAAACTTTTCACTACTTATTAGACGTTACATAAGCATATAAAATAATTTGTCGTTTTACATTGATAAAAGATAGAAATATCAATTGTTTGACAATTTTAAAGCTACACAATGAACAGTGGTTTAACCCATTCTTTATCGTAATTTCCTGGGCGATTTTCATAACATTTTGTTCAAAGAACTATACACTACTTCACCTACATGTTACATTTTCCAACCACGTATTAAATATAGCGGGCCGCTGCTGCGGCCCGCAATAATTAGTTCATATTATATATTGGTGAAGAGCATCGGGTTCCTGCAATAAGCAACAATATACAGGTAGAAGAAACATAGGTGAGACCCAAAAAGTGCATCTACGACAAAAGATAACCTTGTGATAGAGTCATACTTTTTGACAAAAAATCAATTTCAGAAATGGCAATATTTTTATGAAAGAACGGCCACACAAGTTTGTGTGGAGTTTCCTAAATGAATCAGAAAGGGCATATATCTAATATACTTGGACCTATTTATCTTAGGGGAAAAGCAGACGCTAAACAACCTTTAGTATTTAGACTAGATGTAAAAATACTGCCAGTGTTTACATAATCCATCTGCTCGTAAAGCATCGGAAGGGGTGATCCAGAAATCGTATCTGATATCATATAGGCCTACCGCGTGTTTCTGCGGCATGTGCTGATTTTGTTTATGCACATGTCTAAAGCTGCATTACATCAGCTGTCATGATACATGTATTCAACAGGCCGCATGACCATATTGCGCCACAATTTAGAAAAAGTAACTTAGTTACACTCGGTTAAACCAACATAATATTATATAACAATATGTATAAAAATATAAGCACTGAAAGTACTGGTAGAGCGATGACCTTGAACAACATTAGAGGTAGTTAAAGCACATATACCATTCTCTAGTTATCTAGCACAGCAGATTGTCATTTTGTAAAGGTATAAGCACAATTCTCTAGAGTTTTCATCAATGGGAATCAAGCCATATCCTAATTCTCTATAAATTTCAAAACAAATACTGTTTGTAGGAAGGACAATCTGTAAGTAGTTATGGGTTCATATAACAGGAACAAAATACATGTGGAGCTTACACTGAAGTCCACCTCCGTGGTCAAAGTAGTGATGACTTGAAATCACTGTAACCTCTTATGCATATATTGATGGTTATGGGTTTGAGCTCTGCTTTAAGCCATGTCTCTTTATGAGAGAAAGTTGGGCATTTTTTAACAAAGAATAGGAGTCTAGCACTAGTTCTTCAGAAACAATGGTTCGGTGAACCATTAAAATGCCCAAAATATGTTGGAGCATGCTTTAAATTCTTGATGAGTTAAACATTTAACCAAATGTACATGGAAATCCTTCAAATTGAGGGGACACTATAAACCAATGACCCCTATTAAAAGTGTGATCTTAAGTCAACCGGCTTGGAACATAAGTTCTTTACATCATCTTGATAAGATGAACATTTGACCTAAATTTCAAGATTTCAAACTTCAAGGGGTTGAGGACATTATGGAGCTGACATAAAATCAGCCGTCAGACTGACTGATCAATATACAAACTGACTGACCGACAGACTGACTGACTGACCAGCCGACTCCTTTATGCCCCCCAAACTTTGTTTGTGGGGAGATAATGAACTTACTTCTGCGGTTTACTAACGCTCCCTTGCAATGAATTTGATTGTTCCTGTAATAAATACAGATCTAAAACCTGTACTTATCTGGCACCTGCATTTAACAGGAAACCAAATTATGCAACACAGTTTTTGAGCCATAAAAGCTAAGTTTGACATGAATAAGTATGAATATTATCTTATTTAAAATTAGTCTATATTAAATTGTACAGAACTTATGATATTGCAAAGCTTCTCAGTATAGCTAAAAAATAAAATCAAAATTTCTCAATTTCTATTCAACTATTTTGCCAGGGAACCATGTATTGAGACAGTTGCTTTTTTAGATTTTTACTTTTATGAGCATGTTTAATATATACATGTATAGTCTTAATAATACAGCTAGTACACTTAATGCGAAATTTCATGATTTTCAATTTGCTACAGGTTCATAGTAAGTGGAAATACCAAGTTCAGACTTATAATACTTCTGACAGATATTCAAATATTAAGGTGTTTTTAAACATTAATGAATTTAAAGAACAACTGAACATGTACAATTACACTGCCAATTAGCTTCATGAGAAATGGAAAATTCATACTCAAAATTTACATAATGCTAATAGTCAGTGAATTGTATGCAGTATTTACTTATTATAGGCATCGTTATTAATTTGAAAATACTTTCACAAAACTAAAACTTAAAAAATGTAAAAACCCTTCTATATGTACATGAATACAGTTGTCAAGAATGTTTCTTTTTGAAGTTGAACAGATAATACTATTTATAGCTCTCTAAGCATTAAAGTGCTTTGATAACTAAGACAAGTTTTACTGAACCCTAATTTCTTACCAAATTATGAACTGCAGGCTTTTGTTGCATATCTGGGAAACCTATTACTACCCCTCAGTGGTCTACCTGATTTGAAATCACTACAACCTCTCATTGACAGAGGGCCATGGGTTCAAGTCCTGCTACCGATCATGGTTCTTTATGCAGGACAGGGTTCTAGTACAGATCAGAATAGAATAAACTTTATTTCCAGTAAGGGGTAGATTACCATCGTATGTTAATCACAGAGTAAATACTAAACAAACAAGAGCTGTCACATGACAGCACGCTCGACTATTCGAAAGCTTGTCGGTAAAATGTTTTTTTTGTCTAAGAACAGGTGTATTGTGTAATTGTCTATAAGAATTAAGGTCAAAGATATGAAACTTGTTCAAAGACCTATGTAAATGTACATTACATGCAATGCCTTACTCTGGATTCTGTAAGCCAACTGGGGGGAGAAGGGGGGGGATAATTTCAAAGAATACATGACCTTGTATATTTGATCATGAATAACTTGTAACGTTTCAAAATTGATATGTTTAAAATTAAAAAAGCGAGCCGCTGCATGCTGCATAATTGTTCTATGACATTTCAAAAGTAAGCCATTTCGAGTATTTCTAATAATAGTCTGGTAAAAACTGTGACAAAATTCTAAGTTAAAAAGGAGCATAAATATGTCAAAAATCAAAAACATTGGTGAAGATGTTGATAGTAAACATACATTTTAAGTTTCAAGTCAATACATTTGATAGTATTCAAGATATTTGACTTCATAAAAATCTTTAACTAAAATTCTAAGTTAAAAAGGGGCATAAATCTGTCAAAAATCAAAACAGAGTTATGGGAATTGTTTCCTCAGGTGAAGATGTTGATGGTGGACACATAATTTGAGTTTCAAGTCAATACCTTTGAAAGTATTCAAAATATTTGCCTTTATAAAATCTTTTACCAAAAATTCTAAGTTAAAAAGGGGCATAAATCTGTCAAAAATCAAAACAGAGTTATGGGGATTGTTTCCTCTGGTGTAAATGTTGATGGTAAACATATAGTTTGAGTTTCAAGTCAATACCTATAGATATTTGACTTTATAAAAAAATGTAACCAAAAATTCTAATTTAAAAAGGGGCATAAATCTGTCAAAAATCAAAACAGAGTTATGGGGATTGTTTCTTCAGGTGAAGATGTTGATGGTAGACTGAGTTTCAAGTCAATACCTTTAATAGTATTCAATATATTTGAATTTATAAAAAAATGTAACCAAAAATTCTAATTTAAAAAGGGGCATAAATCTGTCAAAAATCAAAACAGAGTTATGGGGATTGTTTCCTCAGGTGAAGATGTTGATGGTAGACACATACTTTGAGTTTCAAGTCAATACCTTTTATAGTAATCAAGATATTTGAATTTATAAAAAACTTTAACCAAAATTTCTAAGTTAAAAAGGGGCATAAATCTGTCAAAAATCAAAACAGAGTTATGGGGATTGTTTCCTCAGGTGAAGATGTTGATGGTAAACATATAGTTTGAGTTTCAAGTCAATACCTTTGATAGTATTCAAGATATTTGACTTTATGAAAAACTTTAACCAACGCAGACGCCGACGCTGGGGCGAGTGCAATAGTCTCCTTATTCTTCGAATAGTCGAGCTAATAAATAAAGATAGTAATGTAAACAATGCTGAATTAGTATTGGTATAACACATTTAAGAAGGCCTGCCCTGGGCAGTATATATGAGATGGTATGTAGCCGTGGGCCTCCAGCAAACGGACCAGCAGTAAGGTATGTCACAATATATGCCAAAACCTGTGCAGTCAATTCAAAAAGGTTTGCATTAACTTATGTTTATATTTGTTGTTTGTATCCTGCGACTTTTAATAAGGGTATTTTTTTTTAAAAACCCCAACTCGATTGACTCTTCTCTTAATTGGGTCATAAGTTACCATATTGTATTAAATTCTGAAAATCGGTTTTATAGATAAGAGATTTTTAAAACTGAAGAAAGTTCTAAAGGGTCGTAACTCTAGTGTTTTTGGGCAATCCGACTGGCCGCATTTCCCTATTGTAGTCAACATTTCTTCTACCAGAGAAGGTAACTTTAGCCCTTATTTAGTCTGCTTTCTTTAACGATATGTATTCAGTACAACAATTTATATCTAGACTTCTGTTTAGTTTTATTTCTGCTATTGATTTTGTGAATGTTCTTGATTTCTGGTAATATTTACTTTCAAATGGGCAATGATTCTAGTAGGGACTATTATAGTGTTTGTCTGTTCTCCAGATATCTACGAGATGCACTGTTCATCAGTTTTTTCTTGTGTAACTCACTTTTTACAGCTGCCTAAATTTCTTTCTTAATATTATATCGAGTTGCACATTAAATTCGATTGCATTCATTTTCGCAGTGTTGTAATTTAACGGAATTCTATTCAATCCAATATTATCTGTTTACATATACATCTGTATATATATTACCTCTCAAATATCGTAAACATTGGATTGGTCATGATTATCTCAAAATGACTGCCGTGTCTATTTATGAGTTTTATTTGAATAAATATTGAAACCTTCGATGAAACCTTTCGTTAAAACTTGATTAAACAAGGTTGTGAATGCAAATGTAAATGTGACGTATGTCGTTACATGTAACACGTACAATGTTTCTATGTTATTCAGCAACGTGCAAACCAAACAATGTACGTTAACACAATCAGATGTGCATCTAAGATCTATTTTCGAAAAATCTTTTTTACATTGTGAAATCAGAAATTGAAAGTTGCAGAAATTTGAGATTTACTGGGGTTTACGATATTTTTGCAAAATATATATGAATTTTTAATGCACACAAATGTCACCATATTTCGCTTTTGAATTACGATTTTAGTCCAAATTTTCGAATAAAAATTTGAACTACAATGTAAATGTGTATTCCCTGGATATACTTTTTAATACAAGTATCAGTTTATATGGCCGGAGTTGACAAAATGATTAAAATTGTACGGTTACCTGTCAACATGTTGGATTAATTATCTTTGGTATTAAAAAGGTAAACCTCATATGAAATAATTTCAAACACTTCGACAATATGCAGTCGCTATCAGTGCAAATATTCGAAATTTGCAATGACGGATTATATGACTTTTCGAAACGGTTGAAAATGCCTGTTTTCAAAGTGTTTTCGAGAATATCGTACAAAAACAAAGTCTAAATTAACATTCATATCATTTTGTATTCTAAAATACCTACACAGCTTTGTTGAAATTGAATTTATTATAGTGGCGTTCTCAAGTGGCGAATTACGAAGTAGCTTTGCTTTAATATGAATTCGACAAATTTAGCCTGCTGCCGGTAATATTCCAAATCCGCATCGATGACAAATCACTAATTTGACGCTTGATATATGATTATAATTTTTGAACATTTCTTGATTATTTACAGTAACTATTCAACATTACAGTGTCTATTCAACAGCAGGATCACAATTGTCGATTCATGTTAACATGGTAAAAAAATCACATTGAAAAAAGTGAGGAAAATACAAAGTTACAAAATACGATTTTTTGCCAAAATATACCCCCGTATTTTAGTACAGTAAATCTGTGGCAACTATAAACTTAGTATAAGGTGTATTACATCAAAAAAGTGAAATATAGTTTTACTTGGATGTGCCTGAATGTGTATCTGTAACAGGTTTTGAAAAATAGCGATTTTCTATTATTTTGGCCGCCTTTTTGGATTTTGACCAATCGGCCCCGGTATTCTTATTCTCTTATTTTTTAATATATTTTTATGTTTAAGAAATATGCTTTATAATACATACCCCCCCCCCCCCCGCTTAAAATGATATCTACATTGTATATATGTCTCTTTCGTATAAGTTTTGCTATATATCATATATTCAGGTCCGTCAACGACTATTGAAAAATGGTCCGGCTGAAGTTATGAGATGGGGGAGAGCACAAGAAGGGTCATCCCCTCTCGTAATGGGGTATGGGGGATTTCCCCCAGAAATATTTTAGTTTCTGTTTCCCTTAAGATGCGTTTTTATTGCATCCCGAGTGTCATTCTGGATTGTCATTTTAACTTTTTTCGTAAAGATTTTATGGAAAACCATATATTTGGGCAATAATTTAGCATCTTTATTTATTCTACATGACACCGTCCGTATTCAATGCAAACATATACTCATATCATGACTAAGCGTTATATTGTTCTGAGCTACTTTTTTAACAGATAAACAAACGAATTCCATGACAGGAGCACTATTATATACCCCAAACTATTTTCCACAGTTTCAGTATTTCTACATTGTATAATAATTGACAAAACCAAGACATCGTATAAACTGCACACAACCAAACTGAATGGAAAGACTGTTAGCTATTAGTCAGAGCTGCTGTGTTTCAGCATTACATTTTTCTGAGCTCATAGTCATTGTTTTTAATTAACCGAACACCAATCTACGTTTTTCATGCACAGCATTACATTCATTTGCAATTTCATTCAAGTCCAGAGCGTCTGTTTTGTGTTTATGAACGTATATAGTCATGAGACTGTTGGATCTAACATGTGTCATAGTGTAGGTATGTTTGATTCTCCGCAACGCCGAATAATGCAACCACGGTCTATTAGTAAACCACGAAGACTGAAAAATTCTTTTCATTGGAAGTTTTTGACCAAAGATTCGCTGTGGAAAATTAAATGGCTTAGATTGAGTTGGTACTCGGGGTTTATCCATTTTGAAACAATAACATACACACAGAAGATTTCAGATTAAGAATTATTAAAATAAAAAAAGTCGTTCTTTAAATCAAACAGAATTAAAGATCAACCAGTTGTCGTGCCTTTGATACCTCGCTTGAGATAATCTTTAATTATTGGTTATTGGATTAAGTATAGTTGCCGGTTTTCACACCCTCAGGCAATAAGATTTGCGCTACCGATGATTGCATTAGCGTGTCAGTACGTCGGCACTTTTGATCATTTCAGTAAAAAAGAAAATTGAGAGAGTTAAGAGGAAAATGGTACGGCCGATAGTGGTCGGCCCATGGCCGTACCGGCCGGACCGTCCGCGACGACCTTGATATTGTCTGCGTTTTCTCAATGCCCATCTGCGTTTTCCTTCTATGTTTATATTGTCTGCGTTTACCGTCTGCGTTTTATAAGACATGTTTCAACTGAAGTCTGATTTGAACGTTGAGGTCGGATAAGGTAAAATATTAGGGTATCGTCTCAAAAATGTTTTAAATGCCTTCTGAAATCGAGTTCAGAAATAATGTCCGAGTCGGTCTAATTGTAACGAGAAAAGGCATTAATTTATGTAAAACTTTCTGGGCTTAAAATGGTACGCAATGACACAGTCAGAATTAAAGTTAAGTATATTTAGCATGAAAAAATCGTGAAAAATAACTCGGCTGTATTCTGTAGTAGGTTAAAGTTTTGTGTTCAAAAACATATCTGTTATACAGTCACAATTTATTGTATAAACATCTGATTTGAAGCATTTATCATACACTTATAACATAATCTATCTTTACTTTTACTATAAAAACACTAATGGGGAATTAACTTATTTCATAAACTACATGTAGTTTGTTAACAGTTAACATTTATAAATTCTATCGAAACATGCGAAAGGACAACTCGTGTAAGTTCTTATTTATTCAGACTTGTCAAATGCTTTCGTTGACTACAGTGTAGTTTTGACTAATACTAAGTGTAATTATAGATTTGTGTAAATTACAACCGTATCCCCACTATACTATAGTATTTAAGCTGTTTGCATTCAAAATAATGAAGTTTAATATTTGTTGTAATGCTTTTTATTTCTCAAGAACTGGTTTCACAAGAGGGATTTACATGGCATGTTTTAGCAATCCTGTTTCGAGCACATGTGCCAAAACACGTGTGAATTAGGGTAAATGCAAGCACACAATGTAAAGCTTGCTCTTTTTCTGTATGTAAACAGTCAGTCATTGACCTTAAATTATACATCATAAACACAAACATTCTAACCAAATTACACGATTGGCTATAAAATGTAACTACTAGAGTAATAACAAGGTTTTTCTTAGATTTGATCATATGATCTAGTGCTGAATTCCAGCCGACTCATATTTAATCTTGACCTAGAAATTGTCAAATCAAACACAGACCTTTCATGACAATTGATGTCCAGTGTTAACAAAGTTTCGATATGTTCCAGTGACCAAGTTTTTGACCCCAAGTGACCTCATTTCAAACTTCACATAGAAATCGAGACAAACATTCTGACTAGTATACTGAATATTACATGCCTCTAAAGTATTTACAAGGTTATTCTTTGATTTGACCGTGTGACCTATTGTTTCACCCTAGGTGAAACAGATTCTTTCGTGCATACCATATCGGGAAATCTGCAGTTTTTATCGGTGCTGGAAAATCTCATCTTGCACCCACCTGTAACAAGACTCTCCTGAGTTACTTGTGACCGCACTTTTCCCAAAAGCATCTGAATAACGTCTGTTTTTATATTAAATTGCATTTTTATTATAAAATGCATAATCTTGATAAGTTTGTATTTAAATTTCTATTTTAAAGTGCGAAATGGTACGGAAGAAAAAGTTCCTATCACGAATTACCCTCAGTGACGGAGATTTCGTTCTGAACCGAGTGCTCATGGAAGATACTAATAAACTTGACCTAGAAATGAAATGATGTTTCGGCTTTAAAAGCCTTTATGAAATTATGAAAATATTGGTAGCACTACATATTCGTTATGTGTCTGTCTGATCATTAATAACTTCGTCCAAACAGTGTGAAGAATTCGGCTTCTTTTCGACAGGCATGAACTATGTGTGTATAGGCATAGGAGACTGAATATTTTGGTACCTTATACAGTCAAGACCTAATTGTGTATATGCATCATAGCTGCTTCTCCAGTCTGAATATTTGGTACCTAATACAGCCATGAACTATGTGTGTATAGGCGTTGTGGCTGCTTTTCCCGAGACTGAGTGGTTCGGTACCTCAGTGATTGGGTAGTTTCTACTTCTCACTAACTTTTTTTAGTATATTTTATTCTTGCAAAGTGTCTGTATAATTCTGTACGGTATTGGGTTTTCAGTAAGTTAATTAGAAATGCCGTTCTTCTCTTTGTCACTGGATTGTTTGTAGAAAGGATCCCAGTTACCTTTTCTGCGGTAAATTTCAATCAACTTAATGCCGTTCTTTTATATGAATATTCTATACCTTTGTTATTACTTTCGTAACAAATTTTTAAAAATCTCCCTGTTGCCGTTGAAAATTCCAACCCGTAAACTTACCTGGCTTCGGATAAATGTCTTAGTAGATTCCTTTTCTGAAACAATGGCTGACATATTTATATCCCATCTTAAGTCAGAAATGAAAACAAAAGAACTATTCAAGTTACTAACTTTTAATCATTTCATGTTTTATAACGTTTGGCATATATTTTCAGTCATGACTGGAATAAAACTAGTTTTTTTTTTCAATTCAGCTGAAGTTTTGCTCCAAAGTCGGTTGCAAAACTTGGACGTTATGTTAAATTTACGCTATACGGATACTCATAAGTGTTCATTTGTGATCATTGATAATGTAGTAGTTATTTTATGAGCACCGGTTTTGGTAAATCAAATTAACTCCTATCCTTTCTCCATTTTCCGTTTATCAACCAGTGCGTTACTGTATTTTATTCCCACCATGACGAAGAACGTATGTTTCTACCTTTCTGAAAATAGAAATAAAACGAAAAACAAGGTGAGGGTGGGAAGGAAATACTTTTATAAAATTTCAGAATACAAAATCATTTATCTATCTTCTAGCTTAAGCTCTTATGTAGTTGGAAAAGGATTTGAAAACGACATGGCACCGAGTATATATAGTGTTCTAAAAATAGCTCGCAGACATTCATTACGTCATGATAGAGCAAAAACGTTGAGTAATCACATCGGAGCTATTTATATCAAAGTATAAGGTGATTTTTACGCATTTATTTCTATGAAAATGCATGGCGGGCAGTTTACATATACATATATGCTACTACGACAAGCAATTTCAATTTCATCCAATGCAACTGACTAAAGAAATACATGAACACGGGCTTCGCATTTATTTCTTAGGGCCCTCTTTTTAATGCTGTAACTATTTCTTACTGTAAATTGAACGCATTATATAGTTAGTAACTAAACATGCCCCTCAAATTTAGTATGTTTTAATGTAGCACAAATTAAGGTGAAAACAAGTGGGCCATGATGGCGATGTAGCTCACCTGAGTACTATTACTCCAACAGACAAATAGTAGCTCAAAATGTCATGATCAAAGTCAGCGGAAGACATTTTGTAATTTATTTGCAAAAATGTACATATGATGACGTAACTGTATTTGGAAAATTTTAAATTATTAATAGGGTACCAAAATGACCCATATGTCTTTAAAAAAAGGACAAAGTCATCTCAAAATAACTACATGTTATATGATAAGGGAAAATGCATTTGATATGTCAACAAAAAGACGGACATATATGCCATTGATAAATATCTGTTAAAAATTAAGTTGAAGGTAAAATGTGTCATACCAAGTGCTGTCATGGCCTTGTTATGTAAGTCACGTTCAAAATTGCGATGATATCTCACAGGTGACACGGAAAAATAGACATTCCGACAAATACTAAATTTTTAACATTGAGTTTGAATTTATATAGGGTGACAAAAATACGACTTTTATCTCTTTTTCATTTAAATGCTGTTGAAAGAAATGTAACAAATCTCCGAATGCCCTTTTCACATGACGCCGGGAAAACAAAAAAAACTGTCTGTATTATAGAATTTTACATATAGCATGTCATAAACAGTAGACTGCGTAAAGTCGTAAACCAAATGCTAAAATCAGTTGTTTTATGCCTTTGTCGTCTGCGTTAGGCTGACCTGGATTCTGACAGGTATGTCCACAACCATTGGAACAGCATTTCTGGATACCGTTACAATCTCCATCGTGAGAACATGACTCCACACAGATACCAATGCCTGGTATGCCTGGTGCAGGACATTTTCCTTTTTTTTTTCTCTAGAAGGGCAATACAAAATGTGTATTATACGTCATGTTTATGTTAACTTATGTAGAAAGTATGTATAATAGAGGGTTGTGTATGAACTGCTTTTAATGTTTAACTTTTATAAGCGTTGAATTATTACATTTATTTATATCAAAGTATAAGGTGATTTTACGCATTTATTTCTTTGAAAATGCATAGCGGGCAGTTTACATATACATATATGCTACTACGACAAACAATTTCAATTTCATCCTATGCAACTGACTACAGAAATACATGAACATTGGATCCACATTAATTTCTTAGGACCTTCTCCCTAACGCTGGTACTATCTTTTATTGTAAGTCTGACACATGATATAGTCACTAAACATGCTCCTCAAATTCAGTATGTTTTAATTAAGCCCACAATATAGGTGAAACAGGTGGGTCATAATAGTACGAAAGACCGGTGGTGACTTCGAACTTCAGATTTCACACTTCAGACTTCAGACTTCAAACTTCAGACTTCATACTTCATACTTCATACTTCAAACTTCATATTTCAAGCTTCATATTTCAAACTTCACACTTCAGACTTCAAACTTCATATTTCAAACTTCTTAATACACATACAAATAATAGGAAAGTCTGAAGATTGAAGTGTGAAGTTTGAAGTATGAAGTGTGAAGTTTGAAGTCTGAAGTATGACGTATGAAGTTTGAAGTATGAAGTCTGAAGTCTGATATATCTTTTTGCACTGGAACACGTTGCTGTATGCTCAACTTTCACTTTCAAAACGAGGCTGAAAGGTTACTTCTCTCAAATGCGAGGGAGTTTTGAGATCACTTTGACAGTGTTGACGCAAGAAATGCTAACAAAAAAATTATGTTTTAATCATAAATGATAATGCTTTGTGATTACACAAACCACTTTGTTTTTGTGTAATGAATACCTTAAATACCGAAAATCATTTTAAGAGTTGATCAATTACTGGGGAAGGTTTGTTATTGGCGACCTCACTGTAATTACAATATGAATGTAAAGACATTCATAATGGCGTAAGATACTTTTCAGAATATAAGCAACCGGAAACAACCTTCCTCAGAGTCAGGAAAAAACTAAGCGTCACTTGTTAGAGCCCAGCTACAAGCATGATTCTTTGTGTGAGAAAGTTGGAAGTTTCGACTCTAGTATTGATTATTCCCATAAATGATCTCAATGGTTGAAATAAAGTGCTGATTCAAAGACAACCAAACTGAAATAAAATTATGACATTTTAAGGGCTACAGGCTCAGCAAAACAATCTGTATAGTTGTCATTGCGTCAGACCCCAACAACTCAAGTGCTTTCAGCGCTTTGTTCTAAGAACTTTTTTTTATTCAATATTGTTTTTTTATTTTTGACTGGCTAAAAAATCAGATTTAATACAACTGTTGGAAGTTGCACATTGTGACAGGGAGTTTTTTAAGGATATTTTGTACATAAAAGTTTGATATGTTTTTACAACAATCCTTCAATAACACTCAACAACAATGCACAACCTCTGATTTTTCATTCGATATTATGATGCAGTAAGGAAACAGAGCAAAAATTGTGAAGTCTGAAGTGTGAAATATGACTTCAAACTTCACACTTCGAACTTCAGACTTCATACTTCAAACTTCGGACTTCCTAGATCTACTTCAAACTTCATACTTTACTCTTCACACTTCAAACTTCACACTTCATATTTCAAATTTCATACTTCAAACTTCACACTTCAGACATTCCTATTATTTGTATGTGTATTTAGCATTTGATAAGAAGTTTGAAGTGTGAAGTTCGAAGTCACCACCGGTCTTTCGTATTAAAGCCATGTAGCTCACCTGAGTACTATTACTTCAAAAGACAAATAGTAGCTCAAAAGGTCATGATCAAAATAAGCGGAAAACATTTTGTAATTTATTTGCAAAAAAGTACATATGATGAGATAACCGTGTTTGGAAAATTTTAAATTATTAATAGGATATTTGAAAGGTTATTTCATTACTTAATTTACCAAAATGACCCATATGTCTTTAAGAGAAGGACAGTGTCATCTCAAAATAACTACATGTTATATGATAAAGGAAAATGCATTTGATAGTCCATAAAAACATCTATTAAAATTAAGTTGAAGGTAAAATGTGTTATACCAAGTGGTGTCATTGCCTTGTTATGTACATGTACACTTGGAGGCACTTATAACTGTGCAGTTTTCAATCCCCTACAACTTTTAAGTTTATTTTTATTTTTGAACGAAATTTCCTGTACAAATGCAATCCGCTTTTAAAATTTCACGGTTCAGTGAATATTGTTTATTGAGGTTTGAAAATTGCAATTCAGCAAATTGCACGAGAAAGTGGTGCAACGACGAGAAATAAAATTGCACGTGCTCCTGTTATTTACTTTTACGACCCATATAACCAAAAAACACAAAATGGGACGGATGTCTATTCTACAAAGGGGAATGGCCGTCGGGCTTATCAACGCTAGAGTCCCGCAGTCACAGCTAAGTTTCAATTTGAATGTGTTAACTTATATATTAATAATTAAACGGATTTTCTAATGTTAATCAATCGAGTGTCACCCTAAATTAATATCATCACAAATTTATAGGGAGGGCATACACGTTATTAGCCAAAAGTAAAACAGTGCGATTAGAGCAGGGGCAGATTTTGTGAATTTGCACTCTAACGCAACACTGACTTCAGTACTGTTGTTTTCTAAATTTTGATTATTATGCAATGTAATATACTAAAATAGTATCATTCACTTCTTAACTATATTTGTTGCAAATTTCAACAACATTTACTTAATAGATACTGAGATATGGGTATTTGTGTAACTGCACAGTCACAAGTGATTCCAAGTGTATGTAACACTCAAAATTGCATTGATATCTCACAGGTGACACGGAAAAATTGACGTTCTGACAAATACTAAGTTTTTAACATTGAGTTTGCATTTATATAGGGTGACAACAATACGACTTTTATCTCTTTTTTCACTTTAATGCTGTTGAAAGAAATGTAACAAATCTCCGAATACCTTTTCACATGACGCCGGGAAAAACAAAAACTGTCTGTATTATAGAATTTTACATATAGCATGTCATAAACAGTAGACTGCGTAAAGTCGTAAACCTAACGCTAAAATCAGTTGTTTTATGCCTTTGTCTTCTGTGTTAAGCTGAAAAAATATTGTGGAATAATAACATTGAAAATTCGGTTTGAAAAATTTCAAATATAATGATGACTGACCTGGATTCTGGCAGGTATGTCCGCAACCAGTGGAACAGCATTTCTTATTACCCTTACAATCTCTATCGTGAGAACATGACGCCACACAGATACCAAAATCTGGTGCCGGACACTGTCCTAGTTTTTCTTTCGCTGAAAGGACAATACAAAATGTGCATTATACGTCTTATTTATATTAACTTATGTAGAAAGTATGTATTATATAGGGTTGTGTATGATTTGTTTGTAATGTTAAACTTTTATAATCGTTGAATTATTACATTTATTTATTTCAAAGTATAAGGTGAATTTTACGCATTTATTTCTTTGAAAATGCATAGCGGGCAGTTTACATATACATATATGCACTACGACAAGCAATTGCAATCATCCTGTGCAACTGACTATAGAAATACATGAACATTGGCTCCGCATTCGTTTCTTAGGGCTCTCTTTTTAATGCTGGTACTAATTCGTCACAACCATCAAGAAAAGATACGTAATTCAAATCCATGTCCGCAAACTTAACTCCTCGGTAAATACAATAGAATAACAAACAAATGGGCCAAGATGGCCCTATATCGCTCACCTTGGTACAAGTCCACTTGCCTGGTGGAAGATCACTAGATAATGTTATATACCAAATAAGTTTTCTTGTATACACCTTTGTAAAACAAATGATCCCCCCCGGGCAAGGTCAATTTTGACCCCAGGGGCATAATTTGAACAAACTCTGAAGAAGTCTACTAGCCAATGCTACATGCCAAATATCTAAGCTCTAGGCCTTGTGGTTTCAAAGAAGAAGATTTTTAAAGTTTTTACTATATAAGCCTATGTAAAACTAAGTGACCCCCGTGCGGGGTCAATTTTGATCTGAGGGTCATAATTTGAACAATCTTCGAAGAGATCCACTAGCCAATGCTACATGCCAAATATCTAAGCTCTAGGCCTTATGGTTTCAGAGAAGAAGATTTTTAAAGTTTTTCCAACATAAGCCTATGTAAAACTAAGTGACCCCCTGTGCGGGGTCAATTTTGATCCGGGGCTCATAATTTGAACAATCTTGGTAGAGATCCACTAGCCAATGCTACATGCTAAATATCTTAGCTCTAGGCCTTTTGGTTTCAGAGAAGAAGATTTTTAAAGTTTTTCCTATATATTCCTATGCAAAACTAAGTGACCCCCGGTGCGCAGCAATGGGTAATTTTGACCCAGGGGTCATAATTTGAACAATCTTGGTAGCGGTCCACTAGACAATGCTACATGCCAAATATCTTAGCTCTATGCCTTGTGGTTTCAGAGAAGAAGATTTTTAAAGTTTTTTATATGCCTATGCAAAAACTAAGTGCCCACCCGCGCGGGGTCAATTTTGACCCGGGGGTCATAATTTGAACAATCTTGGTAGAGGTCCACTAGACAATGCTACATGCCAAATGTCTAAGCTCTAGGCCTTGTGGTTTCAGAAGAAGATTTTTAAAGGTTTTCCTATTTGTTGCCATAGCAACCAGAGTTCTGCATGGAATGGAATTCTTTGAAAATTTTTGATAGAGCTTCATGCAAGGAACATCCCTGCAACGTCTCATCAACATTGGCCCAGTGGTTTCAGAGGAGATGTCGTTTGAAGGAAATGGTGAAGGGACGTACGATGTACGACGTACTACGTACGACGGACGCCGGACGGAATGCGGTCCTAATAGCTCACTCTGGCACTTTGTGCCAGGTGAGCTTAAAATAAATGACAAGATGAAAATCACACTGAATAGATTTTTCAAAGAGTCGAAATGTAAATTAGTACGTACAACTGCATAAATTCAATAAAAATAACCCTAGGTGTTATATTTTGTATAATTTATTTAATTCACATAAGTTATATTGATAAAGAATATCATTTACCGTGCTTATAAATAAAGAGAAATATGAATTTCGTTAACAGAAATCCATTCTGTCGAAAAATGAACTAACTATTAATAGATATTTGCATTCTATTACACATTATATTAATATATCGGTTGCGAAGCAACACCTAGCTGTGTTGGACATGTTTAAAGTGCAGCACAAATTACGGTCTTATTGCGGTCCTATAACGGAAAGCGCAGCCCAGTGGAATGGTTTTGATTTTTGTTAATAGACTGTTTATATAACTTGAACTTACATATAAAGTTATGTATGTTATTGTGATTCAAAGTTAGATTTTATGAATAAATGTTGTTAAAACTGCTTCTGTGCGATACAAATGGTAATAGTTAATATGCTGTTTGTCTTATATTTCAAATGATCATGAACGAATCCGTCTATGCAACTCCTGTAAAACATTCGCTCATTTCAAGTAGATAATAGTGTATGGAAAACTATTCAATCACTTTACAGAGAGCTATTAAAATTTAGAAGAAGAAAAACATCTTTGGCGGCGTCTCTTATGTCTGCATTACTGTTTCGTCTTCTAACTATTGTAGTTTGAATTAGAAAGTTCCAACTAACAGTGACATCACTGTTATTTAGCTGTAGCAGTATAGTGACTCTAGGTGAATTTTATTGTCAAAGTGCTGACAGTTACCGCAGTCACTCGTACACGTAAGGACTATACGCTGTATGCATTTACTATTCAAATTTAACTGAATACAACTTTCCCGTACAGGAGAAGAATTAGCATGCAAAACATGTTACGGTAAATGTTTTTGTCATATTCTTACAACGTTAATGAAGCTCGTATATAGCTTGGAAATCGCCGGTTATAGTACAGAAACTCTCGTCTGCGGAGAAAACATTGCAACCTCTTAACCACTTTAAAAGTTTTTTCATATTTTATATATTTAAAGGCAAAAATCTGCCGGCTCAGATTATTTATTTTGAGGAAAGATTGTGTTCGAATCCAGGATCGAAAGACACATTTAGACAATGTTAGCTTTCAAACTATTATAGAATCAAAGCGCTGTTGGTACTGAAGGACTGTGGGCTATAGATGGCTTGGTTGAAATTAACTCCGCATTATGTTTTGAATGAATTGTTATTCAATGTATTTATTTTGTGTCATCCCTGTTGAGAATGTACGTAAATTATTTTAAAAGAAATTTATTTTTTGTGAATATAGATGTAATAGTTCGTAAATAAGAAGGTTTTCAGTGAAATTAGATAATAAATTTAGAAATCAAACTACAAACTCTTATATCGAGCTCCGTACCTACCGTAAATACCCGCAATTTTCCGTGGTATGCATATGTTTATATTCCGTAATCACCTTAAGTTGACATTCACCTTAAGTTGACATTAAGGTAGTACACTCCATAATGGGCACTTTTTCAAACCTAGATAAACTTAATTTATTCATAATCTGCATCTGTTTACTGACTAGTGTTTAAAATTTGAAAACATTTCACCGTTTATTTAAAAAAGATATATCGTTTTATGTTGCCCCACTCCTACTAGAAATACTGGCATGTGAGGCGGGTGGGTTTTGTTTTTTTTTTTTTTTTTTTTTTTTTTTTTTTTCCCTAGAAAACGGCATTAGTTGAAAGTAGCCTAAAAAGTTTGCAAGAACTTGTGGATATTTGTTTTTGTTCTTATGTTCCATGAAATATCGAAGTTTAATATGTAGACTTGCGAAACATGTATCAAAGTCTACGAGTTTAACACGGACAACACAAATATGCAATTATGTCGAAAAATAGGGGTTACACTTTACCTTATTTTGTCCCGAGACATATCTCACATAAATAAAACTACACGAATGTAGCAAAAGATCGAAGATGGGCATCACTACTGATTATGGAACTTTTATGAGTAATACATGAACTGCATTTTAAGAAAAAATGAAAATGTTTTACCTTCAACTTTTTGAGATATTGAACTTTTAGAATGATCAAGGTCAACTTTTCAGTATATTTCAAGTTAATGTACAGCATGATAAAATTAAGGAATATTAAGACACAGTTCTCATATCTTGCAAAATAACATATATTTTAATGAATTTCAATTAAATTACTAAAAAGAAAGAAGAAACAGGCTACCATGGGTATTGGACCCAAGACCTCTTGATTTCAAAGAGGACGCTCTACCACTGCGTCCCGGTAGAAAATGTGCACCACTATAAAATCTATTTATTCAGTTAATGATCATAAAACAGGAAGTTCTCTACCTTAACAGCGCAGTAATTTCTAAAACAGGAGTCCGTGAAAAAACTGTAATTGAGCCCGTGAGGGATGAACTGTTATATGCAATCGTTTGAAGCTGTCTGTACTGTTATATGCAATCGTTTGAAGCTGTCTGTGCTGTTGTTTTTTTTGTAATATTGTCTGATCGTATGCTACATTCTAACAACACATTGATCTGGTCTATCTTGCACTACTTTCCAATAGCGCAGTTTTCAGTTGTTATATCAGCACATTTTACAGTTAAATTGTCTACGGTTTTAGAAATGTAGCACGCTAACTATGGCCTTGGGGCTTACGACACCCAGGCTTAAATCAACGAGAGACGGATACTTACGGCAGCAAACAGAAATTCTATCAGTTGGGTCTATTATTACACATTCGTAGTTGTTTGGACATCGTGATCTACCCCTTCCGCAGTTTGCCGGGTTTGTCAGTGGACTTCCGTATTCGCAAGGATTGACTACTGAAATATACATGCACCACTACTCTATAGCATCTTTTGTAAATCCAGAATCATAATAAACATCCAAAATCTGATGATATATTAGAACAAATTGACTACATAGATCAGTGTTAATTCGAAATAAACAGTTAAGAAGATTTTCAATTTTGTTGATGTTGCTACATGTATTTTTAAACAGTGAAATATCCGGTTCCTCTTAATGCGCCGGAGCCACGTGACCACTTAAGGCTATTTTGCATATTTTCGAAATAATATCTAAAAGCATCTCTGCTTTCAGGCCAATATCCGAATCAGATTATGGACTACCAGTGCAGTAAGATGGTAAACACTCAAAAGGCGCAACAACGGTTTACACCAACATAATAAAAAACTATATAATTCCTCATAACTAGTACAGTAAATACAGAAGACTGTACTAACGACAGCAAACAGCGAATCTATCAGTTGGATCTATTTCACATGTATAGTTGTCTGGACACGATGTTCCACCCCTTCCGCAGTTTGCCGGGTCTGCCAGGGGACTTCCGTAATCGCAAGGATTCGCCTGCACTGAAATGTATTGATCAGTAAATATATTTTATTTCTTAACCTTTCCGGCATTGCCTAAGTCATTTTTCAAGTTTCTGTCTGTCTGTCTGTCTGTCTGTTTGACTGCCTGCCTGTCTGTCTCTCTCAGCGTTGGCGCTCTTTAACAATTGAATACAATCTAACCTGACCTGAGCGGTTCAATTCAAATGTTCTTTGAATTTAGTAGGTTATTTTGTGATTTCGTCTTGTCAATGTTTAATTAAGGGATGAATTTACACGTGGCGTACGGCACCACCAGGGTTTGCCAGTCTTATCGAAACATTACCTTGCAATGAATTTCAATCACCATAACAGGCACCACAGTGAAATTATGGCAAAATTGATGTAAACAAAGTTAGAAAATGTAATAAGGTAATATGAATAGGACATGTTTGCATTGTATGCCCCGACGGTATTTGCATGTATGGTTAACACTGCTGCGAAAATGTGGTTAGTATAATGTACATGCAGTATGTATCTTATTTGCTGTCTTTTCTCATAGTTACATAAATTCAATTTTCTGTCTGACGTGGTTGTTAATGATGTCAATGGACTTTTTTTTTCTTTTTCGGCGCAGCCGAACTAAGCTCGCGTTTGGCCAGAAGTTCGAAACCTTTCGACTGCCAATGACAAGTAGAATGTAAGAATTTTTGGATTGAAAAATTTACTCTGCAAGGCACCTTTAAATTGGATAATACCAAATGAAAAAGGTTAATAAAACAATCTTGCGATTTCAGTCTTTCTTGAATGGTTTTATAATTTTAGTACGTAAATAATTCATGTCTATCAACATAGTATGTTGTTACCGCCAGATTAATGTTGATTATAAATGTAAAGTAATTATACTTTCTCGACAAATGAATAACTGTCAATAGTTCTAGTAACATGTTTGATAAAAAGAAAAAAAGTTTGTTTTCCTGATACGCATGTCACGGTACCGCCTTAATTACAATTTGGTAGATTATATGTAAGCAGCCGGTTTGCTCAATCGGGAAAGTATTCGCTTTTACAGCCCTGTAAGCGAGGGGCTCGATCAGGATGTATACTTTTTCTCATCCTGTGACATTTGGCATTTGGAGATTCTGTGAGGTAAAATGGTACTTTTATTGAAGGGCAAGAACTGTAATTGAAATCAAGATTGAAAATGTAATGAAGAAATAATAGAAGAGATTAGAGTATACTCTCCTTTTATAGATTCCTTTTTATGAAGCCTATACTTGGTGCTAGTAGAGGCATAAACATGTATGACCGTTGATATATTTAAGCATACATTCCCATATCTCTCTGAGGGTGGTCACAAGGAAATAAAGTAACGAAATTCATTGAGTTTCTATGTTAATATGATTATAATATTATTTTCTTATTTCCTTTGTAGGTTCATTAAGTCATACTGACTAAAAAGGGTATCCTACAAATACAAGAAAAGAAGAATAAGCACAAAGCAAATAAAACATATAAAAGCAACTAAAAGCAAAACAAACAACAAAAGAAGTTTGATAGTTCCGATATTGCCTTTACACAGGATTTGATATTACTAGATCTATACAAGTTTTTAATTATTTGTAGACATTTTTCATTTATTCTTGTATTTAAAAGTTTGTCCAAGCTTTATTTTAGTTATCTCTCTTGGCAATGTTATATTTGAGACTGCACCTGATTTCTAAAATCTTGTAAATAATTGAACCATATATAGCCAATATTAGTAATAGCTGAAATGAAATTCTCTATTGTATATTGATTAAAATTATCCATGTTACCAAAACATATCCTTATCTAAAAGCGTAGTTTAGACTGTAATTTGATACAAAAATGTATTCTAGTGAAAATAAAAAAGTAAGATTTCACGAAGAATGTACAAAAAGGGCA
This sequence comes from Saxidomus purpurata, assembly GCA_022818135.1. NCBI lineage: Eukaryota > Metazoa > Mollusca > Bivalvia > Venerida > Veneridae > Saxidomus > Saxidomus purpurata. The sequence goes on along the minus strand of JAFMSR010000001.1, from coordinate 27,367,039 downwards.
CGCAACCCGTATTGCTGCACAATAATCATTTTTTAAGTCATTCATTCTGTCTTCATTAATAGGTGTGACTGTTATTACGCTATTAGGAAAAGAAATATTACTAAGTAAGACCAAATGTGTATAAATTTATAGAACTTTAGAAGTCTGAAAGTGAAAACATTGTCAACATATGTTAAATAATCTAATAAAAACTGAGAATATATATGTTCTATGTATATTGCTCTTTATAACAGCTCATCCTCACAATTTCTGTTTATATGCAAAATGCATCTGTTCATTTGTAATTAACTTACATCTGTTATACTTGCATGTATGATTGTATTGCAATATCGAATTGATATGTCTACGTACTATTTTGGTACATGTCGATTAAACTCTGTTCTGTTTTGTTCTGTAACATATGTCCTACTGCTGCCCACTGGCTTAAGTGTATTACATGTCAGAATGTTGTTAAGAATTTTATTATGTTTATTCTTCAACAATGTTTTCATATAAAGTCCATCAAATTTTTGTCGCTTCTTCTCCAAAAGAGATTGTCAGCAAGTTTTTTCTAATTTTTGCAATTTCATTGAAAGAAATACTGCGTTACAGTAAAGTCCGTATATAACGACTCCGGATATAGCGTAAATACGGATATAAGGAACAAATTTTCTCGGCTTGATTTTTTATCATTATTTACTTTATATGAAAATGATATATAGATATAACAAATTCCGGATATAACGAACACAATTAAAGGGTCCAAATGATTTTGTTATAAACGGAGTTTGCTGTATATGTATAGCAGTTTGTGTGCTAAGAAACGGGCAGTTTCGCCGTAAACGCACAATTCTTGGAAAAATAACAGCTACAAGTCATGTTTCACCTAATATGCTCCTGGGGCTTTAACTTCGACAACAGAAGTCGAAGAGTTTTTAAAAATATTTGTGTTATCTGCTAGGTGTCGAGAAAGAATCCTTTAAAGTGACATTATGCGCATCTTACAGCACATAGTGTATTTTTGGTGACAGTTTTATAAAAGCAATTTTCGGTTGCTGTGCATTTAAATGTGTTAAATTAATGATAATGCCGCATAAGTATTTGAAGTTGGTGCTTTAGCAATAAAAAATTGGACTAATAAAATAATAGTTCCTTTCTTCGCATTGATCTCCCTTGTGTTGTTGTTAGTGTTGGTAGAGATCTCGGCAGTGGAAGGGAAGCAACTCCTGCATGCAGTTGTTTTTCTTTTAAAAAGACTCTTCCAGTCAAAATAAGAAAAGTAATATTTGGTTATTCAAGTTATTTCGTACTGATAGCAGGAAGCGTTTAGTGTATTGGGTTAAAAGCTATTATTTCCTCTACCCTTTTTACACACCTATTTCAGCTTGATTTTTACTTGAAAAAAATCATATAATTCCACTTTAACATTATTTCTCTTGAACAAATTATTCAAGATGATATAATTACAACTTGCAATCGTTTTACACAAAGTCTCTTTCCTGATTGGTTAATTCTGCCCCAGCGCCCGCTGAACGCAGATACGTATTCATAGCTTCTCATTAATGACGTGCTACTTTTTCATTCATAAATTCGTGTACGGATTCAGGGCATGTCAACAAACAAAAACACTTTGAGAAGTAAAAAAGGAATAGCGTTTCTCACCTATGAGATTAATAGTTTCTTTCATGATCACGCGATTCAGATAAAAATATCCGTCACCGAGGGTAACTGTTTTTTGCGAGAATGAGGCTCTGCCGAGTTCCCGCGAAACAGTTACCCGAAGTGACGGATATTTCCATCTAAACCAAGTGTCTCATGATAGAAACTTTTTCTGGCATACCGTCTTGAATTTTAAACAGATTTCTAAATGCAAACTTATCGAAATAATACATTATGGTATGAGAAATATTAAATAGAATCCGGGTAAGTGTTCATTAAAAAATTAAAACGAATGGTTTTAATTATAGTAAGTTGTAATTATAAGAATTGAATGAGTTTTTTCTGCATTTCATCGAGTTATGAACTATCAGAAGTTTTACACCTAATTTTAACATAAACTCTTCGGTGTTTATGCAAATTAGGTGTAAAATTTCCGACAGATAATACCTCGATGAAATGCACAAAAAACACATCCAATTCTTAAATTAATGCAAAAAAAAACTGCAGACATAGTATAGCCTTGAACATTTATTGGTACATTTAGCGCCCACAATAAAGGCTCATGAACTATTACAATTATATTTTAACTTTTTGAAAAACTGGATCAGTTTCTGCTAGGATTTGCAACTGAGTCATTTGTTCGACAGTCATAATTATTATCCTATTCCACAGAACATTGTTTTTTGCATTGCCTGCAATGACATTCAAGTTGTTTTAATAAAATTATGATCTTGATTTGTACTTACCCGATTCCACTGTTAAAGGTACGGGAGAAAACGACGCACTCAGCACGAAAAGACAAAGAAATCGAAACATATTTTCTCAGATATATGTAGAAATATATTTAGTTTGACAAAATATTAAAAACACAGTCACGTGATAGTTCCGTTTAACAATTCTTGCCTATCAGTCTTAGATAAAGAATTATATCTAATGACTATACCACTATGCACAAGTGGACTGTCGAGTTTTAACTAGTTATATTGTCTTCTTCTCCAATGCAACACCTGTAACATATTCACAATTATCTCGCTCTAAACGGGATATTCAAATTTCAACGCACATGAAATAATACATAGGAACACAAATAAATGAAATAAAAGCAAGAACTAAAGACAAATTTAAGGATGTAGGCAACCTATTTTTCTACAAATCAAACAACTGTGCTAGAAAAACCGCAAAATTCACTTATATACTGACCGCGGAAGAATATATCAGCTGACCAATGGATAAAAAAGGTAAGTGACCTTATGATCGATAATTAAGAGATTTTGTTTGTCAACAAAAAAGCTATAAATGGGGATTATTTTGTTTTTTCACTGGAAAGTCAGCCAGGTTAGCTCAATCGGTAGAGCACGAGACCTGTCTCTGAAATTGGGACGCTTTCTGTATCTTGCACTTTCCTCCGAAACCTAAAATAACTAACCTCTTCTGGGGGCATTGTTCATGTAGGAAACCGGTACCAACGATAAAAGCCTAATATACGAGACGTTTCATATGAAATATTTATTTATTACGGCAGTTGTTACTTGTATTGTCCAGTTTGCGACCAAAAGGCCTTTTTTATTGTATACTCTTCATATTGTAGAGCACTACAGTCCACATCCGTTATCTCGACTTCGGTTATCTCGATTTTTCGATATCTCGACTGGATTTTCTCGGTCCCGATTTTTTCCCTTCTTATTCTATATAAATCAACTACGGATATCTCGATTTGTTTATCTCGATTTTTTCGTTATCTCGACTAAATTTTTGATCCCCAACTATGAAATTTCCTCTATTTTGACATCCGATATCTCGATTTGACATTTATCACCTGCCAAACAAGGTGCCAAAAGCTGCAAACGATTGTATTCGCTCAAATGTCGTCTGCTGTCAGAGGTGCGAAAAACACCACGCGCGGCTATTCACTCAGTGATTCGGTTAACGATCCGAAATTAATTAATTAAAGTTTGTTTGTGACGTAAGCTGTGTAATATACGAAATGTATTTATTGAATTAAGCTTGCTACACAAAATCGAAATATCAGATACTGTTATGTTGTAAGAAATAGTTGCTTTAAATAAGGATTTAAGGTAACACCTGACCGAATGTACAGTTTCTTCTTTTTAGTGATATTTTTATATGAAAATAAATAAAGAAGAAAATGGTCTTTTTTAAAGGTTTTGTTTAACAGGTATGGAATTTTATTTTTACGATCAGAGATCGGTTGCCTCCGTAATGCTGGCCGAACACTTCCGATGATTGATCTAACTGCTCCAGGTCATCGATAAGTTTTATGGCCGGACATAACATAACACTTGTCATGATCTTTAAAACGTTGTTTATTGGGGTTTGTTTTACAAACTGGGTTAGAATTTCATTTTTTGTTCAAAAAAGGCAAAACCTTTCATTGAAACCGGATATATATGTAGATGATATTGTCTTTATAGCTAAGATCCATGAAATTTTTAGTATAATATTATCAAAGATATTATTTATTTAGCTTTTGATGTTAATTTGCAGCACATGTAAGTTTCAATATGCAAGTATTTTTATTTCGAAGCACTTGCATGGGATCCTTTTATATTTTGATTTCCATTTTTCTTTGTCCCTAACATTCGCTCCGCTGAAATAAGTGTCATTTTATGGGTGTCAACATAGAGTTTCTTCCAGAGCAAAGATATTTTTCATAGTACACAGGTAAAAAGCAGGTTGTCTTATTACTAGTATCTTTTGTCTTTAATTTCTTCCCGAAGAAATAAACTGATTATTACATGAACAAAAAGAGAAGAAAAAACGCGCAATGTTTTGTCGGAGTGCAGAGTATTAAATGATAACATTTGTGAAATTTAATAGGTGTTATTTTACTGCAGAAATGGAAAAAGTTTTTTTTATACAATAGATCCTTATTTCTTCTAAAGATGTTCATTATAATTTCAAGCATTGTGGACAGTGTTACAAACCAGCTGTAATTTTGAAGGAAAAATATATTTGACCATATGGTTTAAAAATGAAAAATCACGTGCTTTTAAAGACATTCGACGTCAAGCGTTTACGACAGTGTATAAAATATATTTGATATTCTGAAAAGGAAACTGTGCTATTTCTCAAATTAAAAAAAGCCGTCAGTCTTTATCAGATCAGGAATAACTGATTTGGAAACAAAACAATTGACGTACTGTTTAACGCGGACCTGTAAGTCCACATATTTACATTTTGAAAGCACACCATGATTTTGCAACAGACTTGCCGTGTGCGTCTGTACTTGAACATAACAGGTCTACAATTTTCAACAACTCTCACGAGCAAATATTACGCAAGTGTAAAGGGATCAGCTGAATTTGAAAAAAAACAAGTGCACACTAAATTCAATCCAATTAGTATGTCAAAATTCACGAATGGTGTGACTTATGGATTATTCTGTGACTATTGTCAACAATTACTACCAATGAATTCTATTTTCAACATCCGTTATTTCCTTAATGACTGAAAATGTAACTGTAATGAAATAGTGCTCTTTAGGTATTATTATTATTATTAGTGTTAGTATTATTATTATAAGTATTATTATTAGTAGTAGTAATATTTGCGAGTAATATGAATAATACTGTTGAATGCTCTTTATCTTCTGGTAGAAATGGTAAAAATTAAAACAGAAGATTTTCCCCTTTACGCACAAAAGTAACTCATCAAGTTCAATATCTCCCTTAGGCAATATTCAAGTACATTCGATGTATGAATTTTAGCTAATACATTCATGTATACGTCTTTTATATCATTGGTCTCATATATTGATAATGCTTATCATATACACTGATGAGACTAATGGCTATATTCAGAGTCGTCACTTGAACTCCACCTCGACTCATACTCGGGAAAGGCTTCCTTAAGGGAGGCTCAAGGACGCCTCAAGTAAGGTACACTCGAGTGACTAATTGGTATTCATAGTCAAAAGTCATCCTCGACTTTCTCAAGGAAGGTTTGAGGCGTTACTCACCTGTAACAAATCTTTTAACAATTGATTCATATATAAATATGGAATACACATTGCAAAAGAAAACATTGCAGTTTAAATAATTGTGCAATCAGATACTATTCGGTTTCCCGCATCTTCATGAAGTAAGATTTTGATCAGCGATGGTGGAGGGATTTTAACAGAAAGGATGGGGAGGTTACTTAAATATATACTAATTTATACTTAACAAAAAAAATAAAGAATCGTTTTTTTAAGTTAATTTTCGTTTACGTAATAATATGATCTGATTTAAAAAAACAACAATGTTCTTGGTTGTTACTTCATTAGTCACCACATTATACATTTATAAAAGTATGAGAAAGCATAAATTGAATGTGTCGCTCTACTGAGCCCATTTTCAGGATCACTATTTTATGTGTGTACTCTGGCTAAGGCTAGGCATTGGTGCTTTATAAAAATACCAATGCACATTGATTGTTTTAAAACAAATACCTTAAAAAATATATAATTAAGGCTTGTCTTATAAGATCAGTACCTGGCCCTACCAGAAAAGCATTTGTTTCATTGCAACTGTCTCACTGTATATTGTTTACTTATTCAAGGTTTTGTCTGTCAAGACATTCATATTATATGTAATTTACCCTTTGATTTTTTGTTGAGTATATTTTAGCTCGATTGGGGAACAAGTTCTCTTAAATTATAGTAATCGCTCTCGAGACACCATACTTGGTCGAACCAATCAATTGTCAGAGAGAGATAGAGATTTTCATGTCTGGTACACAGTTGCAGCTGGATAAACTGAGACACCTGTGGCATAAAATGTTTTGGTCTAGGACATTTGTCAAGTGGCCTAACTGGGAATTGAACCTGGAACCTTTAAGTTGCAAATCGAATGTCGCAATCACTGCACCAATGAGGCCCACACAGTTAGAGAGAGAGTAAAGAGCAAAGATGTGTGTCTTTGGGGGCTGGGTGAGTTTGGGGCGAGGCGGCAAAAACATTTAATACCGTACAGTGAAAAGCTTTGCTAATATATACAATTTAGCAAGATGCAACTTTGATATCAGAGATATAAAACAGAGGGATATAATTATACTGTTGTATCTTGATCATACAAGTTCTATTTCATGTTAAAATGCAGTATCATGGTCTGACTCCGCGGGGAGGGGGAGACCCAACCTGACCCCCATTCCTACGCCTATTATTTTTCTCTTGTCCATTTGAAGCGTAAACAGATGATTGCGTCTCCTGGCACCACAACTGTCCCACTTTCTAGAGCGATATAGTCTGCGCATTTTTTTAGGGGGAGTTTTTGCTCATGTTTTATTGCCCAAGTTTTATTTCGTTTTTTAAGTACTATTATATAATTTTAAGAAGAATTCCACATAATTAAAATCACCTAGGGGTTGCCTCTGTCCCTTAAAACTATCCATGGCATACGAACCTATTCAACTTTATCTAGTTCCTGCAATTCGTTCATTTCTCACTGGAGTCGTATTCAAAATGACACCTTGAGTGCAGCTCGAGGAACTGCTTTCGCTCCTCGAAAAATCTGTCCTTACTCGAAGTTACTCGACCCTTCCTTACGTTTATGAATACCAATCGCTCCTCAATGGAGGAAATGCATCGACCGTTAGCCGATTAAAGCTAATTATCTGTTCGAGTTTGAGTCGAGGAACGTTTCTGAATATAGCCATAAGTTTAGGTTATCATTGCTAATCAGTTCATCATTGATCTGATCAAAGGTGATATTCGATTTTTAAGGCTATTTTTACATGCGCAGTAGTGCCGTTTTTTCTTTTCAGTTTCTTACTCTTGTTTCATTCTATGGCAGTTTTTAGTTAAAGATTAGCAATGGTTACCTGACTTTTACACTGTATAAATAGTCTTAATACATTAAGTGCTGTGATACTTCTTACAGTGGAAGTAAAATCAGTTCTTCTGTTTTACTATGTAAATAATAATATAATATATTAATATAACTTATGAATTTTTAATTGTAATTTAAAGGTGCAATATGTCATTGTATATTAATTTATCTGTGATAGTCTCTTATAACTATGTATAGAGTGGTCATTTACAAATATGTTAGTCATATATATTATATGATTTTTATGATAAAATTTGTAATGTAAATGAAAGAGACTTTGATAAAATATTTGAATTGAATTGAAATTCGATAATCAATGATTTATGGCAATCGGGTCGTACCGCATATAAACCTCGCTCAAGGGTGGTGGACCTAATAAGCACGTATACAAACAAACGATTTATGACCCTGTCCGTAATTTACGGATTTTACCGAACCGTAGTTGCTTCCGTTAACTCCTTATCCCCAATACTTACCGATTGCCTGCTGATATAGCGCTTGACACTTTTTCTGCCGTATGCATTTGTAAAATTATCAAAACGTTTTTATAATTTCTAACGTTGTTAACCAGGTTTCAATCTCTAAACAAATAAAATGAAACAAAGATACCGGCTGCAAAGAAATACATGCACGTCATTAATTGTTATAAAATGTCTTACCTATCCTCAATTTTTAAGCAAGGGTTACAGCCAGGGGTAGCCCCTATACCCAAAAATGGTATTGCATTTTATACATTGTTTTCTTCTTGGAAAAGTGTCAACGACTTTTGAAAACTTATTGTTACATTTTTATGAACAGTACAGATGATTATGGGGTGTAACCATTTTAACGATGTAAAAGCAAGTAATTAGCTTAGAGTCATAAATAAAATATGTTCCCTCCCTCAGGGAAATTGTATAAAATCACCATAATATTTGTATCTGTTAAACATTGCCCCTAGCTTTAAAACACTGTTAATGGTAACGGTTAAGCCATTGAATCATATTCAGCGATCTTCACCATTTTGAAATCATGAGCACCTTTGTTTATCAAGTTTTATTCATTTAGAATTTGATAAGTCAGTTCCGAAAATGTATAGGTTAACATCCTTTTAAACATATTAAAAAGATATAAAGATGTTAACCATCATTGGTCAGGCGCTACCCGAACTGCTTTTTTTGTATAAATTTCTAGTGTGTTGTACACTATGTTTCATGTAAATCCTTTAGGCTTAGAGCCCATGAGGCACACATATACAAACCATTTTGCAAAAAATGCGAAAACGGAAAGCAAAAGGCGCCAAGATGACGAAAATTCTGTCGTGTTTTTGCCTTTTCGCAAAATCAGTGATATGTCGCATTATCGCGTTACCATTTTCGCCCCGCCACACGAGGTTAGACTTAAAAGTAGAAGCTTGTCGCGTTGTCGTTCCCTTCATAGTTTGTTGTGATGTTACGCTAAATATATTTCGCTGCGCCATAAAAATGTCATACCCAGGTGCACCGTATTTGGTTTCTTGCAAATACTGCTTCAGTACCGTTTTAAAAGATCATTGAAATCTGAAAATTAACTATGACTTTAACCTACAAACACTTAACGATATGATATTCATGATTTCTGTGGAATTAATATTAGATTGCAATTTAAAAAAAAATGTATTCTAGTGAAAAATTAGTAAAAAGTAAGATAAAACGAAGGGCATGCACATTGCCTTAGGCGGTATTGCTGTATAATATTCATTTTTTAAATAATTTCTTCTCTCTCCCCTAGTAGATGTATCACATATCCTATAGATGTCAGCTGTCTTAAGTATGTTAGACTGATTTCTCATGCAGAGGTCGTCGAAAAGCTTTAAAACATATTTTTTGATGTGTTATGTATCGTGTAAGAATTTTCAAGCCTCCTTTAACATCATTTCTCGTGAAGTAATCATTAAAAATAATATTAAAAAAGAACTGGCGTTTGTAGCATAGCCATGAACATTTATTTATATGTTAGCGAAAACAATAAAGGTTCCAGAACGATTGCATTATATCAAAACTTATTGAAAATCTTGACCAGTCTCTGTTAGGATTCGCACATTCTGTAAGAGAACAACTGGTTCGACATATAATCCTTTTTGACACGACATTATTTTAAGTAAGATAGCATGTTTTGTATTGACTGAGGTGCCACACACGTTATCTCTTAAAACAATCATGATCTTCACTTGTACTTACCTGTTAAAGTGACATTATACGCATTTGGTGGCAGTTTTATAAAAGCAATTTTCGGTTGCTGTGAATTTAAATGTGTTAAATTAATGATGATGCCGCTTTAGTAGTTGAAGTTGGTGCTTTAAAACTAAAACTCGGACTAATAAAATAATAGTTCCTTTCTTCGCAGTGATCTCCCTTTTGTTATTGTTGTTGTTGGTAGAGATTTCGCAGTGAAAGGGAAGCAATTCCTGCATGCAGTTGTTTGATTTTAAAAGACTCTTCCAGTCAAAATAGGAAAAGTAATATTTGGAAAGTTATTATTTCGTACTGGTAGCAGCAAGAGTTTGGTATATTAGGTTAAAAGCTATTATTTCCTCTACCCTTTCTTACACACATTTCAGCTGGATTTTTATTTGAAAAAATGCACATTATTCCACTTTAAATGAGCGGGAGAAATCGACGCACTTAGCAAGACAAGACCAAGAAATCGCAACATATTTCTCAGAAATATGCAGAGTTTGACAAAATAAAAACTCAGAAAAGTTCCGTTTGATATTCTTCGCTCATCTTTATATTTCGATCACTAATGTAATCTAATCACTAAAGCACTCTACTCATTGGCAGTCGTGTTTCAACTAGGTTTACATTTTCTTCTGATGCAGTGCAACACCTGTGACAAATTAAGGGTATAGTTCACAGTATTCTCGCTCTAAACGAGATGTTAATGGGGATTAGTTTGTTTTTCATTGGAAAAATAATTCACTTACAACAATTGCTACCTTTATATTTTTATTTTGTTATTTACTCTTCAAATTCCCTTTGATTGGTTTTAAGTCCTGTCTGACTCGGTGGTGGTATCTCTTTTTGTGACCGTACCTCCTCATATGACACCAGTACTGTTTTTTCCAGGAAGCGGACTCGAGAGTGACTCGATAAGCTGCAAACTTTCTTCACAATCAAGCTAAAATAAATTAGTATAAACTATCTCCTTGTGTGAACTTGCCAAGACACCCGCAGACGCAGGCTGAAGAGAGACAGATGCAGATACAAGATAATCCGGGTACTAGACCGTGTACGTATAGACCCCTAAAGCCCCAGCCGGGATTCGAACCGGGGACCTCAGTCCAGAGCGTTAACCACTCGAACACCACGCCAACCCCTCTTCTTATTCTATAGCAATATAACATTATAGAATACAGGGGTTTGAACTTTTAAGCTTGTAACGCAAAGTCGAAATTAAAGTACTAAACCGTATGCAAGATAGACTCAACTAAGACAACACAAAAATATCCAGTTTCCTTTTATATAATAAGTCATTTTTATTCTCACATACAAAAATAGCCCAATCTAACACAAAGTGACATAAAGATTTATTAAGTGTTGAACTGACTTTTATTTAGTATGTTAAATGACTGAAACATACACTATGCCCGTTCACATATTAGCCAATGGTTTATAAAGTTTCAGGTAATATCTATTTGTACACATGCAGATTAAACTGGCAAAATCTCCTTTTACAATGTCATGCACATGTATTTATTTCATAAAGTACGAAATGAGATTGAAAATCTGCAACAAAAAACCTGACAAATCTTAAACTCTTGCCTAAAAGTATTGATTTCAGGGTTCTAGCAATTTTTGTTTCATTTATCCAAATTCAGTACTGAATAAAATTTAAGTACCATTGTTAAGACATGAATGTGTTTCTGTAAACACAATCAGAGTAATAGATATCTCTGCTTGATCTTCGATGTTTATATGTGCAAAAAAGGTAATTTCTGTATCAGTATACAGTCATTTTTGTATCATACAAACTTTCAAAATGACAAGCAAAGATAAATTGAAATATACAGTCTATTTTCTTTATTTTAACGTTTCAGCTTTAAAAGCCTTTATCAAAATTATGAAAATATTGGTAGCACTACATACAAATCAATTATCACCAGTGAATAAATTAAAAGTTCTACTGTCTGTATGATCATTAATAACTGCGTCCAAACAGTGTGAAGCATTTCGCCTCTCTTCCACAGTCCGGGTGTATGCATTGTGTGCCCTTTTTCAGCTCCTCTGGTTGCTTTAATGGTATACACAGCCCCTTAGCCCCCATTGCTGGAGCCCCTTCCTCCACTACAACATCTCTGTAACAAGTGACAGGAAATTGTCACAAAACCAGGTTTTCATTTTCCAGTCTGCTGGCCGAGCGCAAATGTGTTTTTAAAGTCAGTAGATATACATAATGTGAAAAAGAAACAAAGGTCTTCTTCTATATATTACATGTGTAAAAAAAGCAAAGGGCCATAATTCAGGCAAAATTGATCCAAACACAAAATCCAGACAATATGCACGAGGGCACTTGATGACAACAGTTCTGTGAGAGTTTGGTTTAAATATCTTGAGAAATGAAGGAGGAAATGGGCACGTGACAGTATTCTTCTATATATAACATATGTGGAAAAAAAGCAAAGGGCCATAATTCAGGCAAAAATTATTTTAAAAACAAAAGAAAGAAAAAAAAACAAAAAAACAAAAACTTGCTCTGTGTGGGGTTTGAACCGCTGGTCTCATGAGAAATTTTGTCATCTTACTGTAACAGAATACTCCAAAGTATACAGGACTGGTAATCTATTCTAAAAATAGACAGTAATAACAGAGTATTCTCCCTTTTATAATAACAGAGTATTCTCCCTTTTATATATACTAAAATAAGGAGACACAAAATTGCTAACGGACGGACGGACGGACGATCAGGGGCAGAACATTATATATTCAAAATTCTTTAGTTCACAATTATAGTTCTGTGAAAGTTTGGTTGAAATCCCTTGAGAAATGTAGGAGTTGCACACAGAAGAGTATTTCTCTATATATATTACATTATGTGGAAAAAAACAAAGGCCCATAATTCTGTCAAAAATGATCAAATCACAAAACCCCGACAATATGCGCCAGGGCACTTGGTGACAATACTTCTGTGAAAGTTTGGTTGAAATCCCTTGAGAAGTGTAGAAGGAGTTGCGCACAGAAGAATTACATATGTGAAAAAAACAAAGGGCCATAATTCTGTCAAAAATGACCAAATCACAAAACCCCGACAATATGCACCAGGGCACTTCATGACAATACTTCTGTGAAAGTTTGGTTGAAATCCGTTGAGAAATGTAGGAGGAGTTGCGCACAGAAGAAATTGTTTACGCCCGCCCGCCCTCAATCTAATAACCAGGATTTTTCCTTCGGAAAACCTGGTTAAAAACAAACAACATTTTGTTTATTATTTGTGACAATTTATTTGAAGAGTTTATAAGTATCTACATAACCAGACCAAGTATTTTCAATGAAAGAAATCCAAGACAAAGCAGAAATTTCAATAATTTTCTTTCAAATACTGAACAAAGTACGTTTTTTAGTGACCTGTATCAAAAGCACTTTGCATCACAAGTACAAACTTTTGCTGCTAGTAATTGGAAGACATGTGTACTACTTGTAAATAAACCAATCATCTTGTCATACAGTAAAGTTCCAGTAATAAGACCACCCTTCAGACCAGTAAAATATCACGAAGTCTTAATATAGGGTGGTATTAATGTAGGACAGTATTAATAGCAGAATTTTACTATAGTTAAGATACAAACAGAGCTATCACTTTAAGTAGATCATATCTACACCAATGGGCCTTGATTCAATGAATGATAAATTTTGTTGTATAAGAGGACAAGAGTCCGTCTACAGACAGGTGGACGGACAGACTGACAGACAAGCTGAATCCAGAATATCCCCCTTACACTTTGTGTTCGGGGGGTAAAATGAGAAAAAGAAACCTCTACTCTCATAATCTTCAAGAATGACAAGTGGTCATGAATGAAAAATATAAATTTGTTTGGCAGTAACTTTTGCTGACTTTCCCTACCTTATTCACAACATTTATACGCAAGGTTAATTTATAGAACAAATAACTTATACCATTCCAAACAAAGTTGAAGCAATCATTGCTAAAGGACTCTTACCTAGCACTATCTTTCTTGATGGCATCTTCACACGGTATTTCTCCACAAAACGGGGCTTGTATAAGTTTCTTCTGGTCCAGCCCGTTACAGAAATCCTCCCAGTCATGTGACACAGTCAGGTACGTGTCCAGATCCTTCTTCGCTCTATCAAAATACAATAAAACAGTTAGTAATCCTTGAATACAGATGGTGTGTTCCTAAATAAAATCAATTAATGGCTTAAACATCAGACAACCTACATTTAGCATACTGAAAAATAAAACAATATTTCAAAGGATGTCATTTACAATCGCAACAAATGAAAACTGTTGAATGTGCTACTGCAACTGTGTCATGTTTTTGTCTGGCTGGGGCGGAGGTGTACTTTTTCAGAACAGTAATGTCTAAGTACTTTATAGGTAGTCTATTAACAAATCAGCAAATTTCTCGGATTAAATCTGTACACTGCTCTCCATTAAAAGATATACAACATCAATCTTTTTTCAGATAAAGAACTTGGTTGAACAGTTTTGTATGGAAACAAGATCTTACTTAGCAAACAGATCTATTTGAACCTTGTCTAACAAGTCAGTGATTTGTTGTGCAATATTGTCATTTTTCAACGTCAATTTCTCCCCAGTGTCTCTGCGAACAACTACCATCTGATTCTGTTTCAAATCACGTGGACCTAACTCTACACGCAACGGAACTCCCTGTAAAGAATGAAATTGTGCGACATAAATATTTGTGTTAACCATTCATTAAAGGGTATACCTTTTCATGTATATCATTTTGTAAACAATTCATTCTGATATGGATGCAAATGTATATATTATTCGATACCAAGTGATAATAACTATTTCTATAACCCAAGTCAGAAAATCTTTCTTTTCTGTATTTATGTACAATGTACTTTTATTATTCATTTCTGTTAGAATCATAGTACATTTACCATAAAACAATATATTTATTCTTTTAAACCATAAAACACTATTTCTGTAAACTTGGGTGAGCAACTCTTTTGCCTAACATGTTTTGAATACTTTTTTATCTGTAGACATTCAATGAACTGTAAAAAAACACATATGAGCAAGTTCTCAATGTCATGTACATTTTGTAGATTATGACTGCCTTTATAGCACAGTGGTTTGAGTGTCCGCCTCATGTGCAGGAGGTCATGGGTTCGATCCCTGGCCACATCATACCAAAGACGTGAAAAATGGTACTGACAGCTACCTTGCTTGGCGCTCATCATTAAAAAGTGTAGTGTCAGGAAGATAAAGAGAAGTTTCCTGCTTCTAAAAGGTAAGTACTTGTTACTGCACACCCTGTTTGTCACACAATAGCTTTGAAGCTAATGTTGTCTGTCGATTACATGCAACTTTAAATAAGACTTTAAATAAGATTTATCTTTATGACAGCTTCATCACTGACCTTAAGCTCCCAGTGGTTAAACTTCCAGCCTGGGGAATAGCTGTCTCTCAAATCTGCCTTCCCTCGGACGCCACCCTTGGCTAGAGTGTCCTTAAGGAAGTCGCATGCGTTCATCAACTTCTCGTTATCTTCCCCTGACAGACTGGCAGTAATACCACATGGCACAATGACAACCTAGAAACATGTATGTATCTCAAATGTACAACTGACATCGAAACTAAAGATATTGCTAGTTTCAATTACTCTAATAAAACAACTGAATTCAAATACAAACAAGTACACATGCATAGGAAGTACATCAATAGTGATGATACTGCAAAACGCACCAAAAAATAAACATCATTAATGTAGTTCAAATGCATGCTAGCCCCAGTTAACTTATTCCACTTTCAAGTGAGTTCCGAACTAGAATGGCATTATTTTCGAATTAGAGCAGCCAGAATATCAATGGATTTTACCTGATATTTCGAGCTAGAAATCAGTGCCTTGTTGCTCAACATTAGTTGTATATATAGATAGCACTATTGGCTTTGGACTCATGGGACATGAAGAAAAGTGTTCTAAATAAAAATCCTGAACAATTGATTAAAGGTTACGATCGCACATAATCATTATTAGAAATTTACAATGAACAAGGTTCATGTTTAAAGGAAGAAACTTTATAGTTTTTGTAATCCATTGTAACTAGTGTAAGTACCAGATCAAATTTACCTGTAAGCTTGCGACTTTTGGCGGAAGTACGAGACCAGTATTATCACCATGTACCATGCACATCACACCAATCGTTCTTGTCGTTATACCCCATGAATTCTGGAATACGTATTTCTTTTCCCGAGTTTCCGGGTCTTCGTATACAATTTCAAAAATCTTCGAGTAATTCTGACCTAAATGATGTGATGAAGCACCCTGAAAAGACACACACAGCAAATGATTAACTTATATTTCTAAAATGGACTATTCCTCCTTACATTTTGGATGGTACCATTATTTGTTCAAATGGGTGCTCATTAAAAATTTAGACAGGGCATAACATAATTAGACTGCATGGATCTGAAGACTGCTATTGAATTGTACCCCCTGCCTGAATGAATTAGGTTGGTTGCGTCCAACTGCCTATTTGTCAAACCAAATTTGTATAGAAAGTGCGAACCGCTTCGTCAAGAAGACATTGTATAATCTAACAACAGGATTTCACACATACCTAAAAGCAATTACTCATTTATTTATATTACTCAAAGGTACATGTGTAATAATAATGACACAAGAGGATGAACATTTACAAGCGTTTAATATTAAGAAAAAGGTAATATATGACCGTAATTTGCATGCGTCAGTTAGGACAAATTAACAAAAATTTCAACACGCTAGATTTCTAAAACAGTCTTGAGGATCTTCCCATCAGGAATGTATATTGTCTATAGCATAAAACTACTGAAATTCATTTCATGAAAAACAACTTTACACTAATGAATAAAAGAAACCATGAAAAATATTATTCAACATGCACTGTCATAAATATTTTACAACAAACTCACTTGAATAGCTCTACCACTAGCAGGGATATATGCCTCCACTGAAGTGGTAAAGTCGCCGCCAGCGAACTTTTCTTTCTCCGTCTTTCTGCCGCGTACCACAGGTATAGCTAGATATTCCTCATACACTCGTGCATAGAGCTCTAGAATTGTGAATACCTAAAATAGTAACATTTTAACGATGCTTAATATATACATGTACATGTTCAGTTCTCAAGGGCATGTTTGTTTAAAGTTTAAAAGTAAAGTTGGAGCATCTTAAAATATGTATTATTCTGATAAGTGACTTCAGATTTGCGATCAACCCATGACTTGTATCTATAAAAAGACCTATGATTGTATTAATAACATCAAATATGGAGAAGCTATTCTATCAATGTGAACGTATTTCACACTACCTCCTTGCTGGCATCCTCTGGGTTAGCCCAAGCAGTGTGACCTTCTTGCCATAAAAACTCCCTCGTTCTCAAAAATGGCTGCGGATGTTTGGTTTCCCATCTCTAAAATAAAAAAACAAATGTAGTTTTAGATTATTTTGAAAATGCATTTAATATGTAACTGCAACTCTGATAT
Organism: Saxidomus purpurata; assembly: GCA_022818135.1. NCBI lineage: Eukaryota > Metazoa > Mollusca > Bivalvia > Venerida > Veneridae > Saxidomus > Saxidomus purpurata. The sequence goes on along the minus strand of JAFMSR010000001.1, from coordinate 27,349,880 downwards.
TTATACTCTGTCCAAAAGTTAGCCAAATTTCCAAGTGCTGTAACAAGCTTAAACTGAATTTGAAATACATATATGTGGTGCGGTTCCAAGAATCTCCAAATTACTGTGTAAACAATCAGAAATGATACCATCCCTAAAATACAAATGTATCAATGTACTTACTACAACGTTACACCACTGGTTAAGTTTAAGAGGAAGATCTCTGTGCGACTTGATCCATTTTGCGTATGATGGATACATGACTGTTTCGCTGGTTGGACGTAAAGCTATTGGCTCCGCTAGATCTGATTTACCTGACCTCGTTACCCAAGCAACCTGAAGAGTAAATAATGACTTTTTTAAAAAGTCAAACTCTGTTAAAATGTTGTCTTTTGCAGTTCCTGATGGTAACATGTCTTATATAGCTTACCTCTGGAGCGAAATCCTCTAGATGTGCTTTTTCTCTTTCAAGAGCTGCATTTGAGACAAACATTGGGAAATAAGTGTTCTCCACACCCAGTTTCTTTATTTCTGTATCGAAAAATTCCTTGATGACCTCCCATATGGAGTATGACCATGGGCGGAGAATGTAACAGCCACTGACGTCATAGTACTCTATCATCTCAGATTTTATGATAATCTGCGAGTACCAGTCCCACAGATTCTCTTCTTTTTTGGCTTCAAGACCCAGTCTGAAATATTAGAATATTTGAAATTTGTTTCACTCGAGTACTATAATCTAGCTCATTGTAAGGATAGATTGAAACATATAAAGTCATTCTAAAGTGTGGTTTGAGTTTGTACCACTAGAGAAGTCAAAATGATATCTCTTCCGCCACCATTTTCCAAAAGACTTATAATTGCTTTGGGTTTGTACCACTAGAGAAGTCAAAAAGATAGCTCTTCCGCCACCATTTTCCAAAAGACCTATAATCATATATACTTAAATGAAAATTTCTACTCATATTAAGTTTCAGTAACTTTTTCACTTCATTGTAAAGAAAATATGATGCATGGTATGCTCCTTGAAAATTTGGTAGTAGGGTCTTAGGAGGAGAGGGCAGTCCATGCCCCCAATGGGTCCAAAACCAGTAACCTCTAGCTGAGCACTACAACCGCCATTAGGAAACAAAGTTGCTAGTGTTTTGCATACATGTAGAAAAGGTAACCCTATTTACCATGTCATCTATCAGCTAAGTACAACAAATATGAATGTCTCTAGTACTTTCCATACTATATTTCAAAATGTTTAAAAACTAATTTACTATGTTACTCATTACACAAATGGTCTGGCACACACCTTGTTTGTTTCTTAACCTCCCTTGCGCTATCATCAGCAGAATGTTTATCTTGTTTCTGTTGCTGTTTGTCCCCTTTCTGGGCCTCTTTTTTCCCGTCTGGTTTATTTTCTTTGTTAGCTTTTTTGTCTTTCTTCTCCCTGTTACCGCCTCCTGCCAGATCTTCCCCTGTCAGATCCTTGTACTGTGTCTTCGGTAATAGGAGTGTCTGAACATCCTTGTCCACCTCATCCTGAAGAAAAATTCATAAAACATGCATGCATCCATTGGATGGTTTTCCGAAATAACTGATTAAGATTTAAACAAGGGTACTGCCCTGCCACTATCTGTGCAGTCTATACTGTATTCTTTTAACATATCTATTTTACACCAATTGTGGACGCAATTTCACGCAATTTATGTCACCAAGCCTCGTCGTCTCAGTAACTAATTCCTTGAGGTCTGACCAGTAACTACATGTACACCAAAAGGTTAAACGGACATTATCCCCTAAGACATTAGCCACTTAGCCCAATGTTGCACAGGACATCAGATCTTTTATGACAGCAAAAGTGAACATCAACATTTTCATCAAATCATCTCTCTAAATGCATCTGCATAATAACTATCTCCACATTCTTCTCTAGTGTCGTAGGGGATAATGTCCTACATTCCTCCAAAAGAGGTGGAAAGGCCACAGTCAATTTCCATAATTCAAATCTGCATTCTCCTGGTCAGGAGTCTTGACACTTCTCATGTACTACCATGGCGACAGTCAGGATTGCAATGGCACTTCTCTGCTATACATAATAGGATCTTCAAAATTCCTGAGAATGGTGTCAATTATAACCATGATAACTCTATAACTCAAAACCCTAATTTTCATCTGAGTAATAATGTTCAAAAGATATTTTTAGCCTTAAAAGTCAGACAGAGGTCATCACTTAACCTTATATTAATGGAGAGTTACAAAACATCTGCAAAACGTTTTTGTTGTGGATTACCTTTGAAGCCTTTGCAGCTTTGATATCTCTAACTTTATCACCCTGTGCATCTATCTTGGCCTTCAGTTCAGTGGAAGCAGCTGAGTCTGCCATGCTGTCACCTTCAGCAGGTACCTTGGTTTGTGTCTCGGGCTTCTGATGTATGGCTCCACTCTGTCGTGGTTTCCAGTTCTTCCCCACCGTACCCTTGTATTCCGCTTTAAGTTGTAGCAGCACCTTCACTTCAGCATCTACCTGGTTCTGGAATGAGAACAGATCCATGCAAATAAGGTTAATTGTCGTACAAATAATAGTTATTTGTGACAGTGTATGCTGCATGCTAGCAAATTTTCTGGCAATAGCAACCATTCAATGTAACATAATTATATTGTTGTAAAATAAATATCAACATAACTTTATGTCTCAACACTTAGTTTAACTTCGATAAATTCTGCGTAAACCTGCAAGAACAATGAGTTTACAGTTAGATTTTAAGAGCATATAATTATTCAGTTCTAAATTGTAGTCTGACAGTTTAAAAGATGCAGCCAAATAGAAGTAACTTTACATTGTATAGGCTACTCCAGACTGCTGGCATACCAATGGCAGAATAATTTTTGGCAAGAGTTCTCGTTCGTGGTTTCAAAGGGTACCAGATTTATTGGTGCCTGCTTTGGTATATTCATGCAGTCGCAGGGTATAAGTATTATTGGTTCCCTTTCTATTTCATTCTTACAAGTCCATTCGTTTAGTTGCATTCGTCTATATGCTTACTGCTATTGCTTATGTATAAATATATTCACAAAACACAGTAGTCAACGAAAGTAAACAGTAGTCAATGAAAGTTTCATGTAATCACATAGCTTATACACATAGACACTAAGTATTAATACGTATGTACTAGGCAATTATCATAATGCAATGAATGGAAGGCAACTAAAAGTAATACGCATACACGATGCAATAGTCAATTATAAGTAGGCACAAATCACTTGTCATTTAGACGAATACAGTTGTCAGTTACATGAACAGAATATTTAATTAACTATAGGCACTTATCATTTAGATGAATACAGTTGTCAGTTACATGAAACAGAATATTTATTTAAATACCCTTCGATAAGGTACACAACCATAATCGCATCTTGCACACCTAAAATACAATACCGTTTTAAAAGATTATTAAACCCTGAACAGAGTAACTTTGACTTTAGCCTACAAACATTCAACGATAAGATATTTATTATTTTCTGCGGAACTTGTTATCCATCGGAACTATCAGCTTTATTTGAGTTATCTCTCTTAGCAATGTTGTATTTGAGACTGAACCTGATTTCTAAAATCTTGTAAATAATTATGGCAAATTTGGGTAATAGCTGCAATAAAATTCTCTATTGTACATTGATTAAAATATTCGTGTTACCAAAACATACCGTTAACCTAAAAGCATAATTTAGACTGTAATTTGATAAAAAAATGTATTCTAGTGAAAGTAAAAGTAAAAAGTAATGTACAAAAAGGACACGTAACCCATGTTGCTGTACATGTAAAATATTTTTTTTTAAAAGTAATTCCTTCTGTCTTCATTAATATGTGCAGATCTAACTTTTATTACGATATTAAGAAAAAAGTCATTAGAAAATATTGCTATGTAAGACCAATTATGTATAAATTAATGCAATTTTGAAAATATTATGTTCAAATTGTCGAAATATGTTAAAGAATCTCAAAAACTGAGAATATACTAGTATATGTCCTTCGTTCATTGCTCTTTATGACAGCTCATCCTCACAATTTCTTTTTCTGTGTAAAATAAATCTGTTCTTTTATAATTAATCTACATATGTTATATAACGTATCATAACATCTTGCATGTATAATTGTATTGCAATATCGCACTATTTTGGTACACGTCAAATAAACTATGTTCTGTTTTGTTTTGTAACATATATCCTATAGCTGCCCTTTGGCTTAAGTGTATTAAGAATATGTTAAGAATTTTATTATGTTTATTATTCAAAAATGTTTTCATATAGTGTCCATCAAATTTGTGTCGCTACTTCTCAAAAAGAGATTGTCAGCAAGTTTCTAATTTTTGCAATTTCATTGAAAGAAATACTGCGTTACATGTATAGCATGTACTTGAGATTATTTGTGTACAAACAACGGCCAGTTTCGCCGGAAACGCACCTTTCTTGGTAAAATAAGAGCTTCAAGTTATGGTTCACCCAATATGCTCCTGGGACTCTAACTTCGACAACAGAAGTCGAAGAGCTTTTAAAAATATTTTTGTTATCTGCTGTGTCGAGAAAGAATTTTTTAGTTTCCTTAAACATTATTTCTCTTGAACGAATTATTCAAGATAATATTAATGAACAAGAACTGCAGACATAGTATATAGCCTTGAACATTTATTGGTATGTGAGCGCTCACAATAAAGGTTCATCAGCTATTATATTTCATTTAACTTTTTGAAAAACTTGGTCTGTTTCTGCTAGGATTTGCAACTGAATCATTTGTTCGACAGTCATTATTATCCTATTTCACAAGACATTTTTTTGTATTGCCTGCAATGACATTCAAGCTGTTTTTTAAAATTAATTATGATCTTGATTTGTACTTACCCGATTCCACTGTTGAAGGTACGGCAGAAAACGTCGCACTCAGCAATAAAAGACAAATCTATAGTTTGACAAAATTACAAACGCAGTCACAGATTAGTTCCGTTTAACATTTTCCGCCTATCATTTTTAGATGACGAATTATATCTAATCACTATTGCAGTACCCTCATTGACTGTCAAGTTTTAACTAGATTTACATTGTGTTCTGCTACAGTGCAACATCCGTGACATATTAAGAAGGTAGAGTTCACAGTTATCTCGCTCATGGGGATAAGTTTGGTTTTCATTGGAAAAAAGATTAACTTACAACAGTTGCAACCTTTCTATTTTGATTTCATTATTTACTCTTCATATTTCCTTTGATTGTTTTTAGTCCCGGCAGACCCTGGGTTGGTATCTCCTTTTGTGAACTTGCCAAGACTCCTGCAGACACAGGCTGAAGAGAGACAGATGCAGATACAAGGGCCCCTTGGTTCTTTTACATACCCCGGGTATAGTATCGATGCACATGAGTTTCTAACCAGTTCATCTCTAGATTGATTGGACACGCTGAAAACGTTTTTTTTATATTTCTAGTGCCCCGGCCGGGATTCGAACCGTGGACTCAGTCCAGAGCGTAAACCACTCGACCACCGCCCCACCCCCTCTTCATATTCTCGTGCAATATATATTAACAGGGGTTTGAGCTCTTAAGCTTGCAACGGAAAATCGAAATTACAGTACTAAACCGTCTGCAAGATATACTTTAAGGTATCGCCTTTTGAAAAATAAATAAAAACACGTTCCAGCGAATTTTTGGAATTCCAAAATTTTCAGAATTGAAATCGAAGAGTTTTTAGTTTATAACGATGAGTTATATGTCTATGCAAAGGTCTTTATCGTAGGAATGTTTTTAATAGTTTTTTTAAATTTCAAAGAAATAAGTTTATGTTTGAAACTTGTAGACAAATTCAATCTCATGAAAAATGACCATTTTCCAACTGGAAAATCAGAAAATCCAAAAGGATCGTTTTTTCCAATTGGAATACTATCAATCCAGCTGGATCGAATCAGTCCAATTGGAATTCCAATTGGAACGCTAAACTACAAATCCAATTGGAATTTATTAGCTAGTGTCAATTAGAAATCCAATTGGAATAAAGGTTAAAATCCTTAGGATTGGAATATATCTGCAGGTCTAAGTAGAACTTATCCTTCATTTCTTTTTGTACGATATTATGCAGTAAGAAACGGATTCAATGCTGTCAACAGGAGTGAGATCCATATATATCGTTTTAATATGCAAATGAAGATGGTTCATTCCTACTATTATATAATTACAACTATCATCTATTAAAAGTTCGTCTTCAGATTCGGCTGTTTAATATAAATTTGACTATGGGCACTAACTGCGACCCATGGGAAATAATGAAATTCTTTTTTAACATAAAATGCAAGATATAGTCAGGGGCGTAGCTGCAGGCCCTGGCCTACAAATTTTTTGGAAAATGAAAAATTTTAAAATGTCAAAAATGCAATAAAAACTCAGGGGATAGGTAGGTTAAAGATGTTGTACACAGCAAACTCATCTGCTTTGAACATAATCTTGTGTTTAATCATTTTACATGTATGATAAAAAAGGAAGATATTTAGTAAAATTTCGAACAAAGCAAACACATTATTGGGCAGCTAAGTCATATGCAAGTTTTCAGCGCCTATATTTAGATTTTATACTAGGGACACAACCAATGGCCTTCTTTCTGCAGATATTGCTAGTTCTAACCTCTGCACCATTCAAGATGACACATAGAAATGTCTTTTGATTTTTTAAAATCCTAAAAACGTGCAATGATGTGACAATTCCACCCAAATGTTTCTGACACTTCATACATTTATCTAAAGATTGATATGAAAGAATGCAGGTGTGGCGATAAAGAATCTCAAAATTTTCGGGGGAGCATGAATCCAACTCTCTCTATCAATTGTATTTGCCCGGCTACGCCCCTGTTGCTTTCTTGCTTTATAAAGTATGTTTCTTTCACGTTTTATTTTTTTTTGTGAAATAATTTAATTTGAGCTGGAGCCAAAAGTTACAAATGTACTATATTTTTCCTTGTTGATAACAGTAATTCAATATCCCGCATTATGACTTTGCATATTGGTGGATCAACGTAAAACCATTGTAAGTGTATATAGAAATGGAAGCAGATATTGTAGTTTCGCGTTAACCCCTCGATATATGTATGTCATTTATAGTCAACTCGTGACTGGGTATTGTAATTGAGCAGCCCTTATAGCAGGAAACTCAAAGGTTTTTTTTGTCAGACAATATCATATACCTGCAGCATTGTTATACACTATTTGCTTTGTCATGAGACATACAATAGTTATTGTGCAAAATGTAGAAACTTATAATTTACAATGGTCATATTATATATAGGTACTAAAGCAACTTTAATGCGACAGATACCATATTATTATTTAGATGAACTGAAATAACTTAAAGTGGAATTATGGACATTTTTTTCAAGTAAAAATCCAGCTGAAATAGGTGTGTGTAAAAAGGGTAGAGGAAATAATAGCTTTTAACCCAATACACCAAACTCTTCCTGCCACCAGTACGAAATAATAACTTTCCAAATATTACTTTTCTTATTTTGACTGGGAGAGTCAATTTAAAAAAAAAAACTGTATGTAGGAGTTCCTTCCCTTCCACTGCCGAAATCTCTATTTTATTTGTCCATTTTTTCTATTTCTAAAGCACATACTTCAAATACTAATGCGGCATTATCATTAATTTAACACATTTAAATGCACAGCAACCGAAAATTGCTTTTATAAAACTGTCACCAAAAATACACTATGTGCAGTAAGATGCGCATATAATGTCACTTTAATAAGAATAATTAGTTCATATTATATATTGGTGCATCGGGTTCCTGCAATAAGCAACAATATACAGATAGAAGAAACATAGGTGAGAACCAAAATGTACATCTACGACAAAAGATAACCTTGTGATAGAGTCATACTTTTTGACAAAAAATCAATTTCAGAAATGGCAATTTTTTTAATGAAAGAACGGCTACCCAAGTTTGTGAGACTGAAAAGTTTCCTAAATGAAACAGAAAGGGCATATATCTAATATACTTGGACCTATTCATCTTAGGGGAAAGCAGACGCTAAGCAACCTTTAGTATTTTGCCTAGATGTAAAACTACTGCCAGTGTTTACATATTTCATCGGCTCGCAAAAACATCGGACGTGTGCATATATGAAGGGTGATCCAGAAATCGTATCTGATATCATATAGGCCTACCGCGTGTTGTTAATGAAATACAATTTCGGCATGTGCTGATTTTGTTTATGCACATGTCTAAAGCTGCATTACATCAGTTGTCATGATACATGTATGTATGACATGTACAACATTGCGCCACAATTTAGAAAAAGTAATTACACTTGTTTAAACCAACATAATATTGTATAACAATAGAAAAAATAAAAGATAACATTTTAGTTTGAGCTTAAACATACACGGGGTCTTGGCTGCACGGCGATATATACGTTCAAATACTGCTAAAGAAGTTTTACGACATAAAAGCATTTTGTGATAATATAATAGGCAAGTTACTGTAAATAACAAATAATGAGTGATGCAAGCTTTTGAACCAACAGATGGTAGCATTTAAGTGCTAGTGTGGCCTTACAGGAATGTACAATAATATGGTTGTATATTTGAATAAAATAATGTATTAAATGGATAAACTTAGATGAAATTTTGATGTACACAGCTCATTCGTTCTTTAAAGTGGAATTATGCACATTTTTTCAAGTAAAAATCAAGCTGAAATAGGTGTGTGTACAAAAAGGTAGAGGAAATAATAGCTTTTAACCTAATACACCAAACTCTTCCCGTAATCAGTACGAAATAATAACTTTCCAAATATTTTTTTCTTATTTTGACTGGGATAGTCATTTTAGAAAAAAACAACTGCATGCAGGAGTTACTTCCCTTCCACTGCCGAAATCTCTACCAACAAGAACAACAACAACACAAGGGAGATCACTGCGAAGAAAGGAACTATTATTTTATCAGTCCGATTTTTTTATTTCTAAAGCACCAACTTCAAATACTAATGCGGCATTATCATAAATTTAACACATTTAAATGCACTGCAACCCAGAATTGCTTTTATAAAATGTCACCAAAAGTAAGATGCGCATAATGTCACTTTAATTTGTTTATCTAAAGTTTAGTTAAATTTGTTATATTTTCAAAGATGTCAAGAAGAAAGAGCATTGACTCTCTATATTTAACTTATGTTTGTTTCTGGTAGTGAGTCGGACTCCTCTGATAGCGTGTTATTCCCAGGAACTTACAATATTTGGATTGATTTCTTTCGGTCGCTTTTGTCGCTGATAATACTAAGTATGTCTTTCATTAAGAAGGAAATTGCTAGATGGCCGGTAGACTTTTGGTATATCAGCCGACTCTGTATCATCATTATGATTTCATCATGGGCTGTTTTCTCTTGCTGTTTTCAACTATAATATTGATTTTATTCAAGATTAGAAGTGAAGAAATCCAGGAGAAAATGGTTATCGTTTAACAAACTCATAAAAGATGAAAATTTAACCTCCAGTTGCATGAAGCTATATGAATGTAAATACTGGAATGTCATGTGATTCAAACTGTCGAATGAATGATTTGAGAAAGCTTTACAGAGTACATTGTATTTATTTTATTCGAAATAAATCTGATATCAGTGAAATTCTCATGTATTCGAGAATGATTTCGGGTAACTCAATATACTAGTAAGATACAGTGCCGGCTGTCTAGACCAAAAGTCTATGAAGCCGTGTCCAGCTACCTAACCACTGCCTTGGTTTAAACGTTTGAGAATGAATCCAAAGTTACAAGGGATTTGTTTGCCTTCTGTTCTAGTAGCTAAATGGTAGAGCTGCTATGGGGCAGTAATTGCGAGTTTGCATCAATATAGAAGGGTCCTAGGTTTTATCACTTTAGTGCCAAATTAAGAAAGAAGCGTCGAAGGAGATACCGCCGTGACGTCACTAGTCCAGATTAATAAGATTGCTGATGGGCAGTAACAGTTAAGGAGCGGATCAGTGGTCTGGTGGTTATCGGAAGTTCGATGCCCTCCTCCACTAACATAACTAAATGGTCTTTCGGATGAGACCTAAAACCGAGGTTGGATGAATCGGTGCTGTACATCGGACATGTTAAAGAAACAGTGGGTGTCTCTGGAACGGGATGCGTTCTGCATCTTGCACTATCCATCGACACCTAGATAACTAAAACTATTCTTGGGACGTTGGTCATATGGATTATCCGGTACCAAAGATACATACATAACGCTTTTGTTTACAATGCTTATGTATGGGAAAGGAGTTTTGGATTTTATTTTATAATTTCTTTGCTATCCAAAGGATTTTCAAAATTCAAAAAGTTCTGAAATACTCTTGATACACATTTTTTCATATTAAAATATCTTTTAAAAAAGAACTTACGTTTTTCATAATGGCGTATGTTGCTGCAATAACCTTTGCTAAAACAGTGCAAGTTACAGCTCGCGATTTTGAAAAAAAAAATAAATAAAAAATAATGAATAAAGTGTGCGTTTGATTAGCTTTCCAGTGATATAAAACATGTTTAAAATCTTTTGTTTTAAGAATGTTTCGGCCGTTAAGAAAACATCACTAACAAAACAAAATTAAGGACTACTGACCGCTGTCCATCGGAGTTTTGTCTATTGCGTAAATACGGCAAGTTGTAACTTTAGTATAAATTAAAGAATCTTGGCAAACTTACTGGATAGAATTGGTAACCAGTCAACTCGTACCTTAGTCATCTCGTACCTGAATTGGTCAACTCGTACCCGATTTTTTTTCGAAAAGTCAACTCGTACCTTAAACTTTTATATGCAATATCTTTGAGATAATAGTAATTTTTTATCAATTATCATTAAATATTTGCATTGAAATACTTTATTTTGCTCTTATTTTGCAAAATTGTATCAGAAAATGGAAGAAATGAAGAGAATGTTTGAAAAAAAGTCAACTCGTACCCTACGTAATCATTCGTTTTTAGCGTTACTAAAATAATGAATAACCGGACTTTCGAAAATTGTATTACTTTCATCATGTTAATGACGAAAATATGTTTTATTTCAGTTCAACTTAGGTTTTTTAAGATACAATAGGCCCTTGGACACGAAATTAGGTTTGTAGACACGCTCATAAAATTTGTTAAATTGCTTCATGTTTTATTTTTGTACCGATTTAAGTACAAACTTTAATTTTCTGTGTGCATTTATTTATCAAGGCGATGGAATTTCAGATCAAGTGACAGTAACAGTTAACTGAATTTTGAGAAGACTAGTTACTTCTCGAATGAAAATACCCTACCAAGTAATTTATTTTCTTGCATGCAACGGAGAAAGTTAAAAACAAATAAACATAACTTATATAACATTCCAATCATACATTTTATTTTTTTCAATTTAACATATACATGTTTTATGATAAAAGCAGCTTACTAACAATTGACAATAACTGACTTTCACCTGAAATATCAGCTTTGAAAAAAAAGGTACAAGTTGACTACAAAGGGTACGAGTTGACTTTTTTAACCGTACGAGTTGACCAATTCAGGTACGAGATGACTAAGGTACGAGTTGACTAAGGTACGAGTTGACCCGGAAGCATAGAATTGCTAAGTTCGATTAAACAGCGACACAAAATTTCCATATTGTGTGTGCTCAGCTAAAATCGTTATAATAAACCAAAGAGTCAAAGGTTACCAGTACGGGAGATTTCGCTCTGAACCGAGTGCTCATGGAAGAAACAAATAAACTTGACTTAGAAATTATTAAGACAGACGCTCTGAACAATTTTCATGATGACCAATTGTTAAATGTGGCTTCAAGCAGGGTCCGTATACTTTCAAGAGTGTTAAAAAGGTTTTTCATTTATTCGACTTACTTTTTGACCCCCAAGTGATTCGAACTTGACCTAGAAATCATTGTTGCAAACATTCTTTTTTTTTTTTTTTTTTTTTTTTTTTTTTTTTTTTTTTTTTTTTTTTTTTTTTTTTTTTTTTTTTTTTTTTGTTTTTTTTTTTTTTTTTTTTTAAAAATTTTTTTTTTTTTTTTTTTTTTTTTTTTAAAAAAGGGGGGGTGTTTTTTTTTTTTTTTGGGGTGTTTATTTAGGGAGTGTGAACAGACGACAGGCAATCATAATAGTCATATGTGAGCACTTAATGCACGGGTGACCTAAAACGGGTTTAGTAAGGCCTTATGTTCCCGATGATCATATATATAATCATTGACAAGTCAACGTCATACTTTCAGACAATCCCATTCAATTGATTTCTGTAGGAGTTTCCACCTTGAACAAGGAATGCAAAATAAGACAACACAAAAATATCTAGTTTCTTTTACATATAATAAGCTGTTATCTTCTCGCATACATAACTTGCACAATCCAACACAAAGTGACATACAAATTTATTAAGTGCTGAACCGACTTTTTTTTAAGAAAAAGTCCTTCGTATGTTAAATGACTGAAATATACACCATGACAGTACACGTACTAGCCAATGGTTTAAAAACTTGTATTTATTTATTTATTTTAGGCATCCGCCTTGGGAGCGGGAGGTCGAAGGTTCGAATCCCAGCAAGGGTCCGTTCTGATATGGCCGGTTGGTGAGCCGCCAGCTAGTTAAATAATGGTTACCGTTGCCACCTGCCTGGTGCCTGGCGTTAAAGGATAGGATGGGGGGGTACATGTGCTCAAAAAGAAGGTGTCTCATAAGTCAGAAATGGCTGGCCCTTTAAAATAGGGGTGACACTATAATAAACAAACACTTTACCTTTACCTTTTTATTGTCAAGTTTCAGGTATATCTATTGTATACAACGTCATGTAGATTAAACTAGCAAAACCTTCTTTACAATGTCATGCACATGTAATTATTTTATAAAGTAAGAAATGAGATTGAACAGGTGCAACAAAACTTTCACAAAACCTGGCAAATCTTCAACTCTTGCTGAAAGTATTGATTTCAAGGTTCCACCAAATTTTTTTTCTCAATTCAGTAATAAATATAGGATTTATTTACTAATGTTAAGACGTCTATAATTATACCTTGCCTAAACACAATCAGGGTACTTGACCACTCTGTTTGATCTTAGATGTATTATACACAAAAAGGGTCATTTCTGTTTCTGTATGAAGTCATTTTTGTATTGTATAAACTTTCAGAATGGCTAGCAACAATAAATTAAAATACACAGTCTATTTTCACTCTGACATTTCGGCTTTAAAAGCCTTTATCAAAATTATAAAAATATTAGTAGCACTACATATTCACGAATCGCCACCAATGAATAAATTAAAAGTTGTAATGTGTCTGTCTGATCATTAATAACTGCGTCCAAACAGTGTGAAGAATTTGGCTTCTTTTCCACAGTCCGGATGGATACATTTGGTGCCCTTTTTCAGCTCCTCTGGTTGCTTGAATGGTATACACAGCCCCTTAGCCCCCATTGCTGGAGCCCCTTCCTCCACTACAACATCTCTGTAAAAACAAACAACATTTTGTTTATTAGGTGTGACAATTTATTTGTATCTATATAACAAGACCCAGTATTTTCAATGAAAGAAATCCAAGACATACAGCAGAAATTTCAATGATTCCTTTTAAAATACTGATTCTCTATCTAACAAAGTACGTTTTAATGACCTGTATCAAAACACTTGATGAATGGAATGCACTATGCATCCGAAGTACAAACATTTGCAGCTATTAATTGGAAAACAAAGTACTACATGTAAATAAACCTGAAACTTTCTCATACAGTAAAGTTCCTGCATTGAGCCCATCTGTCCGACTAGTAAGTAGTGGTCTTATTAATGAATCTGTGTTAATTTGGGAGAACTTTTTACTATGAAATTGAGCATTTGGTTCTGAAATGTCCGCCCTTAACATCAAGGGCGTTCTCAATATCGGGTGGTCTTAATAGCGGAACTTTACAGTAGTTCAGATATTAACAGAGCCTATCACTGATTCCTATCCAATATTCCTATACTGAATGATGAATTTTGTTGTATAAGAGGACATAAACAGTCATTAATTCTTAGCAGAGTTACACATCCTGCAAAAACTGCATAGAACACTAATGCTCATTTAAAAGAGAATCAAGTTTGAAAGCAATTCAAAAGGCACTAAAATAATTAAATTCATTCAAAAGTCAGGATGAGAAGGGATGCAACAGGACAAGAGAGAAATATTTCTAGATTATTTTCTTTAAACTAAATGAATGATAAAACCCTCTACTTTCATAGCATTCAAAATTGAAAAGTGTTAGTGAATGAAAAATATGAATTTTGCTTGGCAGGAACTTTTGCTCATTTTCCTAACCTTCTTGATAAAATTTTATGCAAGGTTCATCTTAAGAACAATTAACTATTCCATACAAAGCTAACGTAAACATTGAAAAAGCACACTTACCTGGCACTATCTTTCTTGATGGCATCTTCACACGGTATTTCTCCGCAGAACGGGGCTTGTATAAGTTTCTTCTGGTCCAGCCCGTTACAGAAATCCTCCCAGTCATGTGACACAGTCAGGTACGTGTCCAGATCCTTCTTCGCTCTATCAAAATACAAACAAACATTGTAAAACACCTACTCACTATAGGCACCCTGCAAGTTAGTAATCCTTAAATATGGAGGTCATGTTCCTCAATAAAATTAATTAATGGCTTAAACAACAAACTACATTTACCCTACTGAAAAACAAAATATTATTTCAAAGGCTGCCATTTACAACAGATTAAATCTGTACACAAATCTCCACAGATTTTTTTTTTTTAAAATACCATATCAATCTTTTTCAGATTAAGAACTTGGTAGAACAGTCTTGTATGCAAACAAGAACTTACTTAGCGAACAGGTCTGTTTGAACCTTCTCTAACAAGTCAGTGATTTGTTGTACAATATTGTCATTTTTCAACGTCAATTTCTCCCCAGTGTCTCTCCGAACAACTACCATCTGATTCTGTTTCAAATCACGTGGACCTAACTCTACACGCAACGGAACTCCCTGTAAAGAATGAAATTATGCGGCAATTAATATTGTGTTAACTGTACATTAAAGCGTATACCTTTTCATGTGTATCATTTTGTAAACAATTCAATTCAGATATGGATGCAAATGTACATATTATTCGATACCAAGGGACAAAAACTATTTATATAATCCAAGTCAGAAAATCTGTCTTTTCTGTATTTATGTACAATTCTTTTATTATTCATTTCTGTTAGAATCAGCATACATTTACCATAATAAATCATAAAACACCATTTCTGCAAACTTGGGGGGGAGGAACTCTTTTGCCTAACATGTTTTGAATACTTTTTTATCTGTAAAATGGATATTCTATGAGCAAGTTGTCAATGACATGTACATTTTGTAAATAATGACTGCCTTTATAGCACAGTGGTTAGAGTGTCCACCTCATGTGCAGGAGGTCATGTGTTCGATCCCTGGCCCCATCATACCAAAGACGTGAAAAATGGTACTGACAGTTCCCTAACTTGGTGCTCATCATTAAAGAGTATAGTGTCAGGAAGATAAAGAGAAGCTTCCTGCTTCTGGGAAAAGGTAAGTACTTGTTACTGGGTACCCTGTTTGTCACACAATAGTTTTGTAGCTAATGTTGTCTGTTGATTACATGCAACTTTAAATAAGACCTTTTTTATCTTTATGACAGCTTCATCACTGACCTTAAGCTCCCAGTGGTTAAACTTCCAGCCTGGAGAATAGTTGTCTCTCAAATCTGCCTTCACTCGGATGCCACCCTTGGCTAGAGTGTCCATAAGGGAGTCGCATGCGTTCATCAACTTCTCGTTATCTTCCCCTGACAGACTGGCAGTAATACCACATGGCACAATGACAACCTAGAAACATATATGTATCTCAAATGCACAACTGATATCGAAACTTAAAATTATAGCTGGTTTCAATTACTCAAATAAAACAATTTAATTCAAATACAAACATGTACACATGTATAGGAAGTACATCAAGAGTGATGATGCTGCAAAACACACCAAAAATAACATCATTAATGTACATATGTAGCTCAAATGCATGCTAGCCCCAGTCAAATTATTCCACTTACAAGTAAGTTCCAAACTAGCATGGCATTATTTTCGAATTAGAGCAGCCAGAATATCAATGGATTTTAGCTGATATTGCAAATTTGGAGCTAGAAATCAGTGCCTTGTTGCTAAACATTAGTTGTATAATACACAGACCTGCACTACAGGCTTTGGAAACATGCCACAGGAGGGAAAGTGTTCTAAATAAAAATCCTGAACAACTATCGCACATTACCATTATTAGTTATTTACAATGAACAAGGTTCATGTTTTAAGGAAGAAACTGAACATTTCTTATAATCCATTGTAACTAGTGTAAATACCAGATCAAATTTACCTGTAAGCATGCGACTTTAGGCGGAAGTACAAGACCAGTATTATCACCATGTACCATGCACATCACACCAATCGTTCTTGTCGTTATACCCCATGAATTCTGGAATACGTATTTCTTTTCCCGAGTTTCTGGGTCTTCGTATACAATTTCAAACATCTTTGAGAAATTCTGACCTAAATGATGTGATGTGGCACCCTGAAAAGATGAAAAAGAATGTAAGAGCCCTGTTCATTGTATGGGAGACGCTCAAAATCCCCTTAGTCATAATTTCCTAATTTTAATTTTTTTCAATCATTCGCTATAGTAAAGCTAACTAGAGACAAATGAAAGATTCAGTAATTTTTTTTATTCAATATATGCTTTTCCACTTGTAAAATTCATCGAGAGTATTATGACTACTATGCCATTTTTGGACCAAGGGGATTTCGACCAAGGGGATTTTGAAGTACACTCCATTGTATATCTAATATGGACTTTTCCTCATTACGTTTTGGATGGTGCCATTTATTGCTCAGAGGGTGTTTCATTAAAAACTAAAAAAATTACAAACTGAAAAGCAAACATCAAACATCATAATCAGACTGCATGGATCTGAAGACTGCTACTGATTTGTTCAGATCTCCGTGATTTAATTAATGCAGGGTAAAACAGCAGGGTAAATTTTAACGCCCTAGATTTCTTAAACAGACTTGTCGCTTTTCCGATTTGGAAGGTATTTTTCCTACCGCATAAAACTTTTGAAATTCATTGAAAGAAAAATCAACTTAACATTAATGAATAAAACATGATTCAGCATGTGCAGTTTACAACAAACTCACTTGAATAGCTCTACCACTAACAGAGATATATGCCTCCACTGTAGTCGTAAAGTCGCCGCCAGCGAACTTTTCTTTCTCCGTCTTCCTGCCGCGAACCACAGGTATAGCTAAATATTCCTCATATACTCGTGCATACAGCTCTAGAATTGTGTATACCTAAAAATAGTAACATTTCAATGATGCTTAATATATATATGTACATGTTCAGTTCGCAAAGGCATGTTTGTTTTAAGTTTATAAAAGTAAAGTTGGAGCATCCTCAAATATTTATCATTCATATACATTTATACATTTAATAATAATATTATTTTGCGGTCTATGCATTTATTTTATCTAAGGAAAAGATTTTTCTCAAGCATCTAACGGTAAGATTTCCTCTGTTAAATTGTGGAGAGACCTTACTTTCTTTGCAACAAACTATACTTTTTGCACCTATCTGTTACATGCTAAACAGCCAACTGGAAAATCCAATCAAATCATCGTTGCAACGATTGTCCGAAAAACTGTGGTAATTCCTTTTTTATTTCACGTACTAAGTGACTTCAGATTTGCGATCAACCCATGACTTGTATCTATAAAAAGAGCTACGATTGTGTTTACAACATTAAATACGGTGTAGTAATTCTATCAATGTGAACGTATTTCACCCTACCTCTTCACTGGCATCCTCTGGGTTAGCCCAAGCAGTGTGACCTTCTTGCCATAAAAACTCCCTTGTTCTCAAAAATGGTTGCGGATGTTTGAATTCCCATCTCTATGACAAAAACAATTGTATTTTAAGATTAAAATTTCAGCACAGCTTGAAAATCTAAACAGAAGACAAAAATGTGTTGGTCACTTGAGGGTTGTTGTTCCAGATCGCAACAAAAAATAATTATGAAATCAAGTCTTAATCCTCTGTCTTCTGATTGGCCGGTTTAAAAGTTTTCAAATAAACTGACTGATCTGAGACTGGCTACTATCAAAGCTTTTATAAATGGTGAAATGGAGAATAAAAGCCTTGTCTGTCCGTCTCTGTGGTTGAGTGGTAAGACTCGCCAACTTGAAATCACTGTGACCTATTAACTGAGGGTCATGGGTTTAAGCTACTGACGATATCTCTTTATGTAAGAAAGTTGGTAGTTTCTTATGGAGGATAGTACTGGTTCTTCCCAAGAACAATAATTAGGTAAACTCCATTTGTAAAAATTACCAAACTACAGTTGAAACAAGCATTAACCTCATACAAGTCTTGTACTATGGAAGTCTTTCCTCTTCCAAAGTGTTCGCAAGAAAGCTTTAATGTAAGTTTTGGAAATGCAATAAATACATAACTGCAACTTTGATATTTATACCCTGTCCAAAAGTTTTCAAGCGCTGTAACAAGTTTTAGTTGAATTTGTAAATATATGGTGTGGTTACAATAATATCAACCACAGCTTCTCCAAATTACTGTGTATCGTTATACAATTACAAATGTTACTGTCCCTGTAATATCAATGTACTTACTACAACGTTACACCACTGGTTAAGTTTAAGAGGAAGATCTCTGTGTGACTTGATCCATTTTGCGTACGATGGATACATGACTGTTTCGCTGGTGGGACGTATAGCTATTGGCTCCGCTAGATCTGATTTACCTGACCTCGTCACCCAAGCAACCTGAAGAGCAAATAGTGAGATTTTGTCTTTTGCAATTCCTGATGGTAAAATCAGAATTCAAACTAGCTTCGACTTCAGTCAAATGTCGTTAATTCTGCTATAAATTACATTATGATGTGTAGATTGGTAGGAGACCATCATGACATAAAAAATTATGTCAAATTACGTTGCACCACACAGCGGTACTTGACTGCCTTGAACAAAACCCATTGCAATTCATTTATATTAGAATCAAAATAATATCCTTTTAAGAATCGTTTATTTGATGATAAACAATGCGTAAACTGATACCGAGCTCTGCTGTGCAAAATAATGAAATATGAAACAAATGATGCAATAGTTCGGCATCAAACACACATTGTAAAGCATAGTAACATAACACTCATTGTAAAGCATACAATGTAGCAACATAACATGTCTTATATAGCCTACCTCTGGAGCGAAATCCTCTATATGTGTTTTTTCTCTTTCAAGAGCTGCATTTGAGACAAACATTGGGAAGTAAGTGTTCTCCACGCCCAGTTTCTTTATTTCTGTATCGAAAAATTCCTTGATGACCTCCCATATGGAGTATGACCATGGGCGGAGAATGTAACAGCCACTGACGTCATAGTACTCTATCATCTCAGATTTTGTGATAACCTGAGAGTACCAGTCTGAAAGATTCTCTTCTTTTTTGGCTTCAAGACCCAGTCTGAAAAATTATTATATTAAAAATTTGCTTACTCAAGCACTATAATTAAGTTCATTGTAAAGAGAAATTGAAGCTTATGAAGTCACTCTAATGAATGCTTTGTGCTTGTACCATTGGCGACTTCACCATGACATCTCTTCCACCACCATTTTCCAAAAGACCTGTTACATTTACTTAAATGATAATTACCACTCACATTTAGATTCAGTAACTTTTTTCACTTGTGAAAATATGAGCCTGGTATGCTCCTTGGAAATTTGGTAGTAGGGTCTTAGGAGGAGGTGCAGTCCTTGACCCTGATTGGTCCAAACCAGTAACCTCTAGCTGAGCACTACAACCGCTATTTGGAAACAAAGTTGCTAGTGTTTTGCATACATGTAGAACAGGTAACCCTATTTACCATGTCATCTATCAGCTAAGTTCAACATAAAGGAATGTCTCAAGTATTTTCCATACTATATTTCAAAATGCTTAAAAACTAATTTTCTATGTTACTCACTACACAAATGGTCTGGTACATACCTTGTTTGTTTCTTAACCTCCCTTGCGCTATCATCAGCAGATTGTTTATCTTGTTTCTGTTGCTGTTTGTCCCCTTTCTGGGCCTCTTTTTTCCCATCTGCTTTATTTTCTTCGTTAGCTTTTTTGTCTTTCTTTTCCCTCTTACCGCTTCCTGCCAGATCTTCCCCGGTCAGATCCTTGTACTGTGTCTTCAGCGACAAGAGTGTCTGAACCTCCTTGTCTACTTCATCCTAAAGAGAAGTTCATAAAACATACATGCATCCATTGGATGGTTTTCCTAAATATCTAGTTAAGATTCATACAATGGTACTGCCCTGCCACTATCTGTGCAGTCCATACTGTATTCATTAAACATATTTATTTTACATCAATTCTGGACGTAATTTCATGCAATTGATATCTACAACCTTCGTCATCTTAATAACTAAATCCTTGAGTTCTGACCAGTAACAAGATTTACTTCAAAAGGGTAAACGGACATTATCCACTTAGACATTAGCCCCTTAGCTCAATTTTGCATAGGGCATCTATAATACCGTTAATGACAGTAAAAGTGAACATTAGCATCTTCATCAAATCATCTTTCTAAATGCATCTGCATTATAACTATCTACATATTCTTCTCTAATGTTCTAGGGGATAATGTCCTACATGCCTCCAAAAGAGTTGGAAGGCCACAGTTAATTTCCATGATTCAAACCTACATTCTCCTGGTCAGGAGTACACTTCTCACATACTACCATGGCGACAGTCAAGACTGTAACGACACTTCTCTGCTATACCTAGTAAGATCTTCAAAATGCCTGATAACGGTCCGTGTCGATTATAACTCTATAACTCAAAACCCTAATTTTCAACTAAGTAATCATGTTCAAAGGAACTTTAAGCTTTAAAAGTTAGAAAGAGGTCATCACTTAACCTTAAATTAATGGAGAGTTACAAAACATATGCAGAACTGTTTTGTTGTGAATTACCTTTGAAGCCTTTGCAGCTTTGATATCTCTAACTTTAGCACCCTGCGCATCTATCTTGGCCTTCAGCTCAATTGCAGCAGCCGAGTCTGCCATGCTGTCACCAGCAGGTACCTTGGTTTCAGTCTCGGCCTTCTGTGGTGTGGCTCCGCCCTGTCCTGGTTTCCAGTCCTTACCCACCGCAGTCTTGTATTCGGTTTTAAGCTGTAGCAGCACCTTTACTTCAGCCTCTATCTGGTTCTGGAATGAGAACAGACCCATGCAAATTATTCTTCATTCAAAATAAGGTTAACTGTCCTACAAATACAGTTATTTGTGACAGTGTATGCAGTATGCTAGCAAATTTTCTATCGCGATAGCGAACATTTAATGTAACATAATTATATTGTTGCAAAATTGATATCAAAATAATTTTATGTCTCAACACTTCATTCAATTCCTATCAATTCTGCCTAAAACTGCAAGAACAGTGAGTTTATAGTTAGATTTTAAGAGCATATGATTATGCAGTACTAAATTGTAGTCCGACTGTTTAAAAGATACAGCCAAATAGAAGTAACTTTCCTTGTATAGGCTACTAAAAATTAATATCAATTCTATTGTACCACAAACAGTTCATCTATTATATAACTTTTGTTGTAGACAGTAAAGTTTATAACTCAGTAAATCCTTTGACTTTAACCATTCCTATTTCACAGTACACTGCTTTCCTTTGTTTGCTTTGTAACATGCTTGATTAAGAAACCATTCTTGAATTGAATATTGTTAAAGGAAAAAGAGTTACAAAAACTATCTCCTTTTATAAATCTACCTTTAATGGCAGACTTCTATTGCATTTTATGTGTTATGGTATATAGTTTCAAATATAAAGCCTTTGTTCTCTAGCCTTGAGTTTAAATAAACAGTCATTTCAAATGATTGCATCATTTGTACTCTTCAAAAGGAGATAAGTTATCTCCTTGTTCTGCCCTAGGTCATTAGAAATAAATCCTACAAACTGCCTTAAATGTACTTCTTCTGTGTATAAAATGAATTTTAGGTAAAATGTTTTCTTCGAATTGATTTTCTCACTTTTTTTCACTCAAAATTCATTTGAATAATTCAATTATTTCTTGTAAAGATGTATAACTTATATAAGCATGTCTTCGCCATTACAAATATATACAAATGAACATACAAATTTTGCATGCTTTTATACATATGTGTATGTAACTTGTACAATGAAACAATATCAAATCTACAAAACTCTAAAATATAAATAATTTTCAAGTACCCGGTTAGTTCTTCAGAAACTAGAAATATGCTACAATTTAACCGTAATATGATTAGGATGTAACAAGACCAAGTACTAACCAAGAAATTTTATACTTGAGTTTCAAGAAAACCTTTAAAGGGTTTTGTAGTTATCGACTGGACATGAGAAACCGATGACCCCTAAGTGTGACCTTGACCTTGACTGCATTGCTGGAACATGGATTCTGTAAGCAGTCTTGATGAGATGAACATTTAGCCCAAGTTTCTTGAAAATCCTTAATTGCATTTAAGCGACATGGATTAAGGAGTTATGGAGCCGACATGAAAACCAATGACCCCTAAATGTAACCCAGACCTTGAGCCGGGATGCTTGGAATATGGGCTCCATCGTTGTCTTGATGAGATGAACATTTGACGAAAATTAAATTAAAATATTTCAATGGGTTTTCCATTTCTGGAGCGAACACGAAGAACCAATTACACCCCAACAGTGTCCTTTACTTCTGTTCCAGATCAGTTATAAGTGATGTGAAATCATGTCAATTATTCATTGGATGATGCAATCAGAAACAAAATATTAAGTAAAATCAAATGCTGCAATATCAAGTTATATTTAATCAAATCAAAATTCGAAATTAAATGACGCAATCCTAATAAATACAATTAAGTAAAGAAAACATGGTATAATAGTTTTTATAAAACCTTGCAATTTCAAATTATTTGACACAGCGAGGTAAATTTCAAGCTTTCATTGAAAACATATAATAGTTAATCATATCGATCATGAAATGCATTGTGCATTTACTGAAAACACTTTAACTGCTGCCAACTTTTTTGTTGAACAGAAAGAAAAATATAATACAATGAATATAATTTTTTTAAATCAGTGCAGTAAAAGAAATAGCATTGAGCAAGTATTGTACATGTACAGTACACATTGCATAAATAGCAATAAATAAGTAAAATGACACCTCAGGATAATATTTGTCAATGGGTCCATTATTTATAAGCTATTCAAAGTTGACAAGCATTTGAAGGTTTATGTCAAATCAATCCCGAAATACAATTGCTACAAACTTGTGCATGTTTTGTGCATGTCTTCGCCTTTACAAATATATACAAATGATCATACAAATGAACAAAAGCCTTGTTTGACAATTCAAGTGTAAGGAAAAGAAAACACATACTGGTTTCAGACCTGGGTCCAATTACAATTTTTTTTTTTTTTTTTTTTTTTTTTTTATATCTATAAAATTTATTGTCTAATTATTGGACTAAATACCCGGACTAAAGACATCCTTTAGGCAGATAAGAGGTCATAAAACAATTTAGGGAATAGACCTCTTGTGGTTTGAGGAGGGTCACTTATTAAGGTTTGTTTGTTTGTAATTGTGCTAATTGGGTCCACCATCCTCTAAAGAGGCTATATAGTCAGTACGACCTGTCACTTATGAAGGAGTTTTTAATTGCATTTAAGTATACATTGACCCGGATATGTCGAAAAGAGTCCGGCCGCCGAAAAATGTGCTGATGTGGCAGCTTCAGCACTGAGTACATACAGTTGATTGCAATTAATGTTAAACGCTATTAAATTTTGTTAATCTGACCGTGCTTATTGTATGTGATTTAATTTAAAGTTTCATAGCCAAAATTAATTTAATTTACTGCAGTACATAAAAATATCGCCGTTAAAAATATTTGCGACCATAAAAAACCGTATATACAGTCGCAAATATCAAAATAACAAAACAGTTAACCCTATAATATACGGACCCTTGAAGAATACAGGTTAGTAGGAAATTTATCTCCATTTTAACCAGAAATCCTTATTTCGCCCAAATTTATAATAAAATCTTCAGTTTAAACATATTTCATTCCCAAATATACAGTCTGCACATAGTAGAACAGTTACAAAACATACATAATGGAGAAGGATAAAAATGAAAGACGAAAATTTTAATGTCTTATAAAATTCTTCTCCCTGACAATACTTCTTTGTTCTAGAACTGTACAATGTTGTAAGGAAATTCGGGTGTTACAATTATATATAATAGGGATGCAAAATCAACTTATATGAGTTTAAGGTTTTGCAAAAGCAATAGGAATGATAAAAAGAGAAAGAATAGGGAGAGGCGTCTTACGCAAATGAAATGAGTTATGTGAATCTTTTGCTTTCACGTATAAAGCATTGATCATGGGGAAATATAAAAGTATTTTCTTGGTCTGAGAGGGTTGAATTACCAAAAAGAAGTAGATGTAGGCTTAGTTCGAAGTCCTCAAGCTGCCAAAACAGTGTATTGCGGATCATTTGCAGAATTTGGCGTTCAAAGATAAAGTAGTAACTTAACTCAACCTGTCCACATGTATACAAAAGGGTGTTGAGTGAGCTGCAATTGGTGCGTATATATATAGACGTGTATGCAGCACTTCAAGTTTTCTTGTGCCAGAAAAACAGTATGACGGCGAACGAGTTTTGTTTTGATTTAATTGATTTTTGAAAGCAGAGAGTGATTGAACATGTCTAGAGGGTAGAGAAGTCCATTCACGAATAGCAGTTGGAAGGAACGACTTAAGATACAGTGATCGATGTTCTATAGTTTTTTTTTTCTTTTTTTTCTTTTTCAGGCCCCTTAATTCAGGGTAACCCCATTTATTTTATATATTGGTATTAACAATTGTTCATTAATGTGTAGTTATAGAGAAGTGAAATATTTAATAGATTATTATAGCAATTGAAAACTCGACTAACGGTATAGGAAGAGAAAAAAGATCAACAGAAATTCTGTCATGTACAGAACATCAATATTTCACATGAATCTTTTCTTCTTTCTTTTTTTCCTTTTTTTTAACACATATTTCCTACTAGATTATTAAAAAACAAAAATTTATCACGATATCCTTGGTAAAATCCCTTGCCCCTGGTGGAAACACAAAAGTAAACCAAAGGTAAGGTTTATACTTACAACTTTGTAAGGAAATTTCCCTGAGCAAGTCAATGTTTATCTATAGGGCATAATTTAACAAACTTTAAGGAGGTTTCCTTGCCAAGCTAAATAGAACCAAAATCAAGGTTTAGGACTTGATAATTTCAGAGAAGAAGATTGTAAAGACATATATGTGCTATGGGAGACTAGCTCTGGTTAGCATGTTCAAACAGGGCTTATAAGAACAATATTAGTATAGGTCTACTTGACCATCTCACATCCAAATATCTAAGCTTATGTGGTCAAAAAAAAAGAAAAAAAAAGAGCTGTCCCTCATAAGCCTATGTAAAACTAATGCCCCCGAAAGAGGTGCCTCACATTTTGTCTGGGTCTCATAATTTCATCTCATGTAGAGGTCAACTAGCCAATGTGCATATGTAAGTTTAGGATCCTTGCGTGCAGAGAAGAAGATTAATCATGCATACAGTATTCCATTACTTTAAACACTAAGTGACCCGACCTTGACCTTTGAGGTAGGGACTAATTTGAACATATTGGTAGAGGCACTAGCCAAGCTTGCCAATATGCTAGGCCTTTTGGTTTCAAGAAAAGATTTTAAAATCCTTCAATATAAGCATAATAAAATATAGTACCCCGGACACAAATGTTTGCCGGGGCTCATAATATACAGGATGGTCCATTAGCCTATAAATCTAAATATGTAAGCTCTAGGCCTTTGTGGTTAGAGAAGAAAGATTTTGAAAGTCTTTACATATAGCCTTGTAAAACTAAGTTACCCCGGGGCAGGTCAATCTTGACCAGTGCTATAATTTGTACAATACTATTGTAAAGGTCCACTAGCCAAGGCTACATGACAAATTTAAGCTCTAGGCCTAATGTGGTTTCATAATAAGCATATATAAGTAATTACCATATACCTATGCAAAATCTAAGTGACCCCGGGACCATTTTGACCTTGAGCTATGATTTGAACCTTGGTAGGTCTACTAGACAATGCTACATGCCAAATTATGTTAGCTCTAGGCCATTTGGTTCCAGAGTTAAAGAAATTTTTAAAATTTCCCTTCATATTCCTATGACAAAAACTACAGTCTGGACACGAATGTGACCCGGGGTCATAATATGCACAATCTTGGTAGAGGTCCATCTAGACAATGCTACCTTCCAAACTATCTAAGCTATAGACCTTGACCTTTGAGCAGGAGACGTTAGTCTTTCACTTGCCATAGCAACCAGGTTCTGCATGGAATGGATGCTTTGAACAATTTTGGTAGAGCCTCTCAGTTCCTGCATAGTTTTATCAACATTCCTAGAGGTTCCAGAGGAGATGTCATTTGAATCAAAGTTGACGGTCTGGACACGAATCATTGTCATATAAGCACCGGAGTCCAGGTAAGCTTCAAAAACAATTTCAAGTGTGACCTTCACCTTTGAGGTAGGAAACAAAAGCAACAAAAAGGTAAGGTTACACTTACAAGTAGGAATATTTCTCTGAGAATATGTTTATCTAACTTCATTTTAACAGTCTTAAGGAATTTTCCTTGCAGAAATGAACAAAAGCAAGGTTTAATACTTGTAATACCGGAAGTAAGTTGCAACATTATGTGCATGGGAGACTACCGGTTAGCATGTTCAAACATTATAAACGTTAAGTTTTCTTTACCTTCTATAAAATAACTGGAACAAAAAAAAAAAAAAAATAAAAAGGTACAAGTCATGTAGGAGATATCCTCAGTCTAACGTGTAATTTCTCCAAAAACATAGAAAGAAAAAAAAAACGAGACAGTGCAGCCACTTGAAACCCCCCAGACCCGCTGACATACTCAAGCATCATTATCAAGAAATGGCATATATTCATTCCATGTTTTATCAAACTTGTTCCTATTCTGAAGCTTCTGTGCTATGTACAACTCTGTTTTCATAAGAGACCTAGCTAGATTAATGAACAGTTGTAAATTTGGCATGGTGTTTTTCATTTTACACAGATATATGCTATATTTAGCAATCAGGATACTATTTAAAGTTGCTATCTTAAAATTTTCATTACCTAATATAATGTCTATCAATGACCAACTTGTGTCAACATTTGTACATTTTGTATTTATCCATCTTTTAACCTCCTCCCAAAAGGAATATGATATTTGACAATCAAAAAACAAATGTCTAATGGTTTCTGTATGTGAGTGGCAAAAAGTTTTATCCCCATTTTTTCCAATAGATAGTTTGTTCCATTTATTCTGTGGTTTATTTTGAACTAAAACCATTGTAATTTTGGATCTTTTGTTACAACAAAAGGCATTTTATATATGTATCTCCAGTTGAAATTATTATTTAAATTTAATATGTCCCTCCATTTCCTATTACAGTAAACTCCGTATATATCGACTCCGGATATAACGTAACTTCGGATATAACGAACAGTTTTTTTGGGCCCGATTTTTTCCCTTCTTTGTTTAATGTAAAAATATACGGTTATATCGTACTCCGGTTATAAGGAAACTTCGGATATAAGGAACACTATTTTCTGGCCCAACAATGCAAAATGTATTGTAAGGTAATCGTTTATATCGAACTGCAAATATGTTCCGAAAAGTTAAAAAAAAATCTGTTGATTTTGCATTTTTCTTTTGCCATCTGCATTGTATTTGTATAGCACGCTTGTCGCTATAATTCATAAAAGTAGATAATAACAAATGTGTAACGTTTTGCTAAACTAGTTAAATGAGAGTACAAACACAATTGCTAATTGCGATATTCAAGTGATACTATTTTACGTAAATAATTCTTAGCGTTTCTAGCATGCAGACCGGATGAAATCCCATTTTGAAAAAAAATACCTTGTAAAATATTTCAAGTTATGGCAAGTGAGCGAAAATCAGCTTTCTTCAATTGTATTTCCAATGAAAACATGAACTATCTTTTTTATGAATCCTTGCAATTATTTTACATATATTTACGGGTAGCCTAAAGAAAAGGATACATGTAACAGTTATAGATCTTTATAACTCCTCAAAAGGAGATAGGAAAATCAAAAGTTGATGGTTCGGATTTTATTACATTTGACTATAAAAATACTTGTTCGATATATATTTTAGTTCGATATATATACATTGTATATAAGGAACTTGTTCGATATACGGATATAAGGAACTCTGGATATAAGGAACATATTTGACAGGTCCCGAGGAGTTCGTTATAAGCGGAGTTTACTGTAGATACAGGTGAAACATTTTGTTTTAACATATAATCATAAATAAATCTACAGCCTTTTCTTTTGCTATTTATAACCCTCACTGTCAGTGGTTGCAGAGGGTTTTTTTCCTTTATGGCATAATGCTGGAATCTTAACTTATTTAAAAGCACTCTTATTGACTCAATGATGCTTTGATATTGTAAAAAGTTTGTCTGTATATTACACAGATTAGAAAAATTGTTAAAGGAGAGCAAATTACCATTGTTATCCAAAAGATCATTTACCGGTGTCACTCCTTTACTTAAGAACCTGGGGAAGTAATAACTAGATCCCCCTATTGTAAACATATTATTGAGCCAAACTGGTAAGGAACAGAATTCTTTCCAGGATTTTGGATGCTGTGTGCTCAGATTTATATATCCTGGAACACATTATTCCAAAACATGTTATTTACAGTGTGTAATTTATTTTTTATAAAATCACATCCAAATTTAGTAAAATCCTCAAGAAATGGGTATGTTGACTTGATAAATTTGAGATATTTTGTATTATAATTTAGATATCATCTTAACCAAGTCACTTTAAGTGCTGACATGAATGTTTCAAGGTTAACCATTCTGATGCCTCCATATTCATAAGGCTGTATAATGACTGTTCTCTTAACTTTGTCTGGACCAGAATTCCACAGAAATTTAAAGAAAAGGTTTTGTATGTGTTTGATAATGTCCAAACTGGGATTAGGCAAACTCATAATAAGATAGTTTATCTTTGGTAATGCCAAGGTTTTAATAACAACATTCTTACCAATGGGGGTAATCATTCTTCTTGACCACTGTGTGAATAACCTTTTTATTTCTTCTATTTTTGAATTATAATTTGCTTTCACAATATCATTTAGGTTCATGGTAAAATTTACACCAAGTAACTTAAAACTGTTCTGTTCCCAAAGAAGACCCATTTCTTGACACAACCTTAACTCACTATTTTTCATAGAACCAATCCAAATTGCTTTTGTCTTGTCAGCATTTATATTTAATCCTTAAATTTTAGCATAAAACTCTAGTGTTATCATTGTGTTTCTTAGAGATCTTTCACTTCCGTCCAATAAAAGTGTGGTATCATCTGCATATTGAGACAATAAAAACTCTATATTGTTCAATTTTATTCCCTTGATATTTTGGTTTTGTTTTATCAAAATAGCTAGGATTTCTGCACATAGTATGAATAAGTAAGGTGATAGAGGATCTCCCTGACGACAGCCACATTGTATACTAAACCAGTCTGAAAGATGACCATTGACAGTTACACAGGACTGTATATCATTGTAAAATAACTTTATCCAGTTAATAAAATTTTCCCCAAATTTAAAAAATCTTAAGACTTTATACATAAAGGACCATGACAGAGAATCAAAATCTGTAGCAAAATCAATCAGTAACAACATTCCTGGCAACTTATTTACTTCTGTGTAATGCATTACATCATATATCAGTCTTATATTATCTCCTATGTATCTGCCTGGTAAAAACCCAGTTTGGTCTTCACTAATTATTTTGTGTAAAACTGATTTTTGACGGTGCGCAATACTTGCTGAGGCGATTTTATAAGAAGCATTTCGTAATGAAATTGGTCTCCAATTTTTAATATATCGCTTGTCTTTATCTCCTTTAGGGATACAAGTTATGACCCCTTGTTTTAGCGTAGAAGATAATTCACCTGTATCAAAAGCATAGTTGACTGACCTCACAAGAAAATGACCTATGTCTACCCATAAGAATTTGAAAAAAGCTGTAGTGAAACCACTGCTTCCTGGTGAGGATTCATTTGACATTTTTTTTAAACTTGTTAACATCTCACCATAACTCAAATGACCTTCTAAAGACAGTTTTTCCTCATCATTTAGTTTTGGTATTCCATTCTCCTGTAGAATATTTTCAATTGCTATGTTCTCTGTCTGTCTGACTGTATATAAATTTTTATAATGGTTAACTACTTCATTCAGAATGTCTTTCTGGTTTGTTAACAATGTTCCTGACATTGAATGTAAAGAATTCATTATTTTTGATACATAATTTCTGTTTTCTAAATTACAGAAATATCGTGATGGTTTTTCCCCTTCTGATACCCATTTTGCCCTGGACCTTATAAATACCCCTTGCATTTTCTTTACTCTCAGGTCTGTGAGTTCTGACTTTTTTGACTCCAATAGATTATAATTAATATTTGATTGTTTTTCAAGAAAATTTATATCCTTTTCTAATTCATCTTGTCTTTTTTTTTCCTGTTTCTTTTTAAATGATGAGTGAGAAATAGTTTTCCCCCTGATTTCCATTAAAAGAGTTTCAAAAAATAATTTATCATTAATACAGAATCTTACAAGTTCATTGTTGATACTTTCCTGCCGTTCCAAAGCATACTGCGTTTTAATTTGCTCTATGAGTGTTTTTATTTGTTGCACATATTGTATATCTTTAGGTAACAAGTTATTAAATTTCCAAAAAGGCCTCCCTTTCTTAAATTTGCCGAATTCCATATTCAGCAATATCATTGCATGATCAGTTCTATAACCCGGCTTAATTGATACATCATTTAGTTCTGTGAAAAGTGCACTTGAAATTAGAAAAAAATCTAGTCTAGCTTTCTTAATGGGGCTTTTCTTAAACCATGTATATTGTTTTTCTTCCATATTCTGTTCTCTCCAGCAGTCAATTAAATCACACTCTTGAATCATTTGTAAAACTATTTCACGTGCTTTAGGGTTATTTATATTTAAATAATTGAAACAGTCAACATCTGGGTTTAAAACCAAGTTATAATCTCCTACTATCATACATGCATTCTCAGTACTAGATACTTTTTCTTTTAAATTTGTATAAAAAGCTGGGTCATCTTTATTTGGCCCATATAGACAGATCATTGTGATATCAACATTTTCTACCCATGCTTTCAATATAAGTAAGTTGCCATTTGTGTCATTTTCCAAACATTTGAACTTAAAGTCAAAGTTATTATTGATGAAAATTGCTACTCCCCTCGACTGACTGTTAAAGTTGCTAAAATAACATTCATAGCCCCATTGACTGGAGATGAAATTAACTTCTCTATTTGTAAAATGTGTGTCCTGTAAAAAATAAATATTGTACTTTTTCCCTTTAAGATAATTAAAAACATCGTTTCTCTTCCTTCCATCCCCTAAACCTTGTACATCCATCGAGACAAATGTCAATCCTTCAATCATACTGTATCATTAAGCTTATGATTAATATCCTATGCACACCTTTGTATTAATGAAAAGTATGTCAGCTGCAAAGGTCTGGCCACCTCAAAATAACTGCACATGTCAAAAATAGAAAAAAAGTAAATACTAAAACAAAAAGCTCCAATATGTCTACGAATAGTGAAGGCTGTTATAGCTGCTATCCCAAAAATTTAAATAGTAGTGTTTTTAAAGTTTCACTACTAATCTCTGTCACAACCTAATTTTTCTACAGTACATGTAAGTAAGTAAAGGTCAATATCCTGTATATATATATATATACAATTATAATTTAATTAATTATAATTAATTACAGTTTTTCAACTAATTGAAAAATAATTAGTAATTGAGGCAGAAATCAATTATATTAATTGTAATTCAATTAATTAAAATCCAAACAAATGCAAAATAATTGTCAATTAAATTCAATTACTCTTCAATTACATGCAGAAAAGTGTCACAAACATATATATGGCAAAAATACAGGTTATTGTGCAGTAGCTGTTATCACCTGGGGGTATAAATTTCACACTTGCTTGTCATCTAAAGAGGTATTAATGTAAATGCTGTTCACTGACAGACAGTAAACTTTGAAGTGTTCAAGTTTTCAAAATTCAATGAGGAATTATAAATCTGCATTTTTAATATGTCATTGATAGTAACATGATTCTATGTGAAATTGTGAATATATTGCCAAATAATTAAAAAATAATTAATTGTTTTTCTTAAAATAATTGTAATTAATTAATTACTTCTGTAAAAAGCATGTAATTATAATTGTAATTTAATTGAAGAATTTCTGTTTTAATTGTAATTAATTGATTACTTTTAAAAATAATTGAACCCAGATCTGACTGGTTTAAAAGAAGTCATGTGACTGAACACAATTTGTTGCATCATTCAAGTAGTCACACCATTCAAATCTATTTTGTCATCAGTTTACCTTTTCTGTGACTTGTGGTGGGGGGGAGGGGGAGGGAAGAGAGAAAGGACAGGGCAGGGAGGGACCAAAAGAAAAAGTGTGTTCTGCCATATATAAACTTTACTAAACAGAAAGTAAATAACAAGATCAGAAGCATCAAGTTTAAGTTTGCAATATTTTCACACGATGAGACATGAAATGTAAAGAAAATCTATTGAGAACTCTAGATGGTTTAAGTTTATAACTCTTCTTCATAAATACCTTAAATACAGCAATAAAATTCCCCAAAGTTTAAACTTGAATAAGATTCTATCCACGTGGCAGGTGCAACAACAATGTAATCTTATACCTTCTACCTACTTGTAGTACAACTGACCTAGTTACACAGCATTTCCTGAATGAATCTATTAATAGACAAGCTAGTCAATGGAGCATGTATTTTGTAGGTATAAGACCACTAATTTACAAATATGATATTGTTCTATAGAATCTTGCAATTTGTGAAATTTTTGTGATGAATTTGGAAATTGTTTGTCCAGTAAAAAGAACCCTTCTTTAACCAAAAATCTCAGCTTTGAAGTGATCTATACTCTCATAAATCTGTAACTGTTAATTTTTTACAATAAAAAATGTTTATAGCCCTAAAATCTATTATTTGTTCAAATTCAAATTTTTACAAATT
Organism: Saxidomus purpurata; assembly: GCA_022818135.1. Lineage (NCBI taxonomy): Eukaryota > Metazoa > Mollusca > Bivalvia > Venerida > Veneridae > Saxidomus > Saxidomus purpurata. The sequence goes on along the minus strand of JAFMSR010000001.1, from coordinate 27,316,615 downwards.
TTCTTAGTCAAGTAACCATCTGCAGAGCTTTCTTTTTTTCTGAATAAAATCCATGCAACATAAAAAGTTATTGATGGGAAACCACTATTCTGCTGAAATTTAAGTCAAAAAGGGGCCATAACTCCTGTAAAAATTCTAAGATTGTAACCAAAATCAATCTTAACCTGTAATTCATCTTCATTAACCTAAACATAAGATCTGAATAGAATCCATGCAAATTTTAGAAAGTTATTGCTGTGTAGCTAAAATTTTGAATGGGCGAACGCATGCACAGGGGTATGCCCTTCCACCATTCTTCGAATGGTAAGACAAAATAAAAGCCAGTATTTATAACCATTTGCCAAATAAAGAAGGGTTTAACTACTATTATTAGTCAGTGAATTTTTCCAAGTGGAAAATATTACAATTTTAGGGGAAAATAATATTATAGCTTTTTTTGGCTACAGCCGTAAAAAAAGACGAAAAATCACTGACTAATAATAGTAGTTAAACCCTTCTATAAATGTTCTGTAATATGCACAGTGAAATATTTTATGAAAAGCGGCATTTTAAAACAAAGAACACATTGCTTATTTATCTGTCATAGTAGCTGATTCCGAGTCCGTAGGGGTTAGGAGAAATAGTCTTTACCGATCATCGTCACTGCGACGATCGATTCACAAATGTCTTGTAAAATGGAAAAATGTAATTTAAATGTTAGCCGAAATTATGTCGCACAACAGCAGGTATTATGTTAAGCGATTAACTAAACAAGAGCTGTCCCTCACAAGTGACAAATACCCCCGAAAGAGGTGTCTCACTGTCTTTGTCCTCTCCATTTGCTCAATAATTGTGGTATGTAATTTTAAAATCCATGCGACACATCGTCTTGATGTGCTAGATATTTGTGCCAAGTTATTTTTAAATCAATCAATGCATGACAAAGTTAATAGTCCGGACACGAATGTGTGCATATATACAGGATTCCATTACCTTCAAACTCTAAGTGTGACCTTGACCTTTGAGGTAGGGATGTGGGTCTTGCATGCAACACATTGTCTTGATGTGCTAGATATTTGTGCCAAGTTATTTTAAAATCCTTCAATGCATGACAAAGTTAGAGTCTATACGAATGTGTGCATATATAGAGGATTCCATAACCTTCAAACTCCAAGTGTGACCTTGACCTTTGAGGTAGGGACGTAGGTCTTGCACGCGACACATCGTCTTGATGTACTAGACATTTGTGCCAAGTTATTTTAAAATCCTTCAATGCATGACAAAGTTACAGTCTGGACACGAATGTGTGCATATATACAGGATTCCATTACCTTCAAACTCAAAGTGTGACCTTGACCTTCGAGGTAGGGATGTGGGTCTTGCACGTGACACGTCGTCTTGATGTACTAGACATTTGTGCCAAGTTATTTTAAATCCTTCAAGGCATGACAAAGTTACAGTCTGGACACGAATGTGTGCATATATACAGGATTCCATTACCTTCAAACTCTAAGTGTGACCTTGACTTTTGAAGTAGGGACAAGGGTCTTGCACGCGACACGTCGTCTTGATTTGCTTGACATTTGTGCCAAGTTATTTTAAAATCCTTCAATGCATGACAAAGTTACAGTCCGGACACGAATGTGTGCATATATACAGATTCCATAACCTTCAAACTCCATATGTGACCTTGACCTTTGAAGTAGGGACGTGGGTCTCGCATGCGACATGTCGTCTTGATTTTAAAATTCTTCAATGCATGACAGAGTTACAGTACGGAAACAAATTTGTAAGTGGAGACGCACAGACAGACGGACGGTGTGATTTTAATATGCCACCCTTCGGGGGGCATAAAAAGGTATGTTTGTTTATGTTATGCAATTCTAATGTCTAGGTTTTAAAGTTGGATTTTCCACCTTTTATGATTTATCGCGCTATATTTTCCCCTTCAGAAAGCCACAGGTTGTTTTAAAAAATCAAAAAAAATCACGGTTAGTGCTACAAGGCTAGAACTATATAAGATTTCTAACCTTGGGTACTTTATTATTCTTCAGGTCCCTGACTTTATTCCCCTGCGCTGTTATCTTGTTGTTAAGATCGTCTACAAGTTGACTCTGGTTACTCTCCTGTTTCACCTCCTTGTTGCTGCCTCCACTGGACTTCCCGGCAGCAACATGCACACCTGGCTTCCAGTCATTGCCAGTAGCAGACTTATACTCAGCCTTCAGTTCCAAAAGTTTCTTAACTGCAACGTCTATTTCCCCCTGTGAGGCAAAATCAAAAGTTTCAATAAAATCTGTATTACTAATATGTGAGTAAATGATATAAATGTTAACAAACAAACTTAGCTCATAACTGTTGCTGATGTTGGACTGACTTGCTGATATGCTATAACACAATTAAATTTAAACAAAGTGAAACAAGGTACAAAAATTCAATTTCTGAAGTACAGACAACTTCTTCAGATTTTCAAAAATTCAAAATAGACTGGCTTCAAAGACAATAATGCATATAAGTTGTATGCAAATATTTGTTGGTTTAATATCTTATCACAATATCACACTTTATTCTGAATGATGTCTAATTGACTTTATTATGATTCTAAAGTTAATTGTAGCAGTCAAAATCACCTTGGCAGCTTTCTTGGCTTTCAGGTCCCTCACTTTATCTCCCTGTGCCACAATCTTCTCATTGATCTCATCAGCCCCTCCCCCTGCTGACGGGGCACTGGCAGCTGGTTTAGAGGCAGCAGCAGGATGAACTCCTGGTTTCCAATCTTTACCAGTGGCAGTCTTGTAGTCAGCCTTCAGTGACAGCAAGGTCTTCACAGCCGCATCAATCTCTCCCTGCAAATTAACAATGAACTTATTAAGATTTATTCCCGTTGCTTCATCAAGCTGAAACACAAAAGTATTCTACCCATAATGCAATCAGTTGTGTTGAGCTGTACTAATGCAAGTAATATCAAGGTCATTGACCTTGACCTCAGTCCTTGTCTCCAGAAAGTATCATGCTATTGTAAAGATCAATAGAGGTCAACTGCTTGCGTGACAACTTTAAATTCACCAAATGGTTCTATAGTTATTGTACTCAAACAATTATCAACATAAAGGTCACTGTGACCTTTGACAGAAGTACTTCTTAATTAGACAAGAGGGCCAAGATGGCCCTATATCGCTCACCTTGGTACAAATCCACTTGCCTGGTGAAGATCACTAGATAATGTTATATACCAAATAAGTTTTCCTATATACGCCTTTATAAAACAAATGATCCCCCCCCCGGGCACAGTCAATTTTGACCCCAGGGGCATAATTTGAACAAAATTTGAAGAGGTCTACTAGGCAATGCTACATGCTAAATATCTAAGCTCTAGGCCTTGTGGTTTCAGAGAAAAAGATTTTTAAAGTTTTCCCTATATAAGCCTATGTAAAACTAAGTGACCCCCGGTGCGGGGTCAATTTTGACCCGGGGGTCACAATTTGAACAATCTTGGTAGAGGTCCACTAGCCAATGTTACATGCCAAATATCTAAGCTCTAGGCCTTGTGGTTTCAAAGAAGAAGATTTTTAAAGTTTTTACTATATAAGCCTATGTAAAATTAAGTGACCCCCGTGCAGGGTCAATTTTGATGCGAGGGTCATTATTTGAACAATCTTGGTAGAGGTCCACTAGCCAATGCTACATGCCAAATATCTAAGCTCTAGGCCTTGTGGTTTCAGAGAAGAAGATTTTTAAAGTTTTTCCTATATATTCCTAGGCAAAACTAAGTGACCCCCAGTGTGGGCACAGTCAATTTTGACCTGGGGGTCATAATTTGAACAATCTTGGTAGAGGTCCACTAGCCAATGCTACATGCCAAATATCTAAGCTCTAGGCCTTGTGGTTTCAGAGAAGAAGATTTTTAAAGTTTTTCCTATATATTCCTTTGCAAAACTAAGTGACCCCCGGTGCGGGGTCAATTTTGACCTGGGGGTCATAATTTGAACAATCTTGGTTGAGGTCCACTAGAAAATGCTACATGCCAAATATCTTAGCTCTAGGCCTTGTGGTTTCAGAGAAGAAGATTTTTAAAGTTTTTCCTATATATTCCTATGCAAAAACTAAGTGCCCACCCGCGGGTCAATTTTGACCCGGGGTCATAATTTGAACAATCTTGGTAGAGGTCCACTAGACAATGCTACATGCCAAATATCTAAGCTCTAGGCCTTGTGGTTTCAGAGAAGAAGATTTTTAAAGTTTTTCCTATTTGTTGCCATAGCAACTAGAGTTCTGCATGGAATGCTTTGAACAATTTTGGTAAAGCTTCATGCAAGGAACATTCCTGCATAGTTTTATCAACATTGGCCTAGAGGTTTCAGAGGAGATGTCATTTGAATCAAAATGTTGACGGACGACGGACAATCATCGATCAGAAAAGCTCACCCTGGCGTAGCCAGGTGAGCTAAAAAGGGTCACTTTCTTTACAGACATACCAATGATTTAAAATGGAGGGTGCAAGCAAAACTGGTTTCCAGTAAATGATAAATAGTAGTGTTTTGATCTTACACTTTTCTCTGTTTTGAGTATACTGTGAATGATTTTAACTTCATGGACATAAAATTTCATCTTCTTTACTAGTTTTAAATTTTGTGGGTACTCTTTTAATCTGTAAATTAAATTTCATTTAAATGAACATTGTACTGTTGTATGGTTTTTCAATGGGATCTTTAATTCTTAGATCAACCCATGTACGAAACTGATGAAAAATTGGTGCCCCACTACAAGAATGATTTCACAGTAACACTAATTTATCCCGTTTGATATTTTATAGGCTGTTGAGTTTTAATTCAGACAACTAGAAAGGTCAGTCAAAATCACCTTGGAAGCTTTCTTGGCTTTCAGGTCCCTCACTGTATCTCCCTGAGCCACAATCTTATCATTGATCTCATCAGCCCCTCCCCCTGCTGACGGGGCACTGGCAGCAGGTTGGACTCCTTGTTTCCAATCTTTACCAGTGGCAGTCTTGTAGTCAGCCTTCAGTGACAGCAAGGTCTTCACAGCCGCATCAATCTCTCCCTGCAAATTAACAATGATCTGATGATTATTTTAAATACAAACGTCACTGTGACTTTTGACAGAAAAAACTCTTTGCAGGGGTCAATCTGTTGTAAAGAAAAACAATCAATTGAAGTTTGAGGATGCAAGTAAAACTCACTGGTCTCTGGTAAATAATTTGTGATTGTCCTATCTAAAACTATCCTTTCTTAGAGCATACTGTGAATGGCTTTAAATTCATGGACATACGATTTCATTGATTTTACAAAATATGCAACTTAATGGGTACTCTTCAATTTGTGGATACATTTTTTTTTATATATAAATGGTCTTGTCAGATGGTTTTTCTTTAATTCATGGATCAACTCAACCATGAAATCAAAGAAAATTAGCGCCCTAATACAAGAATGATTTCAAAGTAATAATTATTTATCCCTTCGAGATTTTACAGGATGTTGATTTTGATTTAGATTACAAGAAAGTTAAATGAAAATCACCTTGGCAGCTTTCTTGGCTTTCAGGTCCCTCACTGTATCTCCCTGAGCCACAATCTTCTCATTGATCTCATCAGCCCCTCCCCCTGCTGACGGGGCACTGGCAGCCGGTTTAGAGGCAGCAGTAGGTTGGACTCCTTGTTTCCAATCTTTACCAGTGGCAGTCTTGTAGTCAGCCTTCAGTGCCAGCAAGGTCTTCACAGCTGCATCAATCTCTCCCTGCAAATCAACAACAATCATATGATAATTTATCTTCATTCTGTTACAGATTGCACAAAAATCTAACCATATATCTAAAACTTCATTTACTTTCACAATTATTTTTGTTGAAGTTATAGCCAGATGCAGATTTGAAGGATGTTTGGAAGGATAGACATAGAGCCAGAACAAATATAATCAACCTCAAAACTCTTAGTTAAACCGGTAAAGGGATTTATCATTCTTTAATCATATTATTATTTTCGAAAAAATACACATTTAATATCACATGTAAATCATACCTTTGGTGCCTTAGCAGATTTCAGGTCTCTAACTTTGGCTCCCTGCTCTGTGATCTGGTTGTTCAATGCAGCAGCATCAGTGGTTCCTGGCCCCGCTGGAGGAAGTTCTTCCTTTGGGGATTTCTCAGCTGCCTTACCCTTCTTACTCTGAGCTTTCTGCAAATAAATCCATTTTTTTCAAACCAAATGCTTCATTAGGGGAGGTAACTATTGTAATACCTGCTTTTTCACAAAATGAGTTGAAGTGTTACCTTTCTTGTCCAGTAGGGACAAAAATTTTCGCTGCAATTTCAATAGATTATCCCTGCCCTCAAATGCTTGACATGATGTGACGGGACTAAGTGGGCTTGTGGTTACAGCATGAACCTCATAATCCAGAGGACAAGGGTTTGAACCCATTCAGGCCATATATGGTGTGTGCTTCTGCAGGTCACCTTATGCTCATCACCTACATGGTCAAGTTACTAAAGTTGCTTGTTTAAAATCACTGTAACCTTTCACTGAGAGGTATGGGTTTGAGCCTTGCTAATAACTATATCGCATTATGTGAAAAGTTGGCAGTTTCTGACAAAGGAGAGGGTTCTAGAACTGGTCCTCCCCAGGAACAATGGTTAGGTAAACTGCTTGCCTGTAAAAATATCTCAAATACAGCTTAAACGGGTGTTAAACCAAAACAAAAAAGTTATTAAAACCC